>JAMPIT010000059.1:960000-2160000 GCA_026261815.1 Monarcha castaneiventris obscurior
AGGCTGGGGCTGAACACTTCTAAGAAATGGGCCTATCATGCCTGAATGTTGTGCAAAGTAACTTCTGCTTCTGATACTTAACAATTAGAGGAAAGAGTGTCTCCTAAATCCCTGTCCCTACTGAAAATTCCAATTTCTTACAGCTAGGATGGGAACCTTCCACCGTGCAAAACATTGGAAGTAGCTGTCCACTGGATTACTATTCTGCAAATAGACTATTATTAACACTATGAATGTTTCACCTTTATATAATTATCCCAACAAAAAGAATCAATTTCTGCTCTTTAGAGATAAACCTTTACACAAGGGTCTATGAGGTGAGAGAAGTCAGTGCTCTTAAGTGTGCTGTAGCTGTGAGACTGATTTCCTCTCCTTTCTTCACCATTTTCCCTTGGCAATGCCATGACAATTGTTCAGTGCTGAGTAGACTCTCTGAAAAGGACTCCAAAATTATGCTCAAATTTGCTGCTTCTTCATTATCTTGATACAGTGATTGCCAAGTATTTGGACATAGTGAATGTGGTGCTGTGACGCAGTTTTAGCCAGGTCTCACTGTAGCTCATTACAGGGATGTTAGTCATTAGTTACTTACAATACCATCAACTGCTTTTTTGCAGTGCTTTCCTTGGGAAGATCTCAAAAGACTTCAGAAAGGAGGTCAGTAGCATGTCCATACTTTTAAATCTAGAGCAGTTTAACAGACCCCCATCGGATCAGCAGACATTGTCATGCAGATACAGCCAACACAGTCAGCAAGTGCAGCATATGATGCCACAGAAATGTGACAGGGAGAGCAGAGATCTACACACTTTGGCTTTGTAGTTTCTACAAGCTGCTTCCCTCTCCCATTTAAAATGTGAATCTTGTACCAACAAACGTCAGGAGGATTTTAGGCTTTCACTTCTGCCAGACTCTTAGAAAATGTTATCACCCTCCTCTCAGGCTGTTTTCATAGGAAGGATTGGTTCAGACTGTTTTCACCTGTGGGACTTACTTACTCTCACATCAGTTTCTCCATGGACAAAATCAGCTTGGAGCTGGAATGGCAGTCATTTGCATTCTCTTTTTCTGGGCAATCACTAAGTCAAAGGAACTTGTAGGGGAGGGAAATGGACCATATCCCAAGCCAGGAGTACCCTCCTCTCTGCTTTCAGAGAAAAGTGTAAGGCTGGGTTTTTCCCAGCCTCCTTTTTATAACCTCTGACTTTCTGTGCAGGAAATGGCTCTTTCTAGTCTTGATGTTAAGTGTACTAATACTTCTGCCTTGTGCTTTTGAGCTGAGAAAGGCATCTAGCTTTCCTATTCAGAAAATCTTTTAATAACTTCCCTTGGAAGCTGCATGGCACAGCTGGGACTGGAGAGGACAGGTCTAGGGGAAAGGGACAGGGAGACCAAAAGAAGGAAACTCACTGAAGGAAAAAGGAGTGCAGCATTCAGGAGGCAGATTTGTAAGACTTTTGCCTGTTTTTCTGCTAAGGTCAGACTGTTGAAGGGAAGCTAGCAGAAAACAAGAGAAGGGCAGAGTAGAAGACTTTTAATAGCTGATTTTAAATAATATGCCATTGTCAACATGTGAATGACTTGCACTTGTCCAGTGTGGTGCAGAATATCATATTGTGTTTTGCAATTTATCCAGTGAAAATGTTTAAAAAATAGATACAAATACTATCCCATCAGGAGCTTCAGTATATAATCTTCCTTTTTAAAGAAACAGCTTGGTATGGAAACAGAGGTGCAAAAGTAACATAATATGTACACAAAACAGGTTTTAAATAAGTTTCTAAGCATGCTTTCTACTAAAATCTATTTTTTAAAATTCAGTTTTACATCTATAAATATGTAGTACAAAAATGCAAGTTTACAAGCCATTTTTCCCAATATCTATGCCATTTGAAGTCTTAAGTAGCAACATTCCTCCAACATGATGCATACGTTTAAGCGCAATAATATTAAGTATTGAAATATAAAGCTATGAAGTGTTTGAGAATATAAATTAGTAACAACACATAGAGACAAAAATACATGCTCTGCAAAATAAATAATTCATCAGCTTTACATATGAGGGTATATATAATACTATACAAACAAAATATACAAAATTATAGGATTTGATCTTGCAGTTGCTCATATTCGTCACTTAAACATCTAGGCAATCTCAGTGCAGTAAAAATGTTACTTTATGGGGTTACTCATACACTGAAAATCAGGTGCACAAGATTACTTTAGTGAAATGGCTCCTGGCTGGAATGGCTCCTGACTAGAACAGGCCCCACAGAAAACTTGGTGTGAAAAACCTTGGTGTTTAGTTTTATTCTTGTGAGTTGAGATACTGTTGGCATTCTGGGTCTCCTTTAATTTCTGGAGATCCAGGAATTCTTCTGCCATTTTTTGGATAGACGCACCAGCATTCAGCAGATTCTCCATCCAGTAAAGTTTCACACTAGAATATTATTAGCCAAAAAAAAAAATCACAATAAGTAACTGAAAGATTACCTGTGAGGTACTGCAACTAGAGGTGTTGGACAGAATTAGGATCAGAAGGTGAGGACCTGCCATGCACAGGCTTGTTTTGAATGCAGTGGTCTGCAGAGCCTCTAAACAACACACTTAGGGAGCCAAAACCTAAGCTCAGCTATCACAAGAGCAACTTCAGATTTAAAACGGTCCAGTCCATGGAAAACTGCAGTAGAAAACAGCAATATCTTCCAGTGCCAATGTGAGAAATGGAAGTATGGCAGAATATATAATCTGGTAGGGTGAGAGCAGTGACTGAATTGTCTGTCTCTCCACACAAGGAGACAAATAAGGTGGTATGTTTTGGGTTTTTTTTCTTGGGGAGGGGCTTAAACAGATTTCTGTTTGCGCTTGATTAGATCCCAGGTCACAGTGTTTGTGAGTCACACCGTGATGCCATGCCCAAAACCAAGGAGTCTTGGTGACACAGATTTATGCAGACCTACTAAATTTGTGTGTATGACCTGTGGTTACAGGGTGTGGCTTGAGGTTCAGAGCTTTAGTTAGTTTTGCAGATTACTCTCACTGTAACTTGCAGTAGGTTTTTTTTTAGGGTATAATGGAAAGGAACAAATAACCTAATCCACAGGTGGCACAAATCAGTATTTTTGTTTGGCTTTCAGAAGGTTAATTTTACTCCAAAAAGTTTTTTTTTTTTCACTGCCTATCTAGGTTTTCCACTGCCTGTGAGCTGAGAGCCCACTTTTTACTAAGTGGTTATTGTATATTCAGTGGGCTTTGTCAGGTAGTATGATATTATGAATTAATGTCAACTGAAAGTATGCTGACAAATCAAGTACATGGGAGCAGACAGGGTTAAAATATTTTGGAAGAGGCTTTGAGTGCACCTGTTCTGTAAAGGGAAAAGACTCTTGCCTCTATAGCTGACAGCCCCCAGCATGCAGCTCACCTTGAAGAGAAGGACAAACCATCTGCTCTGACTAAGTATCCCTGTTTTCACAACCTGCTCACAAAGTTGTGAGTTTGGGAGGAGAGGGCTGTGAAAGAGTTGGCTGTATCAGGCTAGTTGCAGCACTGCTAGGAGCAGAGAGGGGGAAAAAGGCACGCACCTGTTTGCTGTGGTAAAATCCATTCTTGTTGCAGTTGGGCAAGTAAAATTTGTAAATCTCCCCTCTGCTTCTCTGCTGAGCCGTCACCAATTTATACAGGGCTCTGTAGAGCTCCTTCTGACAAGGACCCTGCAAGAATACCATGCACAGGTTGTGAATATCAAAATCACAAGGAAATCAGCTAGACAAAAGGTGATCAGAATATAGACAGTAAAAAGCTGAAAATACTTATTAGGCATAAAAATCTACACCAGTATGTGTTTTTCTTGTTTCAGTAGGAGCACAGCCAGAAAACTCTGGTGTTGCATTCAGACCTTTGTTTTTTATTCTTTGAGGTATTTTCTGTCCTCATAAACATGGGGATTTTAGTCCTTAAATTGCCACACAAGGAAATTTAACCTGTACTATGTAAACACATTACTGCTCAGAGGGTACAATCTAGCCTGTTATGGGGAGGTGGATGTTAGAAGATGGGTACGTGAGATTGGCCACGTTTTTCTGGGTTGCCATGGCTTTGTGCTCTGCTGATACATGGAGGATAGGTGCAAGACATACATAGAAGGTGCAAGAACAAACATCTAAAGGTTTGTTATCTTTTCCACAGGACAGAACCGTTGCCAAAGCAACATGGAGCCATTCGGTAGCTCTGGGACCAAACCCCAAAGTTTTTGGAACTGGGAAATGAAGAACTGTTTGCAATATTCACTGTTTTCACAATTTGCTGGCTCTCTTTTTCAAAGTCACTATTTCTGTACATCAACAGTACCTTGAATCTGTGCAAGAAAGGAAAAGTGACTGAACAAATATTTCTGCTTTAGAGTGAAAATAAACATAGCCTCTGCTTTTGCAAGAGCTACCGTCATATAAGCTGTCACATTCCAGTCTGTGGGTTTATCTGTGGTTCTGGGTGAGAAAAGCAGAAGCCCTAAAATCAGAGCTGCATTTAACAGCACATGTGCATAACAGTTCAAACTAAATAAGTGATTAAGTCCTGTTCTGGATATGGAATGAGGCTTCCTAAGGTAGGGTGGTGATTAGTATATTTTTGCTTTTTCTTTTCCATTTTGTCCGTGACCATTACGAACCCAGGCTTCTGTGCTGCCCGACCAACCCAGCTCCGTAATGCAGGGGTGCCGCTGCCTGGGGCGGGTCTAAGCGTGGTTCTCTGGTGCCCTCAAGTGGAACAGAAACTTGCTTGCAAAGGCGCTACACCCTCACTACCCACTGGGATTTTGCAGTGTCGAACGCCACTTTAATTGTTGAGCTTTTTGTCTTTCTACATGAATGTACTTAATAGTGTTTCCTTGTGATCAGAGAGTATCACGTTTTGTTTTGCATTGGTGTTTCATCAATAACTACATGGAAGGACTCCCTTTTATTTCGCTGTGTGTCAGACAAGTGACAAATGCCTTTTCTTAACTAAAACAAAAAAGGAGTCCAAGAATTTAATATGGATTACTGTAAATTAAGGGGCCAAGTTATAATCGGATTGTAAATGTGTTGAAACATTCAGCCTCTGCATGAAGTCTGTGTAGGACATACCTGATGCACACCTGTTATTATTGCTACAGACATTTTGCCTGTTCCTCAAGCGTCTGACGAGGACATTCCAAAAGCTGGTTTGCCAGCTACCCAAAATACTGACATCTCAATGCTGCTGCTAGAATTTCTTGCAAGGATCTACTAAAATCGTCTCTGAAAGGTTTACAAAAAAACCCCACCTGCTCTTTCCATTTCTTGAGTTCAGATATTCTCTTTGCTTTCCTGTTTTCATATGCAGTGATGGAATTCCAGGGGTTGGATTTATCCTGGTCTATGGGAAACATCAACTGATAGTTCAGCAGCTGATCCTGTGTTATTTCAGTGCTTTCCAAAGGCATATCATCATGTTCAATAGAATCTGGAAATGAATGGTGAAATTTTGTGACATTTCAGTGAAATTTTGCATTTATTTCTCAAAGTTAAAAAGATGAAGAAAAAGATCAACCAAAAGAAAAAAAAAAGTAATATCTAAGACAGATCCATTACAGTAGATCTTTTAGGAATAAGTTACATGTGCAGCACAGCAAATTATACTTTGGTCATAAATTCATAGAAGGGCTCAGCAGATGTTCTCTGACAAGTTCGTTATTTTATGATCCGTCAAAATTACTTGAATCCCAAAGATGAAGCTGCAGCCAGTCTGTTAGAAATGAAAAAAAACCTTCTTGATCACAGTGGTTCGTAGAAACTTGGCTAAATGAGAAAAGACTGAAGTTGAACTTGTAATGAATTTAGATTTTTGTCAGCGTGATGTATTTCTGGTTTTATTCATGAGACAAACTGGTCCAGATATCATCCCATGGTATCCTGTACTTTGTTCTTGCCTCACAAATAAGAAGGGGTAGCAATTCACAGGAGCCAGGAGTAGCTCATGCTGGCCTGCAGTAGACCAAATAGCAAAGGACTGGCAGAAAATATTTGGATCTGCCAGATCACGGCCTGCTTGCCAGTGCCTAAATCAGCATGTGTGAACTGTTCCACTGAAAGCAACAGAAGCTCTTTGCAATTGCAGGTGACTCACCACAAAATTTTTGTGTCTAAATTACTTGCTGGATCAAGGCTGTAAACAGGCGATGGACTAAAAAGCACCCTTTGGCAATGTTAAAGAAAAAATGGAGATGAGAAATTGAGGAGGGAAAGAAAGGAAGAAAGAAACGAAGGAAGGAACCAAGCAAGCAAACTCTGGAAAGAATCAAATCAAATCAAATTCCGGTAGCTTAAATACTCAGTCACTGTTCTCTGCCTTCCTCACCCCCTCAAGTACAAGAGAAACTCCACTTACTTCTACTGATGGCTATTGTTATTTTGACTCAACGATGATTATTTTTGTAATGCTACCAAGTTACCTTCATCACCACTCCATGGATATAGCAGTAATGGTGATGAAAATAATAATAATCATAGTAAATTGAAAAATAAAGAAATAACAGTGAAGAAATTCCTGCCCATCATATAGTCTAAGATGCTTGAAATGCCTTTTTACCTCAAGGTAGTTTGGCTAGCACTCCACTACTCCAGATACATTTTTTTCTTGAAATGAAGCCAGGCACAAAGCCTGTTTAGTCTTGTCATTCTCTTTCATGATTTCTAGAGAAGGACATAAGCAAAGCCTATAAAACATTTGTCCTACTGTAGCTACTGTTTACTACTAAAGAAAAACTGTCTGCAGCCTCCCAGATACTTTATTCTGGTTATTCTGCATTGTCCCATCACTATGCTTTAGGGTTTTCGTGCTTTCAGACTATAGCATACCAGCTTGCTGCGAACATCTTATTCCCGGCACCAGGATGCACCTCACTTCGAACAGGTCAGAGCACGTTTCCCTTGAAAGTGCATTCCAGTCTCCCTATTTTTCAAACGCTTGTCTAACTTCGCTCATTTTTCCCAGCCTCTGGCTCCCAGAGCCCGCAGCGCCGTTTGCAGCTGCGGTGCATCGCGCCTGCCAACCTCCCGGGCTGCCCTCGGCCGGGGCTGTGGCGCAGCGTCCGGCGCACAGCTCCCGACCCGGCCCGTCCGGCGGCGCGGAGCGGGGGCGCGATGGCGCGGTACCTGCTGGCTCTTCCGTGCGCATCCCTCCCGCCTCGCTGGCGGGCAAGCACGTCCCGTGCCCCTGGATGAGGGAGGAGAGGGGCCGGGGCTCCCCGGCGGGGACATGGCAGCGGAGCCCCAGGCGGCAGCGGGCGGTGTAGATCCCACAGGGCTGCCCCGGCCCAAGGGCGCAGGTCTGGCAGCAGCCGCAGCCGGGCTGCCGGGCAGCCTCCGGGCAGTCGGGCGCGACGGGCGGGCACAGAGCGAGCCTCTCCGGGGTGCAGGGGGCGCAGAGCAAGGGCTGCGCTCCGGGGGCGAAGCGGGCGCCCGGCAGCGCCGGCAGCAGCAGCAGCGCCGGCAGCAGCAGCGCGGGGGGCCAGCCGTGGCACAGCGCGCACCGCGGGCCACTCATGCCGCTGAGCAGGGGCCGGGGGAGGGCAGCTCGGCGGCCTGGGGAGCAGTAGGCACTTTACATACATTCGGCTTGCCCGAGCCATTTATACAGTGCTTTGCCCGGATATTAATCTTTAACCCCAAGTTAACTATTATCTGAACAGGAGGGCCGGAGAAGCATCGTTTCACTGGCAGTTCAAGTCCCTGACCACTCTTCCCCTCCCCTTTCACTTTCCCGCTTTATCTATTTTCTTTCCTCCAGACACGCAGGGATGCTTTTATTCCCTCACTCCCACCTCTTTGCCCCAGCACAGTTAACAAGGGAAAATGTGGTGGGGGCTGGAGGTGAAATTGGCAGAAAGGGAATGGATGAATGGGGATCCCCTCCCCTTTTGCCTGTCACAAATGTCTCCTGTTCTTGACATTTCCTAAAAACGTAAATGTTAAAAACACGAAGGGGGGGAGGGGGGGGGGAGAGGAAGGGAGAGGAGGGAAATCCCATTTAAACCGAAGCAACTGAATTCATATTTCCACAGCAAAAAATGCAAAAACCCTTGTTTAACTTTCGTCATGTGGCTGCAACTTAGGAGTACACCGACATACCGAAGAGGAGGCCTCAAGGGTGATAAAGCCATCAGTATCTTGTAACTACTGCACACATGCACGTACGAGTCCTTACATTAACCTCCGGGAGGGTCTGTGCAGCTGAAGCAGGATCTCCTGTGCCTGGGCTCAGTTTTGCTGCTGCTCCTGGGATGAGAGGAGGATCGGTCCTCAAAACTCACACTTCAGGGAAACCAGTATTTGTCAAACAGGCCAAAAATAAACGAGATATCTGCTTTTCTGTCTGTCCTTTTAACCCTCTCCATCTCCTACCATATCACCTAGGGGAGGTGTAGGTGGGAAATCTTTCCTTTTCTCCTTTGCCTGCGACAGTTGCCACTCCGGTAAGAGAAAAAATACTCAGACTTCACTGTGCTCATCAGATTATTTTATCCTGGTATTCACAGTATATACCAAGCTTGAAATAGCACATTCCACTGCAAAGTCATCTAATGCAGCATGATTTTTCATTTAGTTGTTTCTTTGGTTTATTTGACATTTATTTATCTTCTTTTGCAAATACATAATTTGTGTGAAAGAAAGTGAAGCAGAGCATGTTTAATGTTGTTATTCACTCTGTTTTCTGATATTGATGCCAAAAGTTTTATTTACACTGTAGTGATTTTTTCCCCCTCATATCATAAGTCAGTTCTCAAAAGCATTCTCATTGATTACAGACTTGACACATGTTACTTTTTTTTTTTTTTAATTCCGATAGTTTTGGGGATCTCTATCTAGATATACCAAAGTTGAAACTCATTCGCATTTTTAAGTACTTTAAAGAAAAAGCTAATTTTACAGATTTTAAAACAATTCTGTGGACTTCGCATGTCTGGGAGTAAAATTTGCTGAAAATTTAGGGCACAACAATTTCTGCAGAGCATTGCAATTAGACTTTTCAAGCTCTTTCCCCCCTTTAATTTCTACTTTTTCTTGTATAACTGTCTTAGAAAACTATGACTCTCTTACCATTCAAAATGAAGTGAAAAATATACAGAAATAAGTCTGTTTCCTCTCCCAAAGAGGAAGAGGAAACAATGCAAAACAAAGTCTCTTCCATGACGAAACATGGAAAAGGAATTACGAATGGAAAGTAGACCAAGTTTTAAAATGACAAAGAACCAAAGAACTCATATCCATTTGTACAGGTGTATGCATGCATTCCTTCAGTCATCTGTTTATGGATTTTGCTCTTTAGACAGCTTTTTATGAGCAGAATTGAGGATCATTGACCGACTGCTTAACATTAGCTACTTGCCTCTGAAATTAGTCCAGACTGCCACTGTCCTGCCTGCAGTTTTTCTGTCTAAGAAAACTGAGGTGATCTGAGAGTAAATATCTTTTAATGATATATGTGAAATTATTTTTAAAAAAGATTTTTTAACTCATCACGATCATTTTTAAGTAACCAGATAAAGATGCAATGCAAGAACAGCATGCTTGTATAATGTACAGGCCTACACAACAAAACTTCCATTAGTTTCAAAAAAATCTCAGTCTTCCCATGCACCATCATGTTTTCAGGTCTTTGGCAAGTTTTTCTTTGCTGTCAGGCGGCTGGCAGAATCTGAAGTGCTCAGGCAATTCCTAACAACTTGCAGCCTTTTAGAAGTCAGATCTTTTGAGTGTACCCAGTAAGATAAACAAAAGATAAACAACACTCCTCCCAGTAGATTATAAAATATTTTGAAAGTGGTTTTTGTTTCCTTTATAGTTCCAGGTCAACTTGAAATGATGGCCCAGCCCTTTTTTCCCTTGCTATCTTTCGTGAAATCAAATTGAGGAAACCTAGAAGTCTGCTAAAGCAGACTTTGTGAGATGTTTTTCTGTACAAAATGAAGACTCATAAAAATCAGTCCCTTCATATTTCATTTACATAAATGTAATGAACATATGTTAGAACAGGTTATGATAACTTAGGGCAGTATCAATCAACCAGGCAATGCTTTTATATAGGCCATGGGACATGAATGAAGTGAAAGTAGTGTGTATATTTATGTAGACTCTGTTTGATGAAATACTACAACTCATCTACCAATCTCCATCTCTGACCCTGACATTGCTTTAAAGAACACAAACAGATAAGAGTCAGGAGGTTAAAAACATTAATGATGTAAAGTTGTGTTTACTAAAGGCTTTTGACGGTAATTTTTAGGTGTTCCAACTGTTGACCCCTAATTTGAACCACTTGTCAAAAGACACCACATGAATCCTAGGCAAGGGATACCTTTTCTGCAAGATTTTCCCTTTGGTTTCTCAATAATTCTTAGTCAATGACCTCACATTGAATGTTAAATAAAGTTTGGGATTTTTAGATTCTTTTTCTTTAAAGTCATATAGGAGGATTCATAGAATGTAAAGTTTTGTATACATTTGGGTACAAGTAATCTTTATCCACTAATTACCAAAAATTCAAGTGACTTGCCAAATAATTTCCTACTGGGACTGCTTCTCTGGATATTTTTTAAAAAAACCCCAAATAACCAGTGGCATATCCTCATTATCTTTTTTATGTAAGACAATAATTCTGAATTTTAACATCCAAAACCACTATGATTCATGCACACAACACACCACATACACATGGCATCAAGTATTTGAAGAGAAACAGCTATGATAGAAATAAAAAAGCCCCTAGTTTCTTCTCTGCATTTATTTCATATCAAAAATTGCTTTATTTCAGATGTGTGGATTATTGGGATTTTAGTCAATTGATTGTACTTTGGTTATTAATGAAAAATTTGATTCACACATTTGTTGACTGTTGTAACTTTGTGGCAATGACATATAAGCCATTTGGTATTATTTATCTATTCTGGTTGGATAAATATGACTTTTAGAATTAAATTCTGGATGCAGAGAAGATGTTCCAAATTTGTGTTGCACTAACTTTTGGATGAGGACTGACTTTTGCTATTTTTCCCCAGCAATTAATTCTGCTAAAATGTGGAAAATAGTTTATAAATACCTAAAAGTTAATCTGCAGAAACTCTAGTGAGAGGCTGTCTCATGGCAAGTCTGGCTAGGGAAGGCTTCTATGGACTTTCTGCATTAAATCATGGGTCATGAAAAAAACAGAGAAAAAAGTAGTTTATATCCTTGGTGGCACCCAAAGTGTCTGAGCACTGAGTAAAACACCTTGTTTGCAATGTGCATACATAGACCAGCCAGAAAACTATTTTCTACAAACTGTTGCACTCTTCTGACAAGAGAGGTTAAAGTCCTTTAGCCATCCTTCCATGGCCCAGCTGCTCTCTCAGTTTGCTTAGCTGGAGAAATAATACAGAAATCCTTTGACTTACTGTGGTATGAAAAAGCTGAAAGCATGTTGCAGGGTATGAGTTCCTGTGTGGACAGTTAATATAATAAAAGCTTCTGCTTCACTGCTTCTGCTATAGTCAGCATTACTAAACCCAGGTAGGGGTATTTCTGTGACCAGCCATGGAAATAAAGGCTTTTCAGTGCCTACCACAGTGAGCTATAGCTTAGAAGGAACTTTGAAAAATGTAAATTACCCACTTAGTGCTGGCTCCAGGCATCTAAACCAGGAAAAGCTGTTTAAATCTCTTTGTATTCTTCAGCCACTGTGTCTCTCTGAGCCCAGAAGCAGAAAAGAACACCACTAACCATGTGACATGCCCTTTACTGCAGTCGCTGAGGGCTGTAGGCACTGATGGAGTGAGACTCCAGCCCTCACCACCATTAGGTTTACTTGCTGAAGTTGTTGCTATCTTATGCTGATAAAGGAAAAGGCAAATCCCCAGAGATTTACTCTTGAAGCAATTTAAACATAATAGCACTTTCAAATACATATTAAAGCATCTCATGTGAAGTTTGAGACAATAACAAAAGACTATCACTTACTTTAATATCTGGGTCTGTCACATGGGTTAAATGCCAGGATTCACATGAAGCTCCCCTTTCTCCCTGAACTAATACATGGCTTTCCAGGCACCAGCATTTCCACATATAGTCGGGAGATAAGTAGGCAGTTCTGACTGAGAAAAAGGGAGATCCAGACCCAGACCAGGGCCTTCATAGTCACAGCCAATTGCAAAAATAAGAGGAAAAGTGCTCGGAGGACAACAGCCAGCAATAATTCATTTATATTGGATTCTACCTTATCAAGTGCAACAGTGGATATTCTCTTTGGCAGTAGATAGACTGGATGTTGAAAGAAATTTACTGCTAACCCAAAACTGGAGAAGCTCCTGATGTTTTAAATTCCTGATCTTTTCTTCTGAGGTTTAATGGAGACTTTTAACCTCCATGCGTATATTTGGCTCTTAATACTTGAATCTAAAGTGACATTCTTTAATCTTTTTATCTTTTTAAAAATGCTAAAAAAAATTGGAATAGTCACAGGACCCAGACCAGAGTAAGTCAAGAGGTTAGTTTTCTCTGGTCATCTGTCCCATGAAGTGGCAAGCCAAAGCTGGGGTACAAACATGTCAGAATTGTGCTTGCTGCATGAACAGGGCCTGGGCTGCAGGCAGAGCAGAAGACAGCAGCCTGGAATTCTTAGCAAGAGAGCAAGAGGGTTGTTACTGACAGCAAAGTGATAAATGCTGTTAAAACAGGAGGACACATTTCTCTCTGTCAATTAAAATGGTTTTTCACATTTAGGTTATTCAATTCTGCACTGGGTCTTACAAAAATAAAACAGTTTGCCCAGCTGCTTTTGTCAGGAAATCTGTCCTTGTCTTTTGTCCTGGGGCATTTCTGATTTCAGCAGTATTATTTGTATTAATAATAATTATTATTATATTGTTGACATACCAAGAGTACTTTTTTAGGTTTCAGAGACTCTACTGTTTTCTCAGAGGTCAAGAGACAGGACTCTGGGACTTCAGTCAGTTCTAGAAAGCCTGAGGTTTGCACAGAGAGCTGAAACCAGGTAAGCTGCTGCTGGGAATCAGGTTTGTCTGAGCTTTAGTGTCTGATAGTGTCATGGTTTGACATTGGCCAAATGCCAGGCACCCACGAAAGTTGCTCAGAGGAAAGAAAAAATTAACCAAGGGTTCATGAGTTGAGATAAGGACCAGGAGAAAACACTCCAAGGGCAAAACAGGCTCCACTTAGAGGTATAAAGTGAATTTATTACTAACAAACTCAGAGGAGGATAACGAGACATAAAATAAGCCTTTAAAAACACCTTTCCTTCCCCCAGCCCGTCCCTCCCACCGACAACACAGGAAGACACAGCATGGGGGTTTTGGTCTGGTTGTCACCCAAGATTTTCTTCCACTGCTCAGGGAGAGGAGTCCTTCCCCTTTGAGATCGTGGGGTCCCTCCCACAGGAGACAGTTCTTTGTGAACTTCTCCAATGTGGGTCCAATCCCACAAGCAGCAGTCCTCCCAAATCTGCTGCAATGTGAGTTCCTCCCACAGGTGGACAGTACTCCCAGAACTGCTGTGGCATGGTCACTCTTCACAGGGTACAGTCCTCCAAGGACAGGCTGCTCCAGCCTGGAAGCAAGGGCCCTTTCTCTCCTCCGGGTTTTCCACTAGCTCACAGCCTCCTCCATGCATCCACCCTCTCCAGCATGAGCACCTCCCCGACGGGCTGTGGGTGGATCTCTGCATCCCCCGTGAATCCCCATGGCCTGCAGAGGAATCTCGGCTCCAGCTCCCGGAGCACCTCTTCCCCATCCTTCTTCACTGACCTTGGTGTCTCCATGTTGTTTCCCTCACATTTTCACCTCCTTCTCTTCTCTAGTTGGAAAAAAACTGTGCCCCCACTCTGTTTTGATTTTCTTCTTAAATATGTTATCACAGAGGCGCTTCCATCATCTCTAATTGGCCCAGCTTTGGCCACCATGTCCATCTTCAGAGCCATCAAGTATTGGCTCTGCCAGACATGGTGGAAGCTTCTAGCAGCTTCTCACAGAAACCACCTCTGTGACACCCCTGCTACCTAAAACCAGGCTGTGCAAAACCAACGCAGATAGTTATCAAGTGTGAAAGCTTTTGATACTCGCTTCTGCCTTAACCTACAAGCATCTAGTGTTTCAAACTCTTTGCAGGGGATCCATAGTGAGCTATAGAAAAATTCACACTGTCCAGAGGATCAAAAATTCTCAGGAGGAGTTAGGCTCTGCTTGGGAACTTTTTGGTGTGAGTGGGGCAGAGCTTACTTTCTGTGGGAAGAGGTAGGAGAACAGCATAAAGACAAAGTAAGTGTGTGGCACAACACCCTCAGTTGGACAGGTCACCCTGTGTGACACCTACTCTTGACTGAATACACCTCATCAAGCATTTTACAGAAAACTGAAGCTTCTAGCTGTACCTGTCAGCAGTTTTAGGGCTCCTTGAAGGACAGCAGAATTTGCAACTAGAGATGTGAAGGGGTTAATCCAACTTGTTATTATATCAAAATCACACTGGAGATAAGATTGAATGTCGCATGAATATTTACCTACCTACTGTATAAATAATCTCTGCCATCAAACACAAAGATCATGCAGAGTTGCTGGATTTAAAAAAAAATCAATTTAATTAATGTATAATGAAACAAAGCAAAAAGCCAAGATTTGACTGTTAAAGTACGTTGTTACAGATGAAAGCAGAGTGCGTCTCTGCAAATAAGATTTAACTACCTGTGGTAAATCACTGTGATTTTGCCTTCTATAACAAAGTCACATGGAAAAGAATGAAACTTCTAGTGACCCATAGCTTGGTGATGATGGAGCAGTTATAAAAACTAAGATAGACACAGAGTGGAATTATATGTGTCAAAAGCTTTTCTCTTGAGAAATCTGATTAATCAAGCTGTTGTAGAAATGCTTATATGGATAATTATAAAAGTAGGACTTAAAATTTATTTTTGTTGCTGCTATTACAATCAGTGACTGGTTGACTATGAAATGGTCAGCGTAACAAAAATAAACAACCCCCTCAGCACCTCCTTCTTTTTAATGTAATTTTCTACATTTTCATGTATAGTACATTTCCGCTATGATTTGATATTTTTCTCAAAGGTATGCCTCTTGTGAAAAAACCTGTTTTACATATTTATTAAGTATATGCAAAAAAGGGACACTTTTAAAATATGAAGTTCAGGACTTATTTTCCTTCAACTCACTGATTTTGCATTCTGAGAAACTGTAATAGCCAACAGAAATTTTAGGTGTCATAAGTCTGCTACAGTGTTTTTGCTTCTCTTATTCATCTCTTCTCCAAATATGATCATTATAGACTTCATTTTGCTGGTCTTACACAAGGAATTTGCTCTGTGATTTGTTTTCTTTAATCAATTTTTATCATCTCCCAGCTGTGGCCAAAAAACCCCATCTGCTACTTGATATTTTAGTAAAGGTCAGGATACACTGTTGATTTGCATGCTTGCATCATAACCTTTGTGGTATAATTGCCAATCCTACATCTTAGTGAACTTTTTCTCAGTTACCCAGAGGCATTCAGGATGCCGTACAGTACTTCTTTCGCCACCATTCCAGTTCCAAACCTTCTTTCTTCCTTCTAGCACAGCTATAATTTTAACACACATCCACATTAGCATGTGTTGCAAATAAATTTTTTGATTGCAGTTGCAAGCCTTCCATCTAATTGCGATGTCTTCCCACTCATGGTGGCAAAGCTTCTTGCTGTTGTTGAGCTATGGTTTGTGCAGGTTTTGGGGCTTTGTGTGATTTTTTTTCTTTGAGAGGAGTAACAAACACTAAAACACCCATGACCTTTGTATGAATACTCTCACGCAACACCAATTTGATTTAAGTACATGCTGTATGATGCAATTAATTGCTTGTGCTCTCTTGGCTGGGAAGTATATTTTTGAACACATTTTACCTGGGCATCTTGTAAGTGCTATTTTTGGATCCAGTTCCTTTCCAAGTAAATTTGTCAGTAATCCTGCACGTACTTTCTTTCCTATATTTGAATTCACATCAGCTTTCCATACTATAAAATGGAAATATTCCATTTCTAGGAATATAACCTTCTTTTCCCCTATCATTGCTGGCACCTCTTCTTTAGAAGATCTAAGCTTTAGGAGGATTATGGTATCTGCTTGTAGAAGAAGGTCACTACAAGGGACAAACCTGCAATGATATGAAGAACTGAAAGCAGAGGACAGTTATAGTAGGACATGTACAGCAAGGAAAGGCCAAAAGTATGAAGTAGAGGACAACAAAAGGGATCAAAATGGCAGCAACAGTAAGAAGCAGAAAAGATATGAAGGATATTTTTCCCCTACCTTCTTTCCATTTCTGCTATAAAAATGAAGAAAAACAGGAAAAAAAAACGCCCGAACCCACCAAGAAATAAAAAACCACAGATGCAGGGCAGTGAGTGACAGAACAATTATGCAAGTTCAATCTTATTTTTAATAAATCTTAGGCAAAGTGGAACTACTTTGACAGGTAACACTTAAAAGCAGACTTCATAGTAAGCCTAGAGTCAATGGTTACTGCCTTGTGAGTTAGAACATTTGGTTTCAAGCTCCTATCTCAGGTGAGAAGGGGATTTGAAATGCAGTCTGTACTCCCCAGAGTTTTATACTGTGGGCTGCTGGAACTAAAACCAGATAGATATAACTCTGATCCACTGCTGTCTGCTGTGCATCTCCATGCACATGTACTGTTTCAGGTTGGAGGGCTGGGGCTGCTGTGAAACCACATTTAAGAGTAGACCCAGGAGACCGGCAACTGTCAAGCTCTACAGGATTTGCATGCCTATTGGGACCGACTGCACTGTTAAGCACCATTTAATTGCATAGGAGCATTAGGTACCTACATAGTAGCACAAAGCCTGAGCAAGGTTTGGGCAGGGTGAGCAGCTCAGGTCCTAAAAGAGGTGGTAAGAGCTGTGCCTAGTTCAAGTTTTTAGCAACATTTGAAAATGTTGCTCAATTGCTTCAACTGGTCTAACTTTTCTAGGTGCTTCTAGGTTCAGTGTTTGTTTGTTTTTTTTCTAATAAGTTGGAAATGTTGAGGAGTGAGCTATTTTAATAGGCATGGTGGAGTGCATCAACAGATGGAGCTAAGGGAGACTTATATGTGCTTATATGTCTTATAGAGCAAAACACAACCAAGTACAGGTCAGCAACACTTGCGTGATTTATTACTCAGGGTTTTATCCATAGCAGGAACGTAATTATGTTGTAACTTAGAAGAAAAGAAAATCTGTTTTTATTTAGAAGTTTTCCACTTTTCCTAGTTATTCTAAAATTCTTCAGCTGTGATCAGCAAGGGAAGGACTTAGTTTCCATTTGTCTGTTACATAAATCTGAAATAAGTGAAATATATGTGCTAAACATTTTCCTCTTCAAACTGGCCTCCTACAGAAGTACTGCATCTGGGCAGAGCACTCCCAGCTCTGTCAACAGGAGAATTACCATTGCTTCAGTGGGAACAAGGCTGAGCTCATAAATCCAGGGTGAAGACATTTCTGTCTCTTCCCTCTGTTCTTGGTAATGTTTTTGTTCTTCTCCATCCAACATCATGCTTAGTCACTGTCAGCAGGTAGGTTGTGTAATATCTATTCAGGGACAAGTGTACTGAAAACAGTTCCACAGGTCAAGGTCATAGCTCCACTCCAAAAGGAAAAATATTGCCCTAAAAGAACATTCTTAATGTGAAGGCTGTTCTGAACTTACAAATGGGTCGATGTTGCATTTGAAAGTCAGAACAACACCAAGGCTCAAGAGCATGTTGCAACTCTGATTAACATTCATTCACGCAGGAAAAGGGCTTTTTATTTTACAGAACAAGGTGTCTTGGGAATTATCTTTTCATAAGGATTTGGTGTCTGTATTCCCCAACCTTTTTCAGCCTCAGCACCTGAAATCCATTCTTAAGGTCTCTAATAATTAGAAAGACTTCTTTTTTAGAGGTGTTGGACTCTACAGCTCCCTTTAAGGTTTCTTTTTTTTCACACTGTAATATTGTAATATAAATATTCATAAGGGAACTTTGTGCATGAAGAGATGCACTAACCAAACAGTAATTTGCCATTGTTGCCACTAGAGGATGAGCATTAAACAAGAGTGACACTGCATACTACTAGTGCTCCTCCCAAAGGCTATTCCTTTCAAAGTATACATACATAGTATGACAGAAAATTAGCTGTATCATTTAAACTTAAAAATTTAATTCCAGTAGACTTGTGAGTCTACTGGAGAAATAAAAGGAAGTTCAAGCTCTGTAAACAAAAGAAATACTCGTTGTTTGGTGGTTGTTTTTTTAAATTTATTTTTGCCCTATGGATATACTTACATATGAAGTATAATAACAGCAGTGTAGTTTCGTATGTGCAGTTTGATACCTGTAGTTTCACATTTTCTAACATCCTGATTTTATAAATTAGAGACAAACCTTTCTTTGGGAACACCTTTCACTAAGGTCTGTACTATATAGGCATGGTTGAAGTCCCTTGGGATTGTTACATGCAATTAATTGTTGATACTGTGGTTGTAGAATGTCAAGACACATGTTAGAAAACCCTTGAAGAACCAGTTGATTGTATTAATATTCTCATGAAATACTATAAGCAGTTTTATAACTTTTGCAAACTCATGAACACCCAAATTATTCCGAAACAACTGCTATGTAGTCTTTTGTATTTAACCATTTTAGAGAGAAAATAGATATAGTTTTCAAAATCATGAGACCCCTTGGATTTTTGCATCTCTCTGCCTGATATAGTTTGAGAACTTGGAAAGACCCAAAGTCAGTTCTGTGTTACTGCTCAGTAGTTTGTTTTCCTCCACTGAGGAAAGTCTTTGGGATTTTATTGGCATCAACTAGTTCCATGAACCTGACAGGGTGGCATCTTTCTCCCTGAAAGACTTTCTCATCATTTACTGTGCTCTGAATTTCAGAAGTTTTGGTTTGCACTTGGAATGAAGCCAAAGATGTCTTAGATGTTAAGTAGCCATATTCCCTGGATTCCTTTTGCATATAACATAACCCAAAGCAGGGCCTTAGAAGGAATTTTGCAGTAACTACACCCCTAGCCTCCTAAGGTCTAGAACTTGTCCCACATGACCTTTCCACTTGGCCTAGCATCATGGAGGGCATCAGCCTAAGTAGACAAAGGCACTTTGGGGTATGACAACAGTGTCTGAGTTTTGGCAGAAGACCATTGTCAGATATTGGAGGGTATCAGATGGGCAAGGAATATAGCAGTGAAGACCAGGCATTAAGACAAAAGACCTCTGTGTCTTGTAAGGAGGAAAACAACTAGAGGCCAAATTGGAAAAGACATTAGATGAAGACATTTGAAGACCAAGAAACTGAATGGGCAGGAGCCAATAGTGACTTGAGAGGCAACTGTGAGAAAGGAAAGCAGAAGCAGTATCAAGACTTCCTGAGACTAGGATGAGAAGCCTGAAGAAGGAACAACTGGAACTGACTATCTGGGAAGGTACAAATAAACAAGAGGCAGAACTGGGTCACTTGGATTAAGCATTGGGTCATGCAGCCAGACTAATCTGTGCTTGTCCCAGGGGTAGAGGAGGGTTTTACACTAACCTTGCACTTGCCTGATCTTAGTTCAGCCCCTGGCACAAATCACAGATACTGATGAAATGCCTGCAGGCTCAAGGGGAATAGCAGCACATCTGCAACCATGCCTATTTTATCTCAAAAGCAGCTTGGGATCTACACCAGCCAGGAGCTCTCTGGTTGCCAGAGGAACCTGTAGAGGCCAGACGAGCAGCCTGGGTAACACACACAAACAAATTCCAGAACATTAACTAAACACAAAACCAAGTGAGCGTGACTTGGTTCATGACCCAAAGGACAGCATCACCCCACTGCCTAGCTATACAGAAAGCCAGGTCTGAGGATAAGGCTGTTCTTCTGAGAAATTCTGAAGAATTTCACTTCAAGAATCATTAGCAAAAACATCCTAATTCCTTTTAAATCCTGAGAGAGGTTGTAAAACCACAACTCCACTCTTACATTTTGAAGTGTAACAGAGATGCTATTGATTGGCCTGCCTCATAATGTTGGCATGGGACATACTTCTCCTTCTCTGCCACCTTGGATGTGAGATATTACAAGTTACAGTGTCTGGGAAGGAAACGCAAAAGTGTCCCTTGCCTCCATTCCGAAATGGCAGCTTCTTTTGAATGTGACCTCTCATCTTTGGGGTAATGAGTGCTTGGAACAGCTGCAAAACCAATATAAACCAGGGAAGTGCACATGCTAGAGCCACACAAGTGCAGAAATGTGTGTATGTAGGTGGTAAATATATTGTGGATTCCAGCTGCTGACACTCCACAGATCACTTAGAAGTGATTAACTCTGCCTGTTTAAAGATTAAATACCAGACAGCAGTAGGAACTAACATGAATATTGTGCCTTTTGCATAAACTTGACTGACGCTTTAGAAAGTTCCTTTGAGCTAAATTACTATTTTGACAATACAGCTGTCAGGTAAGACACCCTTCTTGACCTCCATGCAGCAGGTCCAGAGGAAAAAAAAAACAAATAGAAAACCCATACTTGCTCAAAACACACAGCCAAGGATTAAGTATCTCAAATACACCAGTGAGTTGCATTTACAATCTGAGGCTGGGACAAACTGATTTTGAACCAAAACTTCAAAATAAGCTGTCATTAATTAGTAATCTCTAAAGAATGGCCTCCCTCCTTGGTGCCTCTCAGTATTTCCTCATCTCACCAGGTAGCAGCAAAAACATTCCAGATTGCATCAGCTTTGAGAACCCTTAAGATGAAGAGATTCTCCTTTGGCTAGCCAGGATTACACTCTATGTGGCCACTAGGACTTTGTCGCTTAAGAAACATCAGCAACCCTATAAGACTTGAATGCTACACAAAAGATTATGGGCAGGAAGAGCTGTGGCAGGATGAAGAATGATTCTTACAGAAAATTTTTCCTCCCTTCTTTGTTCTAGGCCTTTCTGCCATTATAAATAAACATTGATTCTTCTTAATTTATACCTGACTTCTCCTAGATTTAGGAGGAAAGAATGTGACAAAACAAATAAACAACAGAAGAAGAATATTTTGGAAGGAAAGAGGAAGTCTAACCAGCACTTTAATGGAGAGTGTGACTTATTGGAACTAGCCATTTCCCACATTATGAATGTGACAGCACTTATCCCACAGGTAGCCCAGTCAAGCTTCTTCAATTGTCAGTTCATGTTTAGTTGCCTCTTCAATGTTTTTAAGTTGACGAAGCAGCCATTCTCTTTCTTTCTTTCTCTGTTATAGAAGAGAAAATATTATTTAACCAACCTAATCCATTCAGATGCCACCTACTTTCAAAAACAAATGACATACACAAACGACTTATGACCCAACTTGATTTTGGCTGAAGTTTTCCATTTGTTTTAAGCAAAGAAGCTTTTACTCTCAAAGCTGGCAAGTTTTCTTGAGTTTTTAACACACTCAAGAACAATATGGTACAGAGGAAAAACCAAACTAGAATGGAACTTGATTGCTTCACTCTGCCATGAAAACCTTCAGAGTCTAACTCTGCTGGCCTTCCTATCCTTTCTGTGGGCTTTCCACAAGCCCTTTGCTAATAATTAAAGTTTCAGGAAATTGAGTTCTTGTGCTCCACAGACAACCAACACCTGCAGAACATCTATTAATCTAAGCTTTCCCCAGGAAACCCTACATCCGTCAAAAGGACTGCTCACAAGATCCCATTTTCGATGACTGGCATTCTTTTTATAAAGCACTACAATTTGGATTAAACAGAGAAAGGAGTAGATTATTTATTTATTTCTCCAGTTTGAGCTGACTTGCTAGCATTAAGAAGCTTTAGAATTTAAATTACCGATTTCTTCCTATTCTTAAATATCTTCTAAATAAAGATATATTTTAAAAAAATATACTTTCCCAGTAGGGTACACAATGAGTGATACCAGCTCACAAGCTGAAGCAAATGCTAGTTTGGAAGTTTGCATGGCATTCTGTCTGTGATTAGGAATGGTATCACAGAGTCTACCAGGTTATGACCCAATTAATAAACAGATGTCCTCACTGCTAAAGTTGTGGAAATGTTCTCTTAGTAAACTATTCCCACTTTACTAGAAAGATCTGTATATATTCAGCATTGGAAGAAGTTTGTGTAACTTAGCTATTGCATAACTAAATGAAAGCCTTTACCTGAAGAGCTTTATCAAATTTCTTCTTTCTGGATTTTGCTACCAGGGGATCTTTTATCCCTGGTATTCCAGAAACAAACCATGAAGCTCCACTCTTGGGAGTGACTGCAGCATCCACAGATGCTCTGGTGGTGGCTTGAGTTTCTATGTTTGGGACAACCTTGTAAGCTGGCTCTTGATTTGATTCATCAGAGGCCAACACTGTGGAAAGCCTCCTTCTAGAAAATACAAGCCGAGAGCTTTGGCTTTTCTCTTTATTTAGTTCTTGCAACTCAAATGCTGTTGAAAGCCTTTTCGGGGACATATGTGGGAAGTATGCATCAATACGTACTGATGATACTTGAGATAATGATCTACTTAGATCTGGTTTTGGCATCGGAGATCCATAAACTCTCTTCGTGACATCTTGGTTCTTGATTGACTGATTTGTCAAATCTGTAAGAGACGGAATTGTTCTTGAAAGCATTGAGTCCACTGGGGTGCTGTGTTTCACCATTCTCTTTTTCAGAGATCTTTTAACATTCAGAAAAGAATCATCTTCCTCTGACATGTTGAAGTCAGGTTTATTGCCTTAAGAAAATAAGAAGATTGTGTCATTGTTCACACTGTGAGAGATGCAATGCAAGCTACTTTTTTAGCAGCAAGCTGATAAATCAGATCCAGTGTTCCTATTTTCATGTGTACATTCTGTCTTTACATGGGATTTATCCTTTATGTAGATCTGTGTTCAAGCATTTGGAAGAGCCATGTTGGAAACAGAACATGAGAACATAGCTGGTCATACATCCAACACTTAGTCCTCTCTCAGCCTTCTGCATGAGGAGGTCCAAGTGTGCTAGAATTTTCAAAGATCTTTCATTAACTGCAACATCATTAAGATAGTGTTTTCTCCCTCCAAGCATATAAATAATATATTTTTGGGGTTTCAGCTGCTAAGCTGCTAACTGTTCAACTATATGTAGCTGAAAACTGTTAGATGGCAGAGGGACTACCATAGCATAGCAAAAAACCAAATGCTCTTAAAGAGATGGGCAGAGAATTTTTGGATTCACCAATCATCTCTTAGTCAAACTGGCATTTTTTCTCCCTTAATTACTTGAAAGGGGGGGGGCTAACAAACCTCTAATTCCCTCCTATTTACTTGACATTTGTCTTACTTCAGCTGATCCTAAGCTTCGATCCTAAAAAAAAATACACGTTTTGTGCAAGTCTATTTTCAACTGAATTTACAATGGCAAGGTTGCTTTTGCTAGTAGCATTATCCCAATCCATTTGCAAACCCCCAACAAAAAGAGACACTGCTTCTTACAATTACTACTTCTTGGGCAGAAAAGCTGAAGTTAAAGATATCCAATTTAAGACAAACATCTTAATTAGGTGAGCAGTTAAGTGCTTCTAGTAACTGCTGAGCTCTTTGCTTTCATGATGTAGTTCAGCTATTTCATGCAGGTTGATTGCCCCATATTCTAAGTCGTATATAGATCAAAGCCTTGGAGGGGAAAGACAATAGGGCTACGATGAAGCAGGGCACAGGAAGACAGGGAGGTTTATTTTCTGAAGTAAAAGACATTAGCTTTCTATTCCTTGTCAGTGTTTTGCACCTGTGTAGTATCTAAGTTTTCCAGTAGAGTTTCACATCCACTTTGTGTTTCTAAACAAAAAGGCAGCAAGAGACAGAGCACTGACTCTTCAATACAGCAGAAGTCAGGTGTTTTGTGGTTCGTGGGTTTTTTTTCTCCTTAGAAAGAGAGAGGTGTACACCATAATCATTTTTATTTGG
Source organism: Monarcha castaneiventris obscurior (assembly GCA_026261815.1). Taxonomy (NCBI): domain Eukaryota; kingdom Metazoa; phylum Chordata; class Aves; order Passeriformes; family Monarchidae; genus Monarcha; species Monarcha castaneiventris. The sequence continues at coordinate 984,032 of JAMPIT010000059.1, forward strand.
ATACCCATTTCTTCTCTCACTTTTTAACCATGCTAGCTTGACACATAAGCAGCACTCAGTCTACAGACACTGCCTCTTTCCTTTCTTGTTTAGACAGATTGACTTTTTCAGTCTTTATCATAAGCTTACATGATTGATCTTAGAAGGGGAAGGAGTTGGCAGCCATTGCTCCTCCCCCAAACCTATCCTCAGCTACATATTTTAAAGCTTTCCCCTTCACCATTAAATGGTCAATTAAAAGCTATTTCTTATTTAAATTAGTTTTAAACACGCACTTTCAACCAAAGCTTTTGTGGAAAACAACAATTTTTTTTTTCTCTCACATGTCTCTATGCTTTAGAAAGATAAATATGTATAAGCAACAGATTTTTTTCTGCTCTAACACCACTACAGATAAAAGAGAGAAGTCTAAAAGCAACAGAGAAATAGAAACGACTTGGGAATATCAAAGTTACCACAGAGAATGCATTTTGCAGGAAATTTGACAAAATATAGCAGGCTTACCAGACCTACCAGGTTCTGTCTGATATCTTCCTTCCTTCCTCTTTTAGGCAACCTAGCTTCAGCTGCTACTTCCCTTCTTATAGACCTGTTCATCCTGGCCATCCTTTGCTGCAGACACTCCCTAATTAACATATTTAGCATTTTTTGGGAGTATCAGCAGTGCTTCTAACTGAACAAATAAATAAATAGAAATCTAGGATTAATTAATCATAAGAAAATGGGCTAGACAACTTATCTATGTACTATGTTTATTGCTATTTAATCTCTGCTGTTTGCTGCCTATTTCAATCACAAAAATACTCTTGTGGTTAATTGGCTTCACATGAATGCTTAAGGCACATTGAGGATCTGTTGCAAGATGGATGTATGTTGATGAAATATATTGCCATCCTGATTTTATTTTCTCACTGCTTTCCTTGCTCAAAAAATAAATGGGAAATTAATGTTAAATCTGCCATGAAAAAGCTCTTCTTTTAGGAAAACAGAAAGTGAGAATAAACTGAAAAACTGTACATTTCGGTGTTTGCAGCTAACAGCTAATTACAGCATTTTATCTTGAAGCATGTGTTTTCAAAGTATCAGCTCTCAGATTAGAATTCCGTTGGTTTGAAATGGTATGCTTTAGGTGGAGGACTGTAATTTTTATCAACAGAAAAGCAACTGGACTACACCAGTCCTGCTGAATGGCAAGTCAGCTCTGTGGAAGCTGACAGTAAACAGCTGTTATCACAATGCTGTAGAGCAAGAACAGGTGTTGAGGGAGCATGTGCACAAATATTGGGGTAGCCCCTTTTGACAAAGCATGACCTGTGGACCTTTAAGCCGATCAGACAGACCTAATTTCTGGGATTTATGGGGATGACCTGGGGTTATAGAGTGCATCTAGTGCAGACAGAGGGGCAAAGCACTGATCTTGCAGGGATTTGAACTTTTGGTTCCAGGGAGTCTGGGCATTTCAAACTTAATCATAAACCACTCTCTCTTGCCACATTAATAGTTGCACTATGAATAGAGAATTGGAGCTACCAGTTCAATATTTAGAAGTAACAGTCTGTCAGTATATGGATAAAGTTGCTAGGCTTAAGTTATGCGCCCCTAAGGAGCTGAAAGAGAGCTTGAGAAATGAAGGCACACTACAATCACATGGATTGCACGAGTAAACATTTTGGAAATAAATAGTCTGTCCAGGATAAGCTATTTATTTTCTGAACTCCCAGGGGAAGTTTCTGCAGGAATATTTTGAGAATTAAACAAAAACTATTTTGAGATACTTGTGGCTGGGCAAAAAAAAAAAAAAAAAAAAAAAATTCTCAGTCCTTTATAAACATAGACCAACCTTTACCTCATTTTGAGTATTTGCAGTTAGTTTTCATACCTTGTGGCTTGGTGACCAAACCCACCAGGTCAGCCATACTGTGCCTCGCAGGGCCCAGCAAGCCAGTTCCTTATATAGTACAGAGCACAGAATGATGTCTTGACATGGTGTCACAATGTTTGTGCTGTCCTGCTGTATTGTGGGACGTAGTATCACCTCTCCCAGCAAGGCAGTGATGCAAACAACACTGAGCAGCATGAACCTGTATGAGAAGCTTTTTGGGGTGCTGAAAAAACGGACATAATTTCACTGGACCCCTTCAAAAACTCATGGCTTTTCCTCCCAGCTGGTGCTTGGCACTCCTTGCTGTGCTTGACCTTACTTTTTATGTTCTTTTCCATGGTATCTCACAGTCTGCAAGTGTTGTCTGTAGCTTCATCATCTTTATGTCTACCTTCCATGGCCTTTTCTGCAAAACTCTTAAAAAACAACCTTCCCCTTTTCTAAAAAACCTTTACTTGATGTTTTTTCTAGAACCTTGCTAAATATTCTCAAGATACAAATTAGGAGGTTTGCAAATTGTTCTTGCTGTTAATAATGTTTATCTTATGTCCTACAGATTCATCTATGTATCAAGTAGTGGCAGGATGTTACAGAGAATAGGAAATACATAACTGTCCAGAGATAAGACAGAAAAGAGTCCAAAATTAATGCAAGAATCAGAGCTCAGAAGAACATCTGCAGCGATGATATTAACCTGGTCTCAGTGTATCTGTAGACATGTTCTGTATCTGAACAGGAAACACCCAAACTCAGACTTGAAAGTTTATTGCATCTTTCAAAGAATGGCACATACTGTGCCCTGCACTCAGAACCATTCATTATGAATAACTTCTTCACTAAGTTTATATTCCTTAACTAAATTTCCACATTCCTTGGAATAATCATCTTCATCCTTAGCATTTCCTACTTGATATTTTGAGCAGTAACTTCAAAGGTTTGGATACAGCCTTTTGGCCTGTATTTACACACCTTTCCTCTCATTTGTTGCATAATGCAGATGGCACTCAATTCTAGCAATGTTATTATATATCTCCACGTATATTATATCAAACCCTCCACTGCTTTAGGTTTATATCTTGAAAGATTCTTTGGTTGATCTCATTTTAGGAGATAATTTCATCTTCTTTCTAAATTTGTTCCAAAAACACAAAACCTACATAGGTTACTGCATTCCCTTAAATGAAACATTATTTCTTAAATAACAATAACAATTAATTCTTAAATAACAATAACAGCACACAGTGTTTTGTTTAAATTTCGCCCCTTTCATTCCAGTTCAAATACCTGAATTCACTTCAAAGACATGGGATTTTGAGACGGCTTCATCTGGAAAAGGGCAAAACTGGAATTATTTTTCAGTTTACTAAGGAATAATAGACATACGGGGACAAAAATGGACACCCTTCTCCCTTTGTCTTCTGTTTGTTTTGAGAGACTGCAATTCTTCAATTGCTGCTCTTTTAATTTCTTCATTTTCCACTCTGAGGATGTCACCAAACAGTTCTCCTGACGAGAGCTTGTATTCTGAACCAATCCTTAGCTCACATGCTTCCCTAACATATTTTCTTGAATTGGATATGTAATTCTAGTTTGTGAAGTCACCAATCTTGCACAATCAAGGTGCTCTGCGAGAGCTAGGTGCAGTCTTTCCTGGGCAGAACACTAAGCGTCCCTCTCCCTGCTCTTGGAACTTGTCTGATGTTTTTAGGCATAAAGGGTGATTCCACAAAGGCGTACATAGTAAGAAATAGGAGCTGGTAAGTACAGCTCAGCCTTCTACTCTGTCTGATGACCTGTGGTGGGACAACCCTTGTTCAAAGCATTAGAAGGAAGAAGGGAGAGCCAGAGAAAGCACAGAAATGGTGGTGAGGAGAAAAAGAAGAGTGAAAAGAAGAAATTAAGAGAGGGACACAAATGTAAAAATGCTTTCCTAAATTTAAACTCCTGTAGAAAGAATAAATTAGAAGAAAGAGAAAAGGAGTGGGCAAAACAAAAAGAAACAAAAAAAGAAAGGAAATTAAATTTTTTTCCTCAGTGATTTAGAAGACTTGGGCCCAAATTACAGGTTATGGATGAAACTCCATAAAAACACAGATCTGATTCAAATTCACATAAACTATTCTTCCTGTGTCTGAGTTTTCTATATAGGCAATCAGGAGTGCTCAAAGACTGCTGTTCAGACCGAGCTCCTTAGTGAAAATAGGAGTGAAACATTTTATTTGCTAATGTGAAGTCTAAAATGAGCAGGGAGCCTCATCATGAAGTAATCTCTGCAGAATAGTGCCTCCTTTGGGACAGGAAAGCATTATGGTACAGTGGGCAAAAGGAGAATTGATTCTGTCCCAATAAGCTCCTTGGGCAGCCAGACATTGAAATGGAAACACTGCAACACATTCTGTGGACTTAATCTCTTCAGGCGCATAAAGCTGCACAGAGGAAGCCAGTGGAACTTTTGGAAAGCACCTCAGCACTATTTCCACTTATTTCAGTTGGAATTACATGTCTGGGCACCACTGAGAATCCTGAGTTTTGTGACAGGGTAAAAAGTGGAGACAGGCATTTTATATGTGTTTGGAAGACACTTAAGTGTAGAATAGAAAAGAACAGATTAGAATACAAAGGAATAGAATATTTCAGTTGGAAGGGATCTTTAATGTTCATCCAGTCCAATTGCCTGACACTTCAGACTGACCAAAAGCTAAAGGATGTAATTAAAGGTGTTGTCTGAATGACTCTTAAATGCTGACCGATAAGGGGCATCAACCACCTCTCCAGGAAGCCTTTTCCAATGTGTGACCACCTTCTTGGTAAAGAAATGCTTCCTAATGTCCAGTCTAAACCTCCTCCAATGAATGTGGCTTTGAGCCATTCCCACACGCCCTGGCATTGGTTACCAGGGAGAAGAGATTGGCACCTCCCTCTCCCATTCCCCTCCACAGGAAGCTGTAGGGAGCAGTGAGATCACCCCTCAGCCTCCAACTCTCCAAACTAGACAAAACCAGTGTCCTCAACTAGCATGTCTGCCAGCCCCTTCACCAGCAAAACCTTTGCTGAAACCTTCAGAAACCAAGGAAAATATGAATCCTTTGTAGTCTGTTAAACAAACTTCTCAGTGCCTGAAAAGCATTATATACAATCTTTCTCTTCAGCAATTTTAAAGTTTTTGCCTTTTGGAAGACTTTCTTCACATGCTATTTATGGTGGTAATGTGGAAGTTGTAGCTTTGCAAGTGTTGGAGGCTCCCATTTTTCAGTGTAGTAATGACTTTTTTCTGGCCAGAGGCAAGATCAATGTCTTTGTCTACAGTGTCCAGGAACAGACCTATGTATGGCATAATTTTCACTCCAATCTGATCATAGGAGCACCTTATAAGGAGCCTGAGAGTAAGGCTTTAGGGAATCCTGGACAAATAGGTTTAGCGATTTCATAACCTGTCAAAAAAAAAAAAGGCTTTGAACTAGCAATACAGTGACTCATTATGTGTGCTTCAGGTTATATATTTCTACAGGTTTCGCTTATGACTGCTATGATTGGACCTGGCCAACTGGACAAGAAATCCAATTTTGTGCATTTAAAACCATGATCTTGAAATATTTACTGGGTTTCATGGCTACTCAGAAAGTCAACCCCTTATTTAAATGTCTAAATAATCTTCCATATGATTCATTTCAGTAAGAGTTTGAGGAACAATGAGACTTGGCTTTTTGTCTCTGAACCATTTCAAATAGTCTTAAAAGCTTTTAATATGGGTGCTGGTGTTATAAATTTTTCACCGAGGTCCACCAGTTGCAGGCAATTGGAAGTAGTATTCTAACAGCCAACTTTTTTTTTCTGCTTTAGTGTAATAGTAGGACTGAAGAAAAAAGTTCCTTAAGGAACATACCTTTACACCTTATAGGAAAGTTCAGTGTTTAGTGTCTATGTGAAATGAAGATTTGTTTGTACACATATAAAGATGCTACAATATTAAGATAAACTATAAAAGCATTAAAAATTGTTGTCTCCCTTTGTTAAACAAGGTTATAATACACAAGTAGCCAATCTAAAACCATTGTGGGGGATGTCAAATTGAGAAAAATTAGCTTTTTTATATAGAAGTCTGGAGGAGTAGTAAGAAGCCAGGTATACTTTAATAGCAGCAGAGGTCATAGACCTTGATAAAATCAATGTGTTACCACTGCCTTTGTAATTGCGTCAATGATTCCTCTTCATTATATGCTTCTCCACTCTTGTCTTACCAGAATGCCACAATGTTCTGTCTGCATGTTGTTTATTCACTAGTCGGTGTCCTATACACATTCTACGTGTCTCTACACCCCACAAGTCAATCTGAGTTAATGTTCAACTAGGACCTTACCTCGGTAACTTGCTGTGTCTTTTCTGATACAACTGCTCCTTTTTAATTATGTTGGCAGAGCTACTGAGGAGCACATAACAGTATTGCCAAAGTTCAATAAACATACAGACTAACTATAGAGTTTGGGGGAAAACAGTTTGTGCTGCTTTCACGACCTTTGGCAATAGTGTGAGCCCAGTTTGGCCAATGCCAAACAAATGTCTAGCTTCAAATCTCTCAGCAACCAGAAAATAATGGATTTATTTTACTTTATTACATCCAATAATAAACTAAAAGTGCTGCATTTGTGCAGTGCAGTCGCATGACCAGACTGAGTGTAGTCCTGTGCAGGAAGTAAGGCCAGGTGAATATAAGTGGCTCTTTTTTGTTGCATTAGAATTGTGCAGATCAATCCCCAGGTAGTCAAAGTTCAAGGAAAGCTAACTAGTTAATCAGAGTCCCACTGACTTAGTGAAGCAGAGCACTATTGATAGGCAAGCTCATCTGCTTCATCTGTGATGGTGTAGTAATTTGTAAGTTACAATACCTCTATGAAAGCTGCCATTTGCATCTTCAGAGTGTGCCTTGTAAATGAAAAGGTAAATGTTCTTGATAATAATGACTTCTTCATCCTAGCTTCTTCCTTTCTAGCTCTCTATGGCTAAATATAATAATGGTTAATCAATGATTATAAATATAGGAACAGTGTAAACCTGGGAGACTCATATTAATGTAATATTAAGAAACAGTATCTATTCTCTGAGCTTTGAGCCTGGAAGTCTATGCAAACTACTGCTGAACTTGACAGCAGAAATAATCTGCACAGGACTGGATATTTAGGATCAGACCAGGACTCTTAAGGAGCCTGACTATACCTCAGGATCCCCATCCTTAACTGTTGACAGTTTAGAGGGTTTCATGAGAGCCAAAAATGTCACAGACAATCTCTAATATGTGGCTCACTTTAAAGCTATGACTCTTTATTTCCATCATAATGACCCAAATGAGAATGGCCCAAACAAGAATATAGTCCATGATTTGATACCTGTATAATTTTTTCCTTCCATTGCACATCATGTTCTGCCAGCAGAAATGACATTAGGTGACCCACTGCTCTAGGGAATGGCTGCAAAACTGGAAGAATTTGACATAGATACAATGGCAGTCCACCAAGGTACACAATGGACAATGTACACAATGTTCTCATTTTCTTTTCTCCCCTTCTGCCTGTTTGAAATCGACAACATCCTCTGGTAATATTTTTGGACAAGAACCTCAGTTTCAGTCCTGGGTGGTTTATGCTATGGAAATGCTGTCTGGAATTCCTCATGTCCAAAAGTGTTACCAGAGCATATAAGCAATCTTATGCTGATACTGCCTCGTTCTTTAAGCAAAATCAATTCTCATACTTCTCTGAAGTGATTCGGCTGTGTAATGGGGCATGGCAGAAAAATGTTTCCGAGTCATGACCTGAGTCAATAATCCAGAACACACACTATCTGGTTAACATATGTGTCTGTGAGTATACATATTTTATACACAAGTATAAATAGCTCTGTGTGCATTTATGTACATAAAATTCCCCAAAACAACACTGGAAGGGTTACACATTTTAATATTAAGAGAAAGTCTTAAAATACCAATGGGGCAGAATAAGCACAATGAAAGGTGAAGGACAGATTTTCAGTTTATTTATGTCCATTCGGCTTTAGTAGAGTCATTCTGATTTACACTTAGGAAGGTCTTGCATGTTGTCTTTCAGAAGGGAAGGACGAGGCAACAAATGGCTACATAAAGCCTCAAACACTTCTCACTAATGTAAAGGCAAACCAAGAACAGTTCCATTGTACTCCCTGTCAACACTGTAATTCTGCACAACTCACACTGTGCTCTCTAACCTGCAAGAAAAACAGCTGGGGAGACTTTGTCGAGCATTTGGATTAAAACCCCTTGCATCTGAGCCCAGGCTGTTATACCTCACAGGGGACCCTGCATTTCCAAGTTATCTCAGGGTGTATCTTCATGGACAGGAATGACGCACATGAGCACCTCTGCTTCTGCTCTGTGCTGGCCAGATGGGAGTCTGCTGTCATTTGCAAGTGGTACAATCAAATTACTTTGAACTAGCTGAGCTTAGCGACTCTCTTGCGAGGCATGTTACCTGGTAAAATTTTATCAGTTTTTAAATCAATTTTATGTTAATCTATACAATTTCACACTCAGGTTGGCTCTATATCTTGCACTATATAAACTGCCTACAAAATCTACACTTGGCCCAAACCGACCAATTTCTGCCTTATGGAGAGGGAGAGATATGCTTTCCCTCACTGTCTTCTGGTCTGTGTGGCTGGTATTTTGCTGGTCATTGCATGTTTATTTTCCTCTGCTTGCACAACGAATGGTCCAAGCCACTTGGCCCAAGCTGGCTTACACTGTGGTCAATGCTGAAATCAGTGAGACTCACAAGGGAGCTGAATTGTTCCCTTGAGATTCTTTAGTTCAAAGCAATTCTGAAAGCAGAATTGCAGCATTTCTAGAGACATGTTCATAGCCTGAAAACTGAGAAGCTGTAGCTGGATCCTCTGAGAAGCCGCTTGGTACATAATAATTAATGAAACTTGATTTAAAAAACAAAAAAATTCCCAAACAACCTCCCCACCAAAAAGCCAAACCAAAACCAAAACAGTCTCAATCAACTGTTTATTCAAGCAATTTTTTCCTTTATTTTTAATTAGATTCCAGAAATTATAGTAGTGCAAACACTTAGTATAAAAGTTGCAATAAGAAATTTACATTCACATTTAACATTTCAGTCCATTCACTTTTAAACATAAAAATAGGACAAATATTCAATTGCTCTTCTCAATTTAACAATCCTGAAAAAGACTGGAAGATACTCTACAGTAATAGACTTACATAAAAATAGACCCGTATTATTAATGAAAATCTATCATTGGAAGTTACCCAGTGTTAAGTTATTGTATTGTACTATGTATATACATATATATATAGTGTATAGCTATAAAGATAAAAAGATTATTTATAGATTCAGTGGGCTATAGCAGTTGGAACAATGACATCTTGACTTACTAGTTTACTCCTTAAAGTTAGGACTTTTCATTTTACCTATATAGATGTTTCTTTCGTGATATAGTAGGCCTCCTCCTGGTCCCTTTGAAGTCACTGGTGACACCCCATTTGACATGGCAGAGGAATAGAATAAGGCGTAAAATAGACACTAGAATAAGGCCTAATCTAAAAACTCAATAATTGTTGAAGTTAATATTTTCATTAATTTTACTTGGCTGTAAACAAGACTAAAAGTTCTACTGAAAACTTTTATGCGAATAAATACAGAGAAGAATACATTTGTTTTTCCCATATGTCTACCTGATGCAAATAATTGTTTTTTTCCACAAAGTCTAAGCAAATATTCAAGTTAGTTCAGAAGCAGTGCAGAATTTGCTGCAAACATCTGCAGGTTAAGTAGCTGATAAGATTCCTCTCGCACAGTCTTCTTGCTGAATATTTCAATTCAACCAGCCTTATAATACTCCAAGCCGGTATCTTTCCTCTCTCTAATATTTTAGTAAAGAGTGGTATCCAGACAGACGACATGACTGCTCTTGAAATGGGTTTGCATGTTTTTGTTCAACTGTTAGGGAACATGAATTAGGCTACACCACTCTTACTTATTTATATCTCTTCTTGGGGCCCTTGAACAGAGATGCTGCTCTGCTTGCTGATGGCAGGCTGAAGCCTCATTGCCCAGCTTGATGCCAGCTGCTTGTGCATGCACTCCCACCACAGGGTATGTTTATGTGACCTTTCAGGTTTGCTGTCACATGTACTGCTTCCTAACAAGGTAATGTTAAATGTATTTCTTTGCCCCTAAGCATCTATTATATGAAAAATCAACTTTTTGAAAATATATTTTCTTTTCAAAAAAGAAGCTTGACAACCATGTGACAGAGGACCTACAGAGGGAGATGATAAAGCAGGCCTGAGTGGACAGTAAACACCTCAACAAAAATATGATGGCACTGAACAACTGAAGGTGACTTAAGGTTAGAAGGGGTACCAGTTTCTGAAGAAGCAGTATTTTATGAGCTGTAGGTCATATTTTTACATCCAAAGAAGACTTACGTGGTGTTAAGAGGCAGGTAAGTATGTCTAGCCTCATCTCCTCTTATTGCTATGGCATTTATTACATTCAAATAATTATAGGATGCTTAAAATTATGGATAAGCCTATAATGAACTCTCTGTCATCATGCAGGCAGACTAATTTTGTTTGTAGAACACATGCTCTGTGTGGTCTTTTGCTTCCCACCTTAGGCTGCCGAACATTAATTATAAAACACTTTTAAATCTTTCAAATTAACAGATTGGAAAAATGCTTAGCATCTTATTTCCAAGCAGAACCTATGTACACATGCCAGCAGGGCAGAAGTTAACCTCCAGACAGCAGAGAGTACAAGGACTTACCAGCAGGATAAAATCCAGACAGATGTAACTTGCGACACAAGTTTTAAAGACAGGGGTTTTAAGAGATGGGTCAAATTTGACTGAATCTGCTTCAAACTGTGAAATGTGTGTCAGAATTTAACCTCTGCCAGAATTTCAAAGAAAATAATATCACTGCTCTAAGATTCTCTGTATTGAGTTAATTATGCTAGAAAAGGTAGCTGTTCTTGGATTCTAGTTTTTAGATCAGTAAGCATTGCTTTCATTTTACTGTATTCTCTAATATTTTTCAAAGCTACTTCTCTGTAATAACCAGCTGTTTGAATGCATAAAAGAAACTCTCTGTTTGCTTTGTCTAAGTTCACTTTAGTACAGACAATTATACTTGTAAATGGGAGCAAGTTATGCAATCACTTTTCTTCTTTGTTTTTCCTTATTGAGCCCTAGTAATGTTACTCCAAAAAAAGCAGGAATTCTAAGTATTAGAATAATAATAATAAGAATTTCTACCTACCATAGCAATTAAAAATATAATTATCATGAAGAAATTTGGATGGCACAGGTAATTAATTTTCATTTACATTTCATTGAAAATTCTTGAATTATTGCTCAAATGACATTTGAAATGTAAGAACAGACAAACTTTGCACCCTTGTGCACTAAGGAGCAAAAGACATGAGAAATCATCTAAGTAACTTCAATGTGCCAGCTGAAGGTTTTCATAACTGATGCCACTACAGACAGGTCTAGGATAAAAGCAGAAGGTCAGGCACTTGAAAGTAAGACATGATAGTGCACACAACCACAGTGATTAAACCCCACTTTAGGCCACAAAAAGAACTGTTTGTTAACTGTTTCACCACCAGCAGGCTAACCTACATCTAGCAAACCTGACAGTGCAGCTACAAGGTGTTCTGGATGGTTTTAGTCGTGTTACACAAGCCTGTTCTGAAGAGGAGAGCAGCCAGCTTTTTAAAAGGAGCCCCAAACTATCTGAAAATACTTTCTGCAGTACTCAGCTCACTTTATGTACTGAACTTTCTAGGAAACCTATTCTTCTTCAGCTTGGACCCACATGTACCTGTGTATGGCCTCCATCCACAAACAAATGGAGCACTCCTTGCATCCACATAGCTGTACAGGTAGTAAAGCAAAGAAGAAAAAGAATTAATAAAAAATCTTCACAGTGATGCAACACTATTTGTTCCTTCAGTTTTATGCAGGTGTGTCATGTCTGATGCCACAGAAGGCATAAAATGAGGATCCTAATATAAAGAAGTAGATCCTCCAGCATGCCGTAAGGCACAAGCAAAACCAAGTCCTTTCAGCACATACACTATGTACATTAACCATGAATTAATGCTAATTCAAATTCCAAGGTGCTTCCTCATGATCAAAAAATAGGCATTAAAGGTGACAACCTCCAACTATTTCTAATAATTCCTTCTGAAATTCTGAAAGTAGTTCACCAGGAGATCTTGAACGTTTTTGTAAATTTGAACTGACACAAAACTTTGGAAGCTGATTTGACCATGCAATTAAACACAAGCCTCATTTTTGTTGAACTACAAACCTGGTTAAGTACTCCCAGATACTCCAGACTCATCCCATGTCACTGAGTTTTACCACTGGCTTCAGAAGAGTACTGGCTTTCCATCTTTTCCTTTCAGCAGCTGCTATCTCACAGGCTTCTTTTTTTTGTACTCTTTTTTTGTACTGTTTTGTACTCTTGCTAACTTTGCCCATTTTCTTTTCTTCTTTCCTTCTTTCTATCCTTGCACCGATCAGATTGCAAGTCACATCAGGCCACCCAAGCAGTGTGATATTTTGAAGAGGAATTAAAGAGCAACAGGCAGCCACTCCCTTATATGTACTTTTCCCATTATTTACATTAATATATTTATTAATGACTTAGATTTGGCCTGAATACTCAGTGAGAGATGGGATTAAAAGGAACAATGATCTAAAAATTGCCTATATAGAGTTCTGGAAAAAGCCAATCACAAACAGCATTGGGGTGCAGGAGCAGTGTCCAGATTGTCATTATTCACAACAATTACACTACACTGAGATGTAAAACCCACTGAATTTGAGACGAGTTAGTTTATAACTGTTAGAAACCCTTAACTACTATAATGAAGACAACTGTCAATACAAGGTAGTGGTTTTTCTATGCAGGCAACAGGGATATATTGTATGAACCTGCCTCTTAGGATGACAAAAGTACTTGCAGAAGCTGTAAAGCTTAATTAACCCTACAGCCATCTGATTAAACAAACAAATGATTTCTGAGTCCTATTATAAAACTAGCTCAAATTGTAAAATACAAGTCCTTATACAAAGCAGAAAGTATACACAGTCCACATGCTTTTCCCTTTGCCACAAGATTCAGTGTTATGCTCCTCCAATACACCTTATTTATCATACAGCATTTATGTAAGTTATTTGCGAAGTAATCCTGAGTTGTAGTGACATGGATGTGACAACTTTAAAAATGAGGTGTGCAAAATACCTTCAGAATTTTAAGTTTTATTCTCAGTGTTATGGGAAAAATCAGTTAAGAGGATTGGATATTGATTTCTTATTCCTATATCACTAGTTGACGTTGGCCTCAAGCTGTGGGTTAGGCTGTGATGCCTAAGGGAGGCATCCCTGTAAGCATGGAATCATGCTTACCTTGTAAGCACAGAACCCAGACGGCTCAAAGCCAGATAAATCCAATGAACTTTCTCCGGATAGTTCTGTTAAATACTTTCTGCTTAGCAATAGAAACTATTTGGAAAATCGGTCAAAAAACCTGACAGAAATAAGGCAACAAAATTAATTTTTATATATATATATATATATATATATATACACACACATATGTATATACGTATGTACGTGTCCAGGAAAACAACCTATTTCCATTATGTACTTTTCACATACAATAACTTATTATCGCATTAGAAATATACTCTGGGTAACGCTGATGGGCCAAATTCACCTTCTTTGCCTTCCATAGTGTTGCACCTGCATACAGCAAAGATGGATTTGACACCTGGTCCTTCTTGATGACAATACTTCATCAAATGCAGTATCAGAGAATAACCATTGAATGTCAGATATTACACCATTTTGAACTAGAGTATTGGTTTGCTTTTTGTATTACAGAAAGTAGTTTATTGCTTCTAATGACCAGAAGGTACCTTATGAAGACAGCTTAGATGTTGATAACACTTTTCATATACTGTGTTATGGACCTTGAAACATGGAGGTTGGCAGATCACAATCATTAGTTATTTTTCTTCTTTATTTGCTGTTTGAATTTTGATTTGCTGAATGCACATGCAACTAGTGATTTAACTGTGCCAGAAGTGATATGTCAAAAACACTTAGGAAAACATAGTGTTTTGTTTTACTGAAGTCAGGCATGAATGGCATGCACTAGATTGCAAGGAAAACCAAAGACATCCATTTTAAAAGGATACATAATCTCCATGCACATGTAAAATGTCTCTTACAAAAATCATTAATTTTTGTTAAAAGTGTGCCTTTTTTCCTCTTTTTATACAAGTGTACATGCAATTACCTGTCCAAGCTAAAACTATTTACAAAATTTCATAGTACAATACATCTTTTAAAGTGAATAATACATGAAAGGCCAATGTTTTCTGTTGTTTTGTAACACTGTACAAGATTAAAAATAAGGCATTATAATACAGGTTTATCACAAATTAAAAAAATGTTGGTTTTCACTGTAATACAAAACTCTAACTTGAAAGAACATTATGGCTAAATAGTCCTCCTGCCTGGGCAGAACACATACATAATCTGGACTTGCTGATGTAAAGAAAATGCATTCTTTCTGCTACAAGCAGGAATCCAACACAGGAAAGTGATTCACACTACTTACTAATGTGTTCAGACTCTTCAAAGCACTGAAATGGCACAGGTCATATATTGTTTCCCTTCAAACAGTGACACCCAGCTACTTTATTTTGCCTGACAGACAAATTACAGGCATTAAGTATGAAAGAGATTTAGGTGCATGACCTACTCTTGGTTACAGTGTTGTAAAAAATTCAGTTCAATATTGACATGAGACACTGCAACAACCCAAAGCAGAACTTGGCCTACAGAAGCCCAACTCCTGACCTTCACAAGCATACCAAACTGGTGATTGCTGCAGGCCTTGTGGACACATAAGGGATGCAGATTCAGCCCTTACAAGCTGAAACTTTTGGCTCTCAGTCTCACCTAAGGAAGGCAAGGGAAAATTTGTGTTTGTTTTGGTGTAGATAAGGGAGTGTCACTTGCCACAGTGCAACGCAGCTACAAATAAAATAGCTTTCTAGTCAATGTAAATGGAATATGTTTGGAAGTATCTAGCCAGGAATTCAATGGAATGCCAGTTTGCCATCTCAGCAGAGAACAATAATTAAAAAATCATTTGAAGATAAAGGTAGTATAGGAACAATTAGAAATTAACTCCCAAGACTAAAAGATCTCTGATACTTATATGCTTATATAAAGAATTAAAGACTTCAATTATTAATATTGTCTGAAAGAGAAAACATGCAAACTGATGTGAAATATTGTGCTTGCTATTGACAGACATTGACATGCCAAAATGGCATCACTTTGTTGTAGGGCTTGTATCTGGTAATTGTTTCAAGCTAACAGCTGCACAAAACAGTGAACAGAACTACAGGAAGCTAGTCTGCCCACAAATCAACAAGTGACCATCCTGAAATAAGCACTAGGGACTTTTGGTTGCTGTGGGGCAGACTCCTCGATGAGATTACCCAGGCAAAAGTTGCAGCGCTTGATGAAAAAATTAATATATGCAAGACAGGAAATACAACTGCATGCAATAAGATAGACACAACACAAATCCCACAGAAATCTAAGGAAATTCTTCTGATTATTTTCAGGGATAGTGGAGTGGGCCACATACCATCTTAGGTCAATTGCCAATAAAAAAATTGATTACAATCTCCTCTAATTTGGCAGAAAAAAAGCATTTATGAGGTTTTCAGAAGTATTGCTTCCATGTATATTTCCCCCTCTTTCCATATATAAAACTTATTAAACATGTCAAAGAATGCAGAAGAGAGATTAAATATGTCATTTAAAGCTGTCACAAAAGAACTGAAATTAAACAAATGTAGACAGATCAGGAAAATGGGGAAAAACTGTATGAATAGGGAGGGAAAGCATAAAGATAAGAGCACGACTTCATTATATCATTATTTCAATGGGCACTTTCACTGTTGAAATGGCTGCTGAATCCTGCCTATCATTTTTACATGCTATTTGACTAGTTTGTGCCTTAGCTGAACTCTCTTCATAAATTTATACTGCTCAGTCCAGGACTACAAAGTAATATGTATTTTTCCCCACAGTAAAACCAGCAACAACAACCATAACAAAAACACAAAACCCACTAATGATAGGATAATGATGTTAATGATGATGAATTTAATGAGTTGTGATGTTAATCTGGTCTATTGGAAAGTGTCCCTGCCTATGGCAACAGGGTTGGAACTAGATGATCTTTAAGGTCCCTTCCAACCCAAAGCATTCTATAAATCTGTGACTTAAGGTCTGGAAACTAACTCCAAATATACCATCGTTGATTATGTAAACTAGGACATACACACCAGCTTGCCTGCAGTACCAAGAAGCCATTCTGGTCCACTCAACTTGCTCTGGGAGGCAGAGACCTCCTCCAAAACTGCAGAATGAGAAGCCGATGATGGACTGTGCCTGTCTGGTACTTTCCATTCAACATGGAAAACATTCTTACAAAAAGTCGCGTGCCTTATTTGGCTTTTGGAAAAGAGGATCAGGCTTTGAAAATCTTTGGACCAATTCTACTTAATTAGCACCTGCTAATCATTTAAAATGTTAACACAAATAATCTAAATTTACCTTGCTACATGATCTTCCACTGACATTACCAATCTGGGAATGGGTCTGGGAAGGAGAACAGTCACAAAAAATATCAGCATAGGTGACAATTCATTTGTGCTCACTGTCCATTTAGTGATCAAAGAAACAGTGGCAAGATGCCTATATCTTGAGCCTAGTAAAAAGAATAACAAATAAGTAATTTAATTGAAAGCTTTGGGGTGGGTCAATGCGTATATTTCATCAATGTGTTCATGTACTACCAGATCTACTGCTAGCATCTGAAGATACTTTTATTTTATTATGATCAGTGAAATTATACCAAATTCACTGATTCAAAAATTGTGTAGCATGGGCTCTTTGAGAGTGGAACTGAGTGATTAATGCTATTGCATATAATGCTTTCCAACTTGGTTAAATATTTAACTTATCCGCATGATAATTTAGTTCTTATAAACCTGTTAGAAAACATAACTATGCAGTGTGCTTTACATGAGTACCACTTATTCAGTTTAGTTATGTAAATATTTGTTATTTTAAATCTGTATTCTCTACATGTATATTTTAAAAACTATTTGAATGCCTCAAAAGCAGAAATAAATTATTCTAGAAGAATAGCTGTAAATTGGGTAGCTCTTAGGAAGATAAAGAAATGCAGTGACTTTTTTCAGCTCTATAAGGATGCATATACCTGGTACAGTACAGTTGGGAAGCAGTTCTCAGGTTTTTATAGTCACTTTAATCATAAGACTAAATTTCCCAGTTTTGCAATGAAGCACCTAGGAGACAGGGTACATAAAAATTAATTTAGAACTCTGCTGAAAAGCACTGGAGTCCCACAGTATCCTGATGTGGAGAACAGAAATGCCTGCAACATTTCTTTAGCCATCTGCATCTGCTGACATAGTGCTGTCATATACTTTTAACACAAAAAAACCCCTGCTCCAAAGCAAAAGCTGATTAGAGGGGAATCTCTCAGAACCTTTTTTCCACTAAAATCTGAAACAAAATAGGACCACCAAAGTGAAATGTGAAATCTAGTACATGAAAGTTTTCTATTGTACAATCTGTACAACTTCTGCATTCTGGAGGGGGGTTTTTAGTTTTGTGAGTTGGTTTTGTTGGTTTTGTTGGCTTTTTTGACTTTTTTGTTGTTGGTTTTTGATCTTTTTTTTTGGGGAGGGGGGCAACAGATTATTTTGCTTGTTAAAAGAAGTTTTGCATGTTTTTCGACAATGTAAAGTTTTGCATCTCTTTTGGAAAGCAGTGAGGTTAGTTAGCCTGTGAATCCCCATCAGGACACTATGGCACAGTTCCATGGAGTACATGTCCCTCAGCAGGATGACCTTCAACTACTCCCACCTTGAGTATGGAGTTGCACTCCACATTTCACATCCAGATCATCATTTCAGGATGAAACCATAAACAATATAATGTGGGCTGCCGTAAAGAAAAAAAGCAGCCAAAATATATTCCTTTCTTGTCGATTAAGAGCAGGCCTTTCTCTCCTGGGACATTTACCAGTGCTCCTCATTTGCAAAGTTTGACTGTGCTTGTTTCTCAGAATTATAGCTTTCTATAATTGTACTGCTTTGAATAGTGAGTCTGGATAGAATCAAGATATAATAAACTTATATAACCTGTGGCATAAATTTAAAAATCGATTAATATATAAAACTATATTGGCAAACATACAAATGTCACAAAACTAGCAACAGCATGTTTGTCACCAGTACAGGACTATTCTTTGAGCTGTTTAGAATGGTAAAGCTAAATCCTGGACTTGAGCCACAGGACTTGTGCTATTTCTAAAAGCCTGAAATAATACCATCCTTCTGCTCTTCAGTAAAATCAGCACTGTACATAAAGGAATGTTTCTATATTGCATAAGCATATTGCTGTGCTTGCAGGGTGGCTCCTCTGTCTTGCACAGAGTCAAATGGCCTACAAAGAGGCAGCATATTCTAAGCTCTACCACTCTTGTATTTTTTTAATGGAAAGAATATATATTGTTCTTCTGCCTAAACTTTAAGCTCTGTGGTTTATCTACTTTGTATCCTAGCATAATGGTTTGATTGAAAGTTTTTGTAAGTTTTTGGAGCATGCAAGGAGAGTTTAAAAAAATATGTAGGGTTCTGTAATTAGCTGAATCCAGTCTTCATTAATGTGCCATTGACAACACAATAAACACTGTTTTCATTGCATTAATTCATGCACTGGGAGCACAGTTTCTAAAAGTCTTGCTGTAGCCCTGGAGAGTCTCCAGGCATCCCACGTTCAATGGTTAAATGCAGCTTTGCTAATCCCAGGCCCAACAATTCTGCCTATGACAGCAAAGAGAAATCTCTTTGCTATGTTACTGCAGGTGGATGTGTAAATAAATACACATTTTTATTTCCATCTCTATAAATCTCTATTAAGTCTACACAGAACTGTTTGCATATGTGCATATATAGATTGAAACATATATATACACACACACACAAATAATTGCTTTCACATTTATCTAATTTTTTTCATTTACTGTTTAAAAATGCCAAGAAAATATTCCTCATTTCCAGAAAATCCCGTTTTGACTTTTCATAACAGAATTGCTAGCCCTTGTATGTTCCATCCCAAGAGTTCATTACACAGTCCCCAAGTTCTCTTTGGTTGGGTTGTAGTGGTCCTTGGTTAATGCCATGGCCTATGACCTCTGACTTCTTAGTAAAAATTCAAGCAACCATTGCTCTCCAAGTTCACTGCAAGTGGCACAACCAAATCTCTTTTGTTTTTATGCCTCCTTCACAGCTGGCACAGAAGGAAGATAATGCAGTGTTTGGTTTGTGAGAGTGGCAGATGCTTGACCTGCTCCAAGCCCAGGTTTTACAGTAAAGCTAGCAGCTGAGGACACTGATGGACAGCTGGTGCCTAGTTTTGTTTGAATGTTTGCTCTCCCATAAGGGTACATTTTCCGCTCTAAGTTTAAAGACCGTGTTTGCGAATTATTTCCATCAGCCTTTCCTTCCAGGAAATAGGTCAACATTTCACCTTTTCCCTTTACACTGACTTTACCCCTGCATACGAATTCATAACTGCACCTTTTTAATATCCGCTGAACTTCTTCTGTCACCTGAAGACAGAAAAAGAAAACAAACCTGTTACTTTTCTCTGTTCATGTAATTTCTTGCCCTTCTCTATTTTACTACTCTGTCATGAAATATGCATAAGCAGAATGGATTAGCACGTACAGCTGCTCACTTAGAATTTTCTTTAGGAAGTAAAGATCACTGATCAAACTGGAATCTGAGAAGCAGAATTTCTGGTCTTGAGTTAAATAAATACACAGACAGATTAAACTCCATCCAACAGAAATATATTACCAAATTGTAAGCTGGATCAGTTCCAGTGATGTTAATTTATTGCAGAAGACCTTTTGATTGCTGGAAATTAGACAGGTATTTTGGATAAATGACTGCAAGTGTTCACTGAGCTTTTGAGACGAACACCATAGGTTCCAGTCAAGCCCTAGTAAAACAATGTTCTCTGTCTGCATTGCCTCTCCAATCCAAAGTATCCAAGCAATTTTAGAACTATATAAAATTTAGTAAGATGCGAATGGACATAGATCCTTTCCTTGTAGGTCCTGTTTAGGCAAAATTTCTACAGCACAAAGACTGGCAGTGTCTGCATTCCCAGGCTTGCCTCCAACTGTGCAATGAAGCAGAGAACTCTTGTTTCTTCTGATGGGAAATGATTTATTTGAGCATTTCATTGTCTCTAAGGAGTGAAGTGTGTAAGATGGAAAACAACTGTAGCTCTGATGGTGAGTAATCTGGAGAGTGTTGCCATCTCCATAAGAACAAAGTGAGGCTGCATTTTCTAAGTGTTCTTGAAAATGTAACCACATATAAATCAGGAGGTATGTAGAGTTTGCAAAATTGTCTTAGAAAGCACTCACCTGAATCTTTCCCTGCACTCCAGTACTATCCATCCGGCTGGCAACATTCACAGTGTTCCCCCAGATATCATACTGTGGTCTTCTGGCTCCAATGACTCCTGCCACTACAGGCCCAACATTAATACCTAAAATTAAACAATGAGTTTGGTTTTCACTACAGCATATTATCCAAGGGAAACATGAACCCTGCAAAACAGATTTGACACAAGTGCCTTAGAAATTTTTTTTTTTTTAATAGGGTAATATATGTTAACATCATAAAGCCGAGTCAGGGGAGGTTTAGGTTAGATGTCAGGAAAATGTTTTTCACCCAAAGGGTGACTGAGCACTGGAGCAGGCTGTCCAGGCAAATGGTCACAGCAACAAGCATGACAGAATTCAAGAAGCATTTGGACAATGCTCTCAGGCACGTGGTGTGACTCTTGGGCTGTCCTGTGAAGGGCCAGGAGTTGGGCTTGATGATCCTGATTGGTCCCTTACATATTCTATGATCCCTTGGCATATTATATGATTCTATGATTAAATTGATACCAAGTGGACTTCTGCATTTGTAAAAGGCTTAGAAACACAACAAAGATGTTCCTTGAGATAACTTATTGGAAATGCAATATGATAGACAACATAAAAATTTGATTCTTCTGTGGATTTTGTTTGTTTAAAGAAAAGAAAGAAAGCAGTGGTAGTGCAGTTCAGCTGAAAATGGGACAAACTGTTAAAGATCTTTAATTGTTTCATACAACTTCCACTGCAGTTGCACATATAAAGCCTTTTAATGGACGTTTTCCAAGTGTAACAGAAATAATGGCCTGGAGTACACGAGGATTGGGGTAAGGAAAGTGTGTCAGGTTGGTTGTTAACTAGACAACTCAGATCCTGGAGTCACTGGAAGAAGACAAAAGTATCTGAAAATGGCTCAAGCATACTTTTTTGGAAACTGCAGGGCTCAATTCTACATTTCTGACTGATTTCAACACCTTGTTTGGAAGATAAAAGAGTGCCCTGAAGAGCTGCAGATACTAAACCCTGCATGAGATTCTGTGTGAGGGCTTTCCTAAGTAATTTATGCAGAAGAATGAGGGTTAGGTATTTGATCCTTTGTGAACCTGGAAAGACAAGTTATAACAGAGTTCAAGAAGAATTTGGTGTTTATAATTATTAGGATGTATGGGAGGTCAAAGACTTATAACTCTCCTATTGCTGCCTTTGATGTCTTTGGTCTTTCTTAATCTTCCTCTGTTAGAAACCTCAGTTTTCCCCTTATCCATTTCATCCCCACAAGTCAGCCAAGAAAATATATAGAGAAAGAAGCTGGACAAAACTATCAGTGTTAGAATATGCAATAAAATGAGAACAGCAGTGGAAGTACCACTGGAGCGGAGCAGGATACATGAAGGAAGGGAAGCAGGGAACTTGATCTCTAAGAAGGCTGAAAGGACTCTGAGTGGTAAGACATGTAATAACATGTAAAGGATTGCATGGAAAGGGTTGTGTTGTCCTCAAAACCGGAGGATTTGATTTGTTGGAGAAAACAGGACTGGTTAAGGTGATTTGGCATCTGTGGACAAAAAGCTCCATTGCCCTTTTAATGCCAGCAAAGCTTTTGTGGATGCCACTTAATACAGTAAGACCCAGTTTTCAGCATCTTAGCAATGCAAAGCAGTATAAGCCACAAGACTGGGTACACTCATAATATTGTATAAAATTAATGATGCAGTTTCCTTTTAGGGGTACATAGATTAAGTAAACACACTGGAATTGGAGGCAATTACAATTTCTCAATACTAATGCACACCATCAAAACTGCTGACTGTCTACATGGCTGTGACTCTCTCACTAATGGAGAATTTTCAGTTTTCATCATGAGCGCAGGAGAGGTAATCCTTTGCTGACAGCCCAGGAAAAACCAATGAAAAAAAATCTTCTGCTTGTGTGATAGTTTTAGAAATGTGACTTACCAACTCGTAGGACAAAGTCATTATAAGACTGATAGTTGATTTCATCAAGAACGTCAAACATCTCTATTGCAAAATCTGCCAGTGTACTCAGATGAGAATAAATTGATTTTTTAGCCTAGAAACAAAATAGTGTTGCACATTAGATTTGTATGGTACTGGGATGCAGGTTAAATACCAAAGTGAAAAATAATGAGAAGCTCAGATGGCTTAGGAAAATAATCTAACCAATTTTTCTGTTTGTGAAAGGAAATAGCTAAAACACATGCATTCTTTTTTTCTGCTATTTTTTTCTTCTCTCTCTCCTTTTGATTTCTGGGAATAATGGAATGCAAAGTTCCCGTGGTAAAGTGGTTCTGTTGCTAGAGCTGCAGATGTTTGTTTTGAGTGTGGCAGGGAATATAACCTGCTTTCTTACAAAACTACTTTGCCTGAGGACTATTAATAACAATAATTTCTGCCCTCTTCTCCCTTTGGGGCTTTTCTAGCTCCCAGCTCCCATGAGGTGCATGCTGTTCCCATTGACAAAATTCCTGTTAGGTTTAATCCTGTGAGATGCAGAACACCCCTATGTTCTTCCTTTCCAGGCAAGTTGAAGGGATTTGTTATCAAATGAACCAAAGCAAAAAGCCCAAAAGAGATCAAATAAAATGGTGAAGTATTAACTTGCAAATAAAACCCCAAACATGAGAAAATAATTTTTACAACTTCAGTCTAATTAAATGTGAGACTAATTTTCAGAGGATATCGTGGATTCCAAAACTTAGCAAGATTCTAACATAATTCTCAAGATCATGGAAGAAATATTTGCTACAAAGTAGTAAAAACCTGAGCAGCATATTATTAGAAAGTGGAAAAGTAAGGTTTGCATATTTGTTCTGTAACTCATGCCCTCCCCCCAAGGATCTAACTTTGGTTAGTTAAAGACAGGTTACTAGAATAAACCTTTGACTCAACTCAGTATGACTGCTCTTATCTTCTGCTCTTATTTGAATAAGAAATATGAATTTTTGAATGAATTTGCAAAGTGAAAGTGGGCTAAAGGTCGGATATTGTGAAAGAAATGGAGGGTCAGTGGCAGCTTCAGTAGGGTGTTACACAACAGGACTGTGCAAGCTGGCATGAGATGAAAGCTTGCTGAGTTTTTGCCATGATAGCAAGATTTTATAAATTCACCACTTAACAGTGGCTGAAAAACCTGAGAAACAAGATGCTATTCACTTTATTCACCTTAGTTTGAAAGGGTTGCTTCATGTGGCTAGGAAATTTACTGAAAATTATGAAAGTCATCCTTGTGCCAGTCCCAGTTTTTAGGAAGGATATTTTTATTTACCTGCCTGGATGTCTGGCATTCTGTTTCTTGCAATGTGAACTAGCTAGCTCTACTCTTTTCCAGAATCACCAAAACAATGCTTAAAGAGCTGATGGATACATTTCCAAAAGAGAAGGAAAAATATTCAATTTCTGGAGCAGGGAGGGAGAAGTGCATAGTTTTATTTGATTTCTAATCTTCATGTTCCCTAGCTTCCATTTCTTTGCTGGTCTGGTGAATGCCCTGTTTTCCTGCAATGTCCTTCAGGGTTGCAGGAGAAAGGACTGGTGACAATTACTGAGTGCACTGCAAGTGACAGATGCCTCTCAATAGCATTAGGGCAAACACTTGAACCTCCACTGAAGAACACCACAAAGTTAGGACCCTGGCGAAGTCAGGATCCTGGTGAAATTCAGACACAATGAATTTACATTATGCAAAAGATCTACAAAGAGCTGATATAACTGGCAAGCAATTATTTATTTAAACATCAGAGTAGTTAATGGAAAGACTGCCAAGAGCATCACAGCAAAGTCACAGTGATAGAGGCAATGTGCATTTACTGTAGTCACCTGATGAAGTCAAGGTGCAGAAACAAGAGTCCAGTAAAATATGGGATTTATATATTTAATTTCATCAGGGTACTGGGCTCTTAAATGTATAAATATCCTCAGTTAAGAGCATCCATTGCTTTCTGTTCATGGCCAAATCCTAGTATGAAATTAGTGATTCACAATCAGAGGCTGTGCCAGACTTTCTTTGAAGCTGGGAGAGTCCTGGCAGAGGGCAGATCAGAGGCACTTGAGTGTCTTATGGCTCCCCACGGACACATATGCCTCCATAGGACAGCCCAGGGACTGTGTGAAGCTGGCAGTGATTGTCTGTGCATGACAGGCCAGCCAAGATTATCAGACTTCTAATATACAGGTGTACGCTGAAGAACTATTGGGAAACTGGCAAGAGGGAGTGACTAATTTCTATTCATTTGCATTACATGAACAGTAGGGAGAGATCACAGAAGAGCTGAAATCCTAAGTTAAAGTAAAAAATTATTGTCTGTTTCATACAAGATCTTTCTTTCTGGAATACAGAATTTTAAATAAATTCTACATGTACGGAAAAGGTCAAAATTTTCCCCAAGATTTAAAAGGAAGACAGAGATCTGTACAAGATCTTCTGCAGTGATTTAAAATGCATTGCTGTCATAAGCTCAGAACAGTATCTTCAGTACTGGACTAACTCAGCTGACCCTTCACTCAACAACTATAAAATACAAGAGACAAACATGTTTAGGTTCAGGAACATATGCTGCCAAAGTTACCCAATAACACACTTGTTTTGAGGATTATAGTTCAAAGAGCATTTATAGCAGACACAAAAGTATGCCATTGCCTGCTTGCCTCAGATCACACACTAAAAAAATTCGAAAGATCAATGTTTTTTGCCTGTCTCAGAACCCATGAGTCAAACATTTCAGGATAAACAGATTTTTAAAAATACCATTTTTTTGGTAATCTATAGATTTCTAGGAGTGATACAAAGGAAGGCATTAGCTGGAAATACTTTGCAGACCAGAAGGTTAGTTACGTGAAATAGTCAAACATGATTCTAACCGTTGATTTCAATGTGGTCTTGTTTTTTATTTACTAAGTAGGGATAATTGTTGCTAAAGAGTCCACAGGGCATCTTCTGGCATTTTTTGCTTTTGTCTTCTAATTCTGTGTTATTTTGCAATCCTAAATCATATGCTCTAATGTATTCAACATATGTCTACGACATATGTTCATACATATCAGAACAAGGGAGCAGTGTCTGGAAACTCTGGGCAGATGAGGTGAATGGATTGCTTTAGTTTTCATTCTATTCTTATACTATTAATTTTAGAAAATTTTCATGATTTAGCTTTATTAGTGTAATTACTAATGTGCATAGTACTCTGCACACAATACATTTAATATAATGTCCACAGGGTTTTCTGACTTTCCAGATGCTGCTTGGAAATATAGGAAATCTCTGTTCCAAGACAGTAACTTAAAATAAGAATAACACTCAAGGGTAGTAATGAGGAGTGTTAGTGGGTTTGAAATGACTTTGACTTTTTTAAATTGCAGTAAATAGGATGCTAACGGTAGAGACAAAGAAGAGCTGATTTGGAGAGACCAGGTACAGTGCAGCATTGCACCTAGCACAATGTTCCTGTCCGTGATGGGGGTTGGGAGATTATTTTAGTTGTAAGTTACATCCAGATTTCGATATTAAAAAATTTATGTAAAAATTGCTTTTTAATATTCTTCTGCTAGCTTTGCAGTAGTTCATTACACCTAGAGTCTCCCTTTCCCTGCATCTTACAAGGCCATCTAAGAGACCAGGTTTTACCACTACCACTTTGATTTAGAGGATTTTATACACCAGTGTGCAAGGAATTCAAAGCTGCAGACAATGAAATCACAAGTGAAGCCACATAAGCAAGTGTGGCAGTTTTCCTTTTCAGGCTACAACTGTTCTTTGAATTTCAGATTCAAAATGTTATAAAGAAGTCATGCAAGTTATCAATAATCACACAGAATTAGTTGTGTTTCTGATGTTCCTCCGGAAATTGAAGGAAAACGGTTCCTTCACATTAAGACTGTTGTGTAAAATCTTCTCACCTTAGTCCCTGAAGTAGGTACGAGTCCCACAGCTGCCATATATGTACTTCCAATTGTCTTGATCTTTTCAATGTCCTTATAATATTCTTTGTCCATAAGCTTTGTTTAAAACATAAAACTGTTAAATATTACATAATATTTTAGACAAGCAACCATAGTTATCAGACAATATGTGCAAGTTCATTAAACCATATTGTATTTGTTGAAGCTTGCCCACTTTGAGGTCATTGAAAAAACAGCCATTAACTTCCATTTTGATACTCTTCCTATATTAGAGAAATTTTAGGTCAGAGTCATGTGCCTAAAAGTACAAATTTGGCACTTTGGAGAAGCCCAGTGGATACCAACTATGATTAAAAAGGAAGTTTACAGTACTGTTTTATTAAACAGTTCAAGATACAATGATTTACTACAGATAATCTCATTGATAGTTATTTGGTAGAACTGATATGGTCAAAAGACAAAGTGTTTAGACCTTACCTCATCAAAGTCAGCAATAATTTCATTTAACAGGCGTAAACATTCCACTCCCATATTATTGCCATCTAGTTCGATGTAGAAATCATTGAAATTTGGGATGGAAGCAAACATCACTCCCACTTGTGAATATGACTGGTAGTAAAGGTCCTGTAGTTCATAAGCAGATAAAATTTTTATTTTAAAAGATTAATCTAAACTAAACATCATTATCACAATACTTATTCTACTGCTAAGCAATAGCTAGGACAAAGGCCATCAGTTTTTCTAGAGAGAAAACCGGACTTCTTAAAATAATGTTGGAAGAGGTCTTTACTCAAGGCCACAATAGAAAATTAGCACATAAGGTATTAAGCTCATTTAAAACAACTTAGGGTTTTTTTTCTGTTTAGACATAGAAGCAGGGAGCCAGAATTTGGAGAGAGTCTTAACAGTTATAGAACTTCTATTGTATGAGAGAAATAATTTTCTCAATTTTGTTTTATAAGTAAAATAGGAGATGGACCAATTTTATCCCGTGGTCCAAAACTGGCCTCACTCATTCAAGTCTTTCCATGTGTTGTGGAATCCTATATAATATAATGCTGTTCTGTATGGTAAGGTTTCTGCTTAAAAATTTGTAAGGCTCAAACAACCACTCAACTGTGGTTCAAATACTTTGACCCATGCTCTCAAGAGCCATATCATGGACATTACAGCTACTCCAGTGCTGAAGGTTTTCAGATGACCAGAAGGACTCTCGTAAGGCCTTTCTGAACCAATTTATTTAGTCACTGCAGCCTTTTATTTTAATCTGTGTCTTCCCTGAGTATGTAAAATTCTGTTTTTAACTCTAAATAGATGGTTTTGGTAATGGTAGCATACTTTCCAGAACTAGAGTGCCTAATACAGAAGTGTCTAGCAGTTCATACACTTCACCATTCAGAACCAATCTGAGCTCATGCAATACTGTGATAAATCCCAATATCCTACATTGATTGGAAAATGAGAAAAAAAAAAAAGTGATTTACATGCAGGCACTTGGTTACATCGATGTTGAATGACAACCTTCCCTTATCCTGAATTTTATTAAAACTCTTCAGGGCAGGAGGACCATACAGCAAAAGAAATAATCTCAAACTAGTTCTTGAACAGAGGCTTTTACAAAGCTACTATTTTTCATGAGCGAAGTTTTTCCAAGCCTTTCTTGAAGACATACAGGTGGAAGGTGGCCCAAGCAACACAGGGACACATTCATACAGCATGCATTTAGATTCTATCTTGGTTTACCATATTTCTTGGATTAGACATAAGAAAGTGCTGTGCAACATGGGCCGGCAACAGGTTGAAAAGAATTCTTTTATTATCCAGCTTGACTCTCTCCATATCATCTCTCTCTTCTTCTGCCTGTTGGGATAGAGGAAAAGAAAAATCTTTCCAAAAAGCAATAAATTAGCTGAGCCTATCAAATAGCTTCTTTTAATTCATCCATAGCTTCTATTAATTCATCCTTTGGGATTAAATGAACAAATATAGAGTAGCAATGTAGAATGAGAACACTTCTCCTCTACCATGCTTCTACATTAGGCAAAATCCCTTTAAGTCCTTAGTAATTCAAGCAAAAGTCTCTCGGCTGTTTTCAAGGTCTGATCAGCTAAGTGTATTGGTATCTTCTGTAGTTCTCTGTTCTTTTAAATAGATGCTTGATATGCTTACAGAGTAAACCAGAATAATCCCACTTAAATCACATTGGCCTTGGAAACCATTTACTTCTCATGTAGTTCAACACAGTGGCAGCAGTATTTGATTCATCTTTCATACAAGAGAAGCCAGTGAGAATCACCAGTGTTTAAAGCAAACCCATATAATTTGCAGTGAAATTGAAACAAATCTGGTAAAACAATAACTTCAACAGATAAAAAGATTTTAAAATTCAGCATCCTTAAGAATGAGGTACAATTTTTAAAAAATTCTAAAAAGATAGTTAACATTTCTAGAGATTGTTTTAATTATGCTGGTGTTTGTCATGAAAACATATATAGTTCCTTTGCAACAGAAATTCTGTTATTCATGTGAATGACGGCATTCAGAAAGAGTGTTTAGGAGTTAACACATCTGAGGTCCCTAACCCAAGATACTATTACTAATAAGCATCTTATTACAAGTGCTTGACTCACAGGAGTTACTGCAAGTCATACAATTTTAAAAATCAGACCACTTATTTGAAAAATATTGAATATCTAGGAAACTAATTTGGAACTCCTAGGTTTTAATATTCCAGCCTAGTCCTTTGTAGATTCATCTGCAAAATTACTCCTCTGGAATTTGCTTCTTGTTCTTAGAGCGACTTCTGGCCTTGCACTGATTTCAGTTGGAAAACACTTGATCAGTATCACGTAATTCATCTCACAGAAATCTCAGCTTATTCTTTGTTCCTCAATCACACTCACAAATCTTCTGCTGTGATCCCAATGTGATTTTGTTTATCTAATTATAGCCAGTAGAAGACTGGAAGGCCAAATTCTCAGGCATTGTTGAGAAAACAAAATACATAAACCATTGATGAACCTGTTCTAATCTTGGTGTCCCATTTATATACGGAATTTGGTATCCTGATCTACTACTAAGTCCACATAATTTCTCAGTATCCCTTCCTATCTAAGTAGGAGAAAACCAGTCACCTCTTGCCCTCGTATTGTCTAACAATATTATTTAATTTGATTTTTTTTTCAGGAAGCTAAGTTTTATTTTCCATGACAAAACTTAGAAAAAACCCTTTTTCTTCAAATTACACCGTCTGCTTTGCCCTGAAGTTTATTCTGTATTTTTAAATTTCTTTACAAGTAGAAAGAATTCTGAAAGAGAACTGATTTTATAAACTTAAATTCTTCGGGAATTGTTGTCTTTTTAAATAAATTCTCAGCTCCTACTCTAATTTGCATAATAAGAAACAACTTGTTCCAGAGGGAAACATCAGTACACTTTAAATAGCAATTAAGTTTTGCTAGAAATACACCTAAATACACCTTTTATTCTAAGCATCTATTTTCTGTTTGTGAGATGTTTTCTTGACACTTCTTTTGCTGTTTAATGCTATTTTCTTAAAATGTCCCTTGCCTATTTTGGTGGTA
Source organism: Monarcha castaneiventris obscurior (assembly GCA_026261815.1). Lineage (NCBI taxonomy): Eukaryota > Metazoa > Chordata > Aves > Passeriformes > Monarchidae > Monarcha > Monarcha castaneiventris. The sequence goes on from JAMPIT010000059.1 coordinate 1,014,050, forward strand.
TGACTTACAGTTTTCTATAAACATGTGAAGTGGCCTCTGGCATTTAGTTTTACTGTTGGAATTTAAATGTTTTAATAGGAAAAACAAAAAGATTCTTCAGCTGAAAGTCCAAACCAATCTTGCAACTCCATTTTACATCCCACTGGAATACAGGAAATTTTGTTCTGACAACAGTAAAGAGATTTGTTAACTGAAATGATGATCTTAATAAAATAACCATTCAAGGCTTCCTTATCCATTCCTCTATTTTTTGAACAAGAAAATTTGTTGTTACTTTCTTCCTAAGGTTCTCAGTTAACCTACCAATACAGTATGGGGCAGAATACCATCCTAAAGAACAAAACTCTTCTGAGTCAGGGTGTGGGGATTTCTGGAGTAATCAAGGGAATCAAGTAGGGGTAGGTAAGTGGAGTAATCAGTTTGATGCATTGTATGAATAGTGATGTTGATCAATCACTGGCAGCTGCTGTTCATTTCTCATCTGGAAATATGTGATCAAATTCCTCTGCCTTGCCCAGTTGTGGCCCAAAGTATTCATTTTGGAAGAAATGATTGAAAAGATTCTTCAGTGCATCCATCATTATGTATGAATCAAAACAAAGGTTTCAGAGCAAGGAACACCCGTGAGTAAGAAGTAGAGAACTGGGCTCTTGAGTGAAGAGCAAATGGCTTAAATCAAACTATCAGAGTCATGTCTGAAGTGGTGGCAAAATCATCTAAGAGCAGGGAAAGGCATTGATGATGTCACCATTGTTAATGATAGAATGCTGTCTGTTCAACACACCTAGCAAGTGTCTCTTCCCTTTTTGGACACAAACCTGTTAACTACAATTTTGACTCTGAGAGGGTTCACTTGCCAAAAATGAGATTGTGGGAAAAAGACTTGAAGCAAAATTAAAGATAAAAGTATGGAAAATATAGGGGGAAGTATGGTTGCTACTCCCTGGATGGAACACAGTCAGCACACCCAACTTTCCACACACGGTATAATCTAGGGGGGACTAAATGGAGAATGGAGTGGAGTGGAGCAGAGCGGAGCGGAGTGGAGACACTGCAACCAGGCTCTGTTGAAACCCTTGCAGAGGACAGTGCTCGGTGGTACTTTTCAGTTGATAAGCCACATGGCAGGTGGAAGCCAAGGGAGATAAAGGAAGATGTCCTGCTGTTGAATCAGCAACCATGGCAAAATTACCCTCCTTGGATTGACACATATGCCCATCCCAAGGTTATCTCAGACACTACATGTTACCCGCCTCCAAAGCATGACCACCCTACACTGAGTAAGATGTATGACTAACATCACTCAGGCTTTGCATAAACATAAAGAAGAGTTAAGAAAGGGGAGAAGACTCCATCATGACTTCTGGGATTAGTTGGCAGGCTGAACCTCTCTTCTCCCCCATATGGACACCTATGGGGTAAGAACTCTACTCTGCATGCTGAATGATTATCTCGAGCTAGCTCTCACTGAGGATTAGAGCTTGTCTGCGTATTGCTTTGAATACATTTTTGCAGTCAGATACTATCACCAGCAATCGTAAAACCTTAACTTCTCACTACTTTTAATTAATAAAGAGTGTTATCTACAAACTTAATGTGGGTTCTTCAAGGGAGCTAGCAGCCAATGGCAGTGGGTAAAGGTGTGGACACCTAGGAGGAGGTCTCTCTTTTGGCATGTGAACCTGAACAAATCAGTTGAACTGCACTCTGATCTAGCAGATGACTCCGTGAAGGGTCCCCATAGCAGGTGGAGCTGGCAGACTGCTTGAGCACAAGGGTCTTGGCTTTCCTGGGGCACGGTCAGACTAATCAAACACTAAGCATTTGAGAAAATCTCTGTTTTCACATGAAAAAACCCCTAACATCATGGAAAGCCATGAAAGCCAAACATCATTGAATAATACCATGCTGGGTAATGGTAGCAAACCCAAAATAGAGGCAAATTATGTAAACAGCAGAACAAGGGGAGTGCTCTTACTTTTTTGTCTCCTGACCTATCTGAGGTCAAGCACCTCCTGGCTAACAGAGAGAGAGAGGAGTGCACTCTCTCCGTGAGTTCTGGGAGAAATTTGCACTGACAATGCCTGTGTGGGGCAATGCAGTGCCCTGAAAACTAAGCTGTGTTAGCTCTGCCTGACCTAGCCACAGAACTAGAAGCAGAACATTCATGGAATTAGCACAGCATTCCTTCTGAGTTACTTTCTCATGCTGAAAAGCAAAGGCATAGTATCTTAGAACACACACTGGTCAATACTGCTGTATTGTTTCTGGTACCCTAGACGGAGTCACTGCATGGACTGCCCTTAACCCATCCACACACCATGCCTAACATTCTGCTTTATTATTGAAGTGATCCATTAGGAATATGAACTGAAGTGTACCTCCTCTGCTACTACTGCACAGAGCTTGAGTATCTATCCTCTTGCCTTCCACTGCCTAAGACAGCTCTCATTTATCCAATTCCTCAGAAGCTGCTTGGGGGAAGAGGAAAAATGTCCTTGCATCTCTCACAAGGGAAGATAAAGGAGTGAAGGTGAGGTAAAAAAAGACTTGGTCATGTCCAACAAACTAAAACTATCCCATCACACAGATAATATGGGAGGGAAGTAAGCCAATTACTGGTATTTTCTGTACCTTTTTCACAGCTTCCTGCTTTCTGCCATTCAGGGAAGTGCAATGAAAACTGTCCTTCCTCCTTGTGACTCATGAGCTTCTAGTGCTCTTTGAGCAGCTGAGATTAAAGGATGCATAGGCATCATTCTTTCTCAGGAAAAACAGACACTGGGAAGGGAGGAGGAGTACTTCGGCTGAAACATTAAAACAGCACAGATCACAGGTATTTACATTTCTGGTGGGAATATTATCCAAACAGCTAAATGGCATTTAAACCTTCATCTACTTGCCCCTATTCCCACTGGTTAATTAAGGAAAGCTGCCAGCATGACATTTATGTAATAGCTACTAGCTCAAAAAACAAGGCAGATTATTGTGAAAATAAACGAAAGAAAATGCATTGGCATGACCAATATAATTTTTCACATTCTGCTGTTTGCTTATACCTGTTTGGTATTTGTGACAGCTAGGTCATTTTGTGGAACCCAGCTGTATTTGCAGAGCTACAGTATTTAAAAGCAGGCTTTATTTTTGCATTGGGCATGGTGACAAAATTTAAAATGTTTTTGGTACTATGACTTTTTATATCAATCTAATTAACATTTACTGCATTTTATATAGTTACACATGATCCCACAGTTTTTACAATGTTGGAAAGTGATTACCCATCATCTGTCTGGGAAGTGGTCTGAACAGTTGTATCACCTGACAGTTTAATAAACCTAAAAATGCTGTAGAAAAGTCACTGACAAAACAGATACCACATGACAATCCAGTTTCAAGATTCAGTTAAAAAGAAGCTGGGCACCAGTGCCATGGAAATCTCATTTTTTGTACCTGAAGATGGCACTACATCCACAGGGAACAAACCCATCACACTGCTTTTGTAGGGCCAGATTTTTGAGTGGAAGTGCTAAGACACTGGCAAGTCTTGCCTGCAGACTGTAAAATTCATACTTCTTACAAGTGTAATGGACTAGAAAAGACAGCAGAATGGTATTTTAGTACTCTCTAAAAAATGCATCAGTCAAATGCATCAAATGAAGTAATATCATTGTATTATTCTTGCTTTGCTCCTGTGACAAATCCTGGGTGAGGGAGCAATTACATTTTTTGGCAGCTTTAGGATCTTAATGAATTTATTACTTGTTTTTATTTGCCCATTCTCTTTTTTCTCTCCCAATTTTGTTAAGTAATTTGCATGATCAAAAGTGATTACCAGTCACAAATAAGTAAAATGCTCCTATATTCACTATTCATAGTTATTGTCATGTGAGGCACACAGTTACTCAACAATGTTATGCAGAAAACGAAATTCTCCTCCAAATGCCTATTAAAAATATCAAGAAAACAAGCAACAGATGTTTTCTGAAAATACTGTGATATCCAGAAAGGTTAAATCTGGCACAGAAAAAAACCCTAGCAAATCAACAAGAGCCTATAACACCACTAATGTGTGAACAGTAAGTACAAATATAAATGTTTTATCAACATATCATCCATAAAAAAATGTATTTTTTCCACATGCTGTACATAAATACTGTATTATCACTGTTCTGGTTATGCAACCCAGATGAATGGAAATTAGATTAACTTATCTTGAAACTATGTATTTTTTCTAAATCAGTTTTTCTTGTTTGAAATTGCTCTTCAAAGAACTTTTTTCCCCCGATGGGGTGGAAAAAATGTGTGGAAGTGTGTTTTCCTCACTTTAGCATAGACCGCTGATAATGTATCTATGTATTCCTACTGGTTAATTTCACGGTACGTTCACTGTTTAAAATATAATTTAGTAGTACTAGACTGTTGTTCATGATGAAATAAAAGAAATTAGCTATTAAAACCTTTTTATTGCAGCCTATGCCACAAACGCATTTATTCATCTCAGAATATTTTTACAGGATTAGACCAACAATGAACATTACTAAAAGTATGCAAAGTGCTTGAAGATTCCAGAATAGCCCTTGAGTCTGAAATTCCCCCAGATGTAAGTCAGCAATTAAAAAGCTTTCTAAAATGGCATGCTGAACCATGCTGGAATATCTTCACACAGTAGCAGCTGGCTACTGGGAGATCTAGCTTTAGCATTTGGTTCATGCAATTCAGTGTCTGCACAAAGAATCGGCAAAACAGAAAATCTCCATAGGTCCTGAGCACTAAGTCAATGGTCTTTCTAAAAGTTCCGTTACCAGAATTATAACCAAGTTAAGCCAACATGGTTTAACGGTAAGTAGTACTACGGCTGTAGAGAAACATGACCAAGACTGCTTTTAGCCTTATAGAGGGCTCCTGCGGTCCAGCAGCTAGAGAAAACTGGCTCTTACTTGTCTCCTCTTTAAGAGGCTGTTAAACAATTAGTAGCCTGCAGTTTGCTAACTATTCAAAGGCAGCTTTAACATACAGATATTTCCAAAAAACAGTGTTCCCCAAGCCTTTAATACTCAGATTTTTATCGTGCTGTAGAACCTAGTAAGTTCAAGGACAATGTTTTGGGGGTTTTTTTTTGCTTATCCATTTGAATAGATCAGCACAATAACCACTTCTGTAACATCTGTCATGGACAGTACTTCTGCATGTTACGTTAATTAGTCCTTGGACTCAATATCATTTACAACCAATACACAGAGTGGGAAGCAGAACAGCATTTCTTTCAGCATGTTATCCACTATTACTTATTGTAGAGGGAATAGATCTTCCACTTGGAACTGAGAAGATGAAAGGTATATGCCCAAATAATCTAAGAGGCCAAGAATAGTGTACTGATTTCAAAGAATGGTAGTTATGTTTACCTCTAAATTCTGAATTTTTTACCTAAACTGATTTTTTTCCTTTCTCATTATTATCATGCAAACTTCACACACAGGGTGGCACTACATACATCTCTGATTTGCAATTGAAAAGATCTGAAAATGGCATTTGATCTTCTCAGATGAAAAGCACTTTTTGAGATGGTACCTGAAAATGCCACTGGACAATACTGAAATTTCATTTCTTATGTCCCCTTATTGTCCCTTGGAGAAAGTGCACAATGGTTTCAACAATAGTGATAGATGACTAGGTATTTTTAGATAACCTGTGTCCAAGAAAACAGAAAAGTTCATATTTCTTCCTTTACCACTGTCCAAGTCCAGTTCTGGTCTTTCATTAGACAAGCATCCCATACTCTAGTACTTAACTTTTTTAAACTAATTCATTACTAATTAAAAGCTAACATAAAACTAAGCACCTTTAAGCAGTACTTCCATTAGGGATGCACATTTTGCCATGGAAGTTGCAGTAGCTGGAATGATGATCTATTTCAGGGCTTGGAATAGCACACAGAAAGTTTTGTATTCATGGATCATAGGGCACTCACATACTTCCACTGTGTGCCAACCCACATAAAGTTAGTGACTATTCAGTCAGGCATGTGCAGCACTGAATTTCAAAATCAGGTGATTTTTTTCTATCTGAAAATTGCATTTGGCACCACAGCAAAGAGAAACTAGTATCAGTTTATCCAAAACAAGCTTCTGAGGCTGACAGGCACAGTAGCTATGAATACTGCAGGTCATAGGACAAAAATTGAATTAAATGATCACACTCAGTTGAACTGTACAGAGTTCACAGAAATTATAGAACAAGATAATCTTAGAGCATAGAAGAGGGGAACACAGTCTTGGACATCAAGTCAATCAAGAAATCCCAACGAAAATTAACTGCTAAGTAGAAAAACTTCTCAAGCACAATATAATAGAGCTAAATCATAACTGATTTCTCCATTTTATGTCATCCAGTGGAGCCAGGGATGTGTTCCAGTCAACAAGTAACCCATGTGTTCCAGTCTTGATGTTATGTGCAAATGCAAGTACTGTGATGATTTATATGGTCCTCTTGACAACACAGTCAACAGGGTGCAGATGAGAACAGAATACGACCTTGGTACACTACAGGAGTGTAAGCTTTACTGTAAGGATAACTTCCAATTTCCACCAAACGAACATACATATTCAACTTTCTCTTTCCCTTGGAGGCCAATGTAAAACACTTTGGATGTGGGAATTATACCGCTGAGAGATGTGACAGGAGGTAGATATATCCTGATGCCTGTGTTATGGCTAATATAATTTATGTAGGTTTTTGCTGTGATTATGCTAGGAAATATAATTTAAAAAAAGGTCCCTGCACTTGGTATCTGAAGAAATTTCTGATCTTCCTCTGAGAAAGAGTTCCGTAGTTTCTTTGTATAATAAAGGTTTAAATATTTCCTTTTATCAGTTTTATTTGCTTCTTTTCAGTTTAACTGAATATTGATTTATTTTCATTCCTTTTTGTAATATAAGATAAAAAAACCCATGGAATTGATTTTTTTATCACAAGTTTCTATTGTTAACAGTTTATTCCTAATACACCTTAGATATAAATATATTATTTGATTAATGATATACTGGAACAACTGCAAAGAAACAAAAAGTCACTTCTCCTGGAAAAAAATAATTTTATAGGTTTGTGGAAAGAAAGCTCTAAAATAATCTCTCTGAACCCCAAAAGACATGAAAAACTTTGAGTGTCTGAGTCCAAGTAATTTGTCCTGAAAGTATTTGAAAACCAATTCAAAAAGTCAGACATCATTTTTTGTGCATGGATACTATAAAGTCCTGTGATTTACCTGCACTGCCCAGAGGTAGTCCAGACGCAGTTTCAAGTCCACCTGTCTTGAATGCAGTGCCAAAGCACAAGAAAATAGCAAAATAGCTAGTATTGGTTCATAACCACGCATATAAAAGGAGCCGCCCCTTAAAAATAAGAAGAAAATAAATGGGTTATTCCAGGTCTAATACCTAACACTGCACATTTTTAATATCAGATCTTTAGTTTAGAACACATGGGTACCTCCTAATCACTAGCTTTTTTTGAAGAGGCTCATCTGGGCAGGGAGATGGGTGACAGTACATCTGATCATTGCATCATGCCAACATGCAACTTTTGAGGATTTTTTAATGCTATGCATGATTATAATGTGTGCGCATGTTTTTAATTAGGAAATATAAAAAGACATTGAAAAGCTCAAAAGCTTAACTGAAATTGTGATTGGTTGAGGGCTGCTGAAATATGGCAGTTTTTAACTGTGTTTTTCTATTCCATATGATAGTTAGACTGCAGTGTGTTCAGCTGGGGTACATTAGCATAAAACTACAGAACAATGGGACAAGAGTTGCCAGCTCCCAAAAGCTGATCTCCTCTTGATAGAGGTTACTAGATCCTACAATTGCTGGAGAGAGGATGACTGAAGTATTTCTTATGCTCTACTGAGTCTATAGTCCTAGGCAGCACTGAACACTAGAGGACAATTCAGAAATAAGTAGTCAATGTATGACTATCTATAGAAAATTACCCATTGTTTAATTCTGCCAGATACCTACCCCACTGCTTTTCTGTAACCACTGAGTTCCAGAATAACTATGTACAAAATTGTAACAAAAAGCAGAAGAATCATTTTTGGCAAGGAAGATACACGTAGAAATATTGCCAAGGTGAGAGTCCCCACTACGCAGGAAAGGAAAGCATAGTGGGCTGTGTCACATGGAAGTTCATTCATTGTTTTATTTGTTCCACCAGGAGAAATTATAACTATTGAGCTGCTGGAATTGGTATTCCAAACCCAAGGCATGCAGCCAACCTAGAAAACACAGGAGAGGTGAGAAGGGGAGAAAGTTAAATACGAAATAAACAGAAATGTAGTTGCTATGGAGTTCATTTCTACTTGGAAAAATATGGCTGTGGAGTTCCCACCCAGCTCAATCCTGTATTAAAATCTCCTTTTCCTGCAATGCTCCACTGAGTTTTAGGGGAAAGACATAATTTGTTAATTAGATGCCAACAAGGGCAACCAATTCAAGTGTGGACTTAGTTGAATAGTTTCCCTCTCAGTGCTCCTAAAACCTAAGAGATTCTCAAGCCAACATATTCCTGTAAAATTAAGAAACTTCAGTTAACATTTTATGTGGCCATGCAGGTGAAAAAGGCTCTTGTACAGAGCACAGATATAAATGTTTGTTTTATTGACTATGTAAATCATATTAACTTCAATTACTTAAATACAAAGTAAAACATTTTAATTGAGTGAAAAACTAAACATCTTCTTCCATCTCACAGCAACTTCTACTGTCACATATGTTTCAAATACAAGGACTCATCTTTAATATCCCTGTCATTTCAGTTATCCAAGAAGTTTCATTTCCTTCTTAGACTGGGAAATAAAATTTTTTTAGTATATTTCTTATGGGAAATCTGGGGAAACCTAACCTGCTTATCGTAAAAACAATGTCATGTACATATCTCAGAGCTGTTACCTAAGGAAGAGAGGAATATCTGGCAAATAGTGCAAGTCCCTAGAGCTCCAGTTTTAACTGCAGTCCAACCTTCACCCCTCACAGAGGAAATGGATAAGACTTAGTGTAAGTGGGGAGAGTGGGATGGTAGTGTGAAATTGATTTAAGAGGCACCATCACATAAGCTCCGCCCTGTACTTAAGCTTTCTCTTTTGAAGTGCGTTATAAGACCTTTTTATTTCATCCCAACCATTGACAATGAAATTTTACAACATGCTGTAAAGTAACTGACAACCTGAAGGGTGATTAAACCATGTAATTTACAGGGGATTGTATTAACTTAGAAAGGTGAGACATAATAAATAAAATGTGAGTTAAACTCGTAATGGGTAACACTATGAAATGAGATTGAGAGGGTGAAATGAAAAACCCCTTTAATGGGATTTTATTCAACATCCTTAAAAATGCTTTCCTACTAAACTCATCCAAAAACATACACATGCATGAGGGCTTCATCAATTATCTGCAATCTATCAGGAAAACATTATCTGCTGTACAACCAATAGTGGAACCTCAACACCTAGCTCTTCTGACAGATGAGAATTCTAGAGGCATTAATTTGCAGGAACTAATAATTTCTACTTATTAAATGTTTCTCCCTAGGTTACAAGTTATTTTTGTTCAGGAAAGGATAAAGTTATATTTCTGACCTATTTTAAGTTGTAACTGAATAATCACTGCCTTGGTGGAGGTCAGAACTTCTGAATTCTAATCTGTCTTCTTACACTGTTGTTCAGTGTTGCATTAGGGCTTATGATGTCTGTTTCTCATTCTCACCATCTTTATGGTGAGACAATGGTGCTTGTTTCATTTGGTCAAAGTGTCAGATCTGTGGAGGCTGATTCACAAAGGTTTTAGCTGTCATAACTTTAATCTCAATCCCAAACTCAGATACACAGAATTTGCTGAGAAGCTAGCCTGGAATCACTGCAAAGCTCTGTGCATTTTGTGCTTATGTCCATATTAAGAACAATATATATGTCTGTGTGCTATTAGGGCTGTGTGTTACTCACACAGATGATGCTCAGGAATTCCCAGAAATGTCTCAACATCAGTAATTCCTGGCTCCTCTTAGGACACTGGAATTCACAGAAAAGGGATCCTCTGCCCATTCAGTTCATAAGGATAAGCTAGTTATGTTCTCAGGGCAGGTCCAGGGACGAGTGAATACACAAAATACAAAATATGAAGCTTGGCATCTCAGCACTGAGAACTGCTCATGTTTTCTTAATGGTCAGAACACATTGTCGAATTCCTGCAGAGAGGCATGATTTGAAACATCTGCCTTCTCAGCATTTGCAATTGTGTTTCCTGTGCTATTTTTGTGCAGATTCTTTCCTTCAAGTACCCTAACATGTTTAATTCGTTAGCATTAGCAGCCAAAATGCTGAAATTGAGCGCTAGGAATTCATCAAGGCAACTGACTGACAAATACTTAGGTGGAAGTTTGAATAGCATTTGAATTCAAGTCCACCTTGTTGAACTCTCTGCTAATCTACAGTAAAGGAAGCTCAATTTTCAGAAGTATTGAGCATGTTCACTTCATACAACAGAAGCTTTTTAGACATTAGATGTGAATGGATCATGTAAGTTGCACAGTGTAAGCATCTCTTCTCGTTACACAAAACTGTCAATATTTTAAAATCTCTCTTTTCTGATCTGCCTAGACTAAAAATACTGCCCTGTTATTACACAGAAATATGTTCCATAAGTTGCCACATAGAAATAGTAATCTTGTTTTGACACCATACCTTGTCTGTCACAAAATATTAGCCATTGAACTAGCAAGCAAGTTGAACATTTAGAAGAGTTTTCCCATAAAGTACCTGACATCAGCAGTCTACGTGATGCTAAGGTTTGACATACAAATTTATACTGGTTTTGAATAGATATTATCTGTGTAATTTGCTACTAGCTTTGCCATTCCTAATTCAATACACTGTTCTACACAATACATTGTCTCAGGGCAATGAAAGTTCAAATTGCAGCACAGGGGTTTAATTTTGAAGAAGCATGCTCTGCAAGTATAAATAATAAAAGAAATAGGAATTCATCAGATGAGAATATGGTATGTGTTTAATGGATCTGCACCAGCTCGTTCTTTAAACAGAATGCTAACTTAAGTGATACTTGATTCAAATACTCACCACACAGCCTTGAGCCACGGAGTATATTAAGATCACAATAAAAATACACAAAATAGTACGAATTTGTATTGTCAGGCACCCTGGAAAACACTAAGGAAGAAAAAAAAAGATTTAGAGATAAAATATTTAAAATATTTTTAAAGTGAGGTTGTTATTTTTTAGTAGTCTATAAAGAGAAGTTAATAAGGGATACAGAAATTTCACCTGTACTGCAAATTATGAAATTGCAGTTATTGTTGCATAATAAGTGCTAGTTTGTTATTATTGTGTAGATGTATTTTAACTGTAATTGCAGTTTTGGAGATAATAAATGTGAAATTGTTATTGCTATACATTATTTCTCATTATAATTTAAACCCTTAGAAATTTTAGTTTTATGTCTACTCATGATGGAAATAATATATGAGGATGGCATTTGATTTTGCTCTTGGGGAAAATACCCAAAGCAACTTTTGCCTTGCAAATTTTCAGCTCCAAATTGTGATCCAAGAGAACATACTGTGATAGCATAGAATTTTGGAGTGGTACGTGTGTCTTCTGTTATTATAGGCATGTTAAATGCCAGGGTAGTTTTAATTATTGTGACTCATAAAAACATTGAATTTGTCAGGAACAGCAGTAGAGAACAAAAATATCTGGTGAAATGGAGTCTTGTGAACATTTTGTTTATCTCCACTTTTACCGTGATCCCATTTATCACACTATTAAGCGTCAAGTTCTTGCTGCTATGAAGCCAGTGACAGAATGTGAGAGAGGAAGGGTAAGTCTGTCAGGCTCTGTACTTAGGCCCGTTCCAGTCATTCTGATCAACTCTGCTTCCAGATAAAGCTTCTTTTCTTCCTTTCCCTTTACACTAAGAATGTTTGGTGCATCTATTATCTACTGGATATATCTTTCAGACCACAGGACTTCTTCCAGTGACTTCAAGGTTCAAGAATCAAATCCAAGAAACAGTCAGATTTAAAGTGGGGACTATCCTGTGTCCTTTAAAAGGAGGAAGCTTGGATTTAAATTTCACTTAAGGTCAAATGGAGCAAGCAAACACCTGACTTTTGCATGAAAATCAACAATTTTGAAGAAAAGCTGTTCACTTCATGGGTATCACCGACCTCAAAAGCATAGCTTCCATCAGGTAGAAAAGTACACAAAGAGAGAGGCTATTTTAGCCATGGCAAAACAGAAATCATGTATTGAAATGTGTCCCTTTTCTTTTGCATATGCAGAGACATTTCCCCTGTATATGTGACCGTGTTATTAAAAGTTTCAGGTAGTTATAGATTAATCAACTTCATATGGGCTGTGACACATAAGAATACAAGCAATTACAGAAAAAAAAGAAAGTATGATCTACAAATATATTCTGGCTTCAGTATAGGTTAAGTCCATGTAAATGTAGGTGTTGAGCAATCAATATAATATCAATAGATTTGTATTATGGATCTGATTTGCTACACCAATGTAACTATTAGCACCAATAAAACCGATTAGGATAACAGAGGTATACCACCTTTAATAAAACTGAGCTTATTGTCGAACAAATAGCTCAAATTATAGGAATCTGAGATTGAAAAGCTAGGTCTTAAGGGAGAAGATACAGTAATGTCCAAAATTACACTATGAAAAAAAGACTATTTCTTTGCTTATCACTGTCATACAGTTCTAACTGGAAGGGACCTCGGGGGGCCCAAAAGTACTGTCTGCCTTGACCCCCAGAGTGTCAGGGCCATTTTTGCAGAATTGGTTACTCCTCTTGTGTCATTGCAGGGGATTATTTCTACTCAGGGCCTGGACTTTGCATTATCCATTCTGTATTTATAAGATTCCTGTTGGCTCATTCTGTCAACCTATCTAGGACCCTCTCAATAGTCATCCTGCCAGCTGTTCTTACGAAACAGTAGTAATGTGAAAACTTGACATAAGTATATGCCATGTCCTTTTCCAGGCTGTTGATTAAAATGTCTAACAGGACAGAATTCGGGATAAACTCCTGTAGTATCCCACTTATTATTGGTTTCCAGGTAAAGTATAACCATAAACTGCCATGCTCTGAATGTGATCATTCCCATAGTATTTTACCCATCAAACTGTCCGCTTAACTAGACGAAAATCCTATGTACACATGGGATGGAACATGTGTGGTTTTATCCATATAAATAAAATACAAAATAATTGTGTTTGAAGAAAATGTATAAAGTCCATTAATTCAGTTTTCAACCAAATAAGCTATCTACTGCTTGTTAAAGAGATAATACCCATAGTTAGAAGATAATGCTGGATAGTTAATAGGGACAAAGCAAAATACAAATTCAAAGATCACATGTTCATTGCACAGACAATTTTTTTTTGGTCTGTGTAGTGCATATATGTTTTAAATGTTGACATGCTAGGCTATTGGGTTAAAATGGAAAAAAACCTTTAAAAGATGAGGTCTAAATTAAAATTCTGACACTAATAAAATTTATACTTCAAATCATTCTAAGATTGCATCTGCACTTTTATGATAGCATAGAATTTTGGGCTTGATTTTCTTTGTTTTCTTTTATTTGTGGAATTTTTATTGGCTAAATAAGTACAGTCAGATTCCCAAAATTCTAGATAACTGGTACAGTAAAATATTATCAAAGTGGTTTTATGAGTGAGGCATTTACTGCTAAAAGCATGGAGAAGCTGAGTCACTTGTGAAGTGTGAAACAGCAAATCAGTGCCAGAAGACTGATTAAAATAGGGGAATTATTGTTTTACAATTCTATATCCATTATCCACACCATATTACTTTTATTTCACTTATTGTATAAGACAAATTTTTGCCACATAGTTTTAAATTGTGGTATTCTAAGGTTTTAGATTTCTTTATTTTTCTAATGCTGGATTTGATCCTGTATAGTACTGAATCTCTGGAGGAACCTGGAATAAATACAAATTTTCTTGACTGACAAAACAGATGAAACACTTCTTAAGTTTGCACTAGCCCCAGGGAAATGGTATAAAGAGCAGTTACTTCCTACAAACTTCATCTGCATTTCTACACTCTATAGAGAGCAGAACAGATGATAAACTACTCTGCCCTAATATAAAAAAAGAGATCATCAAAATTACTACCAAATAATTTTTTAAGTTTATAAATAAGGTTGTGTTCAGTACTTTATACTCTGCTAATATACCATTTATGTTTCCATGAAAACACATGCTTTTCTTCTGCCAAAGGGCACTTTTTCAAACTAAAATTAGTGTATGCTAATCAGCAAATCTGATTAACCACGTAGGTATTTTTCCCTGATATTTGTCTGAAAAGACTAAATTTAGATTAATCCAATACAGATTTCTTTCATCAGAAAATTAGCCCATAGATGCTTTATTCTGATCTGGCAGACCTATTTTTTCCTTAAAAAAACCAAATGTCCTTCTGCATCATTACTGTCATGAAAATATAATGCAGGAGAATTAATCATTACTGAAGGTTTTGAAAAGGCCGAGGATTGTGTGTGCAAAACATTGTGCTTTACTATCAAAACAGCTGCTGTTTTGGCAGGAAAAAATTTGAAAACAGAGGGTAGTGAGCAGGACTTTACACCCAGACCAGCTGGAATGAAAGGGAGAACTAGTGTGCTCTGTAGTCCGACAGGAGTAAAAGCCAGGTTAAAGCAGTTTATCTGAACACAGTACTTAGTGGTAGGTGTTCAGGAAAGATTTAGCAGAAAAAGCATAGAATTAATGGCACGGAATGCTACACTGCTGTAATGATTACTCATGTAAAAAATCTACTTTCAGATGATCCATCTTCAGTTTTGAAGTGTCTAACATATTGCTTACCAATGAACTTTAAAGCACATAGATTTCAGACTCTATGAATCTGTGAAGCATACACTGACGGCTTCATAGTCCAAAGGACCAATACAGCACGGCCACCAAAAGGCAGACCAGTCACAAAATCTTAAATTACTTACTTGTACTCGTGTGACATGTAGATACATAATACAAGCCACTAGGAAGCATATGCAGAACACCAGGAGAACAAGAACTATGGTACTCCTAGAATCAAAACACAGTAGAAATATTGCAATGTAACTCAGTAATAGATGAGAATGAACTGTTGTTTGAGCTCCTTCTGAAACAGTATTTTAAATAAATGGTGGAGGATCTCCTCCTCAACCTTGCTGTTATACTAACCATCACACTGCAAATTTAACAATGAAGTCCACTGCTCTCAAGACTAAGAAATTAGTAAATGCTCTTGTATATGGTCCCCACTCTGACCTCAGCAAGGAGATCAAAGCACCTCAAAAATTCAAATGTATGCTAGTCAGGAGAGATACTTTCTAATTGTAGGCTAATGCAGAATATTCAGCATAATGAGTTTTGTAAGGGGAGTGTATAAGTCAATTATTTGGCCTTGGCAGCTGTGTTAACAGTTACCGTATGCTTTTTTTCCTTCTAATTTCTCTTTCTCAAAGATTTAGAAATCAATGGTCATTGAATTCAGACACTTAGCAAGTCAAAAAAAAATCAGACCAGCCTACCTTCTCATGAAACAGAAGAACTCTCTCCTTTTGAGTCTTCCTCAATGGTTAGACAAATTTTAAGTTTCACATAGATGCTGTAATAATTATTAAATTCTAAATTTTCCCTCTTCTGATCAATCAAAATAGGCTTGTTCTTCATGAGAAGAGGGGTGCAAACCAAGAACTTTCTTTCTCTGGAAAACTTCTCTCGGAAAAGTACTTTATGGGTGTGAGCAAGCTGACAAAAATTAGTCCACCAATGCAGGCGCATTTGATTTCTGCTCAGGGGCAGCCTGGCCCCATGCCAATCATGGAATAAGGGCTGTATGACAGTGTCATAACATGATGTTCACACCTTCTTTTCTAACTTGTGAGAACAAACCAGCCAGTCCAGAAGTCATGTGAGCCATGGATTCAGGCATATATGCATCTCTGCCCTTGACAATTACTGGGGAAAGATTGTTTCTACAGGGTTTCTAACAGCAGAAGTGTGCAATTCTCCTGTAGAATTTCTAACTATTTAACTTTGATTTCAAATTCATGTAACACTTCCTACTGATACTGGAACAGGGAGAATTCTGTGGTGTATGTAGTATGTGCACCCTGAATGGTAAGGTGACCCTGGGAGCTGTTAGTGTGCATTTTAAATACAAGTATTAATCAAGGCAGACTCGCAGGCCTTTAGAGAATTCATTTGTATTCATTATGGCAGCATGCTAGAAAAGAATGCAAGGGACATGACTGCAACAACATCTTGTAAGACAGCAATAGCTGACCACTGACAGTAGTGCTGACTGGGACCCCGACAGACATTTGGGTTGGCATCTAAAAAGGGCTATATTGTTTTTTTTTTTAAATAAACACAGAATAAGACATTAGAAAGTTTCACAGTCAGGGCTTTTAGTGGCTACACTGCATATGTGCATCCATAATTGGACAGCTTAGGTTGACAGGAACATAGCCCTACTTTCACCAATTCCATCTGGGGATATAAAATGTATTCTTTAGTTGAGAAGCCGTTTTGCTCAAACGATGATAAGAATTGTAAGAATGGCAAGCCCATTGATTTCTGTATATTTATGCAGCAATTGACTTTCCTATGACATTTTCTTGTCTAGATGATGAACCTCCTCCTTAAAATATTGTGATATCACTTCTCCCTAATATTAGAGTAACATATTACAAGCCTTGTCTTGGCTTTTGCATTCTCTTGCCATACTTATAACTACTTTGGCAATCTAAATAGCAGCTTAAAGCTCTAAATTCTGGAAAGAGGGTAAATTTTCCTATACTTCCAAAGTTTTAATTGAGCTCATGTTTACATTCGTGTCACAGCAAGGGAAGAGCCCAAGAAAAATAGTAATTTGTCTGTATAAAGCCACCACTCAAGACACTGGAAGAGAGAACTTAGGAGCATTCAGTGGGTGGCTTTTTTAAGTAACCCAGTCTGTCTTCATGATCTTCAGTGGTGATATTCTGCTGGAGCTTGTGTGTCTGTCAGATCATGACTTAAACTGAATCTCTGTCCAGCTGTTTTTTAAGTGACAGTAGTTTTTGGAAAGGCTATTGTATGATTCTTGGAAATTCATTCTAGCTTCAACAACACTAATAATATTTGCTTCTCCTTGTTCAAAACTGCTATGTACTGCAGCTCTGGCTTACTGAAGAAGAAGGTGAAAGACGTCTTGATTATACTCCAATTAGTCAGCAGAGTCATTAGTCTGGAAATGATGATGTAAATGATGATTTTTATCAGTGACTTTGAATTCTTTAGATGAGAGATACTATATTACAAATTAGTGTTTGTATTTTATTAAAGTGAATAAAGTGTTTTTCAATATTTCAACTAGAAATAATAGAATATAGAAATATTATTCTGACTGGGGATTTGTGAATAGAAAAGACCATAATTAAATGGAATTTTCAAAAGCATTATTTGTCTAGTTCTATTTCCATTGAAGTCCTAATAGTTAGTAAAAGTGAGTAAAGTTTATTTTTAATGTTTTGATATTCTAATATGAAAAAAGTTCATTACTACTAATTTTTATACCTTACACACACTTTTATCTACATCTAGATTTGAAAGTGCTCTAAGTATTTTTTATTTAGCAAGCATTCACACAGAACTGACAAAATCTGAGGAAATCACTAATCACTCAACAATAGGCTTAGGACACCTCCCAAACACATAATTTGGTTATGTTTGCTTTACTGCAGTCAAGGTTGGACTACAAGTTATGTGTGCATAGCCAAACTATGCACTAGGCAGTTAATGTAGGGATAGTGTTGACACCAAAAACTTCAATGAAGGCTGTAAATGCAGGCCTCAATGCAGCTGGATGGGTACTTTAAATACTTAGTTTCCATTAAACTTAGTTTTATCTGTGTTGCTATCAATACCTGAAATACTTAATCTGAAGGAGCACAAACACATTTAGAAAAGCTGCAGTAACACCTTTGTTTGTATTGCAGAAATGCTTTAAATAAGTTAAAAATAACCACTGAAAGTTTAAATAAACACTGAAATGTGTTTTTTTCCTCTAAATGCATACTTCTACATAAGGAAAAAAAAAAGTGAAAAGTGTGTCCCATGGACAAATGAAAGAGGTAACAATTAAACTGAGGGTATACTAACAGAGAATCTCCCACGTGAGAAGATACTGACCTAGGTGCCCATTGCTGTTCCAAAAACTTTAATTTTTGACCTGTGCAGGATGTCTGAGGATGTTCCACTTTGAGTTATGATAGCAAAAGACAGAAACTTACTGTGGTATTATTAGAAGGTAGACAAGGCCAAATAAGGCAGCTAGAATTAGTGAGAGAACTACAGCACTGGTGAAATACTCATCCTGAAGCTGGTGATACTGTTAAAGGGAAGAAGAAATGAAGACAGTAAATATTTTATATATACCCAGACACCCACACTTGTCCATTCTAAGTGAGAAAGAACTGTATCCTAAAATAAAACAAGCCCCGACTTAGTTTACAGACATGATGGCTTAATTCACATGAAAAAAACAGATGAGGCAAGTCTACACACTTTCCCTGACAAACTTCTCTTTCACCCTGTAACTAGTCAAAACTGGGTTAGGCTCAGATGTAAGTCTATCTTTTCAAGAAAATAATCAGCCACTTTGAACCAGAAACTCACTCATCGTGAAAAAAGGCCAAACGCCCCTTGGTGCTGTATTCAAAAAGTCCTGTCACCTCAGCTGCTCAGGACAGGACACTAATGAGTGGATTAATGAGTGGACTTGGAGGCAGCTGCTAATGGGATACATGGGCTCAGTTTGGAGCAGGTACTGTTCCTGATTCCACTAAGCTACAGTATTTATGAAACGAAGCTTTCTAGGGGTGTAAACACAAAAGTGTTTTTCTCAGAAAGATCCAAAGTTCAATCTCCTTTACACCTTCTGGTCTTCTGGCTTTTTATTTTGAAAGAAAAAAGTTACAGTCAAATAATAAATTACTTTGGAAACTTGAAATCAAAATTTATGCTTAAAACCTTAAAAAATTTGGATCCAATATGGCACACAGCCTTCTAACTTGAAACAGTAGTGACATGAAATCTTAGACAACTATAAAGTGACTTACAGTGGAAAATAAATGCTACTGCCAAATTACTTCAAAACTATAACACTTTTGCTTTTTCAAACACATAAACTAAAGGCTGTATATATAATTAATTTGTAGTCACAAAAAAAAAAACCAACCCTACAAGGTAGGAACAATTGTTAGCTGATGTGCATGCTTTTAAGTCTGGAGTAAATCCCCTGCTTTCAGCACTGCCACACTAGTGTAAGATTACAACCTTGGCCAGAGATTTAATGTGATTTTTTTATATTTTCTAGAATTTCTGGATCAATACTTATCAGGCTACCTATGCATCTTCTTGTCATTAACAATTCTCCGGAGCAAATGAGAGAGTAGGCAGACACATTGCAATGAGAGCACTAAACAAATGACTCAGGCAGTTTGGAGAATCAAAAGAAAGACCAAAACACAGGATATATAACAGAGAGTAGGATCCTGGTAAGTAGGACAATACCAATCTTTCTTTTTATCCCCTTCAAGCATTTCCACAGAAGGCAGAGCTAATGTCACCTTCTTAACTGAGAGACAATCCAGTGGAGTATTTAAAGACAATGAGTAGTATTTAAACATTGCAAAAAACCCAAAAAAAACCCCCAATGCTAGTTGGCTTATGGTCAGTGAAATCAGTAAAAATAATTTTAAACCCCCTTACTTTATTTTCACGCTCAATTTGTTTATACTTCAGGGTAATGAAGTTCAAATCAGCCATCTCAGACTCAGTTTGCCGGGCCTCTATCAAGCGGCTTATGTATCTGTTTACTCGAGTTCCTGGAGTGTTGTATACAACATTGGTAGAAAAAGAGGAGCGATTCCTGAGTTTTTCAGAGGCCGTCCTCAATGCTCTCCTCTGCAGTATGGATGAAGAAAGAAGCACAGATTTTATTAGCACTGAAATTTTTCATTGCTGTTCTTATTACTTCAAGCTCACAGAGAAGATGTGGAATTCATTAAACAGAGCAAATACAAAAGACAGAGCTCTTATCTCAGTATGAATGTCATCTTTTTAAAATTCCTTACCTGAAATCCTGATCTCATTCAAATCAATGAGAAAACTCCCACAATTCCAGAATTTTAACCCAGAAGTTCTTTTCACATATGGCCCTGACAAGCCTCTTGCCACTGAATTTGTTCCCAGTCAGGGTGACTTTACCTTGCAAAATCATTTTATTTTGGTTTTTCTCCTTGACAGAAGACATGGAGCTCTGGACATCTTGAAGACAAAATAACCAGGCTCTTCATGACACAAGAGAAGTCCTACTGTCAAGGGAACAATACATATTTCAAAACTATTGTTTGCCTTAAAGTCTTGCACAATGACCACGTGTGACTACAGAGGGTCTGAAATTTCAAGTGTTACTATCTTTAACTCACCCAATTGGCTCTCTTACCTCTTGAGTATGCCTCAAGTGCACTTGCAGATCAGATGGAGCCATCCAACAAATTATCAGAACTAACCTGCGCCTAACTGGCTCCTCCAAGGCTGAGATAGCACAGCTACAAGATGATTACTCACAGTTCTTTCCAGTGGAAAAGATTTATCACAGAGCATATCTGAAAGGGATTTTAGACAAGCCGTCTCACTTTTCACAGAGAGCACTCAGGAGACAGTGAGCAGCATCTCAGCCACACTGGTAGCAACCTTCAGTTGAGGGCACTTTAATCTAAACCATTATGGCTAGATCTGTTCTATGACAAGACAGGGGTCAAGCCTTACTTCCCAGAAGAGTTTTGACAACAAAGCTCAGGCAAGTTCTACTATTTCTGTAAAGCTAAAGGAATATTTTTTATCTAGCCTCTGCAGAGTTCAAGACAAGTCAAAGCATTATGAAATAACAAGTGTACTTATTATTATTATTATTATATAATAAGTAAGAGTCTGCCAGAAAGATGTTAAAGAAGAAAACAAAATTTCTCTCTTCAGAACACTCACTCCTAAATAGCCCACTCTAGAGGCTATACAACAACATATCCTTTTAATCTGTACGGTAAAAAAGACGGTGATCACTATTTAAATAATCTTGCGGAAACAGCAGTTTCCCTTCTTATTTTACAAGAAATTCTTAGGAGTACCTCATCAGTACAAATTGTGAACTACAGCAGTTCATTAGCTTACATAACTTATATGTATATTATATCTGAATTCTTATGAACAGTGGGAAGGGTTATCTGCTGACTGATACCTTAGTTTTCTGTTTGTAAAGGAAAATGGACCCTAGCAAAGAGAAAATAACTGTCCAAGTGTTGCTTTGCTGGCTTTGTATGTAGAGAGGAGGTAACACCAGCAGTAAACAATTATAAGGTTACATTTTTCCTCAAGCTATCAGATCCCACTATCTGGTAAATTGTCTTTGGTTTAAGAGCTAATTGTTTCAACGTGAAAACTAAACTTGGGGACATAACTATTTTCAGTGTTTCTAAACAGAGAGGAATTTGTTCTCTTGAAGAAGACATTCGTACCAGTAATCTGTAAGGAAAATGAGTGCTTTTAGGAATATTGTCAGAAAGACACGATTTTGCTCTCAGTAAACTATAATTAGTTAGCATATGTATTGCATTATTTGAAGCAGAAATACATCTTCAGGGATTTTTTACAATTCAAATTTAAGTCTATAGTAAACATCAGGGGTGAGAAAAACAGTGTTTAAATAAATGTTTCTTTACTTTAAAACCTGAAATGAGGCTAGACGAATATGGGTGTTATTCTGATATATGGAATAAATCATATTATCTAGTCTGCCATTTTGAAACAGTGTTAAAGATTCTATTATTAATCAGAATAGCTGTTTCTTAAATATAATTATTTCCTCTAGGTCTCTTATTTGTATCTCTATTATTATTTTGCACACTAGACTTACATCATGTCTTATATGTGATCAAGATCAAGTATTTATACTTCTCAGAAATGTACTGGCTTCAAAGCCTTTAAAGACCCCATTTGTTTAAATTTATTCCCATTTGTTTTACTTTATTTACATGATTTGAGGACTGAAAACTCTAAAGAAACCCTACATTGTAACATCATGTATTTATATTAGTATCATATAATCTTTTATAATCATAGTATCTTTTCAAGAAAGAAAATCAGCCACTTTGAACTAGAAGGGGGGTGGCACTTCCTCTGCATCAGAGCAACTGTTTCCATTACTGACAGCATTGTAGAACTTCACTGCCAATGTTTTGGCATAAAATAAAATTTCATCAGATCCCTAACAAATCCACATGGCGATTTTCTGTGTATATTACCATATTTATACACACACACATACAAGACACAACGTAAAGTATTGCATATGCTTCAAGGAATGTGTGGGTTATTTTTTAAAATACTCAAAGACAGCACTAAATCTCAACTGGAAGGCCTTGTACATGACCAATTTCAAAGTCAAATCTGGAGTTTCTGAAAGTCTTTACTGAAACTGTGTTTTAAAGGAACTAATTGACTTTTCTCCCCTTTTCCTGTACAGGAACCACAAGTGCATGTAAAACCCAAAATATGAAAGTTCAAATGCTTTCTGAAAGTAAGACTTAGACTGACTCTTCAATGAATGAAAAATAGAAAAAAACGTGATGCAATCAGTCAAGCTGAATGACTGATTTCAAAGCTTGCATGTCACCACTCACTGGTGGAGTGATCTGTGTAATATTGCCACCTGCTGTCAAAGAAAATGGAACGAGAAATTCTCACCGTTTTTATCCATAAATTTCCAGGTAGATTCATATACAGAAAAGAAGCAAACAAGGTTACTAATATATAAAGCAATTTTGATTTATGGCATTGCCACGCATCCAAGAAAGCAGAATTTATATTTATGTTTAATATTTTTATGTTTTGTATTTGTATAATGGACAAAAATGGGTTTTGGCTACTCAGTTGCATTTCACATTTCAAAGAACCATCTAGAGACACAAAATTATTCTGTTGGTTTGCATTTGTCACCATCAGGTTCAGACTGGGATGAACAAAAGATGCAAAAGAATATATGTTTAAAAGAATGGAAACAACATCAGAAATTATAATTCCTGTGAAAAAAAGCCCTTAATAGAAGCCACATAGGACACCTATGCTGGCTTTTCCAAGAGCAGCTCCAAATTTGAGGCCTTTTATAATTAAAGTTTGACTTTGCTGTGGCAAGTAGATTGTTCTAGCTCCAGCAGGAACACCATAAACTTCTTTATCAGTTGGTAGTATCACCCACTATGTTCTCAAAGATGGTCTGCTTGATGCAGTCCTGGAACTGATGCCCAAAGAGTGCACCCGGCCCACATGGACTACCTTATCATCATCCTCACATGTCATGACATTGGAGAAAGGGATCTCCGCTTTGAACATCTTGCGACAGTGCATGAGCTGAACAAGCAGATAGCAGACTGTCTTGAACTTCATTCTTTTGGCAGGCTTAATGTCTGAGAGAATCAGTCCAGGAAATATCTGTTGGTCAGAAAAATAATATTTATAATCATGTCATTGCCTTCCCATGCAGGCATACACACTTGCAGGCATTTGCACCCCCTCATGGGCAGAAAAAACCAATATTCTAATCTAGAAGAAATGCTTTTTGATAAACATCCTATATTTGCAAATGAAAAATACTTCATCTTTCTTCAAAACATGATGTAAAGAATCTATTGAACAGACTTTATGTAAACTCATACTTAACATTTTGGGAACTGTCCTCAGAAATGTGAGCTATAAAAAAGTGCATTAATGACAAACTCATGAAAGAGACAATACTTGTATTTCTTTAACATTAAAATAAATTCTGGGAAAATACAGGAAAAATAAAGAGGAAATTAGCATTTTTACTAATTCATGTTAAAAAATATCATTTCAGTCTTTTTCTTCTTTCCTTATTTTGTTACTTCAGCTATAGGTAAGTTCATTAAAATCTGAAGAGAATAACTTCTGCTTTAAAGACAGATATATATGTGCCTTAAAAGGAGGCTGTGAGGCATTGAGGTCACATCTGATTTCTTCAAAGCAAGAAGTGTTATACCACAGAGAAATACTCTCAAAGGGTCAAGTATAATTTATTCCTTTTACCATGGAGCTCCTGATCAGCAAGGACAAATATTTTCTTGGTTAAGTCTCAAGCACGTATTTAACTCCTGCTGACTTCAGTAAAGCCCCAGCACATGCTCAGATGCTTTCTCAGGTCAGGATATTATATCCTCAATATTTATACCAAACTTATTCATGCTCCTGGCATGTGGAATGTGTAAAGCAGTGTTAATGAGAAACATGGCAGGACTCCGTGCCTCCTCAGTATGGGAATTCAACCTTGTAAAATTAATTTTGTCTGGAACAACAAAATAAAGAAGCACAAAGGATATGGTCCCTAGTTTTCCTACGTACAAAAGACAGAGCAAATCACTTCAGAAACTTTATTCAAATGCTCTTAAAGTCCACAAATGACAATGAGATTTTGCTGTGCATTATTCACAATAATATGATTTATTAAAGCCATTTACATCATTACTTCAAAGATCAAAGAATGAAGAAGAAACTGAAAGCATTTGTTTAAAGCATGTTTTCTTGGACATCTAGATTTAGATGGACAGGGAAAATGACACCGATTATACTCTGAATGGCATCTTAGATACTGGTTTGTTGTTTAACACATACAGCCATGAACTTGCATTTTCTGGAGATCAAGGTTATATATTATTGAACTTTCAATACCTTGTTTAGTCAGTTACACTCTGGCTATGAAACACAATAATAACCAAAATGTTGCACTTGTTATTTTTTTTTCTTAGCAGACAGCCATGTTCTCAACATGTGACAGGCCTCAAATGTGCAAGACTGGAAGACTGACTGAAGCCAGCTAGCATAACTGCACTGCACTGCACTGCAGAGTCAGCAGCTGAAATCTAAAAGGATATTAGTGTATCTAGTGTGTTGTCACTTGTGTAAGTGGTATTTTAACTATAGCCCGTGTGAAGAAATTCCCAATATGAACCCTTTCTTTCAAGGCCTTTCTGGCAGAAGACCTACCACTGAATAGCACAGAAGATACTGTACAAGGATATTCACATACTAATCCTTTAGGTATTCCTAAGGACACCAAGTAGGTAGTTGTATGGCAGATATTATCAGCTTTTGAGCTACAATTCCCAACAGATAAAACATACTTTTTGGAGAAGTAATCCACTTACAAATCTTCCCAATGTAGCCATAATTCCTCTAGAAAGTCTATGTATTTTACAAAGTCTATCAGCCTTTTGATACAACAAAAATGAGCAACTTCCTTGAAATTCCCTCCAGTTTTGCATTTCATTTCATTTTCAGAATTTTACAGGTGGACCGTATCTCAAGAGAGCATTAGCTCTTTCTTTGCTCAAACCTTTCACAGTGGACATTGCATTAATTAGGTCAACAATTTTGGTCTTAAGTCACTCTTAGATTAGCTTGGAAAGATGATTTTAAATAAATTCAGAGACCCACAAAAGCTTCCTGGCAGCCTTCATTATGGAAATGCCACAGTACAGAGTGGCAAAAAAATAGGTAGAACCTCTTACAAGTGAAAGAACCAAGAAGGCATGACTGGGAAAGGTGAGTGATGGGCAAGGATTTGAAGTCTTATGAAAAGAGAAGAATTTAGACTTTTCTCCATGCAAACCTCTTATAATAGACATGTTTCTGAGAACAACCTGCAACTTGAAAACTTGGAATGGACTCCTTCTGAGACAGTGTGGCCCTGCCACCAACATGACTTTTCTCCAACCACGTTTTCATTCAGTTTTCTGACTTTATCTTCAAATCAGTATGCAGAATATTTTTAGCTCTGACTATCAACTGGTTTCTTTTAGTTTAGAAATCTCACGGGCAGATAATATATCAACAGGGTACACCCTTTATGTGCTGGAAATACAGAGACATTTTCCAGCACTTTTGGAGTTAAATAGAAATTTCAGCTCAGGTCACTGAAAAAAACTGTATAGTCTGAGATCTCCAGCTGAAGAAAAAAAATTATTCTAACAAATTCTGAGAAATCTTTCCCTTCATGAAAACTTGATAACTTCTGATCACTGCTTGGCAATCTGTAGAAGTACCTTTAGGAATTTTACTTAATTGGCTGTGTTGGGCTGTTTTCTCAGCTGGTGAAATAATGAGTCTTTCCAAAACTAGAGAGGTGCCACCATAGAGTGAATTGCTGCAACAAATACAAAGAAGTGAGGCCAAGTAAAAAACCACCCAGATATCACTGAGGTTGGGCTCAAACCTTAGAGCTGTTTTACTGCAGAAGAATCAGACTTTCTAGAGCAACCAAAGAAATGAAGCAGCCAGTCCAGCTAAGCCCCCTACCTCTGCTGTGCTTCTGGATGTCAGCTATGCCAGTAGGAAAACGGAGGCAAAGATATTTTGACTAATGTCAGTGCTGACAATGAAAGAACAAAGGATTCTGATGAAAGCCAAATACACTCTTTTAAAAAATTAAATTGAAACAAATTAAATTTCAGGCAAACAGTTTGAAAGTTGTAACAGCATTAGTCAGGTGCGTTACCAAGAAATCATTAGTAGAAAAAGTTATTCACCCAGTCTTAGCAGAGTTATAAAGGGGCTCTGAGATTAAGATATAGACCTGGATTTTTTTTCTTGAAATAAAATCCACATAAAGTAATATTTAACATACTTCACAAAGTTAGAATTTTTTGAAACTAAGAGAATGATCATGTGTCTAAAGCATGGAGTATGAATCCTGTGAATATCTGATAAATTAAATATTATATATTAAATAGAAATATATCTGTTTTTCTATCTGGCTCAAATCTCTTTTAAAAGCCCAAGGCATTCACGTCTATGGTCTTGTGTCTACTTACATAAATCAAAATTTTCAAATTTTCTCTTAGAAGGGTATTTTGGTCACATGACTGTAAGTATTAATATCAATATAAAATATCATGAAGAAATATCATGAAGACATAATCAAACTTAAGAAAAATGTGATGGCTTTTGAAGAAGTGGTAATTTATCAGTGAACATATATTTAAAAAAGCATATTTCCATAAGTTTTTAACTATGATGGTCAGCAAAAAAGACTATTTTAATTAAAAAAATTCTGCCTTTGGAAATCAGATAAATCATTTAAGCGTGTTTAGGAGATTAATGTAATCCAGTCAATTACGCATAAATATTACTTAATAATAATAATAATGGAATCGTAGAATGGTTTCAGTTGGAAGGGACTTGAAAGATCATCTAGTTCCAAACCCCTGCTATAGGCAGGGACACCTTCCACCAGACCGGGTTGTTTAAAGCCCCATCCAACCTGGCCTTGAACATTCTCAGGGTTGGGGTATCCACAGATTCTCTGGGCAACCTGTTCCTGTGTCTCTCCACCGTCACAGTAAAGAATTTCTTCCTAACAATTAACCTAAACCAATTCTCTTTCAGTTTGAAGCCATTGCTCCTTGTCCTATCACTACAGCTCCTGCTGAAGAGTCTCCCTCTGGCTTCCCTGTAGGCCCCCTTCAGATACTGGAAATTGCTGTTAGGTCTCCACACAACCTTTTCTTCTCCAGGCTGGACAGCCCCAGTTTTCTCAGCCTGTCATTGTAGGGAAGGTGCTCCAGTCCTTGTCAACTTTATGGTCCTCCTTTGGACTCGCTCCAACAGTTCCTTGTACTTATGGTGGGAGGGTACCATAACTGTACACAGAGCAGAGTAGAGGCAGAATGATCTCCTTTGACCTGCTAGCTACTCTCCTTTTCAGGCAGCCCAGGACACGGTTGGCTTTCTGGGCTGTGAATGCACACTGCCAGCTCATGTTGAGTTTTCATCAACCATTACTCTCCAGTTCTTTTCCATAGGGCTATTCTCAATCAGCTCTCTATCCAACCCGTAGGTATGCCTAACATTGCCCTGACCCAGCTGTTGCTGGATTTATTGAGCTTCATGAGGTTCACACAGTCCCACCTCTCATACCTGTCCATGTCCCTCTGGACGGCATCCCTTCCTTCCAGTGTGTTGACTCCACTACACAGCTTGGTGTCATCAGCAAACTTGCTGGGGGTGCACTGTCCATGCCATTGACAAGGATGCTGAACAGTATTGGCCTCACCACCAACCCCTGCGGGACACCACTTTTTCACTCGTCTCCAGGTGGACAATAAGCTGCTGACTGCATAGACTAATAGATAATAATAGACTAACATATTCTCTACCAAAACAAAAGCCGTAACAAAACAAAAAGAAATGTATTCCTTCAGTGGCTGCTTAGAGGCATTCTCACATTAAAACAGCAAGCGAATCAGATCACAAAATCATGGTTGTTAGCTGATTCAATAGAATGGGAATAATTTATAATTTGTTCATATTTAAAATGTAACTGGTACATGAATGAGTCATCTTATACTGTTATTACCATTCTTGGCTAGAGTGACTGATGAAAAATTTTCCTGTCAGACCAAATATGGAAAAATATGGAGCATGTGTCTTCTAAACAAGTAATTTGTAATAAAACCCCAAGTGGTCTTATTTTTGCTTTAAATTCAACATATTCTTGGTCATTCGTTGGTCATAGCATCGATTTTCATTCCACTTGGTATCATACTTGCTAGAGTCACTTCATATTAATGTCAGAGATGATATATAAAGAATAAAAAATGCATTTCAGCTGCTGAGGTTCAAGAGGAAGGAATACAGTATTAAACCAGATGATACCTGAATTCACCAGGTGAAACTCTGTCTTGTCTCTGCTTCATGGGTAGCTTCTGTTTCTATGTCTCTGAAGAGGCAATTAATGATTCAGGGTAGGAGGGAACAGAAGGTGTTGATTTAGAAGGTAAATATGCTATTATGTAGCTTGTCTACATAATACAGAAGCAAGGAGCAACACACCTACCTTAATTAAACTGTCCCTTGCATTTTCTTCCCTATTGGGATTGATTAATTTAGGAAACGCTGATTTCCTAAAAAATCCTAGTCCTGATTTCAAGAAAGCCACCAAAAAACACTCTCACTGACTGCCAAAACAGAATTTAACCCACTGTTTTTCCACCTGTTTTCTTTCATACTATTTCAAACTGAATTTAGTCACATATACCAGAAGAACAAAATGTGAAACTGCATGATTTTCATACCAGATGAGAAAACTGCATCTCTCTAATAAGAAGATGCTTTAGAGGAAGTACATAAAATCACTGTCATGGTTTGACACTGGCCAAATGCCAAGCTCCCATAAAAGCCGTTCGTTCACCCTTTTCTTGCTCTCAGCTCAGCTGAGTAGAGGGGAAAAAAAATTAACAAAAGGCTCATGAGTTGAGATGAGGACTGGGAGAAAACACTCCAAGGGCAAAACAGGTTCAAATTAAAAGGTATAAAGTAAATTTATTATTAACAGAGTCAGAGGAGGATAATGAGAAGTGAAATAAGCCTTTAAAACATCTTTTTTATCCCCAGCCCCTCCCTCCTTCACACCGACAGTGCAGGGAGACAGGGCGTGGGGGTTTTGGTCATTTCGTCACTTTAGAGCTTCTTCTGTTCACTCAGGGACAGGAGTTTTTCCTCTGCTATGCCATGGGGTCCCTCCCACGGGAGATAGTTCTCTGTGAACTTCTCCAGTGTGGCTCCAATCTTACGAGCAGCAGTCCTGCCAAAACTGCTGCAACTTGAATTCCTCCCACGGGCAAACAGTCCTCCCAAAACTGCTGTGGCGTGGGTCACTCTTCACACGGTGCAGTCCTCTAAGGATAGGCTGCTCTAGCAGGGGCCCTCTCTCTCTATTCAGGTCTCCCACTGGATCACAGCTTTCTCCAGCATCCACCTGATCTGGTGTGAGCACCTCCCTCATGGGCTGCGAGTGGATCTCTGCATCCCCCATGGACTTCATGGGCTGCAGAGGGACAGCTTACTTTACCATAGTTCTCACCAAGGCTTGCAGAGGAATTTCAACTCTGACCCTTGTAGCACATCCTCCCCCTCCCCTCCTTCTCCACTGACCTTGCTGTCTCCATGTTGTTTTCTCTTTTATGTCCTCACTTCCTCCTCTACCTAGAAGAAAAACTGATGCCCACAGGTACCATTGCTAACAGGTTCCACCAATTCAAAGATTCTTGCAATATCCTGCAGTGTGGAGAGATTGATCTCATCTAGGTTGCACATCAGGGAATCGCTCGCCATGTTTCTGCTGCTGGCCAGGTGGCCCTACTGCCACTGTGCAGGTGGTGGCAGCTTCCGGGTTGCTGGTGCTATTTAATGCCTCTCTTCATGCCGGGTGCCAGGAAGGAGAAGCTGCTGCCTCTGCCCTGGTGCTTCTGCCCGCAGTGTGGCTGGCTAGGGGTGGCCAGGCAGGCAAGGCTCATCACTAGCCACACCGAGATGGCAGCAGCTGTGGCGCATCACTGCATGCTGTCCCAGGGTGGCCCTGGCAGTGGTGCCTTGCCATGCCCTGGAAAAAACTGCGCGTGTGCTGTTTTGATTTTCTTCTTAAATGTGTCATCACAGAGGCATTACCAACCTCTCTAATTGGGACAGCAGCATGTCTATCTTCAGATCCATCAAAGATTGTCTTTGTCAGACATGGTGGAAGCTTCTACCAGCTTCTCACAGAAGCTACTTCTGTAGCCCTCTGCCACTACCAAAAAAACAGGCCGTGCTGGACTCCCAGTATTTCCATAAAAACTCACAGAGTTATCAATTTAAGACCAAAACACTGATTGTAGGAATGAAATTCAAGATGACCTGTTTCTCTGTGGTTATGTTTTTCTCAGACACTTGATGGTTAAAACCCTCAAACAAGGAGTTTTGACAGCTTAAAAACCTGGTGTGTATAAAGACATCGCTTTAAAACCTGACCAATACTTTCAGAATTGGATATTAAAATTTTCTCCTTGAGGGTAAAATCCCTGAATTAAACTTATTTGGACAGAGTTTCAGAAGATAAGGGAGTAAAAATCTGCATCCCAAATTCTCTGGCTGAGATAAAAGGTGATAAATTTTCTCTTGGCCTGTTAAGCATGTTATGACAGATAACTTCAAAGATAAGCCTCATCTGATGTAGAAAAGGTTCAACAAATGGAATGTGTTTAAACAACAATTATGGACTTTCAAGACTCCTACTGGGGTCACAAGAAACATTTTTCAGTAGAACAAAAGGCTGCACTCAGTAACCGGAGGAGGGAAGTGTAACTATAGTCACACCTGTGGGAAAAACACTGTCACCACCTCATCGTATGCTGAGACTCAAAAATATTACCATTGCATTGCTGGGCCTTCAAGAGTGTTTGAAGAGCTTTTAGGTAAAAAAACCCCAGCTAGTATTGTCTGTGCTTTAAGAATAGCACAGAAGAGTTGTTAAATTATGAAAATGCATCACTGAATAAGCTTACCTTCCTACGATGGGATGGCACAATAAAATATGTTTCAATATTATGTTTCTTCAAGAAACTATTCCTTTCATGGCCATATCCTGGTTCTACCTCGTAGTCCCCATTTAGGCACTCTAAGGTGGTCTTTGTAATGTGAACTTTCCTGGAGAGAAAAATTAGACGTTGTTTAAAGCAAAGATACATTATGAGTTACCTGCTACTGAAATACACTCCTGTACAGAAGCTTGTAAGGAAGTCAATTTACATGGAAGACCACAGGTTTGATGGAAAAAAAAATATATATAGTTTTGTTTTGTTTCAATTTTAGCCAAATTGAACATAGAAAAATTTATTACATGTATTTCTAAACTTGGGCAAAGTGAACCAACTGTTCACCATAACTGTTGACTATCCAAACACTTGCAGATTTGCTGATTTGTAGAAAGTGAGTGTCTGCACACCTTTTTGTACATTGTGTGGCTTTCTTAAGTTTTTACCTCCGTGGCTGCTTGGAAAAACATCCTTCTGTTTGAAACTTGTGACATCACACTCCAAATCTCTCTTGTGTATAGAGGAGAAACCTCTTCTGTTTCACTTCACATCTCTGACTCGTATCATTCATCCACTCTGTTTTGTAGGCAGCTTTCTGATTCACTTTGTTTTGGCAACACACCCGTCTTAAATATTATTTCTGAGTTTTCTTATAATGAAAAAGTTTTCACATTTTCTCCTGAAAGATCCCCTATATTTGAAATGTCTTCAGAGAAGGTATCTGAAAAGATTTTCCTGCTTTCCTCTAATAAACATGTGTAACTTTAAGATAATGAACACATAAAATACACTAAATTATCTAAAGCAGATGTCTGCAATAAATAGAAATTCACTCATCCTTACCATAAAAATTTAATTGGTTTCATTGTCCTTCTGTATAGCAAAACAAGATCTTGTAAAAATCAAAAAGAGTATGGCAAGTCCTAGTCCAAATGTGAGCTACACAGAACACCCACGCACCTTTGCAAATGTTCACTGTGTGTATTTAAATTGTGTCCAAGGTTGTGCAAAATGAGTACTTAAAGTTCCAGGACATGCCCCATGGATTGGCTGCAGGTTTATGTGCTACTGTATCATTTTCAAATGTCATCAATATCTGAGTTCATAAACAGATATATCTTTTCTATAGCATATGACTAGTGTTGGAAATCTTGTCATGTAAAAGGAGCAAGGCATCCCCCCTCCCCCCTCCAAGCATAGAGGTGTGTAAGAGTAAAAATAATCAGGAATAGCTATAGAGTTTTACTTTTGTAACATGAAAGGATCAAAATCTAGTGTTCTCACATTCCTAGTATTGCCTCATTCCTACTTTTAATATTTGTCAACTTCTAAAAACGATTTTGTTTGAAAATCTTTTGCTTCTAATCTAACCTACTCGTAATCTATTTACACAAATATCAAGATCATTTGGAAAATTCCACAGAATAATCACATAACACATTGATTGCTCTTGCCAAACACAGTCCTTTTCATCAATAGTAGTTACATTGCAAATGCCTCAAAAAAGGAAATAAATTCTTCACCCATATAGTTTTCTATTTTTTTTTTGCTATGGTTGTTTTTCAGACTTACCCAGGCAGTCCTCCAGCTTCCATTACATTAGCTAATGTCACATCATTTGACCAGACATCATATTGCCATTTTCGGAGACCCAGGACCCCGCAAAGCACCCTGCCTGTATGCAATCCAACTCTCATGTTGAGATCAACCTCTGTGGCTTCTGCAACAGATCTGTAATGGACAGCATCAGAATATTAATATTTAGACAACGTCTGCTCTTGATTTTCTCTCCTTCCAAAATTAACACACGCACACACACACACACACACACACACATACACACACATATATATATACATATATATGACTGAATAGAAAGGGTTTTAAAAAACATGAAATAGTATATTCAGGTACTGTTCTCTACCTTCACTAGTTTCAAAGCCCTAATTTTAATTCCAAAAAAATTGGTTATATTTTAATTACCGTTGAACCAAAATCTCAGTATTTCTAAATTTCTTGACCATTTCTGTGAGAAAAGAGGTATGGGGAGGCACTAGTTGAGAAGGCCAATGTATAAGTAATTGTTCCCAATCTACTATGTTCTAATTGGTTCAATTACCCAGTTACCAGAGTACAGGACAAAGAAAATGATGAAAGCAATAAATCAGTATAAGAACAGCAGACTGATTATAAAGATTAATATCTTTCCAAAGCTCATGTGAGAGTGGCACAGAAACAACTTGTAACTATGGTCTTGCACCTGTAAATTAAATCTAATGTTCAAAGATTTTCACTGCCTAGCTGGTAAAGGATGAATTAATCTGCAAAATTGTTATTAAAAGTATTTTTTTGGTGCCACAATAAGATTCTTCATTTCTGTGAATGAAGGCCATGCTATGACTTGCACCCTGCACAAAGTTGTGAACACTGAAAAAGTACATTGAAACTAGCAGCCTTGAATATTACATGTTATGTAATAATACTGTACATAGATCTTTTCAGCTCTTCCTGTTAGGGAAACACCTGGCATTCCACAGTCCAGCTGCTGTCCAAAAAATGATATTACCTCTGAATAAAGAAAACTGACTATTCAGTGTAAGAATTTATTTTCATTAGATTTTATTGATTTGAATTTTCCAATGCATTTAATAGAAGAAGACCTTAAAAAGGTCTATAATTTTCCCTTGAAATTCATTGACCATTTTTTTTTCAAGTATCATCCAGGTACACTGGATTTTGCAGAGATGCCTTTAGAAAGACTTTTCAACTCTTTTAGAAGTTATACTTGTTTAAATGCAATTAACAGAAAGGTCAGCATAGATCAAGATGTGGGATGTGCAGCAAAGATACCTGGCCTCAATTTGAATAAGAAACTCTTCACCTATGGAGTGTTGAAGTATGTACCATGTCAGCCATCACTAATGTGAGTAGCATGGAGATCTTTCTTCCCCATAGGGAATCTGGGCATAACACATTTTTCAGTCATATTTTGTGCAATAGCACCGACAGGCTTATGCACAGCTTTCTGAAAGATTAGCTATTTCCTTGTCCTATTTCTGCTCACTGCTGGTCAGCTCTCCCTTATCTGTGCCCAGTCAAGTCTCAAATACGACTTCAAGGAGTCCTAAAAAGATTCTAGTGTTACAGAGCTTTGTTGTGCACACTGTTTGACAAAGCTTTGAGGAAATGAAAGATCCTAATAACATAAGCTACCTAATGATAAGTGACCACACTTTGTATCTTCACCTGAGCATGTGTTATTGTGTCATTAAGAGACTGACCTTATACCAACACCATACCATGCAAGCCAAAGCCCTTCAGGATTACACCTTGCCTACCTATGTTCTCCTACATAATTAAGTACCTATGTAATAATCTTAATTAATGAACCCGCAAGAGTTTGAGTTCCTCTGTTCACAAATGGGTGGGAGTTTTTTTTGTTGGTTCCCTCCCTCCCTTCTACTCCATTTAAAAAAGTACATTAAACCTCAGACTAAATGTATATGGAAAGACAGTGAAATTCAGAGACTGATGAAGTCCACTCCAGGTTTTGACATTGCTTTGTCTGTCTGGAGGAAATTTAATCTCCTCATAGAAATTTGAGTAGAATAAAAAAACATAAATGAAAAGAGATGAGCAGAGAAATACAATATGGCTGACCACACTCCTTGTTGAATAAGCTGATCTGTATGATGCACCAATGAACCTTAATGCAGAATCTGAAAAAACTTCATGTTTTGAACAAAAAATTTCCATAAGTAGTCACTTAGAAA
The DNA here is from genome assembly GCA_026261815.1 of Monarcha castaneiventris obscurior. Taxonomy (NCBI): domain Eukaryota; kingdom Metazoa; phylum Chordata; class Aves; order Passeriformes; family Monarchidae; genus Monarcha; species Monarcha castaneiventris. The sequence goes on from JAMPIT010000059.1 coordinate 1,049,407, forward strand.
AAGATCTGAAGAGAGAATGCATTTCTACATCTTCCCCAGAAGCTATGACATGTTTCAGAGATGCTTTCATCATTACTAAATTTGAGTAGGAAAAAAGCTCATGAACAGTTCATTAAATTTTTTGAGTTTATCTTGTAGACCTTTGTGCTCTTTATGCAGATAATTTCCATAAATATAACCCACCGAAATATCAAAAAAAGAGGAATATTAGGTAATATATAAAGAACAGGCTTCAGATATAAATTCAGAGCGGTACTATGATCATATTCCCAAATAACATCAACATTTCTACAATAAAATATCACAAAAATGTTCACTGAGGTATTTTAAATTATAAATACATTTCTGAGAAAATACCAGCACTTCACAAACAAGCCAGGAATAGGAAAAAGAAGTTTCTCAAATAAATTATTCATTATAACTTATTTTCTCAAAGGGTCCTATACTATACTTAAATTTTCCAACTGTTAACACGAAAGTAGGCCCAGAAAAAAATGGAAATCAAAAAATAATTTTCTTTTTAAACCAATTGTGTTCAGAGTCTATGCAAGTGATGAATAAGACAACCATCTACCCTGACAGCTCTAGTATCCTATAAAGCCTTTAAATTTTATTTCCCTCCTTAACTACAAATATTTAATGGTCTGATACAAGCCATGAAAGTAATTCAGATCACCTGCAGAACAGCTCCAGACCTGAGCTCCTGGGCATTTGAGAAGGAAAAGAAAAAAGTTCTGCATGCCATTTCTTTTAATTATTTAGGTCTTTTCTTTAGATCTAAAAATATCTGCAGAAATAAATGTTTCCTGGTTAAAGGCATAGATATGATTTTTGGTTCAATTACATACACTTCCCCAGAGTATTGCTCAGCTGCAGCAGAGCACTACGACAGAGAGTCAGGGCTGTGAAGGGCTGTTGGCTTGCTTTTGCAGAGGTGCAAGCTGATGAAGCTTTCACCACTGATAGACCGCTTCTTAAAAAGGCAGCTGCTGGTTCTCTCAAAACTTGAGGTCAATTCATTCCTGCCAGTTCAACTCCTGCCAGTGTTGATATCAGGGAAGTTAATGCTTCTGTCTATTTCCTCAGACAAAAATCACACAGGAAAACTTGATCTTTCCATTGGACTTACTCAAATTGTTTACTGTACTTCCTCTCCCTTTCCTGGTGCTTTAGTCAGCCAATGACCAAACCCATCAAAAGGAGACAGTTTAAGCATCAACCTCCTCAATGCAAAAACCTCCCCAGGTGCAAATAAGCCCAACTTCCATCTGTGAGGTCTTACATGATGACTGCTGAAATCATTCACATTAGGTGGAGTTATCCATTCGGGATACAATCACCTATGTGACACAGAAAATAGCTGATAAACCCCACTGGGTTGCCCAGTTCTCAAGAAGCAAGGGTTCAGGGACAGTTTCCTTCAGACCTCTTCAAAAGCCCTCACGCAGCAATAACATTCAATCAGAAGGTCAGATGAGACTTATTCTAAAGTAACCCTTCCCCTCCCCACCACAGTATGTGTAGGTTGAACTAAAGCAGCCAGCAGCAGTTGCTGTGATCCACAGTCATGCTCCTACTGTGCCATGCTTTCTGCTACTACACACAGTCAGTGATGCAGCTAGTGATGCAATTTCCTCTGGGTCAGTACTAAAACGGCATCCTAGTGAGGTGTTAAAGGAAGAAGCATCATGAAAATGTACTGTCTGTGTGACAACATGAATGATTACAGGATTCCATTAAAGTTTCAACAAGTCTGTGAATGTTAACCCGAGTATTTTGACCCAGTCAAAAATCTAGTATTTATATACTGCTCACTCAGAATCTCTCATTTCCAGTTGGAAACATTACAGATTATTTCTTGCTCTGCAACATTATTGAATGCAGTTAAATAAGTGCCTCATTTCATCACATTTTGTCTCCTAAGAGGAGTTTCTGGACTGAGCAAAAGAATTGTTTAATACAATTTATATCCATTGATGAAGTGCTATCTAAGGAAAAGCAAGACTATTAAGAATGTATGAAATTGCCCCCACAACACTAGCTTAAACCAGAACTCTAGACAGCTTTTGAAGGATGGAGGGAGAGAAGAGCTTTGTTAGCAGGGCATAACTTTTCTACATGGCAATTAGCTAACAAATACATCTATTTGGAAGGTAAAACACTGTAGTACATGAGACTGAAACCGTCACTCACTGCCATGGTGCTTTAAGTGACACTAAAGTAGAACAAACACCTGGCCTGTACTGAGGCACTGACACAACAACTGCAGAAATTCTTTTGGAATAGAAGCAGAATATAACACTATCTGTTTTGTCAGTTTTTAAGAATAAAAAGCTCCTCCCATAATTATTTTGGTTCTGTTCCCTTGAAGAAAACACTTTGAGGAAGGTGGATGAAATTGTGAAAATTATAATTATTTTATAATATTTTGAAAATTTTGTTCTCAGATGATACATTCAGCACCATATTGTAGGAATCTTAAATAATAGTTATGCAGAACATGAAGAGAATGGAATGTATCAGTTTATATGAACACATTCAACTCAGTCCAATCACAGAACCATCAACCAGCCATAGAATTTTCTGTTCCTGGATTTTCCAGAAAAAAACCCCACTTCTTGTTGGTACACATCTCTGGGACAGACACTTTTGACAAATCTATCACCTGAATCACAGTTCAAGTGATTTTATTTATTTATTTATTTACTTATTTATCTCAGGTAACATGACAAAAGGGATGACAAATTCCAAGCATAAATTTACAGTACCAAGACCTGAATTCTACAGTAAAGTGAATAGACTTTAAAAAGATTACCAGCTGGCATCCACCTCTACATGAAAGGGGGAAGTATAAAAAAAGTGACTGTGTATCTCATGGAACTGATAAACAAAACTTAACAATCATACCGATACAAAACAAAATGCTGCATTCCAACTCCACTGTCAGAAGCTCCTGACTTCTCCTTTTCATTTACTAAACATATTTTAAAACAAATTAATCTGGGGAGTCTCTCTTCTAACTTTGGTTTCTGTGAAGGAGGGAGACTAATTGTGTTTATGCACAAAGAATGCAGAATAGGTCCCTAGCTATCCAACAATCCTAAATAAACCTGGAACTCTCTTATAGTCTTGTCTCTTACCCATCTTGCCCTCTCACCATGCTCTGACCACTGACTACACAAAAGACCTAAAATTCATGAGTTCTTTAAATAATAAAATTCTGAAATTGCCAGTTATCTTCTACCACAACCTCTGACTAAACATGTCTAGATAACACACTACAGCTCATCCACTTAGAATTGCAAAGTTGCTCATACTGCAAGGGGCCTCTGGAAATCATCTAGATCAACATACTTGCTCAGAGAACAGCCAGCTACAGAAGTTTGCCCAGAACTGTGCCCAGCTGGGTTTTACATCTCTCCAAGGACACAAATGCCACAACTTTTCAGTGGAACCTCTTGAATATCTGACTACCGCCACAATGAAAAAAGGTTTTTTCTTCTATTTAAACTGAATTTCTTGTATTTCAGTTTGTGTCCATTTCCTCTCGTGCTGGCAGTGGATGTCGCTGAGAAAAGTTTGGCTTTGTCTTCTTTACTCCCTCCCACTAGGTATTTGCATTGATAAGAATCCCTCTGAGCCTTCTCTTCTGCAGGCTGAACAGTCCCAGTTCATTCTTTTCTAATTCAACTCCTTTTTCAAGTTTACATTTTCATGTCAGTAGCCAATAAAATATACCCTAAAAAGGGAACAGGTTCATTTCTAATATTAGTAAAACTGAAGAGGAAAGTTCTAAAGAGGAAAGTTCCAACAGCTATATCAATACATTATTTTTATACATGAAATAAAGCACAACTAATGAATTAAAGATTAATGCTGGGTTTAAAAGAGGATGAGAGCATCACCTATTGCTTTCCAGGGATTAAAAAAAACCAAACCAAACAAACCAAAACACTTTCGTAAAATGTGTACAGGACCTGTACATCTAATTATGTTCCTAAAGGTCAGGGCTTTCTTATAAATGGAGTAGCCATATACTGCTGAAAGAATACACATATTCTTTTAGGATTTTATACTATCATAGACTATAATAAATTATAGATTAAGAGATTAAAAAACTGTTCAATTTTACAATGCTTACAAATGTGATGAACTTGCATTGAATGAGAGGGAGAAAATGAATTCATTTACCCAACTCTTCACACTCTGTGAGATTTTGTGGTATGTTTAGCAAATGAAAAAGAGAAGTAAACAACATAGTAGTGAAGAAATGGTCCATCTTTATCCTTTCCCTCCTATGTAATGAAATAGATCTCCAGCTTTGGCTAAAAGCTCATTCACAGTTCTCTCACACCCATATTTTTTACCATGGCAAAATAATGATCAATGTAGAGCTATAAAGCATAAAAAAAATATTTGATCAGCAAAGTGAATTTCACATTACATTTCTGAAAAGCAGAATAAATGAAAGGTTTAAACATTACATTAAAAAGGAGTAATCAGCAGGCTATGATTTTGAGACTACAAACACATATACAATAGGCATACATCAGGACTGGTTTCGAGTTTACATACTGGTGTGCAAAATGAGCATTGTTTGTCGCTGCAAAACAAGAAATTTGACTATCTTCATAGTGGCAATAGGGTATATTTTGTTATTTCCCATTTTCTTTCTGCCACCTATTCAGTACATGTGTGTGCCTCTACATACTCAATTTGCACACTTACTCCTTACAATGATTAAATGGAGTGGAAAATCAATGTCTAGAATGGCCGTTCCTGAAATCAGTGTCCTGTGGCCTGGCCTGAATGCAAGAGTGTGACTTGCCAGGTGAGCAGTGGTAGCAGACACTGCTGTTTCTCTAAGAGCACACTTCCTGAACACCACATAGGAGTTGTTGCAGCACTCCTGTCTGGGTTCACCATGCATGGTACTTACGTGATGGTGTCAATCATATCCAGTCCCATTTCAACACAGCAATGGGCATGATCTGTTTTGGGCTGGGTCAATCCTGATACACAGTAGTAACAGTCCCCTAGGATTTTTATTCTTCTGCAATGATTTTCCTTTCATAAAAACAGAATAGGAAAATTTTTACTATTTATATAAATATTCCAATATTAACAGGGTAAAATCTTCTCCAATACTATGCAGTAATTGTAAATTGCAATAACGGGAATCTTTCTCTGATCAAATTAGGTAATTTACCATTAATGAAATCTGGCTTCCCTGTACACAAGAGCTGACACCACATTTGTTTATTTATTTATAAATAGATACATATATACTGGACATCAGCCCTGCATTGCTCAACACACATGGGTTAACACTGCTTAAAGCTATAGTCCTGAACAAATGTTATTGCCTTGCCCTCATGCTAGGTTACTATGAATTCAAGATTCACAATGAGACTTCATTTCTGTATGAACCCAAACCAAACGACTGAAGCCCCAAACCACTACTGAATATTGGGAAATGTTTGCATTCTGAGAAACTTTTGCTTTAAATTCAGTTCCAATTCACCAGGAAAGATTAATTATTTACCGGTAAAGGTACACACATTTTGCATTACCTATTCATAAATCCCAGCATGATCTATATGACAGACTTGTAGATAAGAAGCTAGTCACTTTGCATTACAATCAATTTTATCTCCTGTTTGCATGAAGTTTAATTTCTACAGCCAAAGAGTTCTGGCTAAAACTCTCCCATTTAAAAAAAAACCCCAAAATGATGGCATGTGATAATTGCAAAATCCGTCTGAGCAGAAAGTTCATTTCTAAACAGAGAGCACATAACAAAATGCCTCTAAAAAAGCAGTGTCTTTAACTAATAAACTATGAGGAGACACAAAGAGATGATGGTATCTTTTGTAACTAGACTATGGCAACTTCTACCCATTTAGAGTTTGGCACAGAAAAGTAAATAACCTGATTAAATGAATCCAACTTACAAAGCTAGGATTATGCCAGTAAGCACCATGAAAAATTAACTGTTCTGAATACAATGGGAGGTGATTCACTAAAGTCTGATTCATTCCCCAGCAGTGTGCAATATAGACTTGACTTCAGTGACACAGAGAGGGGAAGAAAAAGAGATAGTGGTGGTGATGGAATTTAAAATTACTGAAAAAAAAAATAAAATCTAATCATAGAATCATACTTACTCAGCTTCTCATACAGGCATATGTTTTCATCCAGTCTCCTGCCTATAAGAATTAAAGCCTTCCTGAGTTGACCACGTTGTCCACATGATTACCTACAATCCAGCTCAGAAGCAATGATTATGCCTATAGTGATGCTTTTCTCTCTGACATATCACCATTTATACCAGCATTTGGGGCTTGTTACACACTCTTCCCGCTGTAGGCATTCCCATAACTCTCTTCTTGGTAAATGGTACTCAGTGTTGAACAAATACTATAAAATGAGAATTACCTCTGTTCATGCATGGAAGAAGGCACTTTTTGGGAAAGTTGGTTTGTGTACTTCTCTTTATAAATTAAGCAGCAAATTCAGATCTCAAATAAAATAAGAGAGCTGTCTTTTTGGGTATGCTTAAGTAGTGGAAAAGGCTTTTCCAGTTGTGACTACTTAACATTTCTTCTACTATACAGCAGGATTTTAAATTTACCACTAATTATCATTGCTAATATATACTTTTATGAATACAAGCATAATTCTTTCAGGAGGATTATCACCAGGGCCCTAACTGTATTCCCACAGCCTATAGCCAAAAATGCCTCACCAATTTTACTCAGACTTTTTTCAAATCCTTGGCTAAATATTATTATATATGTAAAATAATTATGGATGTGGTCAAAGTGAACTCAAAATCTACCTTGACACAGAACAGTCCTTTTAATTCAAGGTTTTTGGACAGAAATCAGTACATTTTTTAATGGAAATCATGACGTTTTTTACTAGATACCACCAGATTATACTGTCAAAAAAAGCCATTTTTTCCCCCCAATTCTGGACAGATCTTGAAGCACCAGAGAGTTCTCAGTTAAAGCTGCTTTCCAAAATAAATTCAGTTTTGACACTTCAAAATCTTCTTTTAGGCCCTTTTCATCTTCAAATTTGGTATGCATGATTTGTGGCCAGGTAATGTCTATTTGACCTTTGGGAAAGCTATTCAGAAAAGCCATTTCAGTAACCTGGGGTGAACAATACATATATGTTAATCAGTCAGTGATCTCTCCTATTAATGTCTACCTCACAAATGGCTTATTTCTAATTACTTGATAACAGTCTGGTAGACAGTTTAAAAAAGAAAAAACAACCAAAACAAAACAGTTTACTCCATTCTGAGTCAATTTCTTTTTTGTGCAGGACAGAAACAAAAGAAAAAGAAAATAAGTACAACAGTATTTTCTGGAGAGATATTTATCTAGATGGAATACCTGTGGCTAAATCACCTGCTGGTTTTGAAATCACCAGTCTGTTTATTCTTATCAGATATTATCCTCACTGTCCAATTTATCATTAATATACAGTAATCTTCAGAAAAATGGTTTTTCTTTTTTTGACATGTGAGGCAGACTTCCAGGAAAGAGCCATAGTACAGCTTTGAAAAAGCAATCTTTTTAAGGACTGATAAAACAGGAAATTAGTAAAACAACACCCTTCTCTTTGTTTTGTTTCCTCAGCAACTTCCAAAAAATCCTTCTCTCATCAATATTTTTCACATTTGTGACACTGATGAATTCATGTGTGATAGTTATAAATTCCAGTCACAACTGATACAACCAATGTCTGTTTAGGAACAACAGATAATTTGGTTTTATGCACATGATAAAAAGCACTAGAGATTGCCAGCACTGCATTAGCCAGGCAGCCTGCCCTCCTGTGGTGCCTTACTAAGACCTTTCCAAATGGATCTGCCGAAATCCCCCTGGCACAACTGTCAGTCACAGGGTCAGTCAGTGAGTAATGGAAGCCCAAGCTGGAAAGCAGAGGACACTTCAAAGTTACTAAGAGCTTTCTTCACACTTTCAGAAAAGCACTTCATAAAGCAGTTTATTCTATCTATCTGTTACATAAGATTAGGAGGGGGGGCTTTGTTTCAAACAGCTCTGGGGTTTTGTTGTTGTAGTTCTTTATTTAATGCATTTTGCATAAAGAGTGAAGTCTGTCAACTCAGACTGAAAAACTGAAACTCCACATTCTTGTACTATACAAGAAAAATGTTTGATATACCCAGGTAAGGTTATTTTTTAATAAAAAGGGAAAATGTTTTACAGTTTGTAAAAAAAGTTTATACATAAATATATATATACTTATATACGTTGTCTCAAAGAAATAATAAAGAAACTGTCAAACTTCTCCCAGTAGAACCCATAAGAATGACAGTCAGATCCTCTCTAGAACAGAGAGACTGTACCGAATAAGTGCAAAGTCTTTTAAAGGAAGATCTTTTTCACATGTCAGATTGCAACAATCCTTACTGTCACTGCTGGAACTTTGCTTGTTTTTATTAATAGGCTATCCAAGTAAGTAATTGTTCTGGAGCTCAAAACCCCTTCATGCCTCCCCCACCCATTCATTGCCTGAATCTGTGGGGGGAAAAAATTATCCTACTCTCTGGAAAAAAAATTGTTAGCTCAATATTCACATATTGAAGAGAAGTCTGGGATAGAGGGGAAACCACTAAATGCAAATTTCTGATGGCTCAGTTTTCACTGAAGTAGAATTAACTCTGGTGCAAAGTGTTGAACTGTGAGGGCTGAAGAAGGAACACAGATGAATCTTGTAGCTCTGCTGTCAAGAACTTCATCACTGGGGCCAGGCAGAGCCACACAGTGGCATAGTCACCTTCCCTTACAGATGTTGAACGAGACAAAAAGGATTATTAGTGACCCTCAGAAAAGGACCCTTCATGGAAGTATTTGTGGGTTTTTTCCCCTTCGTATTTGTCTACAGAAAGAATTGTATTTTCTGCTACATCCTCTGAAGATGAAATTATGTCTCTATTCAATTTCATTATAGTTGTTTATTAGATTGGAACAAAGTCATAAAAGCCTATATATTAGCTGTACTGAATAGATACTGTATAGGTATATGCATCCATCGATATATATGTGCATATGTGCATGTATGACATGCAGAGACATAGTTCTGCAAATTTACCTACACTCTCTTGCATATATACACAGCATATGGGATAAAGGCAAATTTTAATATTCATTCTCTGCAGTACTAACCAAAGCAGCTCAGCCTGAGATCTGTGGGCAGTTTTGAGCACCCCCCTTTCAAAAGATTTGAATACAGCCTGGTCTAACATACCTGGTTGTTGATACCTATTTCTGGCATTACAAATCCACTCTCTCTTTTAAGCAGAGATATAGTGACTGTCTTACTGCTCCAAGTGCTTTTGGAAGAACATGGTACAGTGTTCAGCTGTTAAGGAAATGGTGAAGGACAAATCACCCTCTTTCAAGGTCATAAAAGAAAAGGCAGTGAATCGGATGGTGTTAGTTGGAAGACTGCACAAAGTAACTAAGCAATGCTGTACTAAGTTATTAAGTTCAGTGCATGATGACAGGAAGAGATTCTTTGTAAGTAATCAGTTTACATTTTTTGACATTTACACTTTCTTAATATATTTCAGTCCCTTCTAAAATTAAGTGAAACATAAAAAAACCACTATTTTTTTCCCTCAGCTGTAACTGTTTTGTGCATCAAAGAACTTTAGAGAAAAACAAAACGGATAGCATTCCATGGAAAGTACAACCAAGTGAATGTCCTGAGACTGTAGCAGTATTCTCAAAAGACACAGCTAGGTGCAGAAAAAGACAAAAACGTGAGTTTAGATTGACATGAAAAACTCTTTAGAACTCTACCTCGATACCCCTTTGAAACTTTCAGTTTAAAATTTGTCTTACAGACCCTGGTAAAGTCCTTGCTGACTTTTTTATAAGCCTCCTTTTATATATTGAAAGGCCACAGTAAGATCTCCCTGGAGCCTTCTTCTCCAGGCAACCCTCTCAGTCTTTCTTCACAGGAGAGATGTTCCAGCCCTCTGATCATTTTTGTTTCTGTCTTCTGGACCCACTCTAAGAGATCCAGGTCTCTCTTGTGCTGAGAGCCCCAAAGCTAGATGCAGTTTACTTATATCATCTGCAACTTTCATTAATGACAGACAATAATTTTATTTATCATATTGCTTTTCTTCTCAGTAAAACAATAGAGATCTACCAACATGGCTTCTCTGTGTAGCATCCAAATCTATTTTAATAATGATATTGAATGTGGGCCACAATGTGAGATATTACTGAAGCCATCTTCTGAGATAAACTTCATAGTCAAATCCTAATTCTGTCTTTTTATAAAGATTTATTCCAGGAGAACAAAGCCTAAAATAAATACACTATAAAATGCTGAAAAATTAAGCTCTAAATTTCAGGAAATGGTTATTTTTCCAGATTCCAGAAATACTTTTCTCTATGCTAACTGCACAACAGGTCAAAACAAGTGTCAGTACATATGCCCACACTTCAAGAACCTCAGGCTGATTGGAACAATCCAATACAGTCCGGTACAAAGATGCAAACTTCAGATTTGCAGCATGAAAACTCAGGAAGTATTTGGTAATTTACCACAAATTATGACAAGAATTGTGACAAAGAACTAGCATACCAAGCACAGTAACCTCTTACCTAAAATATACTGTAAAATAAGCAAGACCTACTCTCTGGGGTACTTGCCCATTTATATGTTCCTACAATACTTAAAGTGTGTAGTGTTAATTTTTTCCCTAGAAAACTGTCCCCAGACACTTACTTTAACTTCACATCATTATTCCCAGATCCTATAGAGTCACAAGCATATTGATTAAGACCACTTTGATTTAAGAAAGTTTACTTCCTTAGGTCTCTCTAGGAGACCTCTCCAGATGGCGGCTCAGAACTGGGTTTCGACTTACGTGGTGATCTGCCTCAGTGGGATCCTGTGTCTGTGCTGACTCTCAAGGGGAATTGAGGAGACAAATCTTCTTGAAATTAGTCTTTATAAGTATCCACCCCCCCAGTGCACACCAATTTTCACAAATAAGGGTTACATGCTGTAAGTTTATACCTATGTTTTCTAGCACTAATTTTCACATGTTGACCATTCCACAAAACTTCATTAATTTTATGTTTTAAAAATGCATCATAATTATCGTAATGTAAACTAAAAGCATTTTATAGATGCAATATAAACAATTTTTTAGAGTGATTACTTCTAGGAAAATCCAGTTCAATGCTCAGCAAAGACCTGATTGTTCTTGACACAGCTAAAAAACACACAAGCTGATTAAAAATATTATCTACTGATTCTTTGCCCAAGGCTCAGAAACAATGTTTTTAGTTCAGTATCTTTGAGCTTGAACTAGTAGAAAGAGCCACTTCAGTAATGTTGAAATATGCAAAGTGAAAATTGTTAAATGCTAAGAAGGCAATCAGGGAAGGATAATAAATTAAAATGGAAAGAAATAAAAATAGACTCAGCCTGACAAAACCTGGAGGTATACATAACTGTAAATGGAAAGAACAAGGAACTGGTGTGTATCAGTCTAACTAATAGATGAAATACCAAAAGTGGCATGAAAAAGTAAAAATCCTCTTCTAGTGATGTCCTTTGGAAAGCACCTAAAATTCTTTTATCCTTGTCATCTTGTAAATGAAAAGTCTTTGAAGTCCAAGATGCAGAAAGATGGATGCTGAAAGAGAAATATCTGAATCTCTAAAGACAAATAATTAACTCTCCATGTAGATTAGATGCAGAAAGTATGTGAGAAAAATATCTACCAAAGAAAAAGCAATTTAAGAAAATTGAAACTTTTCTAGAAATCAAACCTGTTTCATTGAAATGCAGGATGCTGTAGAACTGCCTCCTCTTTTCTATTAAGATTACATATTACAAGTAAAATATTTGGGACATGTCTAAACTGCATCAAAACATAATAAAACTTTGACCATGACAGCATAATGCAAATTATTATATCTCATTAAAATTTTTCACTCTTACAAGTGAGCTGAAGAATGACAAACTGAAATCTATCTAGAGTATCAAAGGTTGATTTCAAGGCATCTGAAGACCTTATTCAAAGATCAGTTGCTTGAAGCATTTTTTGATAATATGTAATGCAGAATGACTATCAGCAGGGCTAGATTTGAGACTGCACAAAGCTATTCTTGTTTAACGGAAGGAAACCAAAAAACTTCAAAGTAACAGCCAGAACTAAGGAAACTAAGCCTGGGGAGCATATAAAATATAATAGAAATCCATCCTTTTGAGTTGAACTATTCATCGGCCTTTTGAGAAACTTCACCAACTCTATGTTCAGGAGATGGCTTGTTACTGTTTTATCCCAAGGGAATCCTTGCATGGACAAACTTAACCAAAATGCTTATATCAAGGTGCCTAAAGACAGTGACATTATAAAACTTCAGTAACCAGACATACAAATGAGCCCCAAGGCATTCATAATAGCACCTTCTCATGTGGATTCTCCAATATCTGTCTAGGATGAAGTTACATTCCTGCAAGGATACCAATAATGACACTCTTTTTTGTTTATATTTTTGAGACTCACATTCCCTTCTTCAAAGTGACTACAGTTGGCCTTAGGACACAAAAGTTATTGAGGAGACCACAAAATTCTACCTGAAATATGATTACTTAAGATTGTTTCTTTAAGAAACCAAACGCTGCTATTGTGAAAAAGAAAACAGAAATCATGCCACCATTTTCAGGGAGCATCTGGACAATGCTCTTAGTCATATGGTTTAGTTTTAGGTAGTACTGCAATGAGCAGGACTTTTGGTTTTCTATGGGTCCCTGCCAACTCAAGATATTTAATGATTCTATGATTTTGAATACTGCATTTGACCGTCTCTTCACTAGCACTCTTCCCAAAGAGTGATTTGCAAGGTAAAATTACGTGCGCAAGATAAGTGTTTAAAAAACATACTTTCTCTAGAGGTGACGAGACATGAAAAGACATGATAAAAGTACAAATGAATTCTAGGAGGAAGTAGTGAGATCAGGATGTTATTCCCCCCTCTCTATTAACAGAATGCTAAAGTACATTTTCAAAGGAATTGAATAGCTTTATATTGAAACCTAAGGTTCACCTTCAGAGCTCCCTGTCCTGAGTTCTAACTATATCTGAGGCTATCGTGATTTTAAAAAAAGATGTAGCATTTCAAAGAGAGCAAAACTATGTGCCTTACCAAAAAAAAAAAAATTCCAAAGAAACAGGATATGGAAATAACTAATGTAAAAAGCATAAACCAGCTTCTAAATGTCAGAAGGACAAATTTTAGCAGAACTGTACTATCAAAAAAACAAAGACTTACTATTCCTACAATGTGTCAATGTGCCAAAATACCATGATTCATCTTGAGGCTCCCAGAAAATATATGCTGCCTTATACTTATTACATTTTCTACGGTGGGGACAGGGATTCTTTTAAAGCATTACATTTTTAAGACAGGGCAATTGTTTCAAAAAGGGTAGTCATAAACTGCACCTTCCAGTTGACATTGCTTCCCAAGAAACAGCAACACACAAACAGCAGCACACAACATGCACACACTTTAGTAGTCACAGGGAGCATACCTATCACTGTTACACTCTTCTTTAAAGTCTCTACAATTTCCTCCTTAATCATTCTGAATACTCAAGCACAGCAGTTTTAAAATCAGCCCAGTCCTCTGTTTCGACCTAGTAATGAATATCTTAGAAGCTGCTTTATCCAAGAGATCAGAATACTTCTGAAAAACTGTATTTCTCAACACACTTCTCTTACTGCAGGAGACACAAGTCTCCCTTAATCACATCACAAGGCACTAAGGAAAGCTTGTATGTCTGTCCTTAATCACACCTCAATGAAGCACAATCTGAACTAGAAGTACCCCTAAGTAGCAAATCATCCTCACATAGCTGAAAGAAACCATGAGGTTTTTTTTCAAATTTGGAAAAAAGAATCCTTGCAGGCTGAACAGGAAAACTAAGGCTTTTTTTGCTCTTCTGCTATCTCCAAACTGTTTCTTCTGTGACCAACAACCAACCTTGCACTAAAAGCTGGCATCTGCCTGGTACATGCCTTATGGTATCACTGACACCTTCCAGCTGGCAGCATGTGGCCACTGCTTGATGCCTTAGGTTTTAGCTTTTATATTTTTCAAATCCTGTACCGCCTAGTGTGTGACTCTGAAGTTTCTTGTAGCCTGTTAACTACTGTTCTCTCATGCAGCCTCTCCAAGCTTGCTCCAACAGAAACAGAAGCCTCTCCAACAAGCCTTTCCAAGCTTGCTCTCCAAGGACACCCCGATTGTCCTAGGCCCAAAATGTGCAAACTAACATCTTAAAAAGGGGGGTAAACTGAAGTTTTAACTGGATAATTGATCCTGATATGCAAATGAACCAAACTTATAAAAGTGTGAAGAACTTGTGACCCAGGGTCCATCTTGGATGTAGCCTTTGGCCTGTCCAGGGTATGCCTTTGAAGACCCTTCAAATAAATACCTACATTTATTCCCTTATTCTTGTCTAGTCTCTGTTTTTAGTGACCATCTCAGGCATCAGCTAAGGCAGCAAGCATGGTAGGGTAGCCATGTTTTTGTCTTCACTGCCATGACACATCATAGGCTTATGTACTTCTGTGTGCACATGTGATCTCGTGTTATATTACAGTACTTCCATGTTATTACATGGATATGTATTTCATGGCTATGAAGACTCCACAAGCATTATAAGTTTTGAAAGAGCTTATTAGATGTCTGGTTGACATAGAATGGATGAAATTCAGTAATGAAATTAAAATGAAATCAAAGTAAGAAAGATATTTGAACTTCTTAAGCCATTTAAGCTCTTGCAAATGACTATCTAAATGGAAGTCCATTTTTATTTCTAAGGCATAATCTATGAAGTACTTTGGGCTGGGGACCTGTGCTCTCTATGAATTACTGCCAGTAGTTCCAGAAATGAACTGGTTACACAAATTCATGCCAAAAACCCGTAGAATTCCGTTGCATCTCTACTAAGTGTCTAAGTTAATCTGCTTTTCTTGGAAAAAAAGAAACACACAAGTTTTTTCTGTTATGACTTGAACATCGAGTGCAAATCAGAACATAGTACTCAATCAAATAACCAATTTAACTAAGAATAGGTCTTTTTCAACCCTAGCATCTTGTGGAGCAGAAGGTTTCATTCTCCTTGGGGTCCTTGAGAGCTGTTTCCAAGAGGGAGATTTACATGCAAAATATCTACATGCTTTAGGTCTCTCATGTGGAAGACTGCATCAAGGAGAAGTGAGTTTGGACTGAAAAATTGTGGAAGCTGTTTAAGTTGAGGGCCTAAACAAGTATTTTCTTTAGGCTGATGTACAGAGTCTGAAGACAAAATAGCTAAACAGTGGAGGAACACAACTTATGTGGAAGTATTACTTCTCAGCTATGAAGTTTTTAAGGACAGCTGGCAAGTAAGATAGATTTGATGAAGTTCTGCTTTGTTCCTGGGAAAACACATTTTCAGCATCTTGTTAAATGTAGTTTGAAACAAGATGTGTGACTTTTTCTGGCACAGCAATTCCTCTCATTTCCCATCAAATGGTTCTTGTCAAATTAGGCTGCTTGGGGTTATAGGCAAGGAACATTTCTCTTATTTTCTCTTCCTTGGGGAATCTAGCACAACATAAGTGCAACAACCAAAACATAGGCATCAGTTTATGATATGGATTCTATTTTGCCTACAATAACCTCTCTGAAAAGCTACCATCATTTCTACATTAAGGAGTGCTCTCTGAGAAGAATGAGTTTTACTCTCTAGCTTCCTATTATCACAGAAAGTTTTATGCCACACTGCCAATATTCATATTTTCCATTGTTCAGATTTTTTTCCCCACAAAGGGTCAAAATGTAAAGATTGAAAAGTTTTCTCTATTTTGTGCAAATAGAACCAATGAAGAACACTGATGGACTGCATGAAGGGGGAAGAAAAGCATCCTTAAAAATGGCACTTACACTTCTTTCCTAAACAACTAAAAGAGATTATTTTCTCTCTAGAATATTAATAAAAGACTGAAGTTTTAGAAATTCATGACATGTGGGGCTAAATCAGTCTATTACAGATTTCTAACATGTGTAACTCATGCATCATTTTTCAGAAGGAAATGTAAATTAAATTGAAATAACAGTGTTGTACTTACTGTAGCTAATTCATCAAATTTTCCAAAAAGCTCATTCAGCAGCTTCACCAGCTCTTGGGCAGTACACTGTGATGCCAGACTAGTGAACCCCACAATGTCTGCAAACAAAATGCTGTAAAGAAGGAAAAAAACACAGATAAATCAGTAGAGAGGATATCTTCACATTCTCGTTACTCTCTTTCATAACATGAAAGTGACCCAAAGCACAAACTCCAGTAAGTCCTAAAGTATCATCAATAAAGTGCTAGTAGGAAAAAAAATGGCAAAGATTCAGAAAAATAAGCATTAGTCTGGTGCTGTCAACTGTTCTAGAGAACTCTCAGATGCTTTCAATAGCTACATACCTATCTGGCAGACGAGGCAAAGCACCTCACTCATAGGGTCCCCAATATGTACTCTAGGAGCATGGTGGACAATTTATTCTCTTTGTAGGTGGGATCTCCTCAGCTGAATTGGTTTCACAGACAGTTTTGCACTACTAGAGTTCCACAGACAAACAGATAAACCTTGCACGAGGTTTACTGTGTACCGAAAAATGGGTTAATAACTTGTGTGCAGTAGCTCTGTGATGTGGTCTTACAGTAGTTCTCTGTGAGGAGCTAGAATACACAATGTCAAGACACTGTTCTCTGTACTGTGCTGCCTGGCTCAGGTTAGTGTCCAGCTTTCATCAGTATTAGCAAGGTTTTAATGTCCAACAGTTTAATCTGCTTTAACAATCCCTACTAGTCAATGTTGATCAAGGGAGATAATTGAAATAAGCACAAGGTACCATTGTGATTGAGAGAATAAAAATTCTTGTGTAAATCACGAAACTCAAGAGAGTATGGTGCTGTGATCCTTTAAACACTTTAGATTCAATCTGTTGGTAAAAGTGCAGAATAAGCTGCAGGAACCCACTGCATTTATCTCCAACACCCAGACTAGAAATGTCAAATAATTTATGAAAGCGCTAATAAACTGTCCCATGATCTATGGCCTAGGTATACTTGACATAGTGCAAAACTTAGTTTGCAAACTAATTCAACTATAATTTGAATTAAACATTATGTACTCCCATTCACCTCAACAAAGCTTTACTCTTTAGATAAAAAAGCATTACTAGTACATCAGGCCTAATAAGTCTACTGTTTTCCATTCTTCATAAGCAAGTCTCAATGCTCCTAATATGTTACAAAAAATGGCAAATACAACTCCTATGGTTACTCTTCCTGTGGCTTAAAATCTCCATTGCTTCTCTAACACCTTCTGCTCAGAGATAATAATCACAATAACCACCTGTTGATATAGCTACACATGGATTAGCATTGCCTGTCTTCTTCCACATTCCCACATCAAGGCTAAGTTTACTCTCCAGTCTTTCTGCTCTTACTCTCATATATTAAAAAAAGTGTAAAACTACTTGGGTTTTTAGGTTTTATTTGTGTAATAGTATTTTAGCTTTAATTTTTTGAAAATGTATTGATACTTAGAGTGTAGCTTAAATACTCCCTGCTGAAAACATGACCTGTTTTTACATATTCAACTTCTACATTTCATAGGAAAATTAGTTTCTTTTTGACAGAAAGCTACCCATTTTTTTCATTAATAATATTTTATACACAAAAATCTTGTTTTAGTTATCAATCAAACAAAATGATCTTAAAATAATGATTTCCCAAACATTTTGAAATACACATAATCTGAAGAATGGGATTATGCAACTGCAAAAGTCAATGACTTTACAAATAAATTTCTTCAGAGGAGTTTAGTTTGCTATAGAAAGTTTCTTCTTACAATGTGCCTATCCCTCTGATCTTACGATACTTCCTTCTTTCTTAATGAAATTAATCTCAATTTATAAAAATGTTACTTTTTAAAAAAAAGATTGTAAAGACAGTTGTTTCAAGTACAAGGAATTACATCTACAGCTACTGATGACGGGTCCCTGCTAAACACTACACAAAGAAAATACATATAAACTAACTAAAACATAAACTAAACTAAAATTGACATAAATTTTGTAGGACTGCATTCCCCACAGCAAAGCATATATGGAAGATAATGTGTAAATACAGATTCGTAAGCACTGAAAAGCAGTGTTTTTCTTTTGATTGTTCATTTCCTGCCTTATTTACTAATGACACAGACAGGAAGTTAGTGCACCATCTACAAGTTTGTGAATGACACCTAGCTATGTGGTGTGGTCGACAACACTGGAGGGCAGGGATGCCATCCAAAGGGACCTGGACGGGCTAGAGAGGTGGGCCTGTGCAAGCCCCATGAAGTTCAACAAGGGCATGTGCAAGGTCCTGCACCGGGGTTGGGGCAATCCAAACATGGATACAAATTGAGGCATTAATAGATAAAGACCAGCACTGAGAAGGAGGGCTTGGGGATACTGGTGAATGAAATACTGGACATGTGTCAGCACTGTATGGCTGCAGCCCAAAAAGCCAAATGTATCCTGTTAAACATAAAAGGAAGTGTGGCCAGCAGGTGGAGGAAGGTGTTTCTGTTCCTCTCAAAAGACCCCACCTGGATTTTTAGCACAGGAAAAACATGGACTTGTTAGTATGTGGTTGTTCAGCCTGGAAAAGAGAGGGCTCCAGGGAGACCTTATATCAGCTTTTCAGAGCCTAAGGCAGGTCTGCAACAGAGCTGGAGAGGGACTTTTTATTAGGGATAGGACTGACAGGACAACTGGGAATGGTTTTACACTAAACCCGGGTAGATTTAGATTAGATGCAAGGAAGAAATTTTTTACTATGAAGGTGGAATAGGTTTCTCAGAGAAGCTGTGGATACCCCATCTCCGGTATTCAAGCTCAGGCTGGTCAGGCTTTTGAGCAACCTTATGTATGAACCTAACCCTAGACACAGAGACTGGACTAGATGGTCTTTAAAGGCTCTGTCCAACTCAAACCAATCTGTGATTTCATGATTCTAATGTTTAATGGAAGTTTCCTAAGGGCTTTTTGTTAAAGCTACGTAGACTATTTGAGTTGAAATGCCAACAGCTATTTCTAACTTGTTCTGGTATAAAACTTCTGAACAAAAGCAAAGCAGCAGTACAGAGAGCAAGTTCAGGAAAGGAAATGTTACAAACAGCCATTTCTCTCCTCTGCCACAAAGAGTCAAGCTGGTTCAGCACTGGCATATGAGCCACATACATCATTATCACATACTCCTTGACCATCTGAAGCATTTCCGTGTTAACAAGCCCAGAGTTATCACTCCAGGACCTTCTGTATTCGTGTTTTCCCCCACTGTGATCCCTGCAGGCAGGCATAGCCAGAGCCTGCACAGTGACTGCAGCCCTCCTGCAGCACAGCAGGAAGCAGCTGCACCTGCTAGAACTGAGAGCTGAAAGCCTGTGGCTTGGTTTAAGACGTTTAAGCTGCTTCCCAAGTGTGAGTATTTACAGAGTAACCCTTTTCTATGTCACTCTATGGGGCATTCAGAAGGAGAAATCATGCCAAGTTACACAAGAGATTTGACAGCGTGTAGGAAGTAAATGTTCACGTTTAACAGTACTCATTCATATGTTTTGTGCACTTGAATAGTCCTGCTGTTTTCAATGGAGCCACTTGTATAAACAAGTACTGTGCAAAATAAGGAGGGATTGTATGCCCAGTTTTTTATTTCCATTTGGGCCATTTGTTTAATTAAAGTACAACTTACAGTAAAAATGGTATTTTAATGGCGCATGGTGCCTCAGAAAGGACTCTTTTTGCCCCAAAGGTCAAATGTAAGGAAAGTTTAGTAATAATTTTATGTATGATTCACTTCAATGTTTAAGAAAAAAGTGCTCTCTAAAATTAAAGAGGGCTGTTAAAAATAAAAACAAAGGGAGGGTGTGTTTTTTACGTAATAATAATTTACAAAAACTAGTTCACTGTGAAGTCTTAAAAGTTCAGAAAGACTAGATACAAAAGTCTGTTCATAGGCATCATGATCCCAGCTTTTTAAAATATTGGAATGGGTAAGTTAAATTAAAAAATTATTTAAGTTCTGATGGTTTTTGAAAGACAGAACAGACCAGAAATATTTGCACATAAATATCTGTGGATTGTGTTCTCGCTTCACACTGAGTCTCAAGAACCCCTAAAATGCCACAAGGAATCTTTTTATTGGTAGCTTTGAATCAGACAGTGTGTTTTCTAAAATTAATCTCTTCTTACAAAGCATCCAGTTCAATTTCATGCTTGTAAAAATAAGGGTAAATGTACCTGCTGTACCAGAGGCCCAAGAAATTTTTAGCTGTTCAATGTTCACTTTCTTTTTATCTCTTCAACATTGTTTGAGTCAAAGAATGAAACAAGAAGTTGTATGTTAATGTAGCAAGTCAACCATATCCTTATCCATCCATGTGTTGAAACAGTTTCATGAACATCTAATGTCCATTCCAAGAGAGACAAACAACAAAATATGTTGGGTTTTCCATACAGGGCATATATTTGAACTGAAATTAAATTTGAAATTTTCTTCATTGAATTATGGCTCCATGGAGAGATTCAGCCAGGACTAGTGAGTTTGTACAATAGCAACTGTACCTACATATGTGATCTGTAAATTCCTCAGCCCTGAGGAATAAGGAAACAAGAAAATATGAATCTGAAATTTCTTAACCAAATCTTAGAAAAAGTATGTCTCCTTCATGTTATAAAACATATTTCTGAGCACCACTGAAGAGCTGGTCTGTTGGGTAGCCTTTATATGTAACTTGACATCTGGTTCTCACATCTTTCGTGGTGTCCTTGTCTGGGACTACCCCAGGAAAATAACACTTGTACTGTGTTGAAACAGCTCGAGGACTGTATACAGACTTTTTCCTTCTGATAAGCCACAGATATGATATTAGTTGCAATTATTTTAGTTTCCTGATTGTTGAGTTTATTGTCCTCACTGGGCTAATGCTATATTGGATGTATTTGCATATCTTGTTTTGCATATTGCATTTGCATTAGGTTATTTGTCTACATTTAAAACACATGCTCTCATTTCTCACTGCACAGCAATTCTGTTCAAAAATTTTACAAGCTAGCAGATATACTACACATCTGGGAAGAGATGATCAAAGCATGACACATTTCCCTCCAGAGGCACAGTCAGTTGCAGGCAGTCATTCAACAGCTATTGGGTAGTTGGCAAAATATTCACCAACTAATTGATAAACCAGGGCTGTTGCCATGGTTATCTGAAATACGCCAGTACTTTTCCCAGTCCATCATTCACTTCTTACAGAGGTGTATGTATCTCCACTGTAATGTATCTGCCTGTGATTTTCTGGGAGGAGGTAAAGAGGGTGAATGTATGAATGTCTTATTTTTCACATGTAAGATTAAATATTCTTCGTCTTTTTGTCAGGCAGCAATTTAGAAGACTGAAATAGATGCTTTTTGTTAAATGTGAGGGTATTTTTTTGCTGTTGGGAGTTTTATTGCTTTGGTTTTTTCAACAGGTAAGGAATAGAAAAATCATTTAGTTTACTAATTGCATGCCTGCCTCCTTCAGACTATCTTTTCTGAAGAATAATGCTCGGATACTTCTAGGTATTTGTGGGGCAAAAAAGAAACCATTGCAAGAGGAAAAGTAAAAGTGCAGCTCATCTTCTATTTTCCACTGTGTAGCTTTGGAGTTAAAAAAGCCAGGAATACAGAATTACAGAGGGGCTTTTTGTTGGTTTTTTTTAATAGTAGCAGTTTACAGAACACTTGATGTGAAGAGGACAAGTCACAAGAATAAAGGAATGATCTCTCAGGTTTACCTGCTATAGCACTGAACTGCCAGTACCCAGAAGAAAAAAAATGTTTTCATCTCCTTAAGAAAGTCAAGCAAATACTTATTATTGGCACTGACCATCAGCAGCCCTCCCAAAAGCTAGGCTGTTCTTCACACTGGTGTCAGGGTGGCACCTGCTGGGAGTTCCCCTTCATCCCTCAGATCTACACAGTCAGAAAACTTCCAGGGTGAAACTCTGGCCTACTGGGACCTGCTTGCCAGATTACTGGGTATTTACTGGACACTATTTCACCCCATATATCGGGGGTCTTTTAAATTATTATTATTATTATTATTATTATTATTATTATTATTATTATTACTACTACTATTATTATTATTATTATAGGGTAGTTGCATTACTGAAATAAAAGGCAATACAGTCTCTTGCGAGTACAGATGGTGAAGGGAGGTCTCCTATTTTCAGTTCTCCTCCCTGAGGATCTTATCTGTGACATTAGAATGACCCCATCTTACTTGGGCTTCATTTGCCCCAAAAGTACCTTCTTAATGTCAGAGAATGAATTCACTTCTCCAGATAGGGTGTCTGGATTCAAAACCTTTTATGAACTCCACATGGAAGCAGTTAATAAGCCACAGAAGTTTTAGTAGTTATGCTTTTTTTTTAAAACATGTGATGTAGGAAAAAAGACTGTTCCTGAGGTTACATTTCAAAAAGATCTTAGCAAAAGAGAGGACTCAGAAGCGCTATAATCTACTGCAAAGCAATGCTGTTTAAGATGACTATACACAATGTAACAAATGCATAGACTTGTGACACATACAAAATATAAATATACTAATCATGATACAATTATCATTGTCTAGCCTTGACCCTGAATACAAGAGCAACCAACAGTAGCACATGTGTAGTTCATAGCACTATGAGGGCATAATTTTTAGACACAAATTTTATGAGTATATTAAGGAATGTGATCACCAAAGGGTCAAAGCAGAAGACACCCAAGGACCAAAACCTGGCATACCTGAGACTTGATTAGCACAACGAACTGTGAATAAACAGGGTATCACTCAAAGATGGAAGATCGGCAAGAAAAAGAAAAAAAATACAAATGGTGTTGGTCAGGGGTATAAAACCATGTGACATAAACAAGGAAAAGTGAAGGAGTAAGACAGCTCACTTAGATTTTGAATGTGTCTTTTAGGAGCTCTCAAGTCAGACTTTAACAATTGAGAACCATCAGATACTGTAAACAACATTTTCAGCTTTGCAGCATCAGCTCTGGGGTAGTGTGCACTTAGAACCAACTTTAAACTGATTGTTAAAGACCAAGAGTTTTGCATGCACAGTGATGAGATTAACATTATGCAAGATTTAACCATTAGCATGAAGTACACTACTAATTTTTAATTCAGTAATGTTTAATTTTACACCATAAAACTGAACTAATTTGGCAGTCTTCTGAACACTCCCACCACAGTGTGACAGAAATGCTTTTAGTTGCAACAACTTAGTCACTAGGAAGTGGTCCTTGTAAATATTAAAGCCAGCTTAATGGGAGGTAGACTAAACCTTGAGAGAAGAAACTTAGCAGTGGATGAGGGAGAGGAGGATGTGCTGAAGTTTACTCCTTTGCTACAGGAATACACCATGCAAATCAAGGCAGCTCTGTGGCATCACATACTAACACTGCAACTTGTTTAGTAAAAGAGTGACACCAACTGAACTTTGATGCTGTTTTTGATGTGGAAGCAAGGCACTTGGCAGTAGTGTGATAAAACACAGACAAAGACTTTAAGGAATATGTTTCTGGAGGCAAAGAAGAATAACAAATGACAATGCACTTTAAGAACAGGCAATATACATGACAGCACTTGCACACAGTCAACTACTGAACAAAAGCAGGAAGTAGAACTGAGCCTTAGTCAATTTCTGAGGGGTAATGCTCATGTAATGTGGACAAATATACATTTCTTTAAGTTTACGTCACACTTTCTTTCTGTGTTTCTGTGCTATTACTCAGGAAAATCTATCACTTTGGAAGTAATTAATCTTACCATGAGAAAAATATAGATATGTAAAAACTACCATGCAGAATAAATACTCCTATTCACCCAAAACATAATACAGTACAAAACCAATGTCATTTGGAAACATTTGTCAGTCTCCCACCCCTACTATTCTAAGACATTTACTGATTCAGGATTATCTCCTAAGAAGACTATTTAATCTTCCTAGTGCACCCATTCTTCCACTCTGTATAAATGATAAATCTTCACTATGCTGCTTGCTTTTTTTCTCTGAACCCTGAATGCAATTTTACATCACTGTCCTTGTACTAGATACTCTCTTCTTTAGTTTATTTCATGGGCTACATCAATCCTACCTAACATTGTCATGCCTTTGAATGTAAATCTTGTGGAAAATCCTTTCAGGAGGCTTCAGGAAGTCTTCCTTCATTTCCATTGCAACATTCCTGGGCAAAAGGCTCATCAAGAGACGTTCCTAAAAGAAAACATAAACAACATCTGTTTTGTGGTATAGTATGTGACCATTTTTCAAAAATTTTAAACTAGTAAACTGAACAATCTTCTCTTAATCTGCTTCCTTAAAATGTCTGCTGCATAAATAATATGAACCACTTATCTCAAACTCCTGCAAACTGTGTGGGTGTCTTTTTTTAAGTCTTCTGCACTAAAAAATAAAACAAACCAACAAAACAAAACAAAAAACGCCCTCCACAGAAAAAATCAGCTTCAAGAGCATATAATTGTCCATATTTTTCATTAATATCACAGCTCTAACAATAACAACTTACTTTATTCATAGTAGCATTTATCAGTCTGGGAAAGACTTCCCAGGATCATTTGCTATCCTTTTGTGTCCTATTTCTTCCTGGATATAATGAAAGTGTTACATTACAAGGACTATGACAGCTGGTTATTAAACAGTGATAGTAGATGATGGATTTATCCACTGTCAAATTCAGTGGAACAGTAAGCACAATTTTAATGGCATCTTAGCCAGCGTGGCAATGCCTTTAATGAACTGCATCAGTACAAAACCCTGGCTAAACAAGTCTTCTTACTATACCCACAGAGAAATTTTTAGCATAGGTCACTGACCTGCATAAAAAGGGTCTCTACTGTTATGGATCTTGTCAGTATTGACTATAAAGGCCCATGTAGCTTTTCCACAGGTATTTTCCTCACCCATTCACAGGTATCATCTTGAAAATTTGCAGCTGCTCTTCCTAGGTATTGTAAGGTGTCCTTGGATACCTACTCAAGTTGTGTTTTCACCCAGAAAGTGCTTGTCATTTAAAATGCATTTCCAACTTTATCCATCAGACCTGCTAGTTTCAGCCATGGCAACAGTCTGAATGAATTCACATAACCACATCCAATCTGGTTCAGGAATCTCAGGTTCCAGACAACAAGGGGTGAGGCTAGAGCAAGGAAGATCTACTCTTGGTGGAAGAGGATTAGGTCAGGGAATATTTAAGCAAACTGAGGAGGTTTAAGTCCATGGTCCCTGACAGGACACATACACAAGCACCGAGTGAGCTGTCAGATGTCACTGTAATGCCACTCTCGATAGTCAAACATGGTGACTGGGAGAAGTGACGTAAGACTGGAGAAAGAAAATGTCACTTCTCTAGTCCAGAAGGGCAAGAAGGAGGACACAGTGAACTGCAGGCCAGTCAGTTTCACCTTGAGTCCTGGAAGGTGTTGAAGCATCTCATCCTGGAAACAAATGTGGTTAGACCAGATGACTTCCAGAGTGCCCTTCCTGCCTCAACTATTCTGTGATTCCGTTATCTGATGATCGAGAGCCACTGTAACAGCAGCTGCGAGATGTCACAAAGCACATATTTTGGCCCAACCATATCCTCCTTTTCTTTACCTAATATTAAATAAATAAGGAGCAAAAACTAACGCTGAGAAGAGGGTATCTGCAAGTGCTTTGTATTGCTTACATTCACATGTTCACCAGGTAAAGCCATCAAATAATACTCAAAGTTTAGTCAAAGGGGTTTTTTTACAGTTTCTTCTGGAAGACACATCGAAAGAAGGATTAAGAAACTTTGCAGAACTGCCCTGGTGATCTTTAGACTAAAGTTCTGGCACATGTTTATGGTGGTGGTCACATTGTCTTGAGGCTAAGGATCATTAACCAACTCTATTTCCTACTTTTCTTATATGTATGTGGCAGGACATCCCTCCCTGCCACAGGAGAGCTTATCTGCTCTGTGCAGCAGCTGGTTCATACCTCCAAACATTCTCCCCCCTCACATAAATTGATGAGATAACCCAGGCCGGACAGATGTCCAGCAGTGAGTTATCTCTGGCGCCAGGGAGGTGAGATCCCCAGCTGACAATAAATACCTCACCTTGAGAGCGAGATGTAGACAGATAAGCTAGGAATTCTTGACTGAGAGACACGTTACTTTACTAACTATAAAAGCTACACTAATTTTCACTGAGGTAGAAGCCTGCTACACACACTCTGGAAACGTGCAGGACTTCTCCCACGAGTTTGGACACAAATTCTTGGTTACTTTCGTGGGAATTGAGAAGAAGGATTCTATGTGTGCCCCATCAGCAATTGGATGGTAAAATAAATTTAATCCTAATCTATATTATTTCTTCACTAGCTGTAATAGTAGGTCTTGGTGCACTGTATGTTATCTACTAGTAGTGTTTCTTTTGTTTATCCTGTGTAGTAAGTAATCTGTTAAAGTCTTATGTCTGTTAAATTTGGGTCTATTAAATAAATAATTCATTTTGTAATAGACCTAACTGGCCATTATTAAGAACCTGTGAGTGAGAGCAATCTGGGGTTCAGGCCACCCCAAACAGAGCTACTGCCAGAAATCTGTGTCAAAGGCAGGACTTCCTAAAGCTCTTCTGTCCATTTGTAACAATGTACGCCAAGTATATTGCAAAGAATATGATGAAATTAAATATTTTTTGACACTTTATACATATAGCAATTTCCAATTAACCAAATTATCTCACATCATTAAAAAATGGTTATTCACTCTAATTTTTATGCTGATTTAATTAAGTATCCTTATATTTCTGCAGCAGAATTGTATCTGGGTAACCCAAATTTTGGGTTACAATCCAAACCAAGTATTTTGTCCACAGTGGATCTTATGACGCTCTTGTGTCACACTGCTACTTGTGTCTTAAAGTTGATTTACTGTGTTAAGATAAATATACTGGGGTTTTGAAATGAGCTGACCACCTCTCAGCCAATACCCATACAAGAGAGGAATTTGGACTGATGGTTAAATTCTCTACTGCTTAAGATGGCATAAGTGGTGCTGGAATTTCCTAAGTACTGCTCTGGATGAGAAATTTACTATGTCTGATAAGGACTAAATGTTCTCTGTAGCTTCTCTTTCAGTAAACATATTAAACAAGATCTTTGCCATTTTGCTGAAATGGATTAGTAAATTCCAGAACTTTTATGGAGAGAGTGGGTTTTGGACTTCTGTTTCCTAGAAAGTTAGACTTTACCAGACCAACAAGCAAACAAAAATTATACTGACAGACTCTTCCAGAGACCAGTGCTAACTGAATAGTTCTCCTGTGGTCTGCAAACACAATTCGTGTATAAAGCTCACAGATAATGTCTGCAGCGCATGGCAAATAACAAGGAATCCAGGGAAGTAATAAGAATCATTACTGTGAAGGCAGCATTGGAGAGCTGTAGGATGCAGCACCTGCCAGCATTGAAAGGTGCAGATATCAGATGTATTAAGGGAGGCTACAAAAATAATCATTCCTATACCCGTTAGGCTGACTATAACAAGACCTGGAGGGAGCATATGAAAATACTCTATCAAATTGTGATGGCTTGCTTTTTTTCATTAGAGATGGGGAAAAAAAAAAAAAAGATTACTGATGAAGGATTGTAGTCTATACAAAGAGGGTTGGCAGCCTCGGACTCATCAAGTGAGGAAAGACTCAATTACGGCTTTCTCAAAGGGCAGCCACTGATGACCTTTCAGACCTAGAAGGGAAGCAGCACCATGACTGTAAGGATTTGTCACTGAAGGGGAGACTGGAAAATGTAGGAAAGAACCCTGCAATGCAAAATATCAAAACACTGAAAATAAATGAAAAACACCATCCAGCTCTCTAGAAAGAATATAAGAAAAGTCTCTTCTATTCACAGCAAAATTTCATCTGTCAAGCAAAGTGATATTGCCCTTCAGGACAGCCTAAGGACTGCTTAAGGACTCAGAGTTTTGGAGCAGCAAGAGGGAATTCATGTACACAAAATATAGCTTTTGGAAGGTCTTGGAGAGGGCTCTGCCCAGATCTATTCAGCAAGTCCTATGATTTTCGTCCAGTTTTTTCATTTGCTTCTGTATAGCTGATCTGATTATAAAAACAATCTGGAAACCAGGCTAAAAGGAAAACTAGGTGTGTAGGCTGCGTAGTGCATTGAATGGAACAAGTGACAAAACTAATGAAAGGCCACTTACATTTACGGTGACATTCATGCTTGAGTGGTTGTTGCCTCTAACAGGGACAGGTGATGACAAGAAAAAATAGAGTAACACATGGAGCACCAATCAATCAGCAATAACTTTTACCAAAATAAAACAACACTCATGTTGCAAACCTTCTAGCTGGTAACAAATTATTTTGTATTGAGGTAGCCTCAACATGAGATATATTCCTAAACACAAGGTCTAGTAGAAACAAAATATTTCCACATTTTATTCTTTCTCGCTGGTTCACGATGTTGTTTAGGATTATTACACCTGTTTTCTACATAGAACATTAAATTTTGGCCATACAAACAACTTACACCATTTTAGGAATTTGTACACTCTTCTCCTGCTGTAAATTTTCACTCATAATTAAAATGGTCTAAAGTGAAGTCACATGCTAAAAAAAAAGATTCTTTTCAGAGACTGCAATTGACAGTCAATGATTTTGCATTCACTGCAGAAATCTCACTAAGAAAATAAAATGATAGATGAGGACCTAGATGTCCTTCATTCACAATGTTTTACATTCCCAGTCCTGTTCTGCGGTTTCAAATGCCAAACTGGGCTGCCTCTGCCAATTGTATCATCCTAATTAATAATGATTTCTGCATTACTAATGAAGACTTAGCTATTTTTGAAAAGGACACTCAATTTAGACAAGCATTCAAATTTCTTTCTCCCATAGCAATGCAGAGTCACTAGAAATCAGAAGAGGAACAAATATTTATTTTGACCCCAAGGCAAGTCAAAATGTGCATACCAAACCAATTAGGAATTGCTCAGTGTTACCTTGGCCCTATTCAACAACTAGTACCATTATGCACATGACAGAGAAGGAAAATATGCCAAGGCAGTAAAATGGATAGGAAAAAAGTGTTTCCCATTGTTAAAGGACAAAACCCCCTATATTACTACTTGGAACATTCTCAACCCTATTTACAAATACAAGATCCTGGACTGCAGCTTTCATTATAAGTTGGACCCAAAAAAAAAGGTTTAATAGTTATTCAAGACTTAACTAGACAAAGCCACATTTTACCAGATGTGGTGTTGCTGGCAGTCCTGGTTTGAGGGAGTTGTTGGGCTCAATGATCTCCAGAGGTCCGCTTTTACCTTTGTGTACCAAAGGAGACAGCAGCACATGGACCAGGAGAGGAGGGTGCCTGAAGCCTCCTGGGGAGGCCTGAAGCCTTCTTGCTATTTCACTACACACAAGTGAGGCTTCTAAAATGGAAGAGGAGCTCAAGGCTCAGCACCCTCTAGCAGTTGTGTGATTTCTCATTTCTGAGAAGGGAGAGGAAAGGAGCAAGCAGAGACTATTGAAGAAAAAAACACCAATCATCTGCATGCTCTATTCTGCCCCAACACTCTCTTCAGCTTTCTCCAGTTTAGAGGTTTCTCACCACAGTTCCCTCTTCTGTCCCCATCCCTGCCCTGGACAGCCTCTCCCACCAGCATCCCAGCTCTGCTTTTATGGGAGTCCCCAGTGCATATTTCTAACACATTTCTTGTGCCTGCCTCCAAATGAAGATGCCCGTCCCCTTCCCATTTTGAAAATCATACTCCTTTCTCATTTTACTGCTCATTCCAAACACTTAGAACTTATTCAAAGTCCTTTGAAATTTTCACCCTGATTTAGAATAATTTCATGCAGTTCCCCAAACAACATTATGCCATTATTCCTATTGTACAAAATGATTCATTTTGACATCTGTATGGGAAATGACTGTGACACATTTTCAAATTCTTTCAGCAGGCTGTAAATCATTTAATGAATCCACACTCCCTTCATCAGAAAAGAAGGCTCAAAAGCACATAAATATCTCAAATGTTCCTAGCCAGCATCCTCTTCTTTCTTTCCAGTTGCCCAGTGTGTAGTTGAAAGACTCCTCACAAATTTCTACCCAAAAACTGGATACACTTGCTGTGCTTCCCCATGCTAAGTTGTATTCCTGTAGTTTATCATGTGAGATAGAAAGAAAACAAAATGGAAATGTTATTTATAGTCAGAGAAGACTACTTTATCAAAAGAAACAGTTGTAATTTTTTCTGAGATAAGCAACCAAGCCGAGAAAAGCAACCAAGGGAACTGTAGCACTGCCTCAGAGCTGCAAGCTATTGTGTTTCTCTGGTTCCTTGAATCTCATTGCTCATTGTCCTCTCATCCTACTGTACACACATATCTGCTGGAATTCATTTTGAGAATGAAGCTACAGTCTGGAAGGGCCATGTAGAAAACTGTACTGCTTTGCACAATTTTCAATCCCATGAGAACAGAGCTGTAATGGACACAGCTCCATCTCTTTCAGCCAGCTTCGTTAAATTCCTCCTGACCAGCTTCTTCCAGCCAGCATGCTGGCACTGCCTTCACCCATCAGGGAGTCTGGGCCATACACCTGGATGGCAGAGATCTCTGTCTTGTGGAACTTGCTCTAAATGGAACTTGGAGGTTCCCAATCTAATGCTGGGGAAAGCAATAAGCCCACATGGCACTCCAGATCCTGGTCTTTTTCACCCTCTCTAGCACTGAACCACATTATTCAGTATAGACTTCATGCCCATGTTACCTTTTTTCTTTGCATTTTCATAGGGACTTTAGGAAGGAAGAAAGTAAAAAAATAAACACGTGACAAAACCAGGTTTGACGTATTTATTTCTTGGCTGATAAAACATGAATATTTTTGTTTGTTATAGTAACAGTCCAACAATGATGACAAACAGGAAAAGGAGCTCATAAAAGAAAGGAGATTTTGATCATCTACTCTACAAAACTTTTTTACAAAACAGAACATGAAATCTAGCCCAACAATTTTTGCAGTCTATCACAGATCTTCTTGTGTTATTGCTATACTTAAATGGAAAGTACCACCATGTTTTAAAACAAATTTTTCTTCCTGGAGAAGACAAGCATCAGACATGCATGTAAAACATTAATAAGACTGTTTCAGAGTCAACTCATCTATATAATTTTGAGATCCAGTTTCTAGTTAGTCAGCAGGAACTCCAAAGTACATCCTAAATATTACCACCTGCTGCCTAATAATACCATGATACCATGTTCAATTTTGTATGATTTTAAAAGCTACATCTTAGTGGGTTCATGATCTCTGTCACCCTTATATTATAATGCACAGCCATTTGAATTTCCCTTGAGGAAAAATCAAAAAAAAAAGGAGACAGAAAAGAAGCCAATGCAATGCATGGAAGAACAATTTTGTGTACAGCTTTTGGGATTCATTTATACTTCTTTTAAGCTAGAAAACAAAGGCAACAGATTTCGTTAGTGAATTATTGCAAATTGCTATGCCCTTTCTTCCAACTAAGTACATGTAATAGCACTGTTAAAAATTGTGATCTTCCAGAAGCCACAAGGTGGCAATGTTTAAGAACAGTACTGAGATTTCTTGGAAAATTCTATTAATCAGCAAGTCAATTACTACAATACTAACCATAAAAGACCATCCATAAAGGAGCAGATACCTATTGCACAGATTTTGAGTAGTAGGAGAATGGCTAACAACACAGTTATGGTAGATGATCAATACACTCTGTATGAACTGCAAGATGCATTCAGTCTGAATACAACTATACCAGACCACTTTGACATCTTTCTGTGGTTAAGTGATTATTTTTGCATAAGTAAAGGAAAAGAAGGATGTATCAACAGAATAGTGTTTAATGAGGCATTGATAGTTTCCACATGGAACATTGTTAGTTACAATGGAGATGGTAAGGCTTTGGGAAAGAATTGGGAGAGCATGAAGTCTTGGCTAAAACAGAAGGCAATGGGCTGCATGAAATGCAGAAGCATTGGGATGGAGAGTGGGTATAAAGAGATCATAAAACTGCTCAAATGTATAAAGTTCACAAGACAGCATTCAAGGACTAGCATGATAAGAATGAGAAAAACTCAGCAGCACATGGTACTTTTTAGGTACCATCCAGAAAAACACGTGTGCTAAATAAGGGTCAGGGACTGAAATGGTTCATGCCTTAAACATTGTTATGAAGGAGCTTTACCCATTATAGCAAAAACTGTATAAAGAAGCTACAACCACAGAAACCCACCCCTCCTTGAAGATGCCTGACTAGAATTTTGGACTGCGAATTAAGCTTCCCAGATAAGATAAAGGGGACACTATTGTTCAAGTATCTCAGGCTGAGGGAGAAGAATGCATCCAAAGAAAGTCAAACCCAGCAGCTGCCCAGAGAATAATTTCTGGCTGAGTTTTGGGTAGGGAAGATCACAGCCCGCAGAGGCCAGGTTTACACACACTCCCCCTACAGCCGCGGGAGGGGAGGAAGAGCATGGCAAAACCTCTGCTCAGAGAGCACTGAACACCCATCCTCCCTTACACAAACTGGCCCAACTGTGAACTCCCAACCCCACAGGCCACATCCTGTGGGAGGAAGCTGAGGGGGTATCATAATTCATCAAAGACACCCCAAAGTGCTCCCACGACTCATTCCTGAGACCCTGTACCACAGGACTACATGTGATGCAAAGTGAAGCAACAGATCCAGAGTCTGCTGCAAGAGACTGTGTCAAACTGCACCCCTCAACCAGGGGAAGTACCTGGGCATTCCCACCTGGCCTGAGCGTATATTAACCCATTGGAATCTATGTTTTTTTGGGGGAACCTCACCACCAAGAAGACCAGCTGGAGAGGATCAATGGGGCTACGGTGGGATCTGCAGAGTGGTGATATTTACTTTATTGTGTCTCTGTCACTCCCTTTCTGTTCCCCCACCTCTTTACTGCTTCTTTATCTTCCTTTCTCTTTCTCTCTCATATCTGCTATCAAATAAAATTCATACTATTGACTTCGGCATATGGTCTCTTTTGCACCTTTATTCAGGCAGAGACATTTTGAATAATTTTAAAACTGGACCATAACGATGATTTGGAAACCTCTACATGTAAAAAAAACCCAGATACCCTCTGATCACAGAATGTCTATGGAATATGTATGTGACACTATCCTAAAAAGGCATGTGTGATTCCTGAAAGGACTACAAGATTAATAGTAGGCTAAGTTGAGATCAGCTCCACAAATCTTGTTCAAATAGGAACAAGAGCTGAGAAAAGTTATGAGAATAAACAAGAAAACTGAAAGCATAAAAAGCATAACCTGTCTGTCTAGTCATCCTCATATCTATTAAATCAGAGCGCTCTAGAAATACATCAGTAAAGCTTAATCATCAGAAAGGCTAGCTAACAGTTGATACCAGATATAAACTGGCATCATGCAATAAATCATGCAGCATCCAAACTACTGTTAGTCTTTTTACTTTTGCCGTTTATGTTTAATAATCACTCCCTCTGAAACCTCACTGGTAATATCCAATGTGTCCACAAAACTATTACAGAAACTATTGACAGGAAAAAGATTATACTCATTTCAGTTAATGGAAATCTTCCTGCTGAAAGTGAAAGTGAGTAAGAAGAAGCTAAATTCTCACAACAAAATAGTGCTTTTATAGTTAAGGCATATTTATTTGCCTCACTTTAGTGAAGGCAATCAGCCATACAGATATAATCATACCATTCTCTAGAGCAGATAACTTGAAAATTTCCTTATGCTTGGCAGGAAAGAAGGAAGAGCATTTCTGCAGTACGTTGCCAGGGACAGGTATTGCTCAACTCCAGCAGTGTTAGCTTAATAAATATCTTTGTTCCTATCACGCTTCAGTAGGATTTTAATAAGTAGGTTTTTTAGGATATATCAATGAAGATGAAACTTTGTTTGGCACAGAAGAGCCACTGAACATACTTTTCTAAATCTTCCTATGTGGAAAGAAAGCATTTTGCCCCTTGTCCTGTACAGTCAGGAAGGCTAGTTTTCATCTTTCAATGAAAAGATCCCTTCATGGTAGCACCAACTGTATCAATAGGTAGTTTGAGTATATATGTTAAAACAAAAAAGGCACACTTAAAGCACAAATTCAAAAAATATAATTTATTCATTAAAAGTATTTTCTGATTCAAATACAGAGGGTTCTTAAAATTATCACAAAGGGCACTAAGCATCTGCCAATGTCATGATCAGAGGGAACACAGAAGTGCTAATGCAATTCCTAGAGCAGCCTACAGATGAGATATCTGTGAGCTCAGATTTGCTAGAGGCTCAAGTCCCACACAGGGTCCTGTGTTCCATATTGAACAGGACTGGATCAACAATCCTGTTATTGTATTTCCTCTTCTAAAATGTGAGGAAGATGCAGTCAAAGGCAGCATCAGCTTTACCCCTTCCAGGGTAAATGGAAGACCAGACAGATCTTTACTGGCTTACCCATGGTGTACTGTTTCCTTTACAGTTACAAGTGCATGTCTTTCCAATCCACAGCCATGTCTACTTTGTTCCACCAATGTAACATTGAATATCTTGATTAGGCAAGGATATATTCCTCAGGAAGAGAATTTCAGAGAGCTCAACCTTTGGCAAGATAGATACATCCCCCTCTTCTGCCTCATGAATGCTCCAGCCCCCAACTAGTGGGATTTTTCGAAGAACATGCTACATGTTTCAGCTCAAGTTGGTACTGGGACTGTGTCACTCTCTGATTTTCTTCTAGTCCATGAGTTATGACATCCTCCTTCCCCACACTCCTTTCCCATAACCCAGATATCTCCACCAACTCTACATAGATATGTGGCAAATATATGTGGTCTCCTCCAGCGCCTGGCTGAGAAATGAAGCCAACATAGGAAAGCAGTGGGAGAAAGGCCACTAACATCTTCAGTCTTCTTTTCTTGCTGCTAGAGCCGACACAATCTGCAGCTGAGAGGCCAGAACCAGTGGAACTTTGAGCACACAGTGCTGTGCAAGTACCAGTGCTTTACACCACGGCTACTGTCTGAGACAGCATCCATTTATTTAGTTGCAGCAGCGACTCAGTATCAGCACATGCTCTTTTTTAGTACAGATCTTTGCTGGTGGTAGAGCAAGCATGAACTCTTCACTAAAGATAAGCTTTTTGATTGCTAGTGATAAAAACTGAGCCCACTAGTGGGTGTAAGCAGACTAAGGAATGAAAAAACCCCAGGAACCTGAAGTCAAAAAAAGTAATTTTAGAATGTAAGAAAAACATATTAAGTGGCAAACAGTTAGCTGTTTCCTTTTTCAAAGACCATAAATGCCTTTAGTATAGTAACAGGAAAGACAATCATGGCACAAAACAGTGAAATGGAATAGATGTCTGAATCTCCAAAGACTAAGATATAAATATGGTTTACTTTGAAAATCTAGATTTTTTTTCTAATTTAGATTAGAAAAATCTAAAAGCCTTTGTCCTTTGCTACTTGTCCTCATTTTGTCTCTTTATAGAGGAGGAAAGTGAGCCTAACCCATAGCAGAAAATCTCATTGCCTTCGAAAGTGGAAGAAAAAGGACCAATCACTAATATGCTAAGGAAGCAACGAGTGTATTCACCCACTTAAAATAGCAAGTGTGACTCAGATTTTGTTCATTATTTCCTTGTCAGACTGGGAAATTCCTAATCAAATTTCCCTGAAGGGGAGCTAAGCTCCAAATGAAAGACGTTTATATTGAAGAGGTAATGGGGAACAAAAATCTTGGAAAGAATTGAAATCACACAACAGACAGAAGTTCATTTCATAGAATGGCAAACCTGACAAAAATACTACCTTATAATGTATTTATTTTGCCAGTTAATGGAGTGTTGTCTAGCTCTTTTCCTCCACAGACAGTTGGCCAAAAGAAACAGGCAAAAAGTCCACAAGAGCATGTGTGCCAGCAGCACATACTTTCATATATTGGAATGGAAGTAAACTGCCCAGCTCAGTATCCTGTTCATGGAGATAATCTGTGCTTAAGTGGTAACATCATTTGGCAAACTGCACATGTGGCAGTGCCAGCGGCTGTGACATGAAACACCTAGGTGACAAAACAGTTGGTCTATGGTGGAACCATCCTGTGTTTGAAGACTGGCACAGGAAAAGTGTCAAACTTGTGTAACGTCTTACCTGACTTTTTTTAGCTGTTACAGTTAAGAATCTTCTAGAAGTGAAAACAATTCTGTGAACAGCAATAAAAATACATGTAAGAGGACACTTTAGTGAAATTTTAAGGCTTTCTATGAATTCCTGCTGCTGAGGGAAGAACATCAGGATTCACTCCTGAGGTTGCTTTACTTCACACTGTGGTGTCCTACTAAAATGCACAGTACCATTGCATTAGTGTTCACACAGCACTGCTGTCGTGGATATTACTCTAAATTTAGAAATCAGCTATAAGAAACTCTTTTGAATTATTCGTCTTACAATTTAACTTCAGAATCTGATGCGCTACAGCCAATGTGCCTAATTATGATAATTTGCCTTAGCAACTGTTATTCATGATGTTATCTGCTGAAAACTGGTGCCTAAAGCTGTATGGTTGTGCATTTTTAATCATGTAATAAGGAAAGGTTTGTGTGATCCTGTTCATCCCTCCTCCTCCATTCTCTCTAATTGAAAATACACAACGGAAGTAGAAAAAGTAAACTGAAAAATTCAGAGTCAAACACTAGCATATTTGATTGACAGTTACTTGAAAGAGAACATATAAATATATAAACATATAAAACTCCTAACAGCCAAAGTACTAACAGATTTAGAATTATATAACCACTAATTTTTAGGTTATCAATTTATTGCAGAACCATTTAGGTTGGAAAAGACCTCTGAGATCAAGTCCAACCTCTGGCCAGACACCACCTTGTCAACTAGGCCATGGCACTGAGTGCCAAGTCCAGTTGGTTTTTTTGAACACCTCCAATAATGGCGGCTCCACCACCTCCCTGGGAAGCCCATTCCAATGCTTGACAACCCCTTGCATGAAGAAATTCTTCCTGATATCCAACCTGAACTTTCCTTGGTGCAGTTTGAGGCCATGTCCTCTCATCACTTGTTACCTGGGAGAAGAGACTGACTCCCACCTGGCTACACCAGGCTGTGGGGAGGGATAAGACAGAATTGGGTTGTGAGCTGTGGGATGTGCCTGTAGAGGCACATGGTGGCACAAAGAAGCACACGGCAGCACAAAGGACCACATGGCGGCACAGAAAGGTTTGTCTCCACAGGACCATGGGAGGAAGAGGTGTCACACGGCAGACCCCTACAGAGATGAGGCTGCCAGGAGCTGACTGACGGGTGAACAGCACGTGGTCACCCCATAGAAGGAAAGTGTGTTGCTGATGTGGCAACATGGGATAGGTCACGTAGTGAGAATTACCATATTAGAAAATACTGTGCCTTAGAAAAGTGTATAAAACCAGATCATTTCTTTGAATAAACAATTCAGATTCCCTGCCAGTCTGGGTCCATGCCTCAATCGCTGACACCAGGCCAGTTGTAAAGATCAGGCGATTCAGGCAGTTGTAGAGATCAATAAGGTCCCCCCTGAGCCTCCTTGTCTCCAGACTAAACAATCCCAGCTTCCTCAACAACTCCTCACAGGACTTAATCTCCAGACCCTTTCCCAGCTTGACTGCCCTTCTCTGGACACGCTCCATCATCTCAACCTCTTTCTTGTGGAGGGGGGTCCAAAACTGAACACAGGATTCACAGTGTGTCCTCACCAGTGCTCAGTACACAGGGACAATCACTGCCCTGGTCCTGCTGATCACACTATTGCGGATACAGGCCAAAATGCCATTGCCCTTTTTGGCCTCCTGGGTACACTCTGGCCCATGTTCAGCTGCTGACCAGCAAGCCCAGGTCTTTTTCACCAGGCAGCTTTCCAACCACTCTCTCCCAAGTCTGTAGCACTGCAAGTGTGGGCCCTGGCACTTGGCCTTGTTGAACCTTGATCCATCAAGGCAGCCTGTCCAGATCCCCCTGCAGAGCCTTCCTATTTTCTAGCAGATCAATACTCCCACCCAAAAGTTTATCTACTCTGCTTAAAGTAAGCCAGCATACATTACATGTAAGAGCTTAACATGGGTGGCATGACTGTATGCATACATCTATGAGAAACAAACAAAATGCAACAAACAACAGTCCAAGACATCTTCCTGCTTAGCCTGAATAGGAATGACTACATGTGTACTGGAAACAAAGTTCATATGCCCTCTTTTTACCTTTATAAATCCATAACAACTCTTTATAGAGAGGTATTTAACTTTATAAATCTATACATTTTTGAAACCTTGTGACATAAAATAGAATGGCTGATAACCAATTAAATTGACATATTTAATTTGCTTTTTTTTTTACACAGAGTTAATAGAGTTAATTTTCTTCACAGTGGCTAGTAGGGTGCTGTGGTTTGGACTTGTGCTCAAAACAGTGTTGATAAGACAGGGATGTTTTAGTTATTGCTGATCAGAGTTTAGTCAGAGACAAGGGCTTTTCTGCCTCTCACAGCATCCTGCAAGCGAGGAGACTTTAGATGCACAAGAAGCTGGGAGGGGACACAGCCAGGATGGTGCCTTAGGTTTTAACTTCTACATTTTTCAAATTCTGTACTGCTTAGAGTGTAACTCTGAAGTTCCTTGTAGCCTGTAATTCCTGCTCTCTCGTACTAGGTAGACATAACAAAACCTCTCCAGGCTTTGCCTTCAAGGACAGCCAGGCTGTTCTACACCCAAAATGTGTAAACCAAAGACTCAAAGGGGAGGGCAAGCTGAGGGGAATGACATCAATTAACTGGGGCTTTAACTGGAGAATTAACCCTGATATGCAAATGAACCAAACCTATAAAAGTGTGAAGAACTCGTGACCTGTGGTCCATCTTGGGGTCCATTTTTTGGAAGCAGCCTCTGGCTCCCCCAGGGTGTACCTTGAAGGCCCTTCAATAAATGCCTACCTTTATTCCCTTACTCTTGTCTAGTCTCTGTTTCTAGGTGGCTGGAAAAGGCATCAAGGACACCTGACCCCAACTAACCAAAGGGATTTTCCATAACATATGGTGTCATGCTCAGCATATAAGCTGGTGGAAAAAAGAGGAAGGGGAGAAGATGGTATTCAGAGTCCTGGCATTTGTCTTCTCAAGTGACCATTACACGTGATGAAACTCTGCTTTCCCAGGAATGGCTGAACACCAGCCTGCCAATTGGGAAGCAGTGAATTAATCTCTTGTTTTGTTTTGCTTGCATGCACAGCTTTTTCTTTAGCTATTTAAGTGTCTTTATCTCAATCCATGAGTCTTCTCACCTTTGCTCTTTCTATTCTCTCTCCTATCCCATCATGGAGGGTGCGAGCGAGCAAGCGAGTCGCTATTTAGTGCTCATTTGCTGCCTGGGGTTAAACCACAACATTTACTAACATCAGAAACCTTTCAGGGGATGAAATAAAGTTAAACCAAATTATTATAGTAATGATCTGGCCTGTTCTTATATGTGTTTTTTTAGATTTTTTAATGGACTTTTCTTACATTTCATTTTGTAAAATAAAGGCATGTAGCTAAGAGTAATAAAATTACAAGGCAATTAAGATATATAAACTTTATATGATTGACAACTATATGTTTTTATTGTATGTTACCCACTTTACAGTATGTTTTCACAGTTCAGAATTGCAAGTCTAGTACCAAGGTACATCTCTCTCTTATCCTACAGCTGTGCAGCCCTAAATTGAGGTGTACTCTTGTAACCACTCCTAAGAAAAACCTCCTCTTGTGTTTAACAAGGAGTTCCGGATAGAAGGGTTTAACTACCCTTGGATATACCTGTTACTACTAGGGATTAATGCCTATAGGTTAAAAGGTTAGATTATAAGCCCCACTTTTACCTGGCCAAAGTCAGGTAAGAGGAGTCCTGGTGGTATGCTTATGCCTGTAGCTTATTGCACTAACTGCATTAAGTTGAGATGTTTATTCTGCATAACAAGAAGTGCAATAGATTTGTAAAATTAAAACACATTTATTTGTTTGCTATACCTTGGCAGGGGGTCACAAGCAACTCCTAATGACTTCAGGTTGAATCTGAAGCCTTCTACCTGGAGGTTTTAATTTCACCTGAGTAGCCCTCAGCTTTGTTATTTGGTCTGTGAAGGATAGACACATGCACTGTTATTGCAGGTGCTGGTCAGTACAAAGCTTCTGGGCAATTGTTGCTGTGTGGGAGAGAGAAATGTGCCTCCATGTCTCTTTTTACCTGAGAAAGGTGAAAGATGGACCAGGGAAGCCACACATCAGGATAAAGGTAGACAACAGTTCATTTTTTTTCTGTGTAAGGATCTAAGCAGCTGAATACAACACACGAAGCAAACAGCAAGAAAAGTCCCAATCTCTGATGCTGCTATTTGGCTAAGGGGCACTGGTGGTCAGCCTGCACAAGTGGGCCTGACGTCCAGTAGTTCAAACTGACAGTCTGAAACACTCCTTATTTCCTGTTTTTCCTGATTCTAGTAAAGAATAAATAGATTTTTGAAGATAGCATTTCCCGTATAAGACTGTGATGACAGAATAGATACAATTTTAAGCTGCCCTGTAACATGGAACATAGTGGTAATGTGGTACAGGCTCACCCTGTTAGCTAAAATTAGTCCACCTATGTTTTTCAAAGCTCATACTGGCTAGCTTTTGCAGAGGATCAGGTATCATCACACACCTTGCACTTTGTGCAAAATCAGAATCACTTCCGTCCTGCACACTAGATAATTTGACAAGAATATGCTTTTGCATCCACACATGATCCAGGCGAAATTTTTGCTGCAGGGCTATTTGCTGATGCACTCAGCCAGTATGAATGGTTATGGAAATACGGACTGTGTTTTAATGATAAATTTCATATATTCTTCTGCACTGCAATGGAAAAGAAAGATGCAAGATTCTGAGAATAAAAAGTATGGGAAACATGAGAACCTGATAAGCATGTTGTCAGGCACTATAGAAATTCCTTCTGCCCGGGTCTGTGCAAATAACTAATTCCTCAGTTTAGTTGCTGAATTGAAAGGATAAAAATCTCAGCAAACTGTTATGCATTACTAAAACAAAATGCAACATTATTTGCTTTATTCAAAATTAATGTAATTTTTTCCCTTTCTTCCTAAGTGCTTGAAATTAAACACAACAGACAAAACCACTGGAGGGCTTCTGTAGGTGTCATCTTTTTACTCAAAGGTGCATGAGGTAGTACACATATCCAAAATGTGTAATGTCTAGATTTAATCATCTTAAAGGAGAATCTGAATGCAGCAGAGAATTTGAATGCAAGACATCCTAAGCAGTAGTTCAAAGTATTGTGCAGTGAGAGTCATGGTATCTTTTGCTGACA
This sequence comes from Monarcha castaneiventris obscurior, assembly GCA_026261815.1. Classification (NCBI taxonomy): domain Eukaryota; kingdom Metazoa; phylum Chordata; class Aves; order Passeriformes; family Monarchidae; genus Monarcha; species Monarcha castaneiventris. The sequence continues at coordinate 1,091,064 of JAMPIT010000059.1, forward strand.
CCTTTTCCATTTCTATGAATAGTTATTAATCAAATCTCTCACTCAGTGGTGACCCAGTTACTACACGCAGTGTTAAGGACATTGCCCTAAATTGCAGAAGACACTTGGAATGCAGACACATATGCATGCAGACATTTGCACACACAACTCAGCATTGCATAAGGAAAATTCAGCTAGCTGCATGTGATCTGGTGAACACGTATGGAAGAACTGCAGGCCACAACAAAAATGCTAGTCTGTCTCCCAGAACCAGCGTTACTGCAGTAGCATGGTGATGAACAATCCTTTCCCTCGGCAAATCCGATTAGTCTAGCTGGAGTGGCAAGCTTGTGGTCCTGAAGCTAGACACAAAGTTGGCTGTCTCAGCCCTATGCTTCCTAAATCCCAATCATTTTTAAGTGCTTCTTTCAGTTTCTTATATTAAATAAATATAAATTTCATGCATTGTAGTGGAGTACACAACTATTTCTTGAAAGGCAGGTGCCACCAATAAATACATTTCTCCAGTCCCAGTGGTTTGAAAAACTAGATGTGATTTCACAGTTAGTTTTTAAGATAGCAAATCCCTCATTCTGGAGACTTTGCTATTTTCCAGTTGATTTTCCACCATCAATTCTAATTGTGAGGAAGTACAAAAGTAACATTAAGGAAGGAAGGAAAGATCTAAAGAAGTGGCTTGAAATATGGTCTCTATTTTGCAAACATATTTGCATGCACTTATGAAATTAACTAACCAGAGAAGATATCTAAGGTGGTTTTGTGGGTTTTGAAGGTTTGCATGAAATCAAATGTTTTTCTAGCCTGCCTTATATGAAAGCAACAGGCATTTTTCACATTGTGTGCTACATCAAGTGCATTTCACGAAGGTAAATTATATGCTTTATCCCCAGATTCGATGCATGAATATGCATAAAGATACTCTTATTTTCAGGGCAAAGAATGGAGGGAATGTGATTAAGATTTATTACAAGGTTGGCAAGATTGGGGTAGGATATAGCTTGCATACATCAGGAGACCAAAGAGACTACAGATCTTCAAGCTTGGAAAGAGAGATGAGCAGGGTAATGAAAGTCTACCGTGTTGTGAGTGGCATGGAAGAGGTTACTGTAGGATGATTACCCATGTCACAAAACAAGAGCTGGAAAGCACACAATCTATTAATCAGACAACAAGTCTAGGACAAATAAGAGGAACTTCTGTTTCACACAGTGCATAATTAGAATATTAATTAGTACACAGTTTGTGATGACCACAAAACTTTAGGGACAACAGAACTATACAGATGCTGAAAGAGACATTTGGAAAATAGGAGTCTACAGGTCTTTAAAGACAGTGGTCCAGTTGCTTTTCCAGTTAAGGTGGCCTCAGAAGAACAATGGTATCTCTCCCTTGGAGTACAGTTCCACTTCAGGACCCAATAAGCCTGGAATTAATACATGGCAAGCCACATCTTCCTTATTCATATCCCCTCTTATTGAGATGGCAATCAGTTCAATCAGCAGCAGGCTCCTTCTTTCTCTATGCTGAATATATCCCCCATTCCCCATCCCTGCTTCCTCCTTTCTTTCTTACTTGGGAAAGGGTGAAGTACTGCCTGGAAGATCAGTTAGGATGCCTTAACACCAGGAGTCCTTCAGGGAGTTGGGTGACAATGCTTGTTTTGCTGTATGGGTAAAGGTTGATCTGGAATCAAGGAAGCAGACACAGAGAGATGGTGCAGTGGGAGTGAGGGGAAGTGCTCACATGAGCACGAACAGAAGAAACACAATTCCGGAGAACAGGATCCTCCTCACAATAATTATTTTTAGCTGTTTGCTCTGCAGAGGATGGCTCGCTGCTGAGATTCATAGATAACAAGAAAAGAAGCTTATCTCAAGTGAATGATTATAATTATTTGCTCATTATCTAAAACTTATTTGGTTCTTGGCATTTGCAGTCTAACATTCACGAACGCAAAAAATGGACGATCAAGGCCATGTATTCATTGTGACCACAGAGAACAGATAAGAGGGTGAGCATTACACTGAATTTTAGAATAAACAGAATGTCTGCTCCCCTTCTCCCCAGCAACGCTTTCAAGCTTACTTGCATGAGTCCAAAACTGTGACAACATGAGATATTTACTCTTGCTCATAAAAATAGTTTTATCAAAATTATCATGTGGGACTATTACTACAAATACATCCCATGAGGAGAATTCACTGTAAGTAGGACACAGAGGTAGAAATCTCACTTACAGTTTCAGCTGTGGTATCTGTCTCACACAGTCAACACTTTAACTCCAGAAAGCTGTGTATGTTCAAAAGTCAAGAGTGTATTCTTTCCTTTCCAGTTAGAGACTTGGACAGAAATATCAGGGAAAGGTTTTAGCATTTTGGATTACAATTCTCAGTGTTGAAGGGCTATGTTTTTTAGGGCAGAGCATTTGGATAAGACAAGAAAGTCTGATGGAAACATTCAGTCCTTTTTAACATGTAATGTTGATACTTCAGAGAACAAAAATACAGGACTGATCACAAAAATTGAACTAGGTCAGCAGCGTTTCTTCTCTCAAAACACTCCTGAGTGTTGCCAGCTGGAAACTCAAGGCATGTTATGCCACAGTAAGTGCAGAATAATTTTGTAGCCTGTAATTGTGTCTTCATTCTCACTCTGGTTCTAGAGGTATGCTGATATAGTGTGAGAGCAGCCACAGAAAGTACTTTGGTGGTACTTCTGACAGCTAATTAGCATATTTCTCTACTGCATTGAGTTTTACACTGTAATGCATAAAGTTAATTTCACAAGTGTAGGAGAAAAGTTATTCTCTTCCCTGACCTGTACACTGCATTGAAAAAACATTTGCAGGATTATCTAGGTATACTATCTACAATAATGGCATTTATGTGTAATGTTACTGCTTTTGTTGTGTTTGTATACACATAGAAAATATATAAAATAAGACAGATTGCTAATGTGTTAACAAGAGGAACACAAAAATCAATTTTGTTTTCATGCTGGATCTGAGAAGTAGTTTTTCAAAGGCACAAATGACAGGCTTGTTTAAATCCCACAGAAATTCACCTACCACACATTTATGCCTTTAAAAAATCTGCAGCTTTGGATTACAAAAGACCAGAATTAAATCTAAAGGCTTTAATCCAAATACCATTTTTACACAGCCAGCAAAGATACGTAGTGTTCAAAGAGATGTCTACTTATTTCAGAGTATGTTCAGCTCATAAAAACACATTCACTTAATTCATAACACAAAGGACTTAAGGACCTGTGCTACTCCACACATAGGAATAGCCTTGCTAGAGAAATTGCAAATGAGGGGAGGTAAAATTGTGCGACATACACAAGCTTTGAGGACCCTGACATCTTGTTCGGCATAAGTAACCACCCTGCCATAGAGGTCAGTCTAGGTATTCCAGTGTCACCCTCTATTATCACCTATACAGAAAGAAAAAGCTAGTTCAAACCTTACAGACCAACAGATCATAGCAGGTTTAAGCCTCAGATCTGTGAGTAACAGCAAACTCCACAATACAGCACGTTATTTCTGTTGCTTCCAAATGTGATTGGAAGGCCAATTGATAAAATCATGTGAAATAAACTTTCAAATAACTGAGGTGATTTTTGAGAAGAGATATTGTTTGCTATCACAGTTATTCTTGTTAGTTGTACAAAAATATAATATATACATTCTTGTTATCAATTATACTTATGCAGTTATCAGCGCAGCTCCTTTTGCCCAGAATGTTGACATTTTTAACAGGTGTCGTGAAGGCAAACTGGTTATAGCATAGTCAGCCAGAAGAAAAGTATTTACAGTGCATTTATCACCCACCCAAAAACATCCATGCAGATAAATAATCACCATCTTTTATTACAGTAGTACATTAGCTTTGACTCAGCCCTAAAATAGATCCCCTCTGGCACTGGAGCTGACAGTAGCTGTGGGGTCAGCCTGCACCTTCTCTGAGTGCCACAGATTAAGAGTGAAGTGTGCATGCACTGGGCAGGAAGAGCTGAAGCAGATGGGGGAAGGCAGCACTTCCTTCACAATGGAAATGCACACATGCCCTAGCATACATCTGGCAAAAATGTCCTAACCTGTGGTTCAAGTAACTACAGTCATCTCAGCGGAAACCGAGAAAAATAAGTAAGGCTTAGAAACTGACCTGTTTTTCATTTTCATCCTCCAGTCTCAGCCTGTCCTCAATGCAGTTCCTGGCCTGAAGGAATGCCTTCCTCTGAGCCCTTTCTGTCAAAATCCTCACAAAGACCCCGTACAAATTTACACTGACAAAAAGGATTGCATTGGCCACAAGCTGTAAGAAAGAAAGAAAAATAAATGAATATTTTAAAATACAGATTTTTATTTTACATTTCTGCTCAGCAAAATATATATATTAAAAAAAACCTGTTTGAAAACTGTGCCTTGCTAGCCCTGTAACTGATACCCCCTCCTGCAGTGAAACAATTACAACAGCTACCACAAATCTGGACAAGCAATATTGCATAATACAGAATTTTACATCTGCTGAAGTTAATTTCTTTTATGATGATCTGTAGCTTGTCATCTTCATTCATCATCATTTCTTTCATCAGCCCATTGGCAGATGTGTCCATCTAATAAGGAGAGCAATATCATCAGTATTGGTTCAAAATACCCTGAAAACTAAAACTGTTTTCTTATGCCTTTGTAAAGTAAGGATATTATTGTTCCTTTTTTTATAGTGGAGAAGAAAGGCACTGAAAAACCTGTGACTGAATAAAAATGTGTGCCTAGGTACCCCAAGCTTTCATATTCTGTAGTTTGCACTTGGAAAATCTCCTTCTCTTCCCCTATCTACTGTTAGCAACCATATTGTACTTTCTGAGAAATCATCCAAAATATTGTTGATGCTATCTTGCAGCAGATTGCTCAGGAGGTGCTGAGTCCTTTCAAATGATGGCCCTCAGCACAACCCAAGGCCATTATTATGCAATAATCAGCAACCATGAATTACTTTGGAACTACATCTATAAACAGTGTTTTTGTGAAGGACGCAAAAATGACTCAATTGCCCTTCTGGGTTTTTTAAATGTTTTAAAAACATGTGATAAAGTTTCTTAACTAACATAAATAACAGAACAGTGGTTTGTACACAACCTCCCTATCTAAGGCAATTCTGTCCAAGTTTCTCACCACATCTGTGAAACATGTCTTCAGATTGTAATTTCTGCAATGCAATGTGTATTTAGTAAAGAGGAAATAATACCTTCTCATCCAATGTATTCTCAGTAACAGTATCCTTATATACCCTAGAGCCTACCATAGCATCATGATAAGGATTCACGGGACTCACAAATTCCAAAAATTCAGAAATGAGCTGGCATTTAAATTGGCCAAGAGTAAGGATAATAAGAGCAAAGAGAGACATTACAGCAAGTAAAACAATTCATATTAAGTTCCTATGCACCTAAAATAGTTCAAAAAGACCATACAATTGACATTTGTTGCCTAATTCAAGGTATACATTTCAGGGTAGTACATCTCTACTGTTGCATGATCTACTAGTGTAAACTAGAGAGGAGACCATTTCTTTTGTTTGCACAGTATAATGAGTCAAAGTGTGCACACATGAACAACATAAATTATAAGAAAAATAAAACCACTGACATTGATGTAGAGAATGCTTCCTAAAAGGACTAGGGTTGAATGTTTTATAGTAAGTCAATATGCCAATATGGTAAGCAAAGATCCAAAATGGATCTGTTTTTGGAGAGACTTTGGGAAATGTTTCACCCTGCAAAAATAAGAAGGAAATTTCTGATGCGTGTTAGAATTTCTGATTCTAAAGGTAATATACATCCCACCTCTTGTGACGTCAGAATAATGGAAGAACTGAAAGGCTCAGTCTGGGTCAGTTTTCCAGACCTTCATGGATTCATAAATTTTCTAACTTTTACCTTTAAACCTGGTTGTCATTAGTTAATAGGACATCAACAACAAATTCCTGGCAAATACTCTCACCAGCACAAAATCCAAAGATAACCTGTCACAATAAAAGGAGCTCTGCCTAGCATTAGTGGTACTTTTCCCCTGAGTTATCAAAAAAGAAACCATTATCTCATAAAGGCTAAAAGCAGTGAAGAATGGTGTTATAGCTTTCTCCCAAAAATGGCAAAATGCAGGTTCAAGTACATTCAAATTAATTTTAACCTAACAATCTCATATACCACTTAGTTACATGCCACTCCTGATGATAATACAGATAGTAAAACTTTGAATATGAAATACAGTACATGAGTACATTATTTCATGATATAGGCTGAGCATAAACAGTCTGCAATTCCTAGTCTGCTTTATTTTGTTTGATCACAGAGAAGTGTTTGAGGTGTATCAATTTTTTATCACAAGTTAACACCTACTAAAATAAAATTACTGTAGAAATCCAGTGGAATCCTATTTTTAGAGACATGAATGTGGCCGCACTCACTATATCTCTGCATTTTGCCATGCCGAAGTGTAGTGACAACAGTGTATTGTAAAGCTAATTCTTAAAGTGCAATAGAATAAAAATAGAAAGGATTTTTAAAGGTTGTATTCAAAGACAGTGAAGAGAGCCCATAGAATGAACAAAGATGACAGTTACAGACAGTGCTTGACCCTGTTCATACACAAAACAGCTGTTAATAACAGAGGGTGAAAAATTATCTTTAAGTGCTGATATCAGAGTGGCTCAAGACATAAATAATTACCACTACAGACAATAAGAAAAAAGTCAACTCTGTTTCTGGATTTCAACTGGAAGCTGTAAAAGACCACATATTGTAATAATCTGCCAACTGTTCTGGGACTATCATGATTTCACTCAAGCAACAGTGATCACCCGGACTAGGGGTAACCAGTAGGTGGGTTCCTGCTACTTTCAGGCTCAGCAGGGTAAGTAATTTTCCAACATGCTTTGAACAGTTTAAGATAAAACAGAGGCTTAGCTGTCAGCTCTGGCCTGCAGGGAATCAGGAAAGTGATAAAGCAAGTAAAAGATTCATAGATTTCAAAATGTGAGAAAAGAAAGTAGGGCAGATTGTCTCCTGAGGTATGAGTTCCTTTCCTCCACAACCCGTTTCTACTTAATTACTATTTCCCCCCCAATTGCAACTAGTCTTTCTCTCTAGGTTTCTCAAATGTGTGCCATTTTTCAGTCCTCTCATTTTAATACATACCTCTATATCTACACACATACATACATATATATACATATATGTACATATATATGTATATAGATAAACACGCACACACATATATATACAAATATATGTATTTCATACATTATGTCCCATAAATCCAGGAAAGATTGTGAGACTTGCTGTTAGAACTAAGGAACATTGAAGAGGTACTAAGGGATTCAGAACTGCTGAAATATCAAGGACTTTCATTTTAGGTCATTCCTACATTATTTACTATACTTCTGCTTAGTCGGAAAAAAAGTGCTCCTCAGGTTTCACTATCACCTTCTACATATAAAACTACCAAAAAACCAATTTACTTGATGCAACACAAAATGATTCAAAGACAATTTTATGCTGCAAACTTTCAAACAATGTTACTCTTTCAATCCATAATGAGATTACAGGTCAGCCAGAATAAAAAAGAAATGGTATTAGGGTCATGAAAGCATGTTACTAAATTTTTTTTGGTTTTTATCAGTCAGTGAATCTTGTATCATGCATTCTGCCTACTGCAGCACTTCAGTATGAACATCCTGAGCTTTAAGACTCTCTAGTCCTTAGCAGGTTACACTCCCTGTCAGTGGATAAATTCTGGCATGGTTACTTGTGTGAGGGTGTTACCAAAGGCAGACTTCCAATATAGCTATTCCTTGTGTGCTGCCTAGTCAGTGAAGAGGGCCTGGAACCTCCAACAGGTCTTTAAACCAAATGTCTATCTCTCTCTCCTGTTTATATCTCCATTGCATTTTTTGGGTCTCAACTTACTTTTGGAAAGGAACTCAAAACTGTGCAATACAGCTACACCCATCAAGTAGTGTGCAAGTAATTCTAGCAGCAGACATATGTAACATGCATGTGCATACACAGAGCTTGAGGAGTTTAATTAAAGATCTCCTTTTTATTCCCCAGATTCATCTCCCTCTTCTTGAGTATCCCACAGGATTAGTTGACAAACTCTTTGAAGAGTCTTTTGAAACATTTTTCTCTATTCCAGATAGGTTTTATTCTCTACTTCTTTTTCTTTCAAAGCCAGAAAGCTCATGTGTGCATTAATGGGTGCACTTACTCTTTCTCAAATAAATGGTGAAAAATTCTTCTACATATTGTTATTTTCCTTTTGAGAGGACTCTGCTTAGACAGCAGACTAATTATGTTATCAGGTTAACAGCTGCTTAGTAGATGGTTCAAATTTAAAGCTGGTTTTCATTGGGGAGTAGCTTTTTGTTTGTACTACAAAATAGTCTCAGAAAAATGTGGCTTCTTCACAAAGGTGTAAGCAACTTCTAGATCACAGAAAATATTTTTACAAAGTGGTATTCATAATGATGGTTATTGAAGTGCCCAACTGTTGGGGTTTAGGAGGTACCCTGTTTTTCTCTTAAAGAATTTTCCCCATACTAGTTGCCAGGGGACAAATTACTGGGCGTTTAAGAGAAACAAAAGACCTGGCCTCAGGGGCGGGGTCCAACTGGCCACCCTTTTGTCACCTGGGGGTTGGGACACCCGGGGGGCTGCCTGGTGTTCTCAGCGTTCAGTCTGGGAGCTGCCTGCCATCGGTGTGGACAGTTTTTGTCAGCACTGCAAGCTTCTGCTTTTTCGGCTGCTTGCTTTCTATAGGAGAACCCCCGGGATTCCCAAGCCTGCCTTTCCCTGCCCCACTGGGAGCTGTGCCACTGTCGCTCTGCCCCGCCGCTGCTCGGAGCCATCGCTACTCTGTAGCTCGTACGCTCTGCCAGCTAAGACCTGTTGGACTTTCCTGCTGCAGTTTGATACATCTCGCCTGCCACCCGGGATCTGTGCTCGTCTCTGCTGTTCCAGCCTGCTGTTCCTGAGGATCCGGCCAGACACCGGGATCAGCTGCCCAGGGATTTGTGAGGCTTTTTCATCCATCCCTTCCCGGGACCCCGAGCCGCCATTACCGTGTGCTCCCCGAGCTCGCTCCGGAGCGCCCCCTGCAGCCGCGGGGGAACCATCGCACCTGCCCTGCTCACCGGGAGCCGCCAGCGCCCCTGCCGGCCGTGAGCGGAACTGCACCCAAGGGAAAGTGCCTGAGGCCGAGAGAGGCCGGCACTGGGTTTGTGCTGCTGTTACTGCCACAGTTATTGTTGTTTGTTTGTGCTGTCATACATATATATATATTAGTAAAGAACTGTTATTCCTATCCCTCATATCTTTGCCTGAAAGCCCCTTAATTTCAAAATTATAATAATTCGGAGGGAAGGGGGTTGCATTTTCCATTTCAGGGGAGGCTCCTGCCTTTCTTGTCTAACACCTGTCTTTCAAAGCAAGACATCAACTGAAGTAGATTAAATGATAAATGATCATACATAATCATAGACTAAAGAATAAAGGAAGGAAACTTCAGGAGACTCCCTCAGAATTTCATTGTACTTTCTAAAAGGTGGACTTGTGGTGTGAGTAGGACTTCAATAGTTACCACTCCCAGAATTATAATTTAGTGGCTAATATCAATATTCAATTTATTCTCAGAAGCATGAGTTCTCATGACAACCCGTGAAGTAGAGTGGAATATGTAGGAGATATGGCCAGCATTTCCATATGAAAATTGAAATTTGCAGGAAAAGAAAAGATCAATGCAATTTCTGTATATCTTAATCCTTAGATACCTGATGTGAGATATAGTGGGTCTAAACTCTACTTATATTTTTCTCCATTAATTGAATTTTACTGCAAGTAATTTCTGTACCACTATTGTTGTTCCTGTTAAGATAATGTAATATTTCCTCATTCTGTCAAAATACTTCGAGACATGGCAATGCAATGCGTTACTTTAAAATATGAATGTCTATTGTGAGGGATGTTTCTAAAGAAGGAGTCATGAACAGCTTACAAAAATGAGTCAGTGCTTCTATCATTAAAACCCTTGAACAGCAAGGCAAGAATGTGCTCTTTATGAAAATTGCTGGTATCATGAGCAAGAGTTTAAACAAAAACAGTTTCTCCTGCTATGAAAAATATTACTGTTAGAGCAGTGCTTTATTTACAGCTAGACTGTACAGAAGAAAATTCACAACCAGCTCTTGATTCTGACATGGTTTTTTTAAGTTTAGTGATTGATTTAGTCAACTCACTTTGAAACATTTTGAGCACACTTAATTACTAAATCTGCTCCCTCTGATTGCTGAAGTAGTGCAACACAGGAAAGAGAACTTCTCCTTAGTTCCTGACAATGTCCCCAAAAGAACTCCCTTCTACCAGAGGAGGCAGCTAAATGATTTTTCTCCAAATAAATTTATTCCCATTTTGAATAAACATCCCTCTATTATTTTTGTAAAGTTTTGGTTCCAGCTGGCTTATATCCTATGCTAAGGAAACGCTGTTCTGCTGTGCAATTCACCATGGTTTCTGTGTTCATTAGTAATCTCCTGAATCTACAGCATACTCTAAAAGAAGATTAGTGAGCAGTTATTTCAGTGATAATGAGTCCAGATGTCACTGTTGAGGAAAGACAGTAGCACTGAGATGTCTATAACCATACAAGTAAAGAGAAATTTTTATATCTAAGATGCTAAGTCCACTAACCACAGCCAGTTTTTCTGAAGTGCACACACACGTGTAATCACAGAAATCCACTCTGCCTTTATTGCATACATGTTTGACCAAAGTAAAAGACATGATTTATAAACGCTGTTTAAAATACATGCCATACGCCTTTGTAAAAAAATTCCCTCTACTAAAGCAGAGTCATTGAGAGCCATCAAACACCTCAGTCTTAGAAATTTCACTTGTTCCATCTTTCTCCAAAGGATATGCCATTTTAGCTTGGAAGCATGCTCTGGGAGAAAAGTTAGTGCACCTCCCTCTTATGTTATGGACTGTTGGCTGTTTATCTTATCCAAAGCATTTACCTCTCAGATTAAGTAGCAGAGAATTATGATGGAATAGCAAGTGTAGATCTGATTGAATCATAAATTTGGAATCCTAAACCTTATGTAGGTTTAAAAAACCTTAAAAAACTTCTGATAAATATAACTATGATTATGCCAAGATACCAAATGATGAAAGAAAAAGAAACCATATGATTATGCTAAGATACCAAATATTTCTTTTGCTGAAGTTGCAGAATGGCATCTTTCTCATCCATACCCTCAGTCACGTATGACATGAATCTATGGCATTAATTTCAGGTTCCTATTTTGGAGATTCTCAACTTCTGTGCCTTTCTTAGGGAATTTCTGAAAGAAACTCACAATTCTATCATTTATACTTTTCCCAATATCAATAAATTAAATCTTTGTTTTGATGTACCAAGACTTCTGGGTTTGGGACGTTTTGGGTTTTTTTGGTTTTGTTTCTGTTTTGTTGTTGTTGTTGGTTGTTTGTTTGTTTTTGTTGTTTTGTTGTTTCCTTGTTAGAAAGACAGAAAGCAGAACTTACGCATAAGAACTTTTGTTCTTTTCTGCTTTTTTTAATGAAGAAAGAAAGCCAATTTTTAGGGAATAGGAAAAATACCATATAAAGACAGGTAACCTACAATAGAGCACTGATATATGAAATTTTAGAAAAAAGAAATAAAGGACTGGATGGAAAACACAGGCTGAAATACCTTTAAGCATAACTTCTAAATCAACTTAGTATAACTCCAAACCTTTCCAAACAATGAATGACTTCATAAAAGCTGTACTTGAAAAAAAGAAAAAAGACCAAAACACACACAGCAATATTCTTCTACAAGTGGTTGGTGAAACTGCAATTGAAACTTGCCAATGGTAAGCACTGGGCTGTTGCACTTCAGATACCAAAAAAAAATTCAGAAAATGGTATTATTTGTCTCCACCCGATGCCTGTTTTTTTCCATAATGTGTACCTACTGATACACATCTGTGTTATTGACAACATGTGTTGTCAACATGTGAACAATATTAATTATTTCTCTTAGTCTCATATTTGTATGTACAAGTCCAACTGATGTTAGTATCAACAATGTTCCCATATATCAAACTAGAACTTAAGATAGGTGACTGGAGGTTACTTCTACATAAAGCAACAAACTGTCTCCAAAGCCCACAGAAGCGGGGCTATTCAGAAGAGAATACTTGAAGAATATTACCTGTGAAGGAAAAATAATTTCCCAGTCATCCATATTAATTTCTGGGTAGACAGGAGAACTGCCTTTCCACAGTTTTTCAGTATATGAGAGGCTATGAATGCCTCTCAGAGAAGATAGGACAGATGTGAAACCTCAGCTGTAGCTTTCTCTTGCTCTTATTGTGTACTACACTCCAGAGTGTGTAACAGGTTCACAGCACGACACATACCGAACACAATAACATGGTCTCAGTTGCTTCCATCTGTGGAAAGATGACACAATGAGCTACCCAGAAAAATGTTAAACTATTCTTGCTAATGCATTACCTGTCACATCCCACATATTTCTTAGTTCTGAGAAGATACAGTCAAATGTTACTGACACAGTTTAGGAATGGTATTCCCCAATTTAGTGCTCTCACCGAAACACTCCAAACCATACGAAAACGCTCCAAACCATGTGCAGCTCTCTCCTCACTCCCTCCTCCCCCTCCTTGTCCTCCTGCAGCAGCTGGAGAGGAGAATTGGAGGCAGGAAAGGCAAAGATCATTGGTGGAGATAAGAACAATTTACCAGAAACAGCAATGAAATAAGCAAGGTAACAGCAGCAATATCCATGACAGAGTGCACAGGAGAAGCAAATGATTTACACGCTATTGTTCACCACCAGCAATACCCTGAGGACAGGGAGGGAGCCCTCCTCCTGCCCTTGGCAATGATGGGAGGTGGTATAGTATAACCTCTGGGTCTGAGCCAAGCCTCTTGTGGCTACTGCAAACATTAACCCTCTCCTAGCTGGAACCAGGGCAGTTACTTATATTTCTTTCCTGATTCTGCTGTTGCATTCTTTTGCTGTGTATTTTAAGCCATCATAGAACAAGTAAGCCCTCAGTTCTTCAGTATACTGGAACTGTAATAGTATACACTTCTGTACATTTGGTAGTTTGCTATGGGTTTGGGTTTCTGGACATTGCAATTGCTCCCAAGCATTATGAATAGCTGCTATCTATCACAAACTACTTGGAATGCATTGCCAAAGCCATTTCAAATAATTTCTATAGCAATTGTGGCCAATATTTTTATTTATTTATGCATGCTATTAACTTCACAGAGTCCAGGTTATCAGCCTCTGAAGCTATTCTATATCAACCCAAATTCTACAGCTTTCTGCCTTTTTCTTATTAGCTAGTATAAGGCTATGTTGTGCAATTAGAGCATAGTGCAGTAATCTGTTATCCAAAATCTATTTGCATTTGCTATACGCAATACATGGGTTCCTTTCCCTCACAAGAATTGATCTGAATATCTTTTTTTTAAGCTGCAGTAACTAAATACATCAAGATTGTGGGGATATACAATCCAAGCTAGTGTGAAACCTTTAGTTTGAAACCATTGTTGCTAGGTGACTGGACTTTCAGATCTTAAGTGCAGTTTTTCTTCATTTGAGTCCTGTGCATGGCTGAGAAACAGCATGTAGTGGTCTCAGTCTGGCACCTGGCTGCTGCAGACAGGAAGCATTTCTTATCTAGAGTACAGCTCTTAGACTACAGATGCAGAATGAGGCCATGGTTTCAGTTCAGCAAGGGCAGACACATTTTCAGATTGTACCTGTAACAGCCCAAGGAGTAAAAGTGCCCAGTCTGAGTGGGACAGCCTCTTTCCCAGGCTTCCTGCCATGCACCCTTCGCAACCCATTGTGTACCACAGTTGGAGTGAACTCACTGTTGTCTCATACTGCTGTGGCATGATCTGGTTACATGCATAAAATGCACTCCACAATGTCTCCCTTCCAGGGCCCGGCTTTCTGAAGAGTCACAATTGTGTTAAGCTCCTGCACGTTCTGACAACTGGAACATGCTTCCAGCTTTTCACTTAAGTCCTCTCAGTCAGCAGCTTTAGTTTAGCTGTCAAAGTGTTTTCTGTGAAAACTCAAAAGTGCTATACAAAATTTTGCCAGTAAACAGTGCTGGCGCGGAGAGCTATTCTGCTAGCCAGTGATAGAACTGGTGACAAAACATGGGTTTTCTGAGTTTGAGCTCTGTTCTCCAGTCCTTGGAATTCTTGGACTTGTCAAGCCTAGGAACTGTGCTTCTGGGGATGAAATACTATCCCCAGGCTTACTCTTCGTGCTGCACACGCTGAACCATCTATCTGGTACTGAAATGGTGTTCTGTGCTTCACACAGGCTACTTCCAAAGAGGACTTGAATTTTACTCCTGGTAAGTTGGGTGCATAAATCCTAGTAAATGCAACACCAATACCTAAAACCTCTAAGTGCCTTTTTTGAACTTAGCTTCATGGTACTTTTTCAAGGTCTGGGAGACAGCCATGGGTACAATCAGATTCCCAGGTCAGTGTGTGTGAGTTAGGTATAATCACAGACATATAGCAGATGAGAACATAAACACAGATTAAACTCGAGCAGCTGTCCAAATATTACACTGTAATGAACTCATGGACAGGAAATCATGCTGAAATGCATTACTTAAGATCCTATATAGCAAATTCAAGTAATTTTTGGTGACCCAAGCAGTGTCAGGTACACATTTCTCATATCAAGTATGGAACTTCATATTTATTTCATGCCACCAAAAACAGTTTGTCCCCAAAATGTCCAGAAGTATACAGAAGTCTTCTAACAAATCACCTCAAAATTAAATTGAATGACTAAACTGTGAGGACTTGGTTCTCCTCACGGGTGAAACACCTGGTCCCTTTCCAGATGAATGAAGCCACATGGAGATAACGAGAGGAAGAAGTGCATGTCCTGTTGCCCTGGCTGTCTGTGCACTGTTAAGTGAAAACATGACTGCATCAGGACTAAACTGATCTCAGTCAGTTTCCCCTTATACCAAAAAGATTGCCTGCTAGACCTAACAACTGTCCTCTTTTATCACTTTTTTTTGGTCTCCATGCAGACATTTGATGCAGCTGGTGAATGATGTCACTTCTGGTCAATTGTCCTGAAAAGATGAAAATGTTTGCCTTGAGGAAACCATGTTGTATTACAGAGAGTCTGGTTACTTTTCTCCCATTTACAACTTGCAAGAGCTGTCTTTACAGATAATAAGATTTTCACTCTGCAGGGTCATTTAAGCTACAGTGTCTTCTGTCAGTGTTGGCATTTGAGAGCTTTAAAACTGTCAGAGTTGTAAAGGAGCAATTTAAGAAGAGATGGAGTATCTTAGCCATTTTCTTGTTCAACTTTGAAAATTATTTTTGCAATGAGAAACCAATACAATATGTCACTAAGAAACTGATTAAACAATAGATTGATAGGAGATTTAACAAAATAAATTCTGGTCACATTTGCACTTGATGGACGGACTGATTAGGAACACAAGAAAATATTCCTGTTTAATTATTGTAATTAACAATTTAATCAAGCAGTCCATTTTTTCAAGAGAAGCCAAAGAAATTCTAAAGATTTACAATCAAAGGACCAAATCCTATTAATTTTCAGTTACTGATCCTAAAAATCAAGTTTATTTCTGGAACCTCTGCATGGTAACGAGTAAAAATAGTCTGTGTGTGCTAAAAAATGGAGGTATGATTCCATGGTTGGCAATTCGGGTAGTGTTCCAAACTGATTCATACAAACCTCACTGCTGGATCAGGACCTTAGAAATGACAGTATGCCAATTTTGTGAGCAGCAGAGTGCTTTGAAAGACCTATCATAAGGGCACAAGAGTAATAGATTCTTGCATTACATGATTGTGTTGTTGTTTGTACATTTTCTGGTTCTGTTTTAATGTAACATCATTTAAATGCAAAAAAAAAAAAAGATTTTGGAAAAAAGTCACAATATTGTGAATGCCAAATATATAAAAACACAGAATTGAACTGCAGAAATAAATTAAAGTATTAACTCAAAAACCTGAAGTTGTAACAGGATATAAATCAAGGGTTTTTTGAGAGAAAGGAGGATTAAATGGGAGAAAAGGCAAAATAAAAAAAGAAAAAAGTAAAACAAAGAAGTGGAACTGAAACATGCCTACTCTTAATGGAAGAGTAGGAGACTAATAAGGGGGCTAAAATTACAGATATCATGCCAAATTAGTACAGTCTTGAAGACTGTGCTCTTTTTTTCTTTTTTCCTTTGTTTGATGTGGATTATTTTCCTATTTTAATTTTCTATTTTTGCCAATGTCATATTTTGGTCTGCCTTGTAAGAGAGGGGTTTGGGATATCTTTCGTATAAATGAAAGAGATAAAGGTAAAGATCATGGACTGCTATTCTTTGAATTCGGAACAAGATGCTTTTCTGTTTTGGGTTTTTTGGGCTTCTATAGCTACCAAAATACTCAGAAACTCACCTCAACTTTCATTTAATTTCCTCCTCCCTAAAAGCTCTCTGGTGGGTCTATTTTCTGCTTTGAATGTCTTTTCAGTTCTGGTTAGCTTAAAGTTGTCCATCAAATTAAGATTCTACGATCTTAAGAGAAATGGTGCTATTTCCACATACATATTATAAAAGATTGCAAACAGCAGAATTTTATGCCCTGGAAAAGACAAGAGTGGTATTTAACTGAGTTATTGAGTATTCTGAATATTTATTTTTCTGTTCCAAAACAAGTTAGGAAAGAGAGACAATATGTTAAGCCCCAAAGCAAGATGTTTACTGGTAAAAACAGTAAAAGTCAATTGCAACTACTGTAATATGTCATATTATGTCTTCCTTAACTGTACACAAATCCCCTCTTAAGGATTTGCTGATTGCACTCTTTATTGCACAAATAAACAAAGGAATAACAAGTATAGAATAGGACATACTCTACAGTGTTGCTGTACTTTAGCCTTCTTTTGGTACAGGCTCTGCTTGTTGTTGGATCTCAAAGCTCCAGAATAAATCCAGGACTGTATTTGTATATGTTTACAACAGCAAGCAAAATGCCCAACATGATGTGTATCCCCCATCACCTGCTCTATGCCCAGACATGAATCCTGTGCCTTTCTGTGTCATTAAAACTGGGTGCAAGAGAAAGAAAAAAAAAAAAGCCAGATTAATTTCTCAAAGCAGTTTGTGCTCCAAGGTCATGCTACTCCTCTGCATGCTTCTGTGGCAGCAAGAGCTGAGGACATGGGTCTTGAGTGGCACGAAGGAAAGTTCATCTGGCTTTTTTTTTTTCTTTCATAAAGTCATACCAAGACAGGTGTGGATATGCAGTTGGGAAGAGAAAGAGGAGGTGCTCCGGATGCCTACAATAGGTGCATGTTGGAAGAGGTTACTTTGGACCAGCTCTATTTTGCCCACTTTCCACTGCAGTCTCTGGTCTTAAAGACACAAGATGCATTACCAGAATACAGACAAGAGATTAAGGCTTTTTCTTCACCCCCACCTCCTTCCCAATAGCAGAGATTACTTTTTTTAAATTATCCACTGCCCTGTAAGTCTCAAATGTCTGGTGTCATGAAGACTGCACAGGTAGAGAAAAAGATGACACATCATAAAGCTATGTGCTGAATCATAATAATGTAAATGGGTTTAAGAGGAGGTCATAATAAAAGCAAATATAATACTGTTGGTAATACTATATGTATATGAGAAATCTACAAAAGAGCCTGAGAGATATTAATTACTTTATGATACCTAAAGGAAGATAAAAATACTTCTTACCTAGTCATTCAATAACTTGTCAACCATTTTAATATTTTCTAGTATCTGCTGATAACAGTACACTCCTGAAATAAGTAGTTCCTATATCATTATATGATGCTGTCAGAAACAATCCTGGAAATCACAAATCTGCAAGAGGGGATTTAAAAAAGGTGTGTGGTACTGAAGTAAAGCTTCATAATAATTGTGCGGACATTTAGAACTTTTTAGACCAGAAATGTAAATAAGTGAATATTATTTCACAGTAAATAAGTCTCCATTTTTAAATTTTTTTTCCTTTCTATACTTAAGAACAAAAATGTATGTGAAATATACATGCAGCAACTGCATATTAGTTACGTTATTTTTTATGACACTGAAAAGAACTGTGCATATTAGATTATTCTAATGACAAGTTTGCTTTACTGTTACCATTAATAGACTGTTTTATGTATATTTTGAAGTGTAGCTAAAAATAATTTTTAAAAAATCTTTTATGTCAAAACCTTCAAAAATTTTCTTGTGTGATTGCCCCAATGGTCTGACAAAGCATCCTCTTTAACAGCCCATGAACCCTTCTGTGAGAGTTCCTAATTTACACAGATTCATTAGTGATAGTTTTCCTGCCTTCAGAACTAAATACAAGTGATTTGATCATAATTTCCTTCATGAAGTCACCTGAAATACTTCTTAAAAGAGCATCAAACATTGAATCATGGGGTACCTGAAAGCTGAGGTGATAGTGTAAGTTCAGTGAAGACCCTTAAAAAATGGAGGTGTTGAGTTAGTGATTTTGAAACAGGATGAGTTTTTTCAATCAGGATGAACTTCAAAGAAATAAAAAATTATTGAAAAAACCCAAAAGAACTGGAGAATTTTGACAAGGTAGAAGACCACACCATACAGTTCAGCAGTACACATCCTTAGCAGATGAAGTTAACAACAGATTACTTAGAGTAAGAACAGCTGCAAGGAGAAACAATGAAGCAAATGAAACAATAAAACCAATATCTTGACCCAGTCAAGTCCCACCTAAACTGTGGAAAGTAGGTAGACAGACCAAACGGGTGTATGCTTGTATGCTAATGGTGAACTGGGATGAATTAAAACTGAGTAAGAAAGATCATATTAGAAAGCAGAAGTGGTTATTATTATTGGTTTTATATAGGAAAAAATGATAAAAATTATGAAGAGCAACAGAATCTGTAGCAAAAGCATACTCAGGGAAAAGGCAATGCAATGCTTAAAGGAAGGGTGTGTCTGTGAACATGAAGTCTATCTCTGTAGGTATTTTTATTTAAAAACTAATCTGAACTAATACTAGCGCATATCACAGGATCACTACTACTGTTCACTTTTAGGTGTCTCCAGCAACTTCTAGCAGTATCTTTCATTAAGTCCAAATGCCAGCTAAAACCCTAGTAAGAGATGAAATCCATGATGTTCACACAAAGTTCTGTCAACTTTAGAGATATAACCCTACTCTTTACATTACATAAATAACAATTGCCCCAGTGCAATTACTTTTACTAAAAACTCAAATTCAAAGTCTATAATCAACTTAATAATCTATAATAAACTAAATTCTGACAGAAGTCACTTCACATGATCTGATTCACTTTTCTATCTACATGAAAGTCAGAATGTCAGCATGCTTTCTGCTGTAATAGCTTAGGTTTCCACTATGTGTTCTAAAGATTTACGTATTATAACTATGTTATTATTGCCACGCTATCTACATGTCTCTTATATTTTGAAAGTTATTTTAAATTCTGGCTTTTATAATGTTGCATTTTCTATATTGCCTTGCTTTGGCACATTGAAAAAAAACCCAAACGCATTTATTTAAAAGAGGCAAATTTTCATATTGTAAATACCAGATCTATTTTGATATAATTAGCTAAGCCCAAGAACTAAGATTCAGATTTTAAAGAGAACTCTGAATAACTTTATTCATGTTAATATGTCTGTAATTGTGTTCAGATTACATAAATTATATACAATTTCACCCTTAAAGACCTGTGGTAGTAGGGATATTGAGTGAGATATATTTCCATTGTAAGGCACTGTGTAGTGAGTTCAGTGTGAAAAATACACCAAGTAATTACATTTTTGCCTGCCTAAATTACCCCTGGAGGTTCAGTGGATTGTAGGAATCTGCCAGCTGTTAAGCAGCTACTGTGTTTTACCTCAAGTAGCAGCTTTTCAGCAATGCACTTGGCAAAATAATTCCTCTAAGTCTGAAAAGTCTTACAATGCTTTCAGATGAACCAATATATTTAACTCATCACCTGTATAATTGCACAATTAATGAAACCTAGTGGTTGCTGCCTCCAGTAATACATTACGCAGCACTAACTCACAACTGCCACTCGTTGAGGTAGGGAACATCAGTTCTCAGGGCTTTTTAGTAAGCAGTGAATGCAAATTTTGAGTAATCAAGACAAGACTACTGATAGAAGTAGGATACAAGTATAAGTGGAACAATAATTTGATCTAGCAAAGCAACATTTTAGCAAAAATGAGTCAGTTTATTTAGGGATTTATGACTTCTTTGCGCAGTTACAATAGCAAGCCAGTCACCAACACCCTCCAAAGGTGCATGTCATAAGGTTGACCAGTGCTTGTATGTCTCCTGAGAACAGCACAGGGCTGCAAAAACAATAGCTGCTGAGCTCTGAAAAACTCTTTATCCATGGAAATGCAGTCTTTCTGCCCGAGAGACTTAAAACTCTCTCTTATGAGAGTTTGTCCTTCCAGGTGCAATGCTGTGCTCATATTGCTTCTGGTTTCAGTGTTTGAACACATTCTTTAAGCTGTGTGCTACATCCTCATTAGTGCTGCTATGAGCACATCAAATGGGTGGGTGGGGGGGGGGGCACAAAGGCAACGTGAGCCAGCTGAAGCAGAGACTGCCCTGATGCTACTTTCTGCTGACTCTTGTTCCTGTCTTGAGTCAGCAATCACAAGGTTAACTGGCTCGGGGAGCTCACCTGACTAAATATAACCCACTATGTACAAATAATCTTGCTTTTTAAAGTTGTACCTCTTGAGAGACAACATGCTTTTCAACAGTTAGCAACATGAGAATCACCACTGCATGAAAATATGTTCCAGCTAAACAAAATTAATTAAGCACGATGCCACAGATATTGCTATTAAGTCATAAGGTGTTGACCCTGGTTATTTCCACAGGGAGGCTGGTAATAGTTATGAAGATGCTGACCTTAAAGATGCTTAGTTTATTTAAGCTATGTGGTAAAAGAACCTAGGAAAGGGCTTCAAACATCTGGTTTATTTAACAATACAGGTGCAAAACAGAAAGGTGGAATGAATAGCCTTTGCTGAGCCTTGGCTCTGTCAAGAAGGTCCTCTTCAGCAGAATAGTCCAGAGTGTCTTGAATGAATAATAAAACTACATTCTGAACCTGGCAGTGACTTCTTAAACATTTGGTCCTCTGACCACACAGGTCTCATCCATGCTGCCCATGTAGAAAAAGGTATGGCAGGTACCTCCAACCTCCAAAGAGACACCAGCTATGGACTAAGTACAGTAACTCTCTCCTGCTACTATGTTGTCTGTGGACTGGGAAACTTTTGGATCCACTGCACTGGATACACATTCTGAAAAGTTCTAAAGGTTCTCCTGAAAGATCCTAATATACAGGAATCACAGAATGGAAAATAGATAACTACAAAGAGAAAGAACAATTTGTATCAGAGGTGCAGTCTGAACGCTACAGCAGAAAGCTTTGGGAAATGACATGGAACTAAGGGTACAAGGGAGAAAAACTTAGTACTTCCTTACAAAAACATAGATGTTTCTGGGAAAGAAGCTCTGAGAAGAATGTTAGGTTTTCAGTCTGTGGGGGTTTTTTTGTTGGTTTGTTCAGGGTTGTTTTGTTTTGTTTTGTTTTCTTTTCTTTTATCCCTGGCTAAAAGCACAGGGAATTTTATTACTGGATTTCATGGGAGAATATTGTTGGGCCCAAAGTATTTGAAAGCAGAGATTACCATCAAGACTGAAGTCATGAAGTCACAAGTAAAAAAGGTAAAAGAGATGGTTACAAACAAAAAATGTTCCTGTCCATGCTCTAAGCATAGATAGACAGGCAAGCAGTGGACAGCCTGCCTACTCCAAAAATCTAAAGATGGGTGGACAAGAGAGATACTGCAGTTAGCTAGTGTTTACTTGAAATAAAAAAACCCAATCAGGTAACTAAAATCCAAAACCCATGAATCAACCATCCAATGTAGATGATGGAAACAGTATTAGTAGGAGCCAGCTAGGAAACAGGGCAAGCCAGCCACCCCTTTCTAGGAAGACCAGCTAACTGCAGTACATGTCGACAGCAGCCTCAACACTGCAGAGATCACACAAACAGTTAAGAAGTGAAACAGTCAAACCCACAATTCCCAGATGGAGTAATCCTTCACAAAAGATCAAAGCTCAAAATCAATGTTTTTAGCAGTTGCTGAAGGTTATGAGTATCATGCAGTATTTTGATGACATTTTTCTATTTAAATAAGCACCCCAGGAGAAGAATACAAAAATCAAATGTCTCTTGCAAAGATATACCACACAGTTCCAATTCAGCAATATTTAATTTAAGTCCTGCACAACTTTTATTTTAAAAATCCCACTTTTTTCCACATCTCCAGCTTTCTTTGTCAAACAGCAGTTTGCTCTGAAAAATTTTACCCTGCAGTGGCATTCTGGTAAACCTGGTGAAGAATTCAGATGTATTGTGAAACAGAGCCTGGCTTGGAATCATTAAGAATGCTGATGTCAGGTCCATCAACTGTGACATTAAAGTTATTGCACAAGCTGTTGGCTGATCTGGTGATGCGAGTAGTGGCTGATGCACACTGGTAGCTGAACACATCTGGCCTGTGTGTCACTGCACAGAGAGGTGTGGGACACTACCTCTGAAAAAACAAGTGTGGTTTCACAGTGTTTTGTACAGTCGACCCGATGTTTTCAGATATACAAATATATTATAGAGTCCTGAAATGCCACTGTGAGACACTATACGGGAAAGGACCAAGACCAACACCAAAAAGAGATCAGGGAGAAAGAAATGAGGCCAGCCCTGTAACCCTGTCAAGAGATTTGAAATAGCACAGTAGGAAATCCATAGGAGAGCAAATCCCTTTCATCCCATACATCTATCCCTTGTTACATAGTTGGTTTTGGCCATTGCCTTTCAAGCTGTGAAGGCCTAGACACTTCTCTACAGAAATTAGAAGTTTGCCTGGGTATAATATGTTAATTAATAATTCTGAGTTATCTAAAATGGAAATTAGACTTCCAGCTATGTTCCACTAATGATCCTTTTAAAGTCAGAACAGTATTTTCAGAAAAATTATTTCCTCACAAATGTAGGTCAGTCACTGTATTTCACTGATCAGATAACTAGAATATCTTAACCTACTTAAAGGAGTTTAAATTTAAACTTACTTCCAAAGTCATCCATTGCAAAGTGATATGTGTGTGACTCTGTGTTCTGTGTATGTTATATATACATTTATGTGCTATATATGTGTATATGTACACACGTATCTTCCTAAATCCAATTATCATGAATTCCAAATATTACCATAAAATTAAAACATGTAAAATACAAAACATCAGTGCAATAGCCCTTGATTACTTCTAATTACTTTTAATTACAATTCAACCCAAATTTTCATGTTGCCCTGCCACATTGCCCAATGTTTCACGAATTTGCGAGTGAGAGATGCTAATGCATTCATTTACAGTATACCTTGACATGCTGTATTTGGTTTTCTATTTAAGTGCTTAGCCAACCCATGCAGCAGTAGGAACACATGTAATATGTTAATGTGAGTGTACATCATGATTCTCTTCTCCTGCAAATGACTCTTACCTTCCTGGAAATACACATGCTATGCTCCCAAATGCAGATGGTATTAATCAGAAAGGATTGAAATGTTTAGAACAGGGATTTAACATTTTTTGTCAACATGCTTCTTTATTAAGTATTAATTAAAAAATAGGAAAAATAAGGGCAGTGTTTGCCAAACTAGAAACAGAAGAAATATAAATCTACAATTTCTACACAATTCTGCTTTAAACAGTTACTCAAAAATACACCCATTGCCAAGGGATTTATGATGTACTTATCATAAAATAAAGTCCAATTTTTATACAGCAACCATGCTCTCACTCTAATGAACCATGACTCTTAAGTTCTACCCTTGTTTCTAACATCAGAAACCAGAGGATGTCTAGTCAGGGTGAAGAGAGTAGCATTGCAAAATTGTCTACAGTGAACTATCCAGAGTGAGGTTATTGCACATGATGTTGGTCCTTCTAAGGACTTCTGAATTAGAACAGAATACAATTCACAGTGGAAAAACCTAAGTTCACAGAATGTTGAAAATACGAGCTGATTTGGTAGTCCTTGAAGCTGAACCACTACAGGGCACAGACAGTATCCACCCCACCACTGACCTCCCATCTCAGGGGTAGTAATGACTGTGGTGAGCAATGTGGCACCATGGGTCTGATCACAGAATCACAGAATCATGGAATCACAGAATCACAGAATGGCTTGGGTTGGAAGGGATGTTAAACAACATCTACTTCCAAGCCTTATAGTGGGCAGGGACACCTTTCACTAGACCAGGTTGCTCAGAGTGCTATCAAAACTGGCTTTGAACACTTCTGGGAATTGTCCTAGTTTTGTTCAGGACAGGGTTAATTTTTTGCACTAGCTGGGAGGGTGCATGGATGAGGGGGTATGGCCAGGACCCAGATGTTATTTGATACCACCTCACATCATTGCCAGGGGCAGGGGAAAGGGACTTTTCTCTGGCTTCAGAAGAGAAGGGCATTCCTTCTGGTGGGAGAAAACACGGAACAGCTCAGTAATGTTTTATTTTTCATTAAATCATTTCTTTGTCTTATGTGTTTTGTTATTAATATTGTTGCTGTTTGTTTTCTTACCTCATTGCTGTTTCCAGTAAGTTGCTCTTATGTCAACTTGTGATCTTTGCTTTGTGTGCCTCCTATTGGAGGGAGGTGGGGGGGAGTGGCTTGTTGTCTTTTTAGTGGGAATCCCAAATTGGAGAGCACCATTCCTAAACCGTGACAGGCATCTTCAGCTTCTCTGAGCAATCTTGTTCCCACCTCACAGTCTTACCACCCTCACAGTAAAGAATTTCTTCCTGACATCTAATCTAAACCTGCCTTTCTTCAGTTTAAAGCCATTTCCCCTTGTCCTATCCCTACATGCCCTTGGAAGAAGTTTCTCTCCATCTTTCTTGTAGGCTCTGCTCAGGAGCTGGAAGGCTGAAATTAGTTTACCCAGAAGCCTTCTCTTCTCCAGTCCCAATTTTCTCAGCCTTTCCACACAGAAGAGCCTTCTAATCATCTTGGTTGCCTCCTCTGGACTCACTCCAACAGGTTGATCTCCTTCCTGTGCTGGTGACCCCAGAGCTGGATGCTGTTCTGTAGGTGGGGCCTCAGCAGAGCAACGCAGAGCAGAGCAGAGCAGAGCAGAGCAGAGCAGAGGGGTAGAATCACCTCCTTTGACATGCTGGCCACACTGCTTTTGATGCAGCCTCTGATAGGCATGCTCTGCCCTGCTCACCCTGCCACTTCCAGCACCAGTGTGGCCAGTCTGCAAGGGGAATGACAGTTCATTTTAATTACTGAACTGTATGGCCAGTGCATACAGTCATAGATGCATACACAGCATGTGGTCACTTGGTGACGACTGTGGGCAAGATTATCACTAAACCAATTAATAGTTTAATTTCTTACTATTAAATATGCAGAACCATAACTGCATCTAATTTTTGCTGCTGTGGTAGATCAAAGTGCAAGGTTTGCCACAGCCTGACATAATTCCAAGGACCTGAATTCATTTCATTGACAGATCATCCCACTATGATGTAGAGAGAAGAGGAAAAGAGAAAAAAAAAAGAAAGGGAGTAGGAAGCAATTTCCAAAACCTGCTACCAAGAGTATGGATATCAGTAAAATACCTAGAAAAAAGCTCTATTGAAAACAACATCGAACATTCACCCTGTACTAGGCACAGTGAAGCAAGCACAAAATTGTGAGTGGGCAACAGGCCACAAAATAAGAGTTTCTTTGATAGTTAAATGTTCCATATTCTTGACTATAATCTCCATGAAGGTAACTGTGATATTAAATTCTAGATATCCAGACATGTATCCAAAGAATACTGACACAGACAGAACGTACAGCTTCCCATTCTCTAAGACATGAGTAAAGATGTCCCTCAGCTGTTGCATGCAGTTTAAATACGTGAGGTGAGGTTCACTTCATTCCGAACAGAAAAACAGCAGAGCACCATCCTCTAAATCAGCTGCTTTACTGGATGCTTCCCTTACACCACTCATTTTTAGATCTGCTTCCCTTCTTTCTGCTACAATCCTTCTGCACTCCATTTGGACTCACTTTCTGCTGCATAAATATTTGTACTTAGGCAGCTGTGACCATTCCATGAGCCACAAAGAGAAGTTATTTTCCTGGCACAGATGAGTGCCAGAGAGAGACACATGCAGCAAATCCTTGAGCAGAACTAGCCGTGCTCTGCTGAAGTGCTCATGACAAAAAGCATACCTTCAGAGGAAGGTGAGGGACATAGTGTCATGGTGACTGACAATAAAACTAATAAAGAATTATTTCCAGGAGACACAGGAAGCTTTTAAACAGACGGAACAGTTCCTTACTTCCATAAAATCAGTTCCATTCTAAATGTACGTACATGTACCTTAAGGAAACGTGGATGCATTAATGATGCAATTACCATGATAATTTGTTATCCTACTTCAGTGCCTTAATAATTACTGTTTACCACCAAGCACACGAACCAGACATTTATCTGTGAGGAGGCAGAGATATCTAGGAAGAGTCAATGACCATGTTTCTGGTTTTCACCAACACACCACCCAGTTCAACAAAATCCTGATGCACATCTTTGCTGGGGAATTTTTTAAATTTCTTTCATTAAATTTAGTTTTCTGGACAAAAGTGCTGAAGAGGCATTGAAAAAAGGGGAGTGGAATGTTTTTGTGAGGGTTGATTTTTCTGTCTATTTAAGCTCTGCCTGACCTTCTCTTCCCCTTTATTTGCCTTCCTGGCATTTATTTGCAAAGGGGTTACTAAATACGGGGTGGTGCTATATACAGTTGAGTGGGAGACAACTAAGGAACAGCCTCTATTTATTTTAAAATAATGTACAGTCCATGTTGTCTTTCCCCTATCACAGTTTTAGAAACCTTCTCCTTTCAGGAGCATAGAGGCTCTAATGCTGCTTCCAAGTGGAGCCGAATAAATTTTTCTCTTATTCCAAAGGGAGAGCATCTTCATACCAATTTAACTCATCCAGACCTTCAGTTCCCACAGGAGTGTCAGACTTTTTAGCATGAAAACTTAGCATGTACTTCTCATATGCTCTGTCTTCAGTCCGTTGCTAATGCTCTGGAAATCCTTGGCCCTGATGCTGAATTGCTTGCTCTCATCAGTGTGATTAAGAACAAAAGCATAAGCTGTGCAGTTGCAACCACATGATAACCCAGTCACAATCCCTCCTGGTAGCAAAGATAGCACTTATCTGTGTGATTCTGTTTGATAAAATCTTTCTCTCCTCTCTGTATGACCTCATCATAGAAAAATATATTATTCTTGCTACTGAGCATATGTCCAGAAGAAAAAGATGTTTTAAAATACTTTCAGTGTACTAATTCAATGTATTCTGGGGATTTTTGATAAATAGTTATAATCAAACAAGGAGCTATGGTGGTAAGTGTACTCTGGATCAGGGAATAAAGTTAAATCCTTCATTATGGAAAGCATAAATAAACCTTTCTCTCCTGTTTCAGTGGGGTCTCACAATTAATGAAGCATCTATCACTAAGTTTTTACTGCCACTGCCTGAGCATACAGTTTCACAGTTATGCTGGTACCAATTTAGCGTACATGTCTGATTGTTTGGTACCAGTGTTTCCTGTCTTGACCTTTGAAACACAACATCTTACTATAGTCTAATAATTAACAAAGGCCAAACACAAACTCACTAGTTCTGCAGTGTGCAGCCAGTATTCATGTTCACATTGAGGGAATCACCAGCCTGTGGTGCTCACAGAGACACCTGCGGGGACTGCAGCGACGCCCAAATGGCAATGCAGCAGGAACTCAGTCCCATGAAGCTACCACAAACTTCCTACGCAAAACAACACCTCAGGCTCATAAAGTTCTTTCTGAATCTTTCTATCCAATTCAAGAACTGATGTCTAAAGGCTTAAGTCTACCGAGTTGATGGGGAGTTGCATGATGGGGTACCTTTTGGATGTTTTGGCCTAATTGAATTCAACAACTAAGGCATCTTCAGTGTGCAGTCCTGAAAGGTGCTCCTGGCACAGCTGGAGCATTATTGTAACACAGCTTCTGCGGCACAAGTGATCCATGGGTATCTGCCTCAGGTGCAAGTAGGAAGCTCAACTTTCTTGTGGCATGGAACAGGAAGAGTTGGATGTCCTTCTGCAGTGGAAAGGCAGTCAAAGCCATTTGTTTAACCACCAAAGCCAAAGAGTTTAACCACCTTGGCTTTGCTGTGCCCATTATATGCCCCCTGTAATAGGGACACTGGACCATTTTTATCTTCATCCATTTGTACTTCACAGCTTTTATGTCCCTCCTGATGTGGAGTCTGAGAAACAGCAAGTGATTCCTGAGTTGACATCTATCAAACTAAGCTTTTCTGATAAAAAAGTGATTTCCTGCCTATTCTTAGCCTTTGCTTCCACATGAACCAGTTTCCATCAGTGTCCGAGGTTTTCTAAGTGTCTGCCAGTAAAGACCCGATTATGGAGAAGCTGTATGAAACAGCTGAAAGCAGTCAGCCGTGTGCTGACTTGGGTGCAAAACCACACATGCCTTTGGGTGCCTAATTGTCTCCAAAAATCATGTAGGGGCCTTAACCTGTGTCTTGTGGTCTAAGTCTCATTGAATATATGGATAATGTAGTATTCGATCATGATATAATCACTGTCATGTCTTAAATTATTTCTAAAGGGATATTTAGCCTTCATAAGAGTGAGTAGAAGATACTTTTACAAATTTATGCTTAAATGTTTTTATATTTACTGACTAGTTTGGTGATAAAACCTGAGCAGGGCACTGCCTCTCTGTGAGAAAAGAACCAAAGAATTTGTTTCAAGCCTCAGAAATGAAAATGCTTTAATCTGTGAAACACTACAAGCAGCCAGAAGAGCAATTATTGAAATCTGTACTTTACTTTTCCTTAGGCTTTTCTAGTCAAAATCCATGACACAGAAAACATTCCTACAGAAGGTCACAGACCCTGTACAGTTTTCTACAGATTTTCCAATGTGCTAGTCTTGTGTTAATCATCATCTGAGCAGTCTTCATGAACAGACTGAAATCAACATTTGTACTGAGGGAAGAAAATAAATTAAGACAATAGCTAGTGGGTTTTTTTCTTTCTCCTATCACCAGGTGGGGGTAGGGGGAGGAAAGAAGATAAATATGGAAAGGGGGAATCAAAGTAAGAGAAAGTGAGGGGGAAGAAAGATAAAAAAAAGAAAGGAAAGAACTACAGAAAGCAAGAAATGGATGGACAGACAGACAGAAAATAATGAGAAAATAATGGAGTCTCTAAACCTGTGTGAACTAACTTCATTTGAGACAGTTGTCTTAACAAAAAGCAGAAGTTCTCATCTCTTAAAATTAACCTAAAATTAATAAAAAGACAGAGTAACTCTTTAAAATGTGCTAATGAGTATACATAATTAAAACAACCTTCTAATCTAGGTCATTGTTTTGTGTGGTACTTGGATATGCATGAATGCCTTTGGTGCAGCAATCAGGAAGACATATGCAAATATAGCTGAGGACAAGATCTGCTTCATTTCCCAAAGAGGCCCAAAAGACCTCTTTAGTTGCACAAGAAAAATAATAAAGTTACCACAGTTTTTACCATGTTCTCTAAATCTCACCAAGACTAATCACACTGCAAGCACTGGAAGTACATTACCCAAAGCACAATTAGAAAGTCACTCAAATAGTGTCTTTTGTCTTTGTTTTGGTCTTGACTTTTAATCTATCATCCTTTAGTCTATCATTAAAGTCCAGTCAAGTAATTTAATCTGCAGCTCATGTACTACATTGATCGGACCATATAGGAACGGTAGAATTTACACACTGTCTGTTGGTGCTGTATTAATATTTAACTAGGCCATGCAAAAGCCAAGCTTGTAATGCTGTTATCACATGGAGTAGTATGTCACAAAAAGGCAGAACAACAATAACGAATTCAGAACCCAAAGGCTGAAAACGCTGCTGGTTATCGCAAACAATTAAATTGTTCAAAAAATATGTTAGTCAGGGGGTGTATGAGCACACATGGAGATGGCGAAAAACGGTCATTAACACAATCACCTTCTTCACACAGAAAGTATACACATTCAATATCAAAGTATACACTTTTTCATCGCCAAAGCCCAAATACATTCTGTTAACCCTTTTCCACAACTGAACAGCAATAAAAGCCTGATCTGAGATTCAGCAGTGATCTCCCAACAGACAGGAGTGGCAAAGCACATTGTACTGAGAAGGAGCTGTGTGTCAGTCCCTGGCTGGGTGGTAAAGGAAGGATGCTGCTGCACCACACAAGGAACTCTGCCAGGTTTCTTATATCACGCCAGTCATATTTATAGCTCAAACCTCACTTACAAGTGCAGTTGTACAATATATTTCCATGCCTTATTTTCAAATAGTCCAGACATGAATGAAGATGATAGTGGTTTTTTTACAGGGGGAATATGATTTTGAAATTAACATGTTTAAGTGTAAAATAATCTTCCAGCAGACAGACAAATGCTTCTACTTGAGAGAACAGTGTTTATAAAACAGCAGGCCCTTTAGTTGCCTTGGAAACTATATTTGTAAAGGGCCATAATTTGTATTGTCCTAAAGGCTTATAACATTTGTATCAAAGCTTCAGAGGACAAGAACTGTCAGAGAGTATTTATTCACAAAAAAACCCGAACTTCACTTTAAGAATGTTGAGTGGTATCTTTTTTTTCCCAACAAATGATAAATGATCTTTCAAGAAGGAAACCAAAAAAACTCAAGAAGTTTAATATGTTTACAGAAAGTCACAAGCAACTTAGGGTATTACACTTGCTGGCCGGGGTTACACAGAGAACTTCAAACCAAATAGAAGGCAAAAAGAATTCCTAAAAGGAATAACAACAGTTTAAAGATTTTCAGCATTTTCTGTTTACTGCTATTCAGTAATGACTCTCAGGTTGCATCCAGAAACCTCCATCAGATTAGGACATACTCTGTAATCATAGACTAAAGAAGATCTCTGTAGAAAAGATATAAGATGCAGAAAGCTAAAATTACATAGTTTAGTTCAAATACTTTGTGACAAAATGGTCTTTGTTTTAGGCCCAGGAAGAGCTTTTTATTTTCCAAGAACTATGAAAAAACCCCAGCCTTTCAGCAGTTATCAGAAGTTCACAAATTTATCTTGTACAAAACAACTTGCAGAAAGTGCCAGTATATTTCCTATTGTTTTCTGAACTTAAAAACAGTTTATAAGGGAGTCTTGATGCTCATACTCAAGCAACCCCTCCACTGAAGTCACTGGGTGAAACACTTATTCCAGAATGAAACAGAACAGTCATAGAGATACTGTTTGATTTGTCTCATTTCTGAATCAATTTTTATTCTTGGAAAGTGTTAGGAATGGAAGCTGTCCCAAGATAAATCCTCTTTTGAGGGTCTTGCACAAGAAGGAGTTGAGGACAAGATGCAGAAATTTATATTTATGACTTGCATAATAAAAAATCTGAAAATATATCAAAAAGAGAGACCTTCCCCTGGTCATAGAGATGCTTAGAGATGAGTTGAGGGAAAATTTTTATGAAGTCTGTGCAAGAACACTAACAAGGAAAAGAGACAGACAGAATGAGAAATTGAGAGTCCTCTGACTCATTTCCTTTGAGAGGGAAAAACTGAATGAGGAAAGAGAGAAAATAAAAAGCAGGCAGGATATTTCTTTCAATAACTTTCAGAAAAAATATACTTTGTCTTTGTGTAGGCGATTGTGCACTACAGACCATTTGCAATATTCAAATGTATTATTCAAATAGCAAAAGCAAGTACAGTGAAATTTTCACAAATGAAACTCAACAAAGAGAGGAAAATGGTATTTTTTCACAATATTTTATAAAACGAAGTCACTTATATTCCTCACATCATAAACTTTTTATCTATTCTTTGATTATTTTAATTTTTGTGTTAAAGTATGCTTCAACCATGTGCTGCCAAGCGTACTGACATAGGTGAAGTCTATAATGCAGATGGCAAAATTCTGCTAACTCACAAGACTTGTGAAGCTGCTCCTAAGAATTATAATCTGTTAGCAATGGGTTACAGAACAGTTTGCCTCTTCTTTTTTGTTTGACTAAACAGTGACTCCCTCAAGCTTCCTCTCAAGTACACCCATCTTATATCTACTTCTTTTATGTTGTGGAACAAAATGAAGCCCAAATCCTCTGCAGACAAACCAGCGTACTGCCTCCAAAAAGCCTGCTAATAATGCTTTAGAAATGGCAAACAGAAAATAAAATAATGAGTTTTTAAGGGCCATTTTAATTCTGACTTTCCATTGCTTAATATAAGTTTCTTACCATTATCATAATTAAAACAATATGCTCTGGTATAATGCCATTCATCTTTATCACACTATATCTTGTAAACAGAATTATAATAGATATCCATTAAAATATACAAATTATGGATGTTTTGTTCTAAAATCAAGATGGAAATTAATTCAAAAATATATTCGTAGTTTCCAAGAGACAAAAAAATCGAAATGAAAAAATTTTGATTGTTTTTGGAAAATATATAGATGAATAGCTATTCTTGCTTGTGTACAATCATGTAATTGCTTTGGGTAAACTAATTCAACCTTTCCTTTACATCTTATGCAGTTAATAACAAAGTCACTGAAGCAAATACGTTGGAAAAAAAAAGATTAAGTGGCTCATAAACATGCTCCATTTAACTGTAACATGAAACTCCTCACTCTTTTATTAACATCCTGCCCCAAGTCATGCAGACCAGAGAAAAAGGTTTATCTCAAAGTAACTGAAAAGAAAACATGACAGTATAGCTTAGCCCAGAGGAAATGGAAATATTTTAAATTATTCCTTGGGGCTTTATGATGCTTAAGATGAAGTCGTTACTTATTAAATTCTTGTCCCAGTCAACTACAGCTGAAATCAGGACACTTACAATCTATTCTGATTGACCTCTGAGCTTTGGAAAATCATCTCACTTCTCTGTCTCTTAGACTTCTTCCTGCTATTACTATGTCTAGCAGAGGAACACGAATTGCCTGCACTCAGCAAGCAGTAAGTTGAGAAGCTTGTCAGAGTTGACACTTGTAGATATTATCATAACATCAATGGTAAATAACAATAAGACACGGTGAATTTCAGCCTAGAATTTTATATGTAGGGCTTGTAAGCAATCCCTTGCTTGCTTTGTGTTAGTGTTTTCTCAGAGGCAATGAGAAAACAGTCCTTGGGAAAGAAGCATCTTAAGCAAGTAGGTCTTTCCTGAAACATGACTGCAAAGTGAGACTAGTTTCAAGTTACAATATTAATGTTCTTTATAGCATTGAATAACTAATTTTCAGCAAGCACTCCTTTGTGCTTTCAGTGAATTTTCTGCAAGACATCTTCCTTTGAATACATTAAACAACAGTAGTGTGCAAGACCTCTTCCTGAAAGACACTTCAAGACAAATTTAAATAGATTGTAAATCTTCAGCTCTTGATGTGACTGGATGCAACAGTGCTGAAAAACATGGATTATTACATCTTGCTGTCAAAATCAAGGCCTTCTTTGAGGGTCTGCTTTGTAACTCAGGTATTTAGAAACAAATATAGCCAAAGTAATAGTGTAAGACAGAATCAGCCTATTTTGTATGGGGAGAAGATAGTTTCCGTCCATTCTGAGAGAAACAACAAATTCACATAACATTTCCACGCTAACGTACAAAGTGCACTGATTTCCCATATCAAAATTCCATATAGTATCTTCTGTACTTGATACCAGACACATTACCTGCTCCAGAACTAATGCATTCCATGACTCATTCACTGAGGCCAACATACTGGTTATAAATGCTCCACTTCTTTATGGACACTGATGCAAATTTTGAAGTTTTGAGGAATTTAAAGATGGCACCTCATAGGAATCCAAATAGTTTGCACAACTGTTTACACAAACAAATTTATTTGCTTCTATTTTTAAATGTAACTTCTTTTTTTTTTCCAGTATAATTTAGCAAATTAATCCCTCTATATACATGGTCTCAGTGGAGATCCTTGAATAACTTTCCAAGCATTTTTGAAACATAAGAAAATATAATTTTTGGTCCTTAACAGTAATTTATGTTTTCAAATTGCTTAATAAGGTTTGGAACCTATGCTGAAAACTGTTCCAGGATCCATTAATGAAAGCCATTGTTTTAACACATATACTATACCAACACACATTTAGTCATAACACCAGTTTTAAGTATTTTCCAAAAATCCATATCTAAATTAAGGCACATATAATTGGGTATAAAGTGAAAAGTTAGGCTGCATTTACAAAAGATGTAATCAGGCTAACATATTCCTGCTGAAATTCATGTAGCAGTAAATACAGTGTGGCTGTTGTTACATGAGGACATAAACTGACAGAACAGTAAAAATAAAAAAGCATTTCTGGGCCTTTTTTTTTTCACTGGTTGCACATTCCTCATTCCTATTCCCAGTCTCTTCATGCCAGCACAGAAGCCTATGCAGGTATGAAGACAACTTGAGAAGGCATCCATCTGGAAGCCCATCCTACCTGGCTGATTCTAATTCATGTTAGCAGCTTCCCACTCCACTCAGTGCAGGGATTCAACTGTTATTGCGTGGTGAAAACTGGTGAATAAGGAGGTGTATCCACATGCATGAGACTACTTTTTTTAGTGATTTAAAATACGGATTCAGAGTAAAATTAGGCTTTTAAAAGCTGGTTTCTTGAAACCCATGAAGAAACAGCTGGCTTTTTAACTATTGTTTAACCCAAATCATTCACCAATGAGACTTCCTTCATACTAGACTCTGGATATCTGATATTCCTGGAGTCTAAGCAAAGTATAGACACTGTCTTTCAATGTTAGAGATTTCTGATTTCTATTCAGAGGACATTACTTGAGCATCACATGTCATCACACCTTCTAAGGGTTTCCAAGTTTCTTCTTCAGGACATAAAAAGCAGATATGATGACATCACCAGTTACCACCAGGCTTCATGACCTCTCCTTTTACCTGATCTGTGTGTTAGCTCTTTAATGCCACTTTATGATCCACACAGAGATGTGCTTACAACATAGAAGGCTGTATTGACAAAATATACCTGGCTGTTACAGTTTCTAAACTCACACGACTAAGCTTGACTGACAGATTCCCAAAAGCATGCCTTAGGTGGGACAGCACAGAGTGCTACCCACTCTTAGGAAAGGCACAGGCACAACTGACTTAGAATAGGAATGACTCCACAGTGCAGAAAGTGAGTGCACCAAGGTCTGTCACCACATCTCTTCTCTTCTGAACACAAAGAATTGTGCTGCAGTTTTGCTTGAGTCAGAGGAGAAAATGTATTAGCTGGAGTTCCTGTTCTGTTTGCACACACTATAAAACTGACACAGTTTGTACATGGAGCACCCAACACTAGAACAGTGTGCTTCAGATGCCGAAAGCATCATCAACAGGCTGGTGCAAAATGCAATTTGTTTCTTGTCTTTGGCATTATGTTTGACTAACACTGACATTCCAATGTGTTCAAGGTCTAAATTAATCCTTAAAAGGGCAGTGGAACCGTGACTCTGCTGTTTACTAATTGTTAAATGGACTAGCCATTTACATGTCAGTAATTATGTCTCGAAAAGAATTTCCTCCATTCTTCGTGTACTGGACAAAAATTCACTCATTTAGAGAGAGCAGGAGAGGTGTAAGAAATGAAGCATTCTATCTGCTGGACAAAGAATGAGAAAGCTAACTAGATCTTATTTTTCTTATGGTACATCTTCGTCACATGAAACTCCCCAAAGCTGAACCCAGAAACTGCTCAGACTGATAATACCAATCAGCATCTACAATTGTTGTTAATATTGCAACAGCTATGTGATAGAGTGATACAGTATTATGTCCCGGGCCACCAGCAGACCTCTGACATCTACACCGATCCCAAGAAGGTTTTCAGCTGGATAGTTTAACTAACTCTGA
This sequence comes from Monarcha castaneiventris obscurior, assembly GCA_026261815.1. Taxonomy (NCBI): domain Eukaryota; kingdom Metazoa; phylum Chordata; class Aves; order Passeriformes; family Monarchidae; genus Monarcha; species Monarcha castaneiventris. The sequence goes on from JAMPIT010000059.1 coordinate 1,127,281, forward strand.
AAACAATGAGAGATTTTCACATGCTAGAGAGAAATATTTCTCCTAGAGATTAGTAATCTGACTCCTAATGGTTTTCCCTTCTTCATCTACTCCCATACAGCCTGCTTCGTGCCAACTTGTGAACTACTATAGCTGGTAGTTTCCAGATAGCTTAAGCATTCTTTGAAGAAAAAAACCCACATCGTCTAAATACTCTGCATTTATTGGCTTGTTACACAGAATTAGCTCATACTGTACCCAGCATCTACTTACATATTGAACTGCTGGCATTTGCTGACAAGTCAAAGCCCTTGGGTCTTCCTTGGGACTGCTCTAGGGTCAAAGTGACTTTTGCTACCGTAAGAATAATGGTATTTACCCAACTTGTTAAAAGTCAAATATGGCAGCAGACTCTGTAATACCCTGGAAGTAGGATTGCTTCATTTTCTCTTGCTATACATGCTAATTCCATCAGTGCAAAGGCCCTGTGAACTTTCATTACAATTTTGCATAAGACATACATATTACCTCAAAAGCAATCTTAGCAAAACAACATTCATGTTTGCCCACAGACCAAGGAAACAACTTTAAGTTTGCCAGGCTTGCTGATTTACCAACAGTGATGGTATATAGATAACTCATATTCTCGTATCAGAAACTGGACTAGTGGCATCAGTCTTGCTTAGACATTTTGGTAGATCATCAAAATATCTTTAGATACTAAAGACACTTGAACTTTACAAACCTAAATATGAAATGTGGCTCTAAAGAAGAAAAGACCTTTCCCTCATACACCTCCACTCTTGAACCCCTTATTTGCAATAAGGATGAAAAAAATCTCTTCTCCAAGGTTTGTACCATTGAACACGGCCACCTCTGTTTAGGACTATGCACAGTAAGATCACTATAACTCAGAAGTACATCAGCTTTAGAAATGCATTCTTTTAAATTATAACTTCAGGAAAAGGTTTTCAGCTGTTCAAAGTAGCTGGAAATCTTTTATTTTTCAGTTTTATTCTATTTTTATGAGTGGAATGGCAGCAACTATCACACACAAGGGAAAAGGAGCAGAGATAGCTGACATATCCCTGTGAAGAGAATTTCTTTGAGAATGTTAAATAATGGTTTATTTATATGTCAAATCCTTACGTTTACAGAGGATCCGAAACTCTTAGTAAACTTCAAAGACCTCTTCAGGGGCATGTAAGACATTTTGTAGGAAAGACAAATTTCTCCCTACCTTAGGTATTACATTTTTTTCCCTAAGAGAATTAAATATCTTTAGATCAATAGCTAAGCTCAGTTTTTCAGTATACAAATGTGCTGAAGAAATGGGACTTTTTCAAATGATGGCAAAGAGATGTGGAACAAAGATACATGACTGCAGACTTGCTAATGGACAAGAGAGACGAAGTCTTGGGGCTCAAAAATATTGTGTACCCTTAGGGGAATTAGGAAAGATCATCCTCCTTCCTCCAGTATTCTCCATCCCAGAAGAATGTTCTCTCTTTTGTATCTGGTTGATGTTCCTTTTTGGGGGAAATTCAGTAGAGGGTACTGCACCAAGAACCACAGTAATCAGCAAAAACCTGACAGGGACTGGTTGCACAAAAGCAGCAGCAGCAGGAAAAGAAAAAAAGCAAGCAAGCAAAATAAATATTTAAATTATTACATCCTCTGATGATACACTAGCACTGCTACAAAAATATCAGTTAAGGATAGAGAATAATTCATAGCTTTACAAGCAGACATGGCCCATTTCAGTACTTCTGTTCATCCTAACTGTAAAATACAAACTGTTATTTTTTTCAGAGTATTTTTCTAAGACTCAAGAGTAAGAAAAGTGCATTTTTCATTGCCCATAGGCAAGCTAAGTAAATCCAGCAAATGAAGCTCACTCTTTCCTCTTAATCATCACTATCCTTTTCAGTGATGGATATTCCAGAAGCTATTATAAGAAAGGTATGCACTCTCAGGTAGAAAATCACACTGCTCTCCTACCAAAGCCATTTCAGCCATTGTGTTAACATTAATCGGTACTGTGAAATGCAGTTTAGAATAGGAAACCCTTCTTCAGGCTATGGTCTCTTCAAAGGCAAAAACCAGACTAATCTTTTTAGTAGTGCAAGCAAGAAGAAACGGACTATTGATAGAGCAGTTTATTTTGACTGACAGATGAGGCAAATTAACTCAGCTGCAATCTCCTCAATCTACTGGTCCCTAAAATAGAGAGAGCTGCATGGAGAAGGCCAAATAAGCTGCTGTAATCTTTCCATCTGGGGGAACTCAAGCAGCTATCATTCACCACTGTCATTTACATAACTGGCAGTAGAAAGAGGAAACTCACATACTGAGCATGGAGATAGTGCTCAGTTTGTTCCTCTGTTTTGAAAAGCATCATTATTCCTTATATTTCAAAGCATTAAAAGGAATGACAGAGCATTCATCATAGCTAATCCAACTATAAACTTAAAATTAGGCTTCTTCAACTACCACAGCCCCTGCAGTGACAGCTGACTTACACTAAACCAGCATGGATCAGCAGAGAGATCAGCAAACAGCTTGCAGGGTGCAGTACCAGGAATCACACAGGACATCCATGAGGGGTAATCCTCACTTTCCAGAGCACAGCACCACAGCTCTGGGATCCATAATACCAGGTGAGAGTAGCATTCAAATCTTTGACAGCAATGACAGCAGTGACCAGGAGTCTGCAGAGCAGACTCCACAGACAACCTGCAACAGTGAAAATTTTATCCTGGTACAGCTTCTGTCTGTTGTGTGCTTGTTTGGCCACAACTTTACACTGCCATTACTACTTCCATGTCATTTCATAAACAAGCAGATATTGACTTTCTGTATAGTTCACATTAAATGGTGTACCTGTTTAGTTAAAACATCCTGGGAAGAATTTATTAAAGGCAAGAATATTTTTTGGTACATCAGGTAAATCTCCCTGAAGCCCTGTAAGACAGTTTTTGGCTTTTAAAAGTGAAATGAGACTCAGGCCAACATCCTCCAGCTTTGAACAAACAGTGATCAATTTACCTCAAACTTCATTTCATTACATTGTATTTTATACAGATTAAGTAGAAAGCAAGGAAGGAAGGAAGGAAGGAAGAGGCAGGAAGGAAGGAAGGAAGGAAGGAAGGAAGGAAGGAAGGAAGGAAGGAAGGAAGGAAGGAAGGAAGGAAAAAAAAAGAAAGAAAGAAAGAAGAAAAAGAAAAGAAAGAGAAAAGAAAGAAAGAAAGAAAGAAAAGAAGAAAGAAAGAAAAGAAAGAAGAAAGAAGAAAGAAAAGAAAGAAAGAAAGAAAGAAAGAAGAAAGAAAGAAGAAAGAAAGAAGAAGAAAGAAAGAAAGAAAGAAGAAAGAAAGAAGAAAAAAGAAGAAAGAAAGAAGAAAGAAAAAAGAAAGAAAGAAAGAAAGAAGAAAGAAAGAAAGAAAGAAAGAAAGAAAGAAAGAAGAAAGAAAGAAAGAAGAAAAGAAAGAAGAAAGAAAAAGAAAGAAAGAAAGAAAGAAAGAAAGAAAGAAAGAAAGAAAGAAAGAAAGAAAGAAAGAAAGAAAGAAAGAAAGAAAGAAAGAAAGAAAGAAAGAAAGAAAGAAAGAAAGAAAGAAAGAAAGAAAGAAAGAAAGAAAGAAAGAAAGAAAGAAAGAAAGAAAGAAACTTCTTAGAAGGCAGAGGCCTCTTTTTAACTTCTTGTGAAAAAATTTCACAAGTTCTGCTCAAGCACAATATTCTTCTTTAGCTTGATGATGCTCAAATTAAGGATATACTTTATGCACATCTCTTTTTAAAACTAGGTTTATTAGTGTTATTTCATTTTCTAATTTTGTGTGGGTGAATAATTGCTTTCATCTTCTAACAGGTAATCATAAGCAGATTTATGGCAATTGACAAATATTTCTTTGTTACATTGTAGTGTATGAATGAGTAACCTATGAAGAAAACCCACAACTGCCAAGTTAAGCACTCCTTAATTTTATGTGCTAACCACTGTTAAAAGTTAATTATGTTTACTACTGTGAAGCTGTACAGGAGGATGCACAACCATTTATTGCTGAACCAAATAATTAACATCTTGCTCCAGAACAAATATCTGAAAGGTGGTGTTAAAGTGAAATGCTGTTCTATAACATTTTTCATACTAGCCACATATAGGTGATTTCTTGCAACACACATCTCTGGATGACAAAGGATTTCTGTAATTCCTGAACCACAGCTAAAGAAGTAACCATCTTTCTCATGCTTTTGTCACATTTTATTGCTTGCCTTAGAGCCACACACGAGATCCACATTTCTGGGATTTTTCACTATTTCAAATACTGATGGAGAAAACAGATTTTCTGTCTATACAATGTGCTTGGTGATTTTATTTCAGGAATCAGCTCATGTGGTAAATTCATGAAGAATAGAAACAGCTGGACAAAGTAGTACTATGTTGTTTCCTAAAAGTCCTTTAGGTATGTATCTTAAAATTTTGAAGCAAAGCAAATTTCTTTTTGAAACATGAAAAGTTTCCTAGAGTAAGAAAGTAAGAATGAAAATATTTGGAAATTTTGAAAAAAAAAAAAAAGAAATGGATTACATTCTACTCATTGATAGTCCCTGAGACCCATCCATCATAGCAGGCCAAAGACAAAAGCTCAGCTCCAAAACTTGAATCAGTCCCTCCTGCTTGCACTCTTTTGTCACCTTCCCAACAGCAAGGGTCTTACTAGTCTGTCTGAATTCTTCCTGTCATAAACCATGAACATTTCAAGTCCTAGATGAAATTTTCTTATAACATTATGAATTAATCAGAACACGAAGTCTGTGTGAAGCCATGCCTTTCCCACACTCATAATAGACTTTCTAACAAGTCCCTCTTGGCACCGCTAAGAGCTTACAAGCAACAAGAAACAATGCTTTTCTGGCTCATCTCTGGTTTTCCATACATGCCATCTGCATTTATTTATGTTTGTACCACTTTATTGTAACACAGAAAAGAGATGTAAAGACAGGAGTATATGGCCTTTTGCATCTGAGAAAGTTAAAGACAATAACTAACCATGATAGACAGAAAATATTATTTTATGCTAGCTAATATTTTCTGGAACAACAAGAGAAGGAATGCACTGGATCTAAACTGACAGAATGAGATAAGATGCTAAAAAGAACACTTCTGCTCTAGTTAGTAAGGCCCATGTATAGAAAAGCACACATTCAGGGCTGTGCTTAAAGTAGATGAAAAGAAACAGAAATCTGTACTACCTAGCTGTGTAGCAAGGCACTGCACTGTTCTAAAAACCAGGGAAAAAAAGATGGGGAAAATATTTAGAAGCCTGAATCCAGAACAGCCTGAATGGCAAAAAATATCAAGAACAACTACTCCCTATAATCAACATTTTCTCATGGGAGCTTGGCTCTGAATATATCCAAACTTACATGTTCAGAAAGAAAGAAATTAAGGCAGAAAGGAATAGAAACCCTTGATAATTTATCCTATAGAACCATCAAAAATCTTTAAACCCAAACTGGTAGATCCTGAACTCAGAGCTGCACAAACACACATGAAAACTAGTTTTCCACACAGTAAGTACGTAAATTAAATACAGTCTCTAATTACTAATATTACATGCAGCGTTTTGCTATAAACCAGGGTCTAGGCAATAACATTTTACCATTTTGAAATGAAAACACCCATTGGCTTGCTTTGATAGCATTAAAATAAAACCAGTAACAAAATATGTGGAGACAGGCTAAACCACAAATGTTAAAAAAGAATACAACCATATAGACCTGTAATGCTGTATTGCCATTGCTCTTACTGTATTGCCACTGCTGTATAGAAAGCCATAAGTTATGCACTGATTTTGCAAGCTCTCCAGACTGAGCTATGTCAGGCTTGTTCTGGGCTTTTTTTTTCCTTTTTTTTTCTTTTTTTTTTTTTTACTTCTGTGCACATTGTTTTACCTGGCATAAACATTTTTTCCCTAATTGACCAGATCTCTGTAGTCCATTTATGTTAATTTTGTTTTGTATGTTAGCACAACAGTTTTATAACTAAAACATAATGCTGTACTATGCAGAAATGTAGGCCTATGGAAACACAGAAGATGGTGTAGAGTACAAGCATGGGATTACAAGAGGTGCAGCATAGACTTGGTATTGAAGATATAAAAAAGACTCCCCAATGGTCAGTTAAAGAAATGTGAACGTGAAGATGCACAGATCTCGTATTAGCTGTAACAAAGAGAACATAGAACAAGTATCTTAACATACATAAAACATATTTTAAAAATTTGGATGAAACATGGAGCTGTAGACCAATAAAAGAAGAGAAACGCATATTAGCAACATAAACATGAACATCACCTTCCTTCCTGTGAAAGACTCCAGATGCTGCCAACATAGGCAATGCCATCAGCAGAATGAAAGCTACCACCATAAGAACTTGGAAAAGCAAGGGAAGGGAGAGCCTAACATCAAGGAAAGTGGGTAGAAACTGAATGCATAACAGTATTAACTTTTTTTATTATTATTAAAACATTTTTTTAATAGAAGCCCTCTTTTTCTTCAGTAATAATGGGATCTTGCCTATTAATAACAACTAAACTTCTCAGATAAACTTTTATTGACTATGTCTCCAAATTGTATGATTCTTGACAGTTTCTCAAAGGCTTCTTGTTTCTCAACCATGCAGAACCATCAGCATGCTGTTAATTTTTGGAAACCCATGAAGAGTAGCAGTGTCAGCAGTCTGTAGACTCAGGAAACCAAGAGCATACTATTCTCTATGTGGAAAAAGACCTTGAACTCTACATTCCATAGAAAATCCTTTACTTCAGCCCCTAGATAAAAGGACCATGGTCAATACCTGGCAAAGCCTAATGTCACAAATTAAGTTACCACTTTTACTAGGAAGGAAATAAAAACCCCAACCTCCCAAAGTTTTAAAAATCTTTCAATAAGGACTAAATATGAAATGCAAATTAGAGTTACACACATATTGAAAAACTCTAAAAACAGTGTTCCCCATCTTTGGAAAGAGAGGAAAATAGTGAATTCAAACAGATTACTAGTGCTTAGGTGTGTTTGTAATACTAGAGATATTCTTGATACTAATATTTGAAAAGCATCACAAAGAACGAACTAGTACAGTCCCTCACCAGTTTTTTATATCCATGAAGGAGAAAACCAGAGTTTTGCACCGAATAATAATGGCAGTGGAGCTGAGCTGTCTTTGATTTACATTTACAACCCCTTTTATTAGACTACTAGACTCTGCCTTCTATGTGACAGAAAAAGGTGTGGAGATTAACATTTCTGTCAGTGATATGTTCATTAATTACCTTTTAAACACTAGCAGAAATAAGATTATCTTACATGATATTTCCTTGTGATATTCTATCTATACTATTACACTAACCTGCAAAGACTTAAGGTAAAACAAACTTTTAAGTAATAATTTTAATTATTTTAACTAATTACACCAATTTCCCCACATTATCCTTTATACAGTCTATCTAATCCCAACTACAATTTTTGGTACTGAATCAATAAAAGTGCTATCATACAAATAAATAAATACATGCATAAAATCAGTTTGAAATGCAGGCAAAAAAAAAATAAACCTAAGCAAACTAATCAAAACCTACATTTGTTTCACCACACTTCTGAAAAAAAATTTTGCGCTAGTTTATGATAGCACCATTCTTTCTTCTGCTCTTTTTTACTCATTCTGTAATTCTGTTTTTCGTGAAGATTTGCTCTTTCACAAAGACTTCTGTGATGTGTGAGGGCACTTTGTTGGTGTATGATTTGGTTTTGAATTTTCTGGAAATAAGCATACTATTTTAAAAAGGAGACAAAAATATTTAGAGAGACAAAAGAAGTTAGTTAATGGTAAGATATGAAATGGTGTACATGCCACCACTGAGTAATTTCTGTGAGCAGCCTTTGCCTTCCTTACCCCATCTGGTCCTCATGTCTCTAACACCCACTCACTGCATTACAACAAAAATTGTACTAAGCTCCTTCAGGCAGGGTTCTGTATTTCTGTAAGGGCTATGAAGCACCTAACATATATCTGGAATCTGTGGAGGGGGAAAAAAAAGAAAGAAAAAAAAAGGACAAGAGTCCAAGCTTTTAAAACTTCATTTGTAGGCACAGCCGTCTGTGGATACTTTGTCACCTTAAATGTCAGGAGCATTTTGTTCCATGATACCAAAGGAAAGGAAAGAGTTCAACTAACACGATCAATATGATATTGGTTATATACACCATTTACATCCTTATCACAATGTCAGATAAGACACGCAATATCAGCTGTGAAGTGAGCATGTCTTTTGACATGATCTCAAATGGGATCAAGGTTGCCCCCAAGTACTTTGCATATTTCTGATAGTGCACTTATTTTTATATATATATATATATATATATGTATGTATGTAATCTATTACTATATTTCTATTAAGAATTGAGCAGGACATATTAGTAGATTGGAATCTTTCATTTGATGAACAAACCAGCTATTGAGCAGAAAGATGAATCTCAAGTTCTGCCACATTACTCCCCTGACTCTCATTACCTCCCTGTACGTGCTTTCCTGCTCTCCTCTTACCTTTACATATACCTGTGTCTCACCTCTGACATGGCATGGCATGGCATGGCATGGCATGGCATGGCATGGCATGGCATGGCATGGCATGGCATGGCATGGCATGGCATGATCTCTACAGACAATACTGTGCAGTCAGAAAACAATCACTTGCAAATTACATGTGCTTTATTCAATAGATGCCATGACAAACTTCTGCCACAAAGAGCATTGTTTTTAATCACATAGAGAATTTGTACATTTAAAAGGAAGAAAGTCTTAAGCATGCCATGGGGCCCACTCAGGTTCTGATTTGGCACTACTGAAGTTAGTGAGGCTTTTGCAAATGGGGATTCCTCAGACTGCATGAAATAGAAGGTGCACAACTAAAAGCTCACTCCAGAAAAAATCCCTTAACTTAGCTCTGTATTTAATGGGTTGAACTTGAAACAACATGAGCTGCTTGGTCTTGCTGACACACTTCCATCTTAACTTCAATGGAAGTTACTAGATCTGCAGTCTCTTAAAGCTCAGGCTAAACAAAAATAAAATTGATTCCCAAGCTGGTTCCCTGCCCAAATCACAAGAAAATCAAAGAGTTCTTTAACAGAATACCAGTCTCAGTGGTTGATGCAGATGTTTCTGCATTTTTTGATACTTCAGATTTCTGTTTAAAAATTTAAATTCATCCACTTGCGTGGGGCTAGGGAGCAACGGGGTTGGGAGAGAGAACAGAGCCTTTCATGACATTGCAGCTCTGCACAGAGCAGTCCTGCTTCCCTGACACGCCAACTGCATGCCGTGCCTACAAGCACTGAGGCCATCATGATAATATCCAGTGTCTGGGAAGCAGATCCCAGTCGCAAGGAAAGGTCCATTCTAGCCTTTACAAAAAAGGCTCAGCTACCCTCAGGCCAAGCAAATAAAATTCAGATGATGCAGCCTTTACATATTTTTAAATTTCCAACCATTGCAAAGTTGTTCCTTGGAAAAGGGAAAAAAAAAAACTTCTTTGTAAGGGAAAAGTCCCTTCCATACATGGAAGTGGTCTTTGAATCAGAAGACTTATTTCTTGCAAATATGCCACAAATCAGCGTGCATTTCTGTGTGACACCAGTTATTTTGCTTGACTGAGCTGGTTTCTGCCTCCTGTTATCAGCAAAGCATACTGCTTTGGGGACTGCACACAAACCACTGAAATTACTCTGGTGGGGGGAGATGGTGATGAAGAAGAAACATACATATGTTAGATCAGATGTTAGTCGACTATTTCTACGCATTTTTAAGCCAGTTTCTTGCGTGTTGAATAACTGAGTTAAACTACTGTGAAGGAAGAGAGCTAGCAGATTTTTTCTCTTCAAAATGTTTCACATTCATGACCTTGGTTAGATAATTTAGTGAGCAGACGTAATTGTCAGCTTCTTTATGTTATTCATCTAGAAGAGCAGATGCCACACTGAGCTACAGCTTGGCATCAAGGAAAGTCTGCCTGTGTGTCAGGGGAGACAGGATAGCCTGGACTTCCATAAGGACTAATTGGTACTCCAGTAAAAAAAGCAATCTTCAGCCCTATTGAAAGAGAATATTCTAGTGTTTTTTGCATCCTTCTGGATGCTTTTTAGGAAGGCTTCTCTCAGTGTTCCTGCATTTCATCAGCTCTCCCTCTCATGGAAACTCTAAATCACATATTTAAAAATAGACCATCAGATTATCTGGGTAAATCATAAAGCTCAGCTTATCTCTCTCTTCCCCTTCAAAATATACAATTTATTTTGTCCACCATCTCAGCAGCATGATGCCATCAACAATCCTGTTTGTCTCAGTAACCCCACTCAGTGATTGTCCCTGTAACTCTATTTTGTACATGTATGTCACACTGGGGGGTGTGTGTCTGTGTGAGCACAGAAGGATCCAGGAATTCACAGTTCTCGGCACAAAGGTGTACAATTCTGCTTATGCCAGTGTTTATGCCCATGTCAGCTGTGTACATCCTAGCATCACAACACAGCCTTACACAGTCATGGAGAAAAATACCAGGATTTTGCAGAAGTGATGTACTAAGTACTTCAATTATGCTTTAAATTGTTGTTTGACACCAATCTGGACCACAGAACCCGTGTGCTTCTCCTCAGGGTAGGCATAATCAATGCATTCAAGGAAGGACACAAAAATTTTTCAATTCCTCTTTCCCAGTGGTTCAGACGCACCACATAACAGAGCATTCCGTAACAAACCCCGACTGCCAGCCCACACGTTTCCTATACGCGCATCTCCTCATCCTCCTCCCCCTGCCAGTGCGGCCCATCAGGCCACGAGAGCCGGAGAAAGCCCTGCAGGGATATAAATAGCTCCTCGGGGGAGGAGGGGAGAGTGCAGCAGCACGTTTCTAAAGATGCTTGCTGCAGAGGGAGGTTTTGCTGGATTAATTCAGAGGGGAAAGGGAACCGCTAGGAAGTTCACTGCCATAGCAGGTAATGTCTGTGGAAAGGGGGCAGCAGCTGCCCTGGGGAAGCTGAAGGGGGAATGCCGCGCTTGCTGGGAGAGCAGCGAGGTGGGGTTCCCTCTTTGAGTGTCCCACCTATTTCAAATAGTTTCCTCAGAGCACCTCTGCAGATGGGCTATGTATAGGCACGAAGGGCCCACGGCTGAGACAGACAGCGAGGATACGAACCAACTCGATGGAGGTGTTATTACCACACGTAACTCATTGTCTGTGCCAAGTTTGTACAGAGCCAGGTGGTGTTACTGATGGGCGCTGGATTGCACTGTGCATGTGGGTGCTCTGAACTTGCCCATGCATGGGGCACGGTAGCGCTGGCTTCCCTTCCCCGGTTTTCCTTGGAGAGACAAAGCCGAGAGGTTCGGTCTCCCCAGAGCCGCCCCATTCCCTCCTGCCTCCCGGAAACTTTCGGGAACTACAGACACAGCAGCCTGAGGCACAGGTGCGCGCTCGCCCCTTCCCCGCCGTAGACACCCCGGGCACTCCTCAGCCGCCTCTCGGGCTGGCTGTGAGCAGGGGGCGCGCAGCCTCCGCTGCCGCCCGAGGCCGCTCCGCGCCTCTCCGCTCTCCCTCCCCCCGGCCGGCCGGCACCGCGCGGCTGTGAGGTGCTGCAGTGCACGGCCCGGCCCGGCCCGGCCCGGCCCGGCCTCTCTCACCGTCCTCCAGAGCCGCTGCCGCTTGGCACTGACGGAGGTGGCGGTGACGATGAGGTGGGAGACGGACACCACCAGCCCGAAGACGATGGCCAGCAGCGTCCGGACGGGAAGCAGCGAGTAGGAGACGAAGGTTACCAGCATGAGCTGCCACATGCCCTGCTCGGGGGCGCTGGGCGGCTCCATGCCGTAGGCGCCGAGAGAGAAGGGGCAGCAGAGGAAGGAGAAGGTGAAGCTGAAGAGCAAGGTGAGCTTGACGATCTGCTGCAGCTGGGTGACCTGCAGGTACTTGACATTGGTGACGATGAAGAGGGAAAGGAAGATGATGCAGTGCACCGGGTGCGAACCTTTGGAGATGGTCAGGCTGGGGCCGGAGAGCAGCTCCACCAGGGCTAGGCTGGCGGTGAGCACGATGAGGACGGCCAGCGCCTTGAGGGTGGACGTCTGCTCCAGCTTTAGGTTGTAGCTCTGGAAGAGAGCCTCCAGCTCCTTGCAGTCAAACTCGTCCTCGCAGGCGATGGCATCCAGCAGCAGCAAGGGAGGGGGGTCCCCCAACCCGGCTCCCGCTCCCGACGCCGCGGCAGCCGGCGGGGAGCAGCAGCAGTGGCAGCACTTCTTCCTTTTGGTCTTGACTTTCTGAAACGGTATTTCCTCCATGTCAGTGCCATTCATAAACCCGGGGAAGAAATGCTCCTCCAGGTGTCCCCCGCTGTCGCTTTGCCGCCTCGCTGCTCATAAAAGAGAGGGGGGCTGCGCGCAGGAGCCGCGGCCGCTCGCTCGCCGGCAGCCCCCGCCGCTCCACGGGCGCAGGTCCCGGGCGCGCCCGCCAGCCGCTGTCCGCAACCCGCCGCGCCTGCAAACGCCCCCTCCGCTGCCACCCAGGAGCCGGGGGTGGCTGGGACGGCGGGAGGAGAGTCTCACTCGTGTTAATGTGCCAACCTTCCTGCCTGCAGTCTCGCTTTCCCCTCCACCCTCCTCCTCCTCCTCCTACTCCTCCTCCCCTGGTGCTCCAGGGATGTTAATCTCCTAATGACACCAAAACACCATCCAAAGGTTTGGAATCAAACAGAGGGAGGGATGAGGGCAAAGGATGGGTGGAAGCTCAGAGAAGGGGAGACGGGGATAATCAACAGGCGTGTCTCCTTTCAGATAACGCTGTTTGGAGGAGCGGGAGCTACAGAGGAAAGAAAATGGGCTCCCGTGAGGTGGGCAACATTACAAAATAAAATAGCGACTAGGGTAAAAAACATTAATCCGAGCCAGGGGTCTGGAGGAAAAGTGCGGCAGAGGGGCCGGAAAAAAAGCAGGAGGCACGGAATGGCAGGGCGATCCCCTTCCCAGGTCCGAGAGCATCTCACCGGAGCTGGGGATTGAGAGGCGCCTGCGCGGCGATCGCTTGGGAAGCCGGACACGTCCCCACCGGGGCTCAGCGACTCGGGAACGGCAGGGGGACCCGCCGCCCCTGCAGAGTGCCCCGCGTTCCCCCTGCCGGGCGCCCGGGACCCGCCGGCCCTCCGGGTGCATCCGGCATCGCCCGATGGCTGACAGCCCCTTGCTGCCCGCCTGCCCTGGCAGCTATTCATATATATATGTAGGTACAGATAGGTGTAGGTATACATATAGGTATAGATATATATAGAGAGATATACGCATATATACACACACACATACATATGTGTGTGTATAAAAATATACACAATCTACCTATAAAGACATAGAAATACATGTAAATATAAATGCATTTGTAAATATGTAAATGTATATATGTGTTTATATAGATGGAACATGCTTCCTTTCAGAAATAAAGTAGTATCTGACTGAAGAAACATTATGATGTTACTTGTTTTGCCTCCTGGGTCTGAAGCAGTTGGAGAGAGTGTAGTGAATGAGAAATTTTTCAAGAAAACACATTTCTGTGAGCACTTCTGTGAGCCTTTCTAGGAGTACAAATCAGTCAGTGGCTGTGGAGGGTTAGTCTTGTGACAGTAGTTAAATATCATCCCACTCAAAATTGTACTTGGTGCCTCATCAAGAACTTGGATGTGTTGTTTTAGAAAAAAGCCCTCTGCTTCTGCCTATAATGCTGCTATCACATACCACTATTACCGAGCTGCCACAAAAGAATACACTGCAGTATGCTTTTTTGTAACCATTGCATCTAATTTTGGGATTATGAGACTGACTCCAAATTCACCAAAGACTAGGGAAAGGACTCCAATGTTTCTTTTAGGTTTGGATCAAGCATTTGTAAGATTCAGGTCTAGGAAAATGTCAAAATAGAAGATTAAGGTTATGAACATTTGGCTTTTCAAAGGCAGGGTAGGGATACTTTTCAGAATCAAAGCAGAATCCTACTATCATGGGTAGGTTGAAGATCTAATCACTGATTTTTGTGTCAGTGATGTCAGGTTCTGGTTCCAGATTTGGGCTAAAGAGCCTCAAGATCAACAGTAGGCAGGGATTCTTTAAGATTTGTTACGGCTGTGAATGATGTTGGTACTTCACTTCTGAATAGTAAGGTAGCATTAAAAGATTCTCTGATATATAATCTAAGGCAACATATTTTTATATTAATATTTTAGTATTTGCAGTTAGTCCATACCCTACAGACTCAGTATGCAGTTATTTTTTTGAATCTGAACAGACCTCATCATGAAAAGAGAATTAATCAACATTGCTGGAGCTTGTGTATTACAGATTCAAAATATTCCACACTTGAGACAATGGCTATTACTTACTCTGTGATCACAGGATGCAACTCATGATGGTTTCCTAGACTGTGATTTAGACCCTCAAATACTGCAGAACTGTAAATACAGCTGGTATTTAGACTTCTGTAACTTCCTTCCAGAAGAAAGTAAAGGAGTTGGATTTGCTGGCCTGAGTACTGGAAACAGGAAGAAATGTTTAGCTGAAATGAAATTAAATCTGAGAAACAAACAAAAAGAGGCTTCCTTTGTTTTGTGGTACCTCTATTGTGTTTGAAAATCTTAACAAAATTAATCTCCTTATTCACTTTGGTCACACATATATTAGACAAACACACACTGTTTTCACCTGTCCTCAGCTTTATCCTGAGCTCATATATCCTGAGGGATAAACTAGTATTTCACATCTCACAAAGCATAAGAGGTGGCACCTAGTTGCCCATCCCTAGGAACTATTCACTGAAAGAGTTGTCACGCTAGCAGTTATCATTTCTTTCTTCTGGCTCTCAGCTTGCTGCTGAGGAAATGGAAGGTGAGTAATTCCCTACAAGGCACCCTGTGGTTTAGATTATTTTCATGCTTCTTACAGCCTCAGGTTGGGTTAGTTAGTACGTACATAAAGCAGAGGAAGATGATGCGTATGAAACATACATCTTCGTTCTTGCTAGGTCAAGGGGAAGCAGTGAACTGTTGAAGCTTCATCTTCCTTAGACACTGTGGGAGTATGGAAATGCCACACAGTGATTAATGAAACTGCCATACACTGTTTCACATCACAGGGCAAATACTTCACCATAATACTTCACCATACCCTCTATAATGAAGAGCCTAATTTTTAGCACCTGATGTCACAAATACAAAGCGGAAACCTCAAAGCCTTTGCCTGAGAGAAACATATTATTAAAGCAAATAACCAGCTATAAAACTGCTGGAATGCACTTGACACAGGACCATATTTTCTGACTTATCTGCTGGAGATGACATTAGTCTTCTTGGGATTTTTTGAACTATAAACAACACTTTGTGGACTGTAGTGCACTTCTGGCTTATTTCTAAGAAAGATATGAGGTTGGTTTTGGTAGTTATTGCCCCCCAAATTCTGGATGTTGGCCAGAACCAAATCAGTTCTTTCTATTGAATGCCCTTGCATTTGTAATCAGAGACTACTCTGGGAATGAAAGTACTATTGACAGGAAGGAGTGATTAGAGCCCAGCTTTATCATCTTTTGAACTGCAAAACCTGTCTGTTTTTTTCATTTTTTGTTTTTTAAGAGGCAAACTGTCTTGGTTGTTTGAGTCATTCAAACAACCAAGGAAGTGAAAAGCAATTTTTATTGAGAGTCAGGCTCTTTATGGATCTAGGTTACACTAAGCACAAGTCTCACTACTTTTTACTTGGAGCGTAGTCTCAAATTAAAGAGCAACTCAGAGTTTCAGTTCCCACTCAGTCCCCTAATCTACTTTTATTTCCTTTGTGCTTGTAGATTCCCCATTCAGTAATTATTTTTCACTGTAATCTTGTTTTACTTTACTGAACCCAGTACTTGCGTTTTGTATTTCATCTTCTATAACAGTTTTAAGCATTAACTGCCTGATGCATTGGGCGGAGATCATCTTTAAAAGCAATTCCTTTCATAAAGCTAGAGCTCTTCAGATTCAGGACAATTTTAGAATTAAATATAATGAAAGCTTTACATCAATAGAATTTTTTTTCTTGTGGTAATTTTTTTCTGAGTAAGGATTGCAAGGATTTTCATCTTTTATCCATAATTAGTATTGCTTACCTGCAACAGAATGCCATGCTCAATCATCTGAGACTGGGATAGAAATCACCTTTTCTTCTCACTGTCTCTGACAGTAAGACTAAAGACTCTGCATAAAAATATTGAGAAATTTCTGCAGACTCATTCTAGCAGGCACAGTTTGTCAATGCCACCACAGAAACCTAGTGAGAGAAAAGCAGTGATAGGACAGAAAAGGGCAGGATAGAAAAGGTCCAGCACAAGATGGTAGGAATGGCCAGGTTTAAATATAAAAACTCAACAGTGTTTTCCTCCTCTCATGGGTCTCTGAAATCGATTCCCAACTATTTCTAGATTTTGAGGAAAGATTTGAAAAAGTGAAAGTATGTTTTTCCAAATCATGCATAGATTTCATTTGAAATCAATCTGGGGACTCCATTCACAGTCTTATTTCAAGAAATGTAGAATAGATTTCTGTGAGGCTGTTGAAAAACTGTCTGAGCAGGTCTCATAAGCATTATGATGACTGTTCCTTAAAACTCGTTGTGATTTTAAAGTTTGATTTATGTTACATGCATTCTGATGGAGAAGAAATTAAAGAGACTGTTCTGACACATACCACTTCCACAGTTAAACAACTTTATCTGCAAGTTTGAATTCACCTAACTAGAGCACTTTTACAGAGCTGAAATAAACTTTGCCCACCAACAGTAAGTGAAAACCTTGCAACAACTACAAGTTCAGTCATTAGGAGACATTGGCTCTAGCCTCAGCACTGTTCTCCAAAATCACTTTTTGGTTTTATCTTTTTCTTTGTACTTCCTCATACAAGAACCATTTTTAAGAGAACAGAGATGAGTCCTTCAAGGGTAAATTTAGGCTGTAATACTAATCACTCAGTGACAAATGTGTGTTTTAGCTTCTGCTTAGATCTAACAATAGCAGTTTTGTTCACTGCGTTTCCGTTGGACTGCACAGTGTTTTTTCACTCGGATTGTTTTAATCACTATTCTATCAGTATAGAAGTCTATCTAATTGTGTAATCTATTGGAGAGAAAAAAAATAAGATGAGAACAAAATTACATTAAGGCTTTGACCTCAAGTCACTTGTCAGACAAGACTGCTTCTGAAGAAATTAAGACATTTGACCAAAAAATAGTATGGTTAAAGTGGATAATTTGCCAGCAGAGAAATGGGATGGGTTTTCTCCAGACCTCTGCTGAGCAGAAAGTACCTACATTAAGAGCATGTTAATCCTTTACCTCTCTCTTCTATTTTAAGCCTTCCAGGAGAGCATGAGACTTCTGTGACCTACTGAACTTCTGTATTAATACTAATGAATCTCTTCAGTGAGCAAGCAATATGCTTTCCAGACAAAATGGACGCATAGCAGGTCAGCCAGATTCTTCCAGCTTTTGACTAGTCATTCATTTTCTCCATCAATACTGTATCAACTCTGATTTATTTATTTTTTTATCTAAAGTTAGAGTCATCTAATAGCTGTTATATAGGCAAAATTTCAGGAAAGAAGGTCAGTGCATTTTTATGAGGAACTCATTCACTGTTTCTGTCATGTTGTCTAGTAAACCACAGTTCTCAGGAGCTTTCCCAAATACCACACCCCATCTGGCCATGCTTCTGTCTCACCACTTCCTACTTTATCCTCCCTGTTACCTCAGAGAAATGTCAGGATTTTTCCTTCATCAGCCTGTGGATGGCAAGGAGCATGGAAATTACTTAGAAAAGGTTTCAATGCTTCTTCGAAACAATCTGCTGTGCACTTTGCCAAGGGGTATAGAACAGTAATATATACTGATTTAAAAACATCAGCAAAACAAGAAATCACAAATCAGGTGCAAAACCTACACAGCACTTGCAGCACCTGCTTTTGTTATTCCATTTTAGATGTGTAAGTCAGAGCATACTCTTTTTCAGCAGAGAATAGTGTGCAGCTATTCTCAGTTGGTTGTGAGTGTTCTGGTACACCCTCATGGTGCCATGGAACTCCATGCAGAACAGCTCAGTTACTGAAACCCATGTCGCCAACCCATTACACTTGTATCAGAGCTTGCCAGCTCAGGCTTCATACTATATTTACATGTTTCTGCAGTAACCAGGTCTGGAGACAGCTCGTTCAGGGCTGCCATGGGATCTTTGCACAGCAGTCTGGAGATTAGAAATATCAAGTTAGCCTTCAGAAGCTGACAACATTGTCCCTGGTTTCCTTTCAGGAAGGTGGATTTTTCAATATATTGGTTATCTTCAGAATCACATTCCCATCCCAGGCTGAGAAATGACCCAAACAGTTGTGTTGGACTATTTCCTTCAGTAAGGCTCTTATTTTATATCTTCCCCAGTCAGCTTGGTTAACAGACTTTTTCTGAGACAACTTCACAGTCAATATATAAAAAAAACCCCAAACAATAAAACCCAAGCCCCAAAATTACATGAAGCTGGATCAGTTCTCAGCCAAAATACAAATGTTTTTGAGTTCCCACAGACTTCCTTTTGCAAATCCTTTCAGAAAAACCAAGAAAAGGAAACAAAACTGAATCTTCTTCCCCAACATCTTAGTACTTGTCTCTGCAGTAGAACAATGAAGATTTCCCAAACCAGTTAGCAGATTTGGTGAAAATTTCTGTTATGCAGGTGATCTGATCAACCAAAGCATTCTTAAAAGTCCTTTAGCTGTAAGACAAACTCAGTAAAATTCAGACCAAGGTCAAACATTCCATTCTCGTTTTAGGAGTTCTGCAAATGTCTAGCATCAGGGTGCTGGCAGTGTTTAACAACATTACATTATTCTGTTCCATGAAATCAAAGGAAGTTTTGATATTCACTGCAGCTATATTAGTCCTGGTATTATAGCCCTGACTATTTCCCAGGGAAGGCTTCTGTTCCTCTTTGTATTAATACCGCCATTGTCTAAGGTAAGAGTATGGCTCTGTTCAGAACCTATAGTATACTTGTTTGCCTAATGAAATGTAGTTTAGATGTATTTCAGAATGTGTATAAGGACAAATATTTTGATTAGTGTAATCCCTTGAATCTCTTGAAAGAAAAAGACAAGAGGTATGCAAAAATAAAGACAGAAATTATAGCTGTTTGAAATACGCATTTCACTCCTAGACATCTTTCTGATACATCCATTTTCTAAAAAATATATTAAATAGTAATTCATATTCAGCAGATATGTTCTCCTTCTATTTTACTTATCTCTAGGTTATGTGGCACACATATTCTTGAATCACTTATTCTAAAGTGTGGTATTATAATTTAGGAACTGAAAGTTTAGTAAGCTATTTTTTTTCTTTTTCTTTCTTTTACTTTTAATGAAGCCTATCAGTTGCTCAAGATTTTTTTTTAATCCCATGTATATTTTAATTATGTCAAGTTTTCACTATTGGTAATATTCCAAATGTGTTCTGCTGTGACTTTCTATCACAGTTCACTCATTAGAAGTACTGTAAATAGCCAAGTGCCAGACATGAGGCTCCCTTCTGGACTTCTGATTTGGGCAAAACTTCACACTAGTTTCATTTGGGAGTTTTCTTGAGTAAGTGTTCTAAAAGCCTGCATATTTTCATTTGCAGAGCCTCCTGTCAAAGAGTGAAAAGTACTCTGACAATATGAATTTTACAGTAACAATAGAAATAAATAAATTTATAGTCAGTTCCTACTGGAGGAAACAATTGCTCCTTTATACTAGTTTTATTGCTTTCTGATGCTTACTATAAAGCTAACAATAGTTTCAAGACATAGCATAGCAGACAACCAGAGTGTTCTCTGCCAGTTAATACTTGTACTTCATCACTGAATGGAATACAGATATAGCCCTTTGCTGTTTTTCATAAGCCCAAGGAAACCATCCCCAAATCCAGTGGAATTAAAAAAAAAATCTTAATGATGCTTTTCAAATAGAAAGAAAAGCTTGTTACGGAAGGCTAAGTCACAGAAGACACTTATTAGAGATTCACCTCCTCTAACACTCCCTTGCAAAGAACAGAGTACCCAGAAACTGCATGTATCAGACATTAAATTGCTGTTCCAGCTGATCTCCACCAAGGGCCAAGATTCCCTCTATTTTACTTCTAATCTATGTAATGAGATTCTTCACGTAAATCCTGCAACTAGCAGCACCTAATTAGGTCAAATTAACAGGACATATGTTACTGGATCTATTTTGAGTTTAAATCCTCAAGATGGAGCTACCCTCCTCTTTAAGGTAACAACTGCTGGGTGTTAAAAGTTAAAAAGACAATTTTATGTTGTGGTGTGTTTACTATTCCTTTAGTCAGAGCCTTGCTCAACATTAAGACAGATTTCCGGTGGACTTCAATGCTATATTAATTTTCTTATCACCTGTGCTCCCCTTTCATCCTAAACAATTTGCATAAGCCTGCATAATGCTATTTAGCTTATGCCTCACTGCTACTATATATAGATGAACTGGAAATTCAGCTTAGTAAAGCAATTTAATTATTTTCTTGTTCCCTTCTTTCTTCCTGCCTATACACTGTGCATGTGTTTGTGTGCATGAAGGTGTGAAAGAGAGATCATGTACTCAAAAGGAATTTTAAATGATAAGTGTTATTGTTCTTATTAATTATTGGAGGAAACAAAATTTTCTAAATTGATGCAAAAATAGGAGCCACAAGAACAATCCCAAATATCACAGGGATTCCAATATATGTGTGCATACCTGTGTTGTGCATGTGAGTGTGTGTGTTTGTAAATGAGAAGCAGGATTTTTTTCCTTTTTTCAAAAAAAAGACAATATTTTACATTTTCTTGTGAGACAAGTTGAGAGTTATCTAGTCAAGTCAGGTGCTGATATTACTAACAGTACATCTCATACATTTCATACAGTCTTCTTTGGTTATATATATTTCGGTTATTTCTTTAAAAACCTAGAGGTGAAATTAAAAATCTCAGTGAATATGGAATATCTCTAGTTGGATAGGACTCATAAGGAAATAAAAACAATACTTATATTATGGCTAAAAGTAGACATTTTTTGCACAACTTTTGTTTGCAAAAAATTGTAAAAAAATACAGCAGTTTAAATACAGATCTGCTTGCCTAAAAAAATTAATTTTATATTTAATGAAGTTAATTTTGTAGCACCTTAGCAGTTAATCCCTGAGAAAGCTTCCTCTCCTCAGATCTGATAGCACTTTAAAGCAGAGAGAGGCATTACTCTAAGGAGAGCTTACCAGTGTTTTTCACTCCACACTGTGTAGTACAAGCCTGACTACATCCATTATATATTGAGTCTTATCCTATTGTCTGAAATACATCTCACTTCTCTAAACAAGGTTAAATGCTATTTTTCTTCCCCTAATCCTGTTTAGCAACTCAATGGGTAATCTGGACAGTTTAAATATTCCAGTTAAATGGGAGAAAGGTCACTGCAAGATTACTGAAAAGGTATCAGGGTGCTAAAGGGTAAATGCAGTTTTCCAAAGGATTTCCTAAAGGGTTTCCAAAGGATTTTAAGGAAGGCAAGTTAATTCTAACATTAAAATAAAAAATCTCTACAAATTTCCAACTGCCATTGCAGTGATAAAACTTATGTTTATTTTTGCAAGTGCATTTTACATTTTTTTCCCAGCACTGACATAGTCTCTTGGCCTTGCACCAAACTCACCAAAGCTAAAAGCTGAGGGAAAACTTCTTTAGCCCCAGGTGCTGTTCCTCAGTGCCCAGTGATGAATGGCTTCATGGTGGCCAGCTCTGCTCATTGCACTGCCTGAAGAAAAATCTCCTAATTTCAGTGGTAACTTATCCTATAAGGCTGAATCCAGAGGTGAAGGAAGCTGACTGGATATTTTCCATCAGCTCTATGGAAAAAGCTCCATAGGTTTTTATGCCTAGCTTGTAAGTTTGGGGCCTTTGCATTCAAGGTGTATTTGTGACTGGCAGACTTCTTCATTGAGATTTGCCTCTGCAGTTAGCAAGGTGCTTGCAGAGGTCTGTGTGTCCAAAGACAGATTTACCCAACAAGGAAACATTGAAGAGAAATGCCCTATAGACTAAGTAAAATTCTCACCTGCAGATTTTGGGGTTTTTTTCTACAAGAGCACCAGGGGAATTTTTCCAAGGACCTCATGGGGAGAAGTAGAAGCAATAATCCAAGAAGTGATGATAGCACTTTCTAAGGATGTAGATAACTCACCATCCCTGAAGGTACAGAGCTTTCATGCTCCATCTCACAAACAGTATATGCTGGGGACTCCCCTGCTGGAAAGCAGCTTGGCAGAAATGGACCTGGGAGTCCTAGTGGACACCAAGTTGTCCATAAGCCAGTGATGTGGCCTTATGGCAAAGGTGGTTAACAATATCCTGGAATGAACTGGAAAATCTTCTGTCAGCAGTTCAACAGAGGTGATCCTTTCCCTCTTCTCAGCACTGGTGAGGTCTCCTCTGGACACCTGCATTCAGTTCTGGGCTCCACAGTACAAGGAGACAAGGATGTATGGAAGAGAGTCCAGTGAAGAGTCACACAGATGGTTAAGGGACTGTGAGGAAAGGCTGAGAGACCTGGGACTGTTCAGCCTTGAGAAGAGAAGGCTCCTGGGGTATCTTATCAATGTCTATAAATACCTGAAGGGAGGTGCAAAGAAGAGGGAGCCAGGCTCTTCCGGTGGTGCCCATTGACAGGAGTAGAGTTAACGGACACAAACTCAAACACAGCAGGTTCCCCCTGAACATCAGGAAACACTTTTTTTACTGTGTGACTGACCACTAGCACATATTGCCCAGGGAGATGGTGACATCTCTGTCCTTGGAGATATTCGAAAGCCATGTGGACATAGTACTGGGTAACTGGCTCTAGGTGGCCTTGCTTGACAAGCAGGTTGGACTATATGACCTCCAGAATTCCCTTCCAATCTCAGCCTTCTGTGATGCTGCAATTCTGTGACATATGTGGGGAAGGGACTGTTAATTACTCTGGTGCAGCCCCATTTAAGTGGTAGGCTATTAGTATGTGCAAGAAGTGTCTCCTACATTTTCTACATCATGTTAAAAAGAAAAATTAAAATAAGTCAATCTGTCAAAGAAAAAGCAGACTTGACATGCATGATGTGCCCTAAAAAACATAACTAATGATCGTAAAATACAGAAGTACAGCTGCATTTTCTAATACACCTGTTCCTGCAGGGTTATCTGCACTACGAGCTTCTCATGAGATTCAAGAACAATTAAAGGACCAATTACTTATAGGTGTTAGCCATTCATATCCATAGCTTCAGTGACATAAAAATACTCAACTCTATCAAAACCGGTTTTCTCAGAACTGGTAGTTCCAAGTAAACAGGTGAAAACCCCAGGTCCCTAGAAAATATGCCAGAAGAGGTATGGAAATATTATTTTAGCACTGCAAGTTCAAACATCAGTTCAACATCAGTTGAACAGAAGATTTGAGGACTGTAACTTGTTTTTAGGTTACTTTGGTTGCCAAATCACTCACAGGATCTGACCTAGAGTGTGAAAATTTGTGTTCATGAGCAGAGAAATAATCAAACTGAGCACTATCAAGCTAACCCTCACAAATTTTGAAATATCGTGCCTGGAAATTATTCCATGGCATAGCTTTCAAAAGTTTTAATGTGTAACAATCTTATTTTGTAGCCTTTGCATTTTGCACAGAAGTGAATATTATTTCTCTTTCAAATATATTGTGATATATGGCACACGTAGATTTTCAATATTTCTTCTCCTCTCATCTTTATTCATCCCCATGATTAAACTAACAAAACAGTTAAAAGAAATGAAATGTGAACAACTTTAGATATATTCCCTCACCATGTCTGAACAACAATTTTTTTTGTTTTAGTAAGCATCCTTGTTTTTAATTCATATTACTGTGTTCCTATGATTTTAGTAATATTTTTCACAGACTCCTTTATATTTAGTATTTCTTTTCACCTTTTATACTATTTCCATTATACAAAGTAGATGAAATACCCCTCTAAAATTTCAGTATTTGAAATGGATCTATGTGGTTTTTGAACAGATTTGAAAAACCTATTTATCATCCAGGAGAACTTTTTTTAACCTAAGGAGTTTTATGCATATATTTATGGTAATGAGTAAAAGCTATTATGCCTGTCATAATACAAAGCAGATCAGCTGGTATTATTTTCATAAATATTTAAAAGTTAGCACACCTACAGTGTAGGCTAGGAGTATTATACTAGAGTCATTAAAAAAGGGAAAAGCTATGTGATCTTCAACTAAATAAATTTTGTTAAAATAGAAGTGGACATGAGACACTTGGGCTTTATTTTGAAGTTAGCAGGTTAAACTCAGATTTAAAGATCATTAGAATAAAAAACCTGCTATTTTTTTCTTCTCTGCCTTTTAAGCATAATTTAACTAGATCAGCTTATTCGCTTGCAGTGTGGAACAACTTCTTCTGACACAGTGTAGACACAATTTATGTGAGGATTCATACATACTACATGTCCCAGGAGACTGCAATCAAGGTGCAGTCTTGGACATGGCTTTGATCAACCTGATCTAGCTGAATATGTCCCTGCCCATGGCAGGGGGGTAGGTTATCTTTGGAAGTCCCTTCCAACCCTAACTATTTTATGAATTCTTGATTGTATGTTCCAGCTGATGATTCTAATAAATACAGACAATATCAAACTTGGTATCCTGTATCCAAAGGTGAGAACAACAGAGAACTGTGATTCTGAACCATGGCAGAATTGGGTGGAGGGAAATGTAAAACATATAGAAACTAGTAGATTGCTCCAAAAGCACTTCCTCTTCCATTTGTCCTTTGCTCTTCCAGTCTTCTTGTGTTTATAGAGTTCATATGGCAAGATTAATCATAAAATTTAATTTTACCTGAGTCAAGAAAAAAGAAGTTGAGGAGACTTTTGGTTGCCTTTTTAGATGTCTCCATTTATTGCTCACAACTTCATAGTCTTGGACAGGAACAGAAAAACACATTTTATTCACAAAGATGTAACATGCCAATAAAGGGAACAAAGCTCTTTTTCTATCTTCTGCTTTGGTATCATTGCTGTCTCCCATAAGAAACTAAAATAGTCTGTGGGGAGCTTTTGCCAGAGGAACAACCTTATGTATATTTAATGTGGTTGTTAAATGGTATCATGCTTATCATTTGTGAATTGCTGGAACTTGTATCTGTTTCTTGTAGCTGGGTTTGGGACCAAAAGGTTTATTTTAATGGCCCATTAAACTCCCACCTGGGTATTTTGTTGCTTACACTGATCTATTTGTAGGTTCATTTGTAGATTTTTTAAGGCAGGTAAAAGCATATATTCCTTTCCACAATCCACCTTAAGACAGTTGTAATGCAACACATAAAATACACAAAGGACTCAACAATAAGCAACTAGTTCAAAGTGGTGAAATGGTGGAATTCCTTTACTTCTTAGCGTCTACATCTAGAACTAATGAAATGTAAAGGATAAAAAAATGTTATAGCTTCATAAGACTGATGTGAAGTCTGAAATGTAGCAATAATGATTTTTATTTTTTAGTCTTGGCAAAAATCATGTAGAATGTTGTTTACTCATACAAAAACGTTACCAATAAACTATGACATTGTTGCAGATATTCATCTTTAAGATCAATTACTTGTACTTCAGTAATACCAAAATTAATACCATAGAATCATAGAATTATGAAAGGGTTTGGGTTGGAAGAAACTTTTAAAGGTCATCTAGTCCAACGTTCCCTCTGCAGTGAGCAGGGACGTCTTCTGCTAGATGAGGTTGCTCACAGCCCCACGCAACCTAATGTTTCAAGGGATGGGACATCTACCAACTCTTGGGGAAGCCTGTTCCTGTGTTTCACCACTCCCGTTGTAAAAAATGTCTACCCTAAGAACATCTAGACAGTCTGTTTTAAAACCACAAATTTAATCTTATTTTCAGTCTATTTAACCACACATTTTCACCTTTTGTACTTCTGCTTGGTAATGAGTAGCACCCTGGAAGACTGTACACACGACAATGAAGTGCTCATTGTGAAGCCATCCAGTCTTGATTTATCAGACGTACTAACTGGTGAAATATCTATATCACAGTTGAAAAAGATACTGACTTAGTAGTTATATATAGCTTTTATGCTTAAAGAACTGGGTAAGGTTACATCTCATCTAAAAGCACTACTTTTCAACTAACAGGGAATGGCCCATAAACATAAAAAAGGAAGTGTAGCAATGTATGTAGCACCAACACTGCACTTAGTACTTAAGCAGTATGGTGGATCCTCAAAGCAAAGATTTTAAAGTCTACATAAGCAAAATTGAGTAACAAGATTTTTGAAAGTGGTCTGTTTTAACCTCTTTCTGTTACTGCTCAGCCCTCACCAAGACCAACCTTTCCCTTCAGCAAAGATTTATTTGCAATATATGGTAAAATTGCTTCTCTCTTCTACTTTAACCCTCATCTATTTACCTTTTTCTATTTCCAGTTTATCAGTACTACTTTGAGAAAGGTTCTTCTCTGTTGAAACAAATGGTACACAAAGCCTTTTTTGAGATCAACATTTCAGTAGTTTTTGAACTGAGAGACTGCCAGTGTTATTGCCATAACCACATGGACAGAAATAGTTGTGCTTAACACCCATGTCAGAAAACAATGCACTGAATTTTTCATTTTCAACTGCACATAAATCCCCATCTCTGAGGTTTATGTCTGTTGTTCTGCCATTTTGATACAGAAAAATGTACTTGCAAGGTCTAGTTATCTTTAGAGAGAGGAGAAAGGTCCTCATCCTTTGAGCAACAAGTGGCTTGCTAAGAAATTGGAATATCTGTATATAATCTGAAATTACAATATCTGTAATACTAAGCAAACCAGCAACCAACACAGCCTAAAATACAGGTGGACAACCTTCAAGGCATAAAACATGTACAATTCGTGCAAAACTCAAATTTCCATGCAACTGTAAAGAAGTCAGGAAGTGTCTTGGGGTGACTCTATGATGTGTATCCCCTATCACGGCTCTATGCCAGAAAATTAGTTTTGTGCCTTTAAACTGAGCTTGAGAGGGGAGGAAAAAACAAATGAACTTTTCAAAGCAAGTTCCCAAGGACACAGAGATAGAGACAGCTCTGCGTTCCCCGGCGGCGGTAGCATGGGAGGAGCACCCTGCCTGTTTCTTCAGCCAGGTTTTTTTGGGTTTTTTTTTTTCTTTCCCTTTTTCTCCGGCATGTTTCCTAAGACTTTGGTGGGTTTTTTTCTTTTTTTTTTTTCCTCTTCTGGACTGTTTCAACAACATCAGAACACATCAGGAGAACTTCTCTTCAGGCCCGGAGGGGGCCTAAGGCCACCCCCCACGCCAGCTCCGAGAAGGAGGGACCACACCTACAAGAGGACTCTAATTTCTTCCCAGGCTTTCTCGTTATAGTGAAGGGTTTTACTATTTAGTATTATTATCCTTTTCCGGTGTGTTTGTTAATAAATAGGTTTTTATCTCCTTCACTTTCCTTCAAGGAATTTTTTTTTTCCCGAACCTGGTGGGGGGAAGGGTGGTTGTGACCTGACTTTCTCCCAGAGGATATATTGATAGATTTTGGCCAAAACCGGCACAGGAAGAACAGGAAATTTTCTTTAGAAATGTTTCCAGTAGTTTAGAAAGATCTCTAGAAAGATCTAAAGAAGTTGGCTGGCCAATACCTTTTCAAGTAAATTCAGAACATCAGAAGGATGCACACTAGGAAGTTAACCAAAAGGTTTCAGAATTAGGAAAGAAATTATATACAAAGACTGAGTAGTTTTGAAAGATATGAAAATCACAGTTAACTTTAAATCATTAGAAAAGATCTCTCTCAGCTGGGATAAAAATTGGTTTGAAATTGAAAGCAGAAAAAAAGTTCTGCTGAAAACAAAGGGATTTCAAGAAAAACAGTTCTGTAAAATATGTATGAAGCCATGGAACAAGAATCAAAGACAGGGCACTACTGACTTTCAGAATATATGTTTAAAAGGTATTTTATATATATATACTGGAGGATCCTATTTGCAGTGTGCTAATGGCTGGTAGATTAAATTCCAAGGACAAATACTCTGACTTTTGAAAGCATTTGTGTACATACTTAGAGCCAAAGTTATTCCTAAAGCAGACAGCCCCATCACTGAAAGTATTTTAATTACATCTTTTAACTAAAGTAGACCTCAGCTAGATGGTAAGTAGCATTCAGGAGTGACTGGTGATCACTAGATTGTGGAATTTGAAGAAACAAGGAGAAAAACATGCATTTTGTGTCAAATACCCAAATACAGTTTTTGCATTTCTTACACGGACATAAGTAAAATTTCTTAAAAAAAACCCAAACAAATCTCCATGCAATCATCACCCATCAGACATTAAACCTTGTTTGTTGTCTCAGCAAATATATTTTGGCCTTTCTTTTCATAGCACCATGAAGAAAAACCCTAGCTTTTAGTTGCTCTATTACTTTCACATTTAGAACTGACTTCACTTTGTTACAGAGGGTAACTTGGTCAAAGTTAAAGTGCTGAGTCATCCCCTCTGACTGAATTGTTTTACCTGTTGATACAGTACTCTTGCCCCATAATAAAGTTTTCTTGTCCAACTTTTAAACAGCTTGAATCTTCCACCTCATCTTCTCACTGACTCAAGAAAAAGGCAGAATACTCAGGGCTCAAAGTTCCCCTGCAGACCAAAGCAGGGACATTTTCACTTTCAAAATCTCCTTGATTTGCCCAATCATCCCTTGGTAATGGTGGCTAAATAGCTGGTGCAGAGTGGTGTTTTTTTCTTCCTTCCCCCTCCTAGATATCATCTATATTGTAGCTATGATGACAGCATAGTTACAGAAAAAATATTATGAGTTGATATTTCACATATTTGATATTGTGTGAAAGTGTGCGTCATACCTTTAAAAAATGCTGAGTTTGAACTTTGAACGAATAGGAGACACTGGAACTGCAAAGGTAGAAAACACTGAAAACAATCAGGAAGCGTGTCATGAATAACAAAAATGTTTGGCCATGTGTGCTAAAAGAAGAAAACAAGCTAAACTTGTGATAAAGGAGTATGAATCTACCAACTAGTAAAGCAAAAAAATTACTTTACTGTATATTATCTGAGGTACCTGTGTTTCAGAAACACAGGTTTCCTTTTGAGGAAAAAGTATAATAGATGGAAATTAGCAGATATAAATCACAATGAAGTGCATTAAGTTTTTCCTGGATTTGAGGTGGTGGTTGCTGAGCGAGGCTCTAGTGATCCCAATCTTACTTTTCTTTGTAGGATTTTGAACTACAAAATAACAGACTATAAAGGAAAAAAACCCAAAGATAAAAATCATCAATATGCTGTTTGATGTGTAAAACAATACATCAGAGCCTAATGGCAACAGACGGGATCTAGAAATCTTGTCACATATAATGAGAAGCCAGAATATAGAGATACTAGCAAGTGGTTAGAGTAAACTCAGGTCATACATACTTCAGTGTACTTTAAATAATGCTGTCTAAATGTTCCAACACTATTTCCTCCTTAAGCTGCCCCTTATCACTTTGCAACAGCTAGTAAGTGTCTAAAGGAATATTCTGCTAAACCATTGATTTTGTTAAAAAAAAAGAAAAAAGAAAAAGGAAGGAAAAGGGATTTCAAATAACCTGCCTTCCTTCTTTCCATGTCTATGCTGTTCAGAGTCAAGTACTGATGGTAAAGTTAAGGAAAACCATAAGCTAGAATTATTAAATAAGAGTGAGGTTTGCCATAAACACACTGAATTAAATCATCCACTCAAGTCTGGTCTCACTGTGGTCAATTGCTATGTGAATGAGGAATGACTTAGAGACTATGGTCTTCTTCAGGTACTGAAGAAACAGAACTACAGGGAACTAAAACCAGTGCATTGGGTTTTTTAAAACACTCCAAATACCATTACTTTGCTCTCAGTTCTTCTGATTGGGGAATTTCTTATGGTATATTCTTATAATCGCAATGATTTTGCACTTTATTCCTTAGAAACTCAGTTTAAGAAGACAAGAACAAACTGAAAAATACCCATCATGCTTTTAAGAATCCAGTGTTCTGAAAGATAAAGAAATCTCCTGATATGGATAAACGAAAACCCTTGGAAGAGCAATAGCTTTCCCAATAGCAATTCTTAAGTGCTGGAAAACCTGTGAATAAAAGAAGTCTTACAATCCTCTCCTCTAAGTCATCTTACACAGGGAAAACCTCTATTTAATTTATACCACAGAAGTAATTTACTTCAATTTAAGTTTTGGATATAGGGAAATGATTTTTAAAATTCATCTGTGATTTCACATGTAGTGGTGGGCCACTGCCTGATCTTTCTCTGCACTCCTTCAATATGAAAACTGTGCATTTTCAGACTGCCACAAAAACCGCTCAGCCCATTATCTCAGCTTGCATATCTAGTTCAATGACACTTTCCTGGTTTCCAAAAATGCTTCCTGTTTCTATTAATCCATAGGCACCCATACCTTTACCAGAAGCAGTGATCTAAAAACTATGTTTATAGGTAGGGCAATATAGAGAAAGGGGTATAGATCTATGCTGGGATGGGTTGTAGGCAAGTAGAATAATGTGCAACATGATTTATCCCACTTTTACTGTCTTCTTCCATAAATGTACTATGAGCTATTCAGTGAAAGGAAGGAAAAATTAGAGTTCATTAATCTTCGGACACTTATTGGATATAATGACAATTCTTTAAAAGCACTCACTAACATTTATTACCAGCAATAAAGAGATGGTTTTGCTTCATTTTTTGAATGTGCATACATTACATGAAAATTATTAGAGAGATGTGTCCGCGCCTATTAATCTCACATAAAAAACTTCAGACAACAAAGCAGCCTCTCTTTAAAACAGCAGGTTTTTTCCTTTGGCACAGATCTCATTATGCTATTATTTTATCTATAATTAGATGTATCATATTATTAAGAGCTGACACATTGGTTGGACTGGTTTTTAATAATTTATCAGAATATAAAAGACTGACAGTTTTCTCATATATGTCTGCTGGTAAAGACAACAAAGAGATCCACATGTATTCCTCTCTAAAACTTCTTTTCTCCTCTATTTATGATGCTTTTTAAGATCAGTATTGTTCAGCAATCCCCAAACATGTCTTTTCTTCCTTTCATTCCCCCTATTACACACATTGGTCAGTGCACTGAAGAATGAAGTCTTCTTTCCTCTGCTCACAGCTGTTTACTTTCAGTGGCGCTTTGAAGGTTTGTCTGCTCAAAGTACAACAACTGGAATGTTGTGCTGGTCTTGCTGAAGACAAGGGGACTTCTGCCCCTTTCCAAGATGACATTTTGCACCAATGTCTTGGTTTGAGACAATTTAAAAGGTAGACAACCTGGAATGGGTTGCCTGCCCCTAGGGTATTGACAAACCCCCTTCCATCAATAAGGAACAAATATGAGTAGATATAAGTGAAAAAATAAGTTTACTGACAAGGGAAAGAGCAACAGGCGAACATAGCAGTAAACAATTACTAGATACAAAATTGCTAATTGCACAAACCTCACAGGAATAAAGAAACCCAAAATGGTGGGATAATCCCTTCCTCACACAACATGGTGCTCTACAGCCTAGCGTGTGGCTCAAAAGACCAAGGGAAAGATGGCATCTGCTTTCTTCCCCCCATGCTTCTCTCTCCAGCAGCTGGAGCTCGGACTGGTATTGTCCAGATGAAGGGGCTAGAACTTGCTGCAGGAGACAATGGAAGCAATTGGCTGGAGCTCTCAGACTCAGTGCTTTTCATGTTTTGGCCAGGACTTGTTTTTGGAATGGAGTGACTCGGACTGGAGCAGGGTCACTCAATCCTCCCTGACGTGGCAGTCTCTGAAGGCAGGCTCTGTGGAATTCACCCCAAAGCAGTCCAAAACACAAGGCAGGAACAAAAAAGGCAAAAAAACCTGAAGTGGAGTCTCTCCCTTGAGCAAAGACCACCAGGCAAGACAGAAAGCTCAGTTCTGGTGCTTCCGTCTTTTAAAAGGGATGGCGGTAATCCCTCACCTGCCCCGAGATCCCAGTTCTGTTTTCCAGCTAAAGGGTCCTAAGAAACAGTAGCAATTTTGGGCATTCATAGATATGGAAAACAGTAACATTTTGGATTACCCACATCAACCCACAATCTTCTTAGAAACTTCCCCTGAGATGCTAGGGCCAAACCAGAAAAAAAGGACTTAATTGGCTGATATGATATGATAACATATAGTAAACTGGACAAATGAGACTTTATTAAACCTGAATCTCAAATGCGCTAAATCTAAGTCTATCTGACAAAGACGTAACATTGCAGTCAGAAGCAAGCTTTGTTGCCAGAAGAAAATCAATACGCTAACTTGCGTATATAACTGAAAGTAACTTCCTAAGCTGCATTTCACAGGGTTACAGCATACACAGAAAAAATTACTAGTCAATGGCCATTTTGACTCACTAAAATTACTACATTTGCACTGGCTGACACACATCCACATTAAAAATCTGGCACATAGTTCTAAAGTGAATCAATAAAAGGGAATCTCATTCAGAATGTTATGATCTCTATAATTTTAATAGCTTATCTTGAAAATGGACCTTTAAAATAAGTCAGTGACATCAGGAAAGAGCCGAATTAGCATAGTCCAAATTTGAATGACAAAACTGCAGTCTTTGTTTTCTCTCTTCATTTTCACTAATGAAAACTGCAAATTCTGAAGCATAACAAGGTTCCCATTTTGCCAGACCAATCTTGTTGGAGCAGAGACACACATCTTGTTCCACATCAGACTGAAGCAACAACAGACGACTCTGAAAAGGGTTCGATTAATTGACTACTAACACAGTGTTGATGGTGTCACTAATGAGATGGAGCTACAGCAATTCATCTGATGATGCAGAGTTGAGCGCCAGGTTGGAAGAGACTAGTAAAATATCCTACAGCTCATCTCTGAAGAGGATGATCAGAAAAACATAAGGTAACAAGGTCAAAGTTGAGTTTTCTGATGGCAACTGATATTTTCCTTCCACAGCAGATTCTCAGTGCTTCCTTGTCTTTCAGCCTCAATTGAGGCAAAGAACATTTCATCTCCTATGCCTTGAAGTGGTGAGACATACGAAGTTCCTTTGGGAAATGTCATGACTTTGAGAGACAGTGCAGTTTGCATAAATAAAAAAGAGTGGGAGTCACAATTGCACCACTGATTTTCTCTTTATCCTTATGAGGTTAAAATCCTTCTGTGTTCAGAGTATGGATAATTTCTCAGGTGGGCTGCACCTAAAGCCTTATCTATAGGCTATGCCTATGCTGTTCTCTTCTTGTGTATACACAGCTGTAAATACAAGGAGTCTGTGAACAGGCTGGCCGGAGGTGTCTGTAGACAACTAAGGACAAAGTTTGCTCAGGTTACAGGGCTGCTCACATAAATCTTTGAAAATAATTACTACTGAGCAATTCAAGCTCACGCATCCACATGTTGGAATCAGGCTGAGTAGCCAAAGGTGAGAAAGCTTTCTGGTCATGAAGGTGAAGTTTCTAATCAGTTTCTTCCTTATCTTACTTACCTCTAGCTTTCCAGAGCTTTCCTACTTGCTCCAATATCTCTTGACTAAAAGGATTTCTTTAATTTTTCTCAAACAACTCTTTTGATATCTTTCTCTCTCTAATACCTCCTTTTATATTGCTGTTTGTTCTCCATTATGACCCAAGGACAGAATTCTGTTAGAATACTTACCCTCATTATTATTAGTGGGTATTTTGTACATGTCCCCATTTGTTTGCAATTTTATTTTTTTCTGGACATAAGGCTACATGCTTGCTTTATTTCTAAGGACATAAAAAACTTGCCTCTTTTTGGCTAATGGAACAGATGATATTTTCCCAAACACTGATTAGCAGCAGTCAACACATTCTGCAGAATCAAAGGCACTGTAAAATCTCTTTGACCTTGGGCTTTATTCTTCATAGCACAGGTGCAGTTTAGGGGGGTTTGTACTGTGGGTTGTTTCCCTGGGAGGAAGGGGTGGCATGTGTCTGTTTGATTTTGATTTACCCTGGAGCATTGTAAATTCAAGTTTCCTGATGAGTACAACATGATGACTTGCAACATCAAGGCTATGCAGCTTGTCTTCACTGACATAGTGGAGAGATGAACCTAGACTGAAAAGGTATCTGTAACAAATGGCAAGCTGCTATCGACCATATAGTTAGCATTTCGATTGGAGACAACAGAAATCAACATAAGAAGAATTTGGTCCAGCGTCTACTATGGTCAGAGGTACTAGAGTGGAAGCTAGAGTAACTCTAACTCAACCACAGACACGGTCAGGAGTCATAGAATCGTAGAATGGGCTAGATGTGGAAGAGACTTTAAAGATCATCTAGTTCCAACCCCCCTGCCATGGCCAGGGACACCTTTCACTAGACCAGGTTGGTCAAAGCCCCATTCAGTGTGGCCCTGAACACTTCCAGGGATGGGACACGGACAGTTTCTCTTGGCAACTTGTAGTTGCAGTGCCCCACCAAACTCACCAGGGAAGAATTTCCTCCTAACATCTAATCTACACCTTCTCTCATTTTGAAGCCATTCTCCCTCATCCTGTCACTACATGCTCTTGCAAACAGTCTCTCTCCATCTTTCTTGCAGGCTCCCTTCAGGTATTGGAAGGCCCCAATTAGATCAACCCAAAGCCTTCTCTTCTCCAGACTAAACAATCTTGAGATTGTTAAGAATTGAGATTCTCTTAGCCTTTCCTCAGAAGAGGTGCTTCCTCCCTCTAATCATCCTGATAGTCCTCCTCTGGACTCACTCCAACAGGGTGATGTCCTTCCTGTGCTGGGGTCCCCAGGCTTGGATGCAGCACTGCAGAGGGGATCTCACCCGAGCAGAGCGGGTGAATCACCCTGTGCCCACCCTGCTTTTGATGCAGCCCAGGACACATTTGGCTTTCTGGGCTGCAAGTGTAGGTTGCCAGCTCATACTCAATTTTTCATCCACCAGCACCCCCCAGTCCATCTCAGCAGGGCTGCTCTTGATCTGCTCATCCCTTAGCCTGTGCTGATAGCAGGGATTGCCTCAACCCAGGTACAACACCTTGCACTTGGTCTTGTTAAACTTCATGAAATTCCCATGGGCCCACTTCTCAAACTCATCCAGGTCTCTCTGGATGGCATCGCATTCACATCCTTCAGGTGTGACAACTGCACTACTCAGCTGGGTGTCATCTTCAAACTTGTTGAAGGTGCACTCGATTCCTTTGTTTGTACCATTAATGAAGACATTAAGTAATACCGGTCCAAATACAGACCTGTCGTGGTTTGACACTGGCCAAATGCCAGGCACCCACGAAAGTCATTCACTCATCCTCCCCTGCCACAGCTGGGCAGAGGAGAGAAAAAAATTAACAAAGGGTTTATGAGTTGAGATAAGGACCAGGAGAAAACACTCCAAGAACAAAACAGGCTCAACTTAAAGGTACAAAGTGAACTTATTACTAACAAAATCAGAGGAGGATAATGAGAAGTAAAAGAAGCACTTAAAAACACCTTTTCTTCCCCCAACAACTCCTTCCTTCCCACTGACAGTACAGGGAGACAGGGCATGGGGGTTTTAGTCAGTTCATCACCTGAGATCTTCTGCTGCTTAGGGAGAGGAGTCCTTCCCCTGTGAGACCATGGGGTTCTTCCCAAGGGAGACATTTCTCCGCAAACTTCCATGGTTCCATGGTTCCACTCTCACAAGCAGTAGTCCTCTCAAAACTGCTGCAATGTGAGTCCCTCCCATGGGCAAATAGTCCTCCCAAAACTGCTGTGGTATCGGTCACTCTTCCACATGAGGAAGTGTGATCCCCTCTGAGGACAGGTTACTCCAGCTTGGAAGCAAAGGCCCCCTCTCTCCAGTGGGTCTCCCACTGGATCACGGCCTCCTCCACATATCCACCTGCTCCAGCATGGAATGGATCCAAAGGCTGTGGGTGGATCTCTGCATCCCCTGTGGATCCCCATGAGCTGTAGGAGGACAACCTGCTTCATCATGGTCATCACCATGGCCCACAGAGGAATCTTGGCTCTGGCACCCGGAGCACCTCCTCCCCTTCCTTCTTCACTGACCTTGGCATCTCCATGTTGCTTCCCTCACATGTTCTCACCTCCTCCTCTTCTCTGACTAGAAAAAAACTGTGCCCCCACTTTGTTTTGATTTTCTTCTTAAATATGTTATCACAGAGGCGTTATCAACCTTTCTAACTGGCCCAGGCTTGGCCAGCAGCATGTCCATCTTCAGAGCCATCAGGGATTGGCTCTGCCAGATGTGGTGGAAGATCGTAGCAGCATCTCACACAAGCCACCTCTGTGTCCCCCCCTGCTACCAAAAACCAGGCCATGCAAAACCAACACAAGGCCCCAGAGGGACACTACTTGTCACTGATGTCCATTGAGACTCTGACCACTACCCTCTGGATGTGTCCATCCAAAAAATTTCTTATTCATCTAACAGTCTACTCATCAAATCCATCTCTCTCCAAATCAGAGAGAAGGATGTTGTGGGGGACTGTGTCAAAGGCTTTACAGTAGTCCAGATAAATGATACCTGTAACCTTTTGTCCTGGGTACAGTGAAAAGGGGCTGGAGTTTTCAGTGATGTTTATAAAATTCCATCTTACATCATAGCCATGGGAGTGGTTTCAGCAGGGGAAATGCCATGTCCAGAAACAGAAGTGGGGCCATTTTGTCTGGCTCACTTCAGTGAACAGATCTGTGGACATGACACCCCATGTCCAGACATTGTTTCCCATCCCTCTAAGATATTTTTGCAGGAAAAGAGGCTGAGAAGAGGCAGTGAGGCTGCTGCCAGTGTGTGGTGCTGAAGCTCTGAGAGGCAGCCAAGACCAATGGGGCTGGGGGCGCAGTTTTACAGTTCCCAGTTGGACCATTTCCGCACACCACAGTGTAGCAAGGACCTGGAGCAACAGTGCCAATATTAACCAGCTGAGCCGAAAAGCAGTCCACCAGGGTGGCACCAAATTCCACAGGTAGAGACACACCCATCACCACCGTTACATCTCTGCCACAGAGAGAGAGCAGGAAAACCGCCACTGCAGGTAAGCAGCGGCTCCAGGCAGTGCCAGCACCCCCCATCTGCCATCAGAATCATCCCGTAAGCCCCTGCTATCCCATTTTTGTTCTGGGAGGGCTGTCCGGGGGTGGCAGCCATCTTGTCTTTTGTTCCAGGGGGACAACATGATAACTTGCTTGTGTTGGTTAAACCATTCCCTCTTTCTTATATTTTTCTTCTGATTGCTGTGTTTATTGCTAATTTATTTTTATTTTTCAGTAAAATTGTGCCTCCAAACTTTTTTATCTCTCATAGTTTTGTTTTTGTCCTTTTTTTTTCCCTACACTGCTGTGAGGGAGGGAGGGAAGGAGACAGCGATTCACGCCACCTTGACCTTTTCCTCACTGTAAAACAATCACACTCTTCCCTTGTCTACTGATCTAGTCACTCCATCATAGAAGGCCACTAGTTTGGTCAGGCAGAACTTGCCCATGGTGAAGTGCTGTCTGTCCTGAACTGCCTCATTGTTTTCCATGTGCCTTAGCATGGCTTCTAGAAGGATCTCTTCCATCGTGTTTCCAGACACAGAGGTTGAGGTTGGCAGGTCAGTAGTTCCCAGGGTCATCTTGTCTACACTTTTTAAAGATGGATACAATGTTATCCCTTTTTCCAGTCACCTGGGACTTCACCTAACAGCCATGACTTTTCAAATATCATTGAGAGTGGCTTGGCAACTACACCAGCCAATTCCCTCAGGACTCTGGGATGCATCTCATCAACTCTGGGCTGCATCTCATTGTCAAGAGTACATAATTCTCATAAGAGTATGCATCATCAAGAGTATGCACTTGAGAATATTGGAAACACTAAGGAAGCAGATTTGTCAGCAGCCAGAGATCTTTTTTCCTGGAAGAGCTCAGCTTGGTTACACTCTGTTTAAGCATCAGAAACACTCTGTTCAAACTTGACATGCTTGGAATGAGTTTAGACTGATTCTTATGGCAAGGGTGGCATTTTTCCCTTGGAAAAAAAATTACTTTGACAATAAATCAAAGTACTAGGAAATGTTTTAATCTAATTTCCTAGTCAAGATACCATATCATCCTTATTTCTTTACATACTTGCTACTTAACATAACAGTCCTTCACAGAGAAAACGTGGAGCAATGTTTCCAAGTATGAAGAATGTTTTGTCTTCTGACAAGAGCCATGAAGACAGCAATACTCCTCAGTGAGACCCAATGAAAAGTGATGCATGTGACAGAATAGGAAAGCCCAATCTTATTACTGTCTTTGGAGAGTTAGGAAAAAAAATGAAAAAGTAAGAAGTAAGGAAAGCATTTCACTTACAGATTCACAATGGTGAAAAAAACACTTACCCAAAACCAACAGACTAAAATCCAAGGACAAGGATGATTCAAAGTGAAAGTGTGGTTATGACAAAGCGTCAAAACTCTGAAAGCCTGACTCTCAGTTTGGGAAAGGGAGGAAAAGAAGTTGAAGTGAAGGTCTGAGGAAGGTTAGCGCTGAGGTTTCCTTTTAAGTATAGGCTGTTAAATTTTGTGAGATGTTTTGCTAGTCATGCAGAAGCTGCACAGAAGCAGTAGATATTGGCCAGAATAAAAACCCTGATAGCTTCTGTGTTGCTGAAACTTTCTTTAGAACTGTCCTTTATTGGCAACGTTTCCCTTTCCATCAATTTCCCCATCTTCAAAAGCAGACTCTCCACTGCACCTCAGCTGACTCCCCACTATTCAAATTCCTTCTTTAGTGCTCAAAATTTGGAGAAACTACATAGAATTTTACTCAGTTTGGAGTTGAACCTGGTGCAGGCCAACACACAAAATGATCAAGCAAAATTCAGCTCCTCCACATCCCACCCATTCCCCCATGAGACAATTCCTGCATCCTTGTATTCAGCGTGTATTTTTGTAGAAGGAAAAAAACAACCAGTCTAGTTCATTGACATCACTAATCTACTGTGACAGCACAAGCCAAGCAGACATTAGCAATATCTGTTCACTCAGAAAACATTAAAAAAAGGTTATGGAGAGAGGAAGAGAATTTAAGAAGGAAAATTCGGTCTAACATAGTATTAAGTGCTTCTCTTCCTTTTTTGCACAGCACAGTCAAAAGAGTTAACATATCACTAAAACATGTCTTCTTTTGAATAATAAATACCTTTCTGTCAGCTTCTGGCCTGGAAAACTGGGTTCATTATATGCAAAGCATCTTTCCAGTGAATGGCACCTGCATAATGCATTCCAGCATGTCTGTTTGGTGCAGGGATGACTGTCACTAGTGACTCACATGAAGAAATCCACTGGGACCCTGCCAACACCAATACATTAACCCCTGATTAGCAGCAGCATTTCACAGGCTGGCTACATTTGGGTGCTACAGAGCATTATTGTCTGCTAATAAAATATACCTAGGAGCCATATGAAAACACAGATTATGGAGAATTCCAGGAAACAGTGGACCAAATGCTACCTGTTTCTCTCTGATTCATCTACTTTAAAGCTGAAGTAACAAAAACAGGCATAAACTTGGTTTTCCTAACCACATTTGATTAACAGAAGAAGGTTTCCTGAACAGCAGGAATAAACCCTGTTCTGTGCTGTATTCTGTGTCATGCAGCATTGACAGTTTAGCTGGTAAAGACAGCATATACTTTGAATCCCACGTATTTCTGGATACCAGAATAAGTTTGAACTGATATTCCTATGTAAACTAGAACCCCGTATTTTTTTCAATTTATAGAAAAGACTAAAATAATTCGAACAGAAAACAGGAGCCTTTGGAGTCAGAGGTGATCCTGTTGTTACTGTACACAAACCCACACTGAGCTTTTGTCACATGCACAGATCATGTCACAGATGCTCTTATTTGACAGCATAATGTAGAATGATGGCATGGACCTGAAAAAAAGATTGACAAACAATAAAGATATCCACATATTGTATATGTATAAAAACCTTTGTTTCACAGGGGCTTCGAGTAGTTTCAATGACATTATTCTTCTTAAAATCTTTCTCCTTTTCTGCATTATTTTATTCTTTTTCAGTACCAAACCACACTACTAGGTTAGTGCCTTTTCCTTTTTGGGTGAATCTGATGGTGTAAACCTCAGGAAGAACTACAGTGGTGTAAAGGTGTTCCTCTGTTATACAGTAATCAGACTTAAAGCTGAAGGTGAGAGAACCAAAAATCCCTCCTATTCTTGGAGTTAGTGTGCACGAGCAATCATGACATCAGCACTTTCAAATATTAAACCAT
The DNA here is from genome assembly GCA_026261815.1 of Monarcha castaneiventris obscurior. Taxonomy (NCBI): domain Eukaryota; kingdom Metazoa; phylum Chordata; class Aves; order Passeriformes; family Monarchidae; genus Monarcha; species Monarcha castaneiventris. The sequence continues at coordinate 1,167,766 of JAMPIT010000059.1, forward strand.
GACAAACTTCATGTGAATTTGTGACCTTCACCCGATTGGTAACTCATCAGTCAAGCCCTGGATGCAACTTGAATAGCAGTATCACACGCATGAATGCATGTATGTGCCTGTTGGATCTTCAGTTAGACCTATTAGCAGTACCAGAGATAGTCCACCATGTAAGGCATAGAAATAGATCTGAAAATGGTAGCCAAAAAGGAGAAAAATTATCATTGGCTTATAAATGCTATAGCTGGCTACCACTATAACTATTCCATTTGCCATTCTGCAACTCATTCAGGTATGGGTACCATTTGGTATTTTCATTTGTCCTGTTTTTTAGTTTGTCAGTGTGTTTATTTAGTATACATCTTCTAACATGGCTTTGGGAACAAGGCTTAGGTATCACTATTTTTCATCTGCCTGTGTGTGCACAACCTGTAGTAATTTTGGAACATTCAACCATTTGTAGTGCTCTCTGGGGTAAAAGGCTCTAACCCTTTTAACTCTGTAGCTTTGGTGAAAAAGCCTCCCTGGTGTAAAAAGAGACAGTTTGTTTAAAATGCTTGATTGAGAGAAAAAATCCTCAATATGAGCCCACATTTTAGTAGACTGATATCAAAGAATACACAAAAGAGAGAAGAAACTCAGGTGGCATGTACATCTTCTTAGGTGCACAAGCTCCATTAGTACTTCTAGAAGTACTCAGAGTCAGCACTGTGTTCTGAATTTATCATTCGAATGTTTCTTAAAGTCTGCCTGTAGATACCTTTATTAACCAAAGAGTTGTAAGAATGAAGTAAGGTTTCTTTGAGGAGACCTGTGTTCCATAAAATTATGCTGCTGGTTTCAGCTAGTCTGATCCCTTAATTCTTCATCAAATTAGTCCCAATCTGCTTTTCAAATTTTGCCTGAATTGTTGACAAGCTTTAATTCATTGTATCATCTTTCTGCCCTTTTTTAGCATAATCACAGCAGTAGCTCTTTTCCAGTCTTCCAGAATTTACCAATTAATTTAAGAGTTATGAAAGTATTAAAGCATTTCCTTCAAGAGGCTACAATTTGCATGACAATCTGAGGCACAAGTTATGCATCATTCCCAAATGCCCATCTTGGACAGGCATTTTGTCTCTTCTTGCAACAGGTATTTTGTATCTTCTGGACCTACAAAATCATCAGAACAATGTATGTCATCCTTACAGGCCAAAAATACATCATCCTGCTCATTTCAAAGAGATGTCTGTGTTTTCTTCATCACTGGACCAAGGCTACAAAAGAAATGTCCATTGCTGATAATACAACAAATACCCCAAACCCCCAAATAATTATGAGCTGCTTATGCCAGTACAATTAGTCCTGCCAATTATAAATTCTTCCCCTCTGCCTCCAATCTGCTCCCCACTTGCTTTGTATTCTTGGTAGATTATTCATAGTCTGCCTCTTATCCAAACTAAAATGCTGCATTTCCTGACGCAGTATTCTGAAAGGGTGGCACTGACATAACTAGCACAAACTCTCCATCCCTCTCAGTCAACCTTTGACAAGAGGGGGCTGAGCTCAAGAAAAACACATTTGTTAACACTGACTAAAGTGCAATAGGTTGCAGCACAGCATGCAAGTTTTGCATAGTGCTAACTTCACTGTCCCAATCTGTAAACGTGCTCCTTGTGTTTTCTTGCACTTCAAGGGCATGCTGCTACCATATGTGTAAGAGCACAGTGTGTTCCCTGAAGGCAGCTGCTCCTTATTTTAAAAATTTTGTCCAAATTTACTCAACTACTGATAGTACAGAATTAAAAGAAAATGCCCATATATAGAAAAGTTCACAGTAGGTGTTTTCTGGTTGCCTTCTCCAAAACCCAGCTCTTGCTTTTTTTATAGAAAGAAAAGTCTGTGATACTGTCTGTAAAAGAAAGCAATATGAGCTCGGTCACAACTAACTGCTGCTTGCAGCAACCTTTCTGTTTAAGGATTTTCTTATACTATAAGTGTCTGTGACACTGGTTACCTACTGAATTGGAACAAAACAACAAAATATGGAGATCAGCTACTTTATTGCATAGCCCAGCACACTTACTGCATAATCTTGGAAAAGATGCCAGAAGAAAAGCAACAAGAATATTCTTTTTCCCTGTGTGTTCTTCCTTTAGTTCCTAGGTGTAATAAAATTGAGATCTAAACCAAATACTGTAAATTCAACTCTGATTTTATTTGTAACATGAATGTTCTACCTCAACCCACAATCAGTCACAGAAATTAAAGATGGAAGAAAAACATTTTCTTTAAAAGCACATACTTTCTATGACATTGCTTACACTATGTTATGTAGATATCGAATGGAACAGATTTACGAAAGGCAAAGTTCCGTTGCTTATTCCCCTGCATCACTTTTCTGTTCCACCTGATAATAAAAGATGTTGTGGAGAAAATTTAAAACAGTACTTGCTGGCTGATCCAGGAAATTGTGCAAAAGAAAACTGTTGACAGGATTATTGTATTATCTGTATATTACTAATTCCAGAGCTGTAAGGATTTGCCTTTCAGTTTGGACTACCTGCCATGAAGAGAGAGAAAACAAAGATGAAAAATTTTCTTACTCCCCTTTTAAGTTTTTATAGCCAGTGTGCTATAAATCTTTCTTAAAACTACAGTTCCTGGAGTACAGTGACTGCATAAAAATCTTTACATTAGGGTTTATTCAACAAAAAAAATCTAGCCTTTGTAGTGTCAAAGGAAATTTGCAAACCTGTCCTACATGCTCTGCAAATTGAAGTAGGGAAATGGCAATCAAATAAATTCTCCAGGCTGGTAATACCTGTAAATATCTCTTTCAGCTTTCTTATATGCAAGCACATGACACGTAGTCTTTGCCTCCTTCCTTCATATCTGTGACTGTTCAAGCCACAGTGCAATCCTGCTTCTCCTGATAGTGAGATGTAGCCACAAGCTCTGGTGTGGGCTGTGCAGGTCCTCATCCATCTCCCCTTCATTGGTGAGATGAAGCTCCATCCATCTCACCTTCGTGGACCGAATGCCACGATGGCTGGTGTTAGTAAGAGGCTTCAATGTGCTGGCTGACATCCTCTCCCAAGCATCCCAGCCTATCCTTCCACTCTGGTTTTCTTTCTCTCATGGGGATCAGCTCCTTTGTTCTACATACAGACATATGTACACAAAGTGGGTGTTCCATATCAGACACCGATTCAGCTTCCAGGGTTATCAGACAATCAGTCACCAGCAACACCAGCTAATCTGCTACTACTACCTGAGAACCTGCAGAACAACCAATTCAAACCAATTGACAGAGACCTGTGAATGTATTTAGTGCTGGCAGAGCCCTAAACAATCTAAGTAAGGGGTAGTGAAAAATAGCCATTTTCAAGCAGTCTCATACACAAAGGAAGACTTAGCTAACTTTGGATGACTACAGACTTTTCTTGAAAGTACACTTATGTGCTGTAGCAGCAGAAGTGCAGTATAGATGCCTTGTTCTTTGCTGTGAGCATCCCAGAATCATTGCTGATTTGCATACAATTAAACAATGTTTTACTAGCAGTTCTATAGTGGGACTTACCCTTTTCTCAGGGCAGGAAGTGGAAAAGCTGTGGAGACAACAGAAGTCAGGAAAGGAATAGAAAAGAAATGTCCAGATTCTGATACTTAAGTATAATTAAATGTATTATTACAATTATGCAATTATCTTCATAGGAGCAAAAATCCTTGTATTCACATTAAGTATCATCAATTAGTTTAAGTTAGCATTACATTTTGGAGATTGGTCTTCTGAGTCACTGGTCTTATTGGAAAAAAACAATAGGCAGTAAGGTTATGGGAACAAGGGACTTTGCTCAGAATTTGTCTACTTCAGTTTGCGTCTGCTGCATACTTTCATCCTTTACTGCCTAAAAAGGTTTCGTGGAATATAAATATTCTGATATGATAGTGTCATGGTTTAGCATAGCTGGGAGTTGTAGTTAAAGAAGGCTCCATCAGCCAGGAAGTGATTCTTTGCAAAAAGGTGCTTACAGCTTCCTCTAGACCCAACATAACCAATCAACTGCCTAGGTTGAATATTGGCAACTTTTTTAAACCACTTAGAGAGCTTGACATGCCTCTGTGATCCACATTTTAAGAACGAACAAACCCCGGGAAAGCTCTCTTTTGCTTCCAGTGGCTGAATGGGTAACTAGGGGGGCAGAGCTGGGCCGGACGTGCTCACCCAGTCCAGGCCTGGCCAGGTCGGCCAGGTCACAGCTTGGCTGAGATTGCAGCCACTTCTGCTTGTTGGACATGCCCCCCCCCAAAGGCCAGGCCGGCCCTCACCCCTAGTGTGGCCAAAATTCATCTGGGGCTGCTGCCCAGCAAGATCATGTGACCAAGAGAGATAAGAAAATTCCAGCTGCAAGGCCCGGGTAACTCTCTTAGTGCTGTTCTTCCAGACCAGATGACGCCTGCAGACATCAATCCTCTCCCATGTGAGAGGAAAGGGAAAGGTGAAGATGCGTAAAGAAAACACTATAAAGATGCCCAAGTCAGTGAGGAAGGAAGAACTGAGACCCCGAGAGAGGAGAATGAGGAGATGCTTCAATCCTAGAAGCTGAAATTCTGTTGTAAAGCTATGGTGATGGACTATGATATATCAGAATACCCATTGTAATTTCATGAAAGCATGGGGGGGTGGAGCATTCAAACTGCAATCATGAGCAAAAGTACCTGTGTTGAAACAAACAAATGCTGAAGTAGCTGTAACTTGCTGTGAGCAACAGTACCTGTGCTGAAATAAGCAAATGTTAAGGTAGCTGTCATTTGATAAGAAACTTGAGCAGAGATCCCACAAAAGAAAAGGACCTCTGTTCCTAGAGATGAAGATACTCTGAGAGATAGTGTTCTTACACCTCTCAGGCACTTTGATAAGTGACGAGAACTTTTGTTTCTGAGCAGCTCATCCTTAAAAATGGTACCCCATTAGCTAAAGGAACCCTCGAAAGCAGTTGAGGGGAAAGCTACAAGGTGAGGGAAAGGATTTTCACATGCAAGCAGAGAACCATCCTGGGTGGCTGTCTTGCTGTGACATTGAAGCTGCAAGAGGCTGTTTCTTGTGGAGATGTCTCCATAGTTTGAGCAAGAGAGACTCCTCTCCCTAAGTGAACTGAAAAACAGAAATTATTATATAAGTGATGAACTGACTACAAAATCTCAAGGGTTGTGTTTTCCTTTTACGTTGTTAGTAGAAGGGAGGAGAAATGGGGGGAAGAGAGGTGTTCTGAAGGTTTAGTCTGACTTTTTTTTCCCCCTCTTTTAAGTCTGTTAATAAACTTCTTTATATTCTTTAAATTTTGTGCCTGCTTTGCTTTTCCTCCTAATACCTATCTCCCAGAAAGGACATCAGGGAGGTAATGCACAATTTGACCTAAAACCACTACACTAAATTGGTGTTTCTGCCCGGTTAACGAACTGAACCCGCTACAGGGAGACACAGTATACAAATTAATAAAAATGAAAATTTACTCAAAGATTAGCTTGATTAAAAGAAAATCTTGTGTCTGTTGCAAGTATCTTTCTTGTTATTCTGAATTGAGTTCCTAATTCTTTCCAGTATTCTTAACTTCTTCTAATTTTCATTTAAGCCTCAGAATCCTCATGCATGTTTTCTAGCAAAAAAAACCAAAAAGGCATACTAATTATGTCTGTGAGCAGTCTCAGAGCTATTTCTGAAATCTGGGCACTAGAAATAAAAGTGTATAGACCTGATCTGGAAATTTTTATGCCATTACTGAAGAACAGCTGAACTTGGAAAATTTCAGGTTTAGGCAATGATCTGGTCCTGCTCTGTTTCTCATTCACTTTATTTCCTTGACTGCTTGGCAAGCTGGAGGGTTGGGCAGCAATTTACATGACTAGATGGATTTTGCAAGGTTCTGAAGAGGGACATTAGGCATAACAAATGGCCAGCACTCTCACCACTGTCACTAAAGGTCAAAGCAATCCATTGGCTGGACACCCTGTCTGCATCTCTTCTGTGAAAGCCTTTTATCAGCTCTGTTGCCAGAGACAATTTACCAGCAAGCCATAAAAATATACCAGCAGGCTCCAGTCAAGATCTTGAAGGAAAAATCTCCCTATGTCTGCTACCATAGAACTATGTCCATTATACTATAATAAGACATCAGAAACTATCTCCTAGAATATTACTTACATCTCAGTGGCTCTTTCACTAGAATAGGAGAAATAAAGAAAAAAAGAAGAATAATCAAAACAAACAGAAAATATAAACCAAATGAGCTACACTGTAATGGACCTCCAAACAGAGAGGAAGTATGTCCTCTTATTTCCTCTTCATTGCAGCAGATCACACTTACTGCTGAAATGTCACACAACTGAAAATTTCAACCTTGAAATACCTCTTTGGCTTTTCCTTTCCCTCTAAATACATCATGTCACAGCCCACAAAGGTAGAAAGGCCATACTGGGATTCACTCTCTTAACTTTGTTGGTAACACTGTGTGGGCAAGGAGATCTTTGTTTAGTTTATATTTTGTGCTAAGTTGCAGTGGAGACAATGTCTGTGCTGTTGTTTCAGAAGCTGCCACAGACATTACAACTCCAGTGTGTTTCCAGAAACATACATCTTGTTTCCCTCGTCTCTTGTTTTCCTCCTCCTCCCAAACAACAAATACTGTGTTGTGAAGGTACAAAGAAAAAGATCTGAGTTAGTATATTATTATGCTGTGGACAATCTTTCAGTGCTGGCAGACAAACGAGGACATTTGGGAGCCCAGTGGTAAGTACTGTTTTGTCTTGAGACATCCAGTGAATTTGCAGTCTGAAACTTTTTTTGGAGGTATGCAAGGGTTTTTTTATTTTTTTAATGGTGGATGCCTTCATATGTATTACTTGCATAATGGATGAGATTAAGTTCCTGGGTCCTATTAATGCTTGACCTGCATGCCACTAGTTACATGCAGCTGGGTAAAGTGGTTAACCCCTCTGCGTTTATCAGTACACCAGTACCTTTGCTCAGCACATCCAGTGGGCCATTTTCTATTTTCCCCTATTGTGCATAACCTGATACGACTAGAAAACTTTATGGTTAAAACAAACAAACAAAGAAAGTTATATATGGCTTAAGAGCACAATGAGTATCTTCATCTTCATCTTCCCTCTTCCCTTTCTTTCTGACCAATATAATTGAAAGAATTATTTTCTTCTTTTTTTCTCTATTTGCATAAAGAACACAGAGCAAGAGAACAGCCCAAACTAGAAAATTCCAGGTTAGTTTTGAGCCTAGTACCTTGAAAGACCATGTGGACCAGGCTTTTATTCTAAGTAACTCATGGACATTATAGCTTAATCATTACTTAGTTCTTCAGAATAGGGATATGAATTTTAGGTCATGCTGGAAGCTCAATAAAAGAAACCTTAAATTTTTACTTATAATGAGCTGAGAGAGGCTGAAAGATCTACTGAACCCACTTTTCCCCCCACCCTCCCTGCTTGTACACTGTACTGCTTGCTGCTAACAGAATTGTTAAAATTTTATTTCCTACTAAATTCTACTACCACTGACAGATGACACATTTGCAATGCAAAATGTAGCTACAGAGCGGATATCCTTGTTTAGAATAAAGTTTGTAACAGTTCATTAGTCTTTTTAATTGAAATTATGTAATATTTAAGCTCTTTGCTTTCTCGGTATTATTGTAAATTGTGGTTACTGTGAATCTCCAGCTATATAAATACAGGATGAGGCTAGGGAGTAGTTTTGCCAAAAAAAGCAGACAGGGTTTACAGTGGAAGTCCAACATGAATTAACACTCTTAGATTTTCACCAAGTTTCCTTCCAGAGACTGGGATTATAAACCACAGTTTTACAACTGAGATATTTCTGGTCTATTTCAGCTAAAATACCATCTATTTTGGGAAAACACATTTTTAAGTAAGATGTATAAGAAGTGAAGAAATCCAGAGGAGGAAACTCAAAGGCCTAATGAATCGGCACATACACAAAACCAAAAAAAAGAATATGAAGACAAAAGAAGAAAAATCACAGTGGCTGTGAGTGCTTCAGAGGGGGAAGGGAATAAGCCTCATTCAAAATCATGACAATGGGCCAAGAAATAACAGACCTGAATAATTTTTTTTTTTATAGCATTCAGGTACTAGTATTATTAAACCAAGAATAGACACCTAAACACAGTTAGGAACTATACAAAATGACAATCTCTATTCTACGTAGCTTACTTCTAGTTACTATCTGACAGGAGGCATATGGGTTAGAAGAGAAAGTTATGCATGTGTATTGTACTTAAATGCTCAACTTATTTTCAACAAACCTAGTCAACATGTTTTCGCTATGCAAAAGTATACATAACACCAACTCTGCCACTAAAGAAGTAACTAATTTTCAGAGTGGTCTGAGAGAGATCCAGATTCCCTTTTAGCAAAACGCAGTTGTGTGTCAGTCCCCAATCAACTTGTTCAATGAGACTTTTAAAAGAGCTTACAATTGTTCATGTACTCTTAGTCAGATGCAGAGGAGAAATACTGACAAGATATTCTCAAGAGGTCAAAACAACATAAAAGTATACTGCGAAACTAGAAAAATCAGAGAAGTTTGGCAAAAGGTTTAGCACAACATCCAATCAACATAAAACACTTCTCATTAACTTGGCCCATTCAACTTAGCAAACTTTAAACCCATTTGATATTAAGTTACTCAGAGTATTCCAAGAAGAAGAAACCAGAAGAAGGAGAAAGAAAGACAGAAAAGATATAGAAAAGCACACATATAGTTATGAACTCTTGGGTTCTAGCAGTGTTCGGATACAAACTCCAAGAGGAAGATAGGGTCTAGACAAACGTGATGTCCCTATGCTCGACCCCTTGGACTTCCTAGGCCCTTCCCCCAGGCTGGACTACCCGTCATTTGGCCACTCAGAAGCTGAGTTAGGGGACAGCCTCCAGTGTTTCATGATTGGCAGACCCTATGGGGCTGGGATACAGCCTCTAGGACTGGAGGATGTAGGGCAGTTCACTGTCTCACAAGGGCTACCTGCCCTTCCCCCAGGTAGAGAAGATTACTTGGCCTCCTCAGTGGTTCTACTGTCCTCATTTGTCCCACCTCTAACACACTGTACTGCTAAAATGTATCAACTGCAATACAGTTACTCCCTTCCTTATTTTTGCTCATTTTCTTTTGAACAGCTGGTAAATGACACTGGAAATTCCTGTTTTCTATCCCTTCTCTTGATTTTCCGCAAACCCACCAACCCAAAATGAACCCTGTGTAGAAAGTTCAGATGTTGTGATGAAATAGGTCCATGGATATTCAGGCATTTCAGCAGAATTCTGCTTTCAAATTTGAGCTGTCCCAAATGGTAATCACAACACAGAGACATTCTGGCATAAAAATGCAGATAGTACATGAGGTTTACTTACAAGACAAATGAAAAAAAGACATTTTTTCAGTAACACTTATAAGACAGCTTTTTTCAAGCTGTTTTTCCTAGCAAGATTTACGCACATGCATCAACTTCACATGCAAATTTTAGAGAGGCAGTGAAAACTAGTAGATTTGTCAACCTGTGGTCATGTTTTCTGTTTGATAGTTAGATTTGGAATCTCAATTTTATCAGCATTTCTGCCTAGACTTGAGGAACAGAAGGCCAAAAATCTCCTGTGAATGAGGAATCAACTCCCACAGCTTTCTAAAGGAAGCACAGCTTTCTGAAGAAAATAAACTATTAGAGTTGGAATTACCCCCGTTTGCTCATCTGAGCATGAATGAAATCTTTCTGCTGTCTCACCAGGTTCTTATGAAGTACAGAATCAACCTCGGATCTGAACAGTTGCAGTGACGGGGACAGATTTCTACCTACCCCTGTGCCAAGGTGTAGCATTTGATCAATTTCAGGAAGCTTAATTTGTTTCTAGCACCCCTCTGTACTCAGCAGCCTGAACAAATTGGACAGAATTAGGATGCATCTCTCTGTGTATTAATCTTCCAGTAGGTACGTATTACTCACCCGAAAAGTTCTCAAACTTAAGTGAAAATCCAACTGCTAGAAACAAATCAAGATATTAAAGAAATAAGGCTGAGTCTGAGTTATTTTCAAGTGTATTTTTTCCACAGAACACCTTCAAGCAAGTCAAAATATAATTATTTTGTTAGTACTAAGCTGTCCTTGTAGAGCTTAAATCAAAGAACACTGAGCAAGATGGATTTAGCTGGAACAAGCCCCAAGAAATACTGACCCTCAGAAACTTCCCTCTAAATACTTGCTCTTTTTGGAATGGGAATTTAATCCATCTCCATCTTTTACAGTTGTACATACCAATTAAATTGAAGGGATTCCGAGCTGTGCATGTCACCTAATGCACATCTCTGTGACCAGAATATCAAAGCCTCTGCTCTTCCGCATCTCCCTGGAATTAGGGTTGTAACTTAAATCAGAAAAGCCGAGATTATCACACTCAATAGGAAAACTATCAGGCCTCTGATTTACCAGTGCCTCACTGCCTTGCTTTCAGAGTTTTCAAGTATGTATTCCTGGTGGTGTGTATACTTGGGGAAAAAAAAGAATTACGGAATGTAAAAAAGGTCTTTTCTCACTGTCTGGATTTAAAACAATTTAAGAAGGTGAACACTCTAAAATGAGTTACGTCCCCTTAGTTTTAACCAGTCCCTTTCCACCAATAAGGAGAAATGAAATATGAGTAGATATGAGTGAAAAAATAAGTTTTCTGACAAGCGAAACAGCAACAGGAAAAAGAAAAATAACAGTAAATAATTACTAGAAACAAAACTGCTAAATCTCACAAACTCCCTGAGAACAAAGAGACACCCAAAATGGCACAAATACCCTTTCCAAGATGGTGCCCACCACAAGCGACCACAGTGGGGAGACAAAGGGAAAATGGCATCTGACTCTCCCCCCAGGACAGTGCCTTCCATGTGTCCGCGCAGTCTGGGAGAAAAAGGGAAAGAATTGTGGCAAACCTTCCTGGGAACATAGGAGCTTACAAAGCAGTTCTAGTGGCAGATGGGAACTGCCAGCGTGTGTGGGGTCAGTGCCACCACCCTTCACTTCCTCCTGCCACATGCTGGACTCTTGACAGGTTTGGTGCTGCTGTTTCTAAGCCACGAGTGTGTCAGAGTGGGGAAAGAACCTGTCAGCACCCTGCCCCAAAATTCCAGTTATGGCCATGGCAATGAGTCTTAAAGAGATAGTATCAATGTTTGTGTGGGGGGCACAGATAGATATGGAATACAATAATATTTTGGGTTACCCACGACACTCACTTATATCAATATTAAATAGAAATATAATGCAAGACAGGTGGGGTGATCATGAAATGAGATTGAAGGATGCTTCCAGGTCTTGTTTGAAGATAATGAATGTGAGCACAGTGACATACCATGGAATTAAGATCCCAGGATTTTCTAGCTATCAGATACAATACTTACTGTGGTGACTCCAGACTAAAAATAATTCAAGTTTCGCCATGATAAAGAGTCATTAATAGCATTATAAGCTCCTGAAAATACCCTTTTCTTTCTTCCTCCTTCTTATAAGTTGTTATAAAATAACAACAAGTGTCTGGAAGCCTTCCCCTGGGTATCATACAAGCCTTATTGATAGAAGTCTTCGGCATTCCACACCAGTGGAATGGAAGATGTTATAAAGTTTTCTGGGATTAAACTAGTTACAAGCAAACATATAGCATGGAGTCTATTAAAGTAGCCTCTGTTCTGCAACATTGCCTAATGTTTACAGAAGCATGAGGAAGGGAGGGCAATGAAACAGCCTTGTGCAACAAAAGGGATGAAGGAGAGTAGGAAGGACAATAATGGACACAGGGGCAGGAGGGTCTACCAACCAGTAGAAAAATGCTAATGCAGTGCTTTCATGCTCTCTTTATTGGGTTAGCAGACCCAATCTGCAAGCCATCACTGCCCATACCTACCTGATAGAAGTGATGTGAAAAAATCCCAATCTATGACTTTTTATCTCCTCCTTTCATCCTCAAAGACATCTTCTTATGCTCTTTAAAGATGCCTGTGGTTTGTAAGGAAAAACTAAGTACTTTCTGAATTATTCCCAAGCATTCAGTTAGGGGATGAATGTCAAACTCCCAGTCTGCAAGCTGCAGCTGTGGAATGGTGCCTTTCAGCTCCCAGACTTCTAGCCACACTTTGGTTACATCTTTGCCATACTAGACAAAGTCACTTTAAGACCCCAGTATGCAACAGTGCAAAATACAGTGCTTACATAGTGACAAATGTTGTTCTGGAGCACTCTCGAGGTATATCCAGAAACAAGACTAACACACTGACTTATTTCTCTGCTAGAGATTTCTCTTGTAGTTTCTTAGACACAGAGAAAACAATCAAGGGGATAGAAGCCACCAAAGGAAAGGAGGTTTAAATCAAATTCTTTAAAACAAAATGTGGACTAGACCATTTCACTACCTGCAAAGATCACTGATTCGGATCAGGTTGTGAGGAACATATCAAGGCATGAAGGCAAGAGCAATTATTCTTGTTCAAACATGAGCAATTTCATTCTGTCTGTCTCTCATCACCCTCTAGTGAGCCCAGCACTTGTACTTGCAGCTCAAGTTCTTTCTGCAGGGCAGGACACACATTGCAGAACCTCACAAGCATCTTCATATCACATTAAAAGTCCATGTCATGGCTCAGTATTCTTTCTGCAACAGGGAATTGTTGAGTTACATTCTCATCAGGCTTCTGTGCTAACTGATCATAATTCTCATTTCCTTTATTTAAATACCCATAATCAGCTGCTTTAATATTGTGCCAGCAAGACAGCTGCATAAGAACTGATTCATTTATTTTCATACCTTAACTTCCACTAATAACAAGCTATCACACAAATGTCACTGAATTAAACATCAAAAAATCCTGTCATATCCCTTAGGAGGGGAAATCGGGTCATGGAAGACCCTTTGTGAAAGGATTTGTTGTTCAATTTTGGACGGTCGGGACGGATGGAGATGAGAGATCTCTGAAGTCCGGTCTTAGAGCATGAGGTTTATTGCTGAGGGCGTGGGTGTAGGGGACCTGCTAGGAGCTGCCAGATGCAGCTCGAAGCAGATCAGAGAAGTAAGAGAGCAAGCAGGAGAGAGAGAGTAGAAAGGAAGGGGTATGTAGAAGTGACTGCAGTTCCCGTCTACAACACAATAAATCATCTTCTGTGCTGAATATTCTAATTTTCATTAACCAATCTGGTATAAGCCACAAATCCTATAACATTTACATGCAGCCTATAAGAATCGTTGCATTACCATATGGCGTTATATTTTAAACTCTAAAATCTACTTTTTGGACCCTCTGCCGAGTTGGCAGCATCTACTCTGCCCCTTGGACCTGTCTGCAAGCAGAGGGCATTGTTTAATCAACGGGGGGATCACCTTCAGCTGATCATACCATTGTTTTCCAGTTGTTCAGTAACTGGGGTTTAGTAACTCAAAGCTTGTTTTCATTTCAATCTCGCTTATAGTTTCCATATTCTCAGCATCTTTTGCCAGGTAATCATATTTATAAGGCTTTCCTATTTCATCTTCCCCAACACCTTTGTGTTGGCCAAGGTAATCCGTTTGAACTTTGGCAGAAGACAGGAAAAGTTGTCCACACTACCAGCACATCAGACAGTAGCCCCCTCATGTAGGACCATGCCCATCTCCAATTCATACTTGCAGGGACAGTTTGTACAGGAGTTTGGTTTTTCCAACATCTGTAGAAGATAGGGAAGGAGAAGTGGAGTAGAAAGAGTGGAGTGGGGAATCTTCCAAAAGAAAGTCTTTTTTAGTTGGAACATAAGCAACAAGCCTTCGTGAAGCAGACATGGGAATGCAAGTAAGAAGGCCTGTAATCTATTCACAGCTTCTACCCTGTATGTGTCTGCATGGCTTTGAACAAACTAGGTGTCATGGTTTTGCATAGCTGGGAGTTGTAGTTAAAGAAGGCTCCAACAGCCACGGAAGTGATTCTTTGCAAAAAGGTGCTTACAGCTTCCTCTAGACCCAACATAACCAATCAACTGCCTAGGTTGAATATTGGCAACTTTTTTAAACCACTTAGAGAGCTTGACATGCCTCTGTGATCCACATTTTAAGAACGAACAAACCCCGGGAAAGCTCTCTTTTGCTTCCAGTGGCTGAATGGGTAACTAGGAGGGCAGAGCTGGGCCGGACGTGCTCACCCAGTCCAGGCCTGGCCAGGTCGGCCAGGTCACAGCTTGGCTGAGATTGCAGCCACTTCTGCTTGTTGGACATGCCCCCCCCAAAGGCCAGGCCGGCCCTCACCCCTAGTGTGGCCAAAATTCATCTGGGGCTGCTGCCCAGCAAGATCATGTGACCAAGAGAGATAAGAAAATTCCAGCTGCAAGGCCCGGGTAACTCTCTTAGTGCTGTTCTTCCAGACCAGATGACGCCTGCAGACATCAATCCTCTCCCATGTGAGAGGAAAGGGAAAGGTGAAGACGCGTAAAGAAAACACTCTAAAGATGCCCAAGTCAGTGAGGAAGGAAGAACTGAGACCCCGAGAGAGGAGAATGAGGAGATGCTTCAATCCTAGAAGCTGAAATTCTGTTGTAAAGCTATGGTGATGGACTATGATATATCAGAGTACCCATTGTAATTCCATGAAAAGCGGGGGGGGGGGGGGGGGGGGTGGAGCGTTCAAACTGCAATCATGAGCAAAAGTACCTGTGTTGAAACAAACAAATGCTGAAGTAGCTGTAACTTGCTGTGAGCAACAGTACCTGTGCTGAAATAAGCAAATGTTAAGGTAGCTGTCATTTGATAAGAAACTTGAGCAGAGATCCCACAAAAGAAAAGGACCTCTGTTCCTAGAGATGAAGATACTCTGAGAGATAGTGTTCTTACACCTCTCAGGCACTTTGATAAGTGACGAGAACTTTTGTTTCTGAGCAGCTCATCCTTAAAAATGGTACCCCATTAGCTAAAGGAACCCTCGAAAGCAGTTGAGGGGAAAGCTACAAGGTGAGGGAAAGGATTTTCACATGCAAGCAGAGAACCATCCTGGGTGGCTGTCTTGCTGTGACATTGAAGCTGCAAGAGGCTGTTTCTTGTGGAGATGTCTCCATAGTTTGAGCAAGAGAGACTCCTCTCCCTAAGTGAACTGAAAAACAGAAATTATTATATAAGTGATGAACTGACTACAAAATCTCAAGGGTTATGAACTGACTAGAAAATCTCAAGGGTTGTGTTTTCCTTTTACGTTGTTAGTAGAAGGGAGAAGTGGGGGGAAGAGAGGTGTTCTGAAGGTTTAGTCTGACTTTTTTTTCCCCCTCTTTTAAGTCTGTTAATAAACTTCTTTATATTCTGTTAAGTTTTGTGCCTGCTTTGTTTTCTCTGAATTCTTCTCTCACAGAAGGAAAATGAGTAAGTAATGGATAGTTTGAACCAAACCACTACACTAGGTTAGCATTCTGCTTCTTTTGCATCTTAACCTGGGTTATCCAGAGGTGATTTAACCTAGGGATTAAAAATCATGAGAGCACAGTTTGGGGGAGAAGGAAATTACACCATTCAGCATCAAATGAAGACAGGCATGGCACCTCTGCACAGGGTGCTGCTGGCCTTGGTGCTGCCACAGGCAGGAGGACATAGAAGAGATCCCTTGTCTCCCACTCGCAGGAGGCTGGGAGACAGTGGCAGCAATTTTAAAGGTTGTTTGATGAAGTGGCAGTCCGAAAGCACATTTCAGATGACTGCCTTACTGTATTAAAGGCCTATTTTTATCCAGCCTTATAAGTTCAAGGACATTTCTCCTGCAGTTGTGGAGCTCTCTGCTAGCTCTTTGCCGTAAATTATTAAAATTGAAGACTGAGCCTCCTTCTTACAGGCAAGTACAGCAGGAATAAACAAAAAATGGATTTGGAATGGGTAGCATATGTTTTTTCCAAGAACAGATGACTAGAGGAATGGTACCTTCTACCCAAACACCTCCGAAAAAGGCTGTACCAAAGTGCCATTAGCCATTGGCCACAACTAAAGGCTGCTTCACAGCTGTCTCTGCTGTCGTCCAGGCTGCAGTGTCTTGAAGAGTAGAGGACTAGAGACAAGTATAAAATACAGTACAGGCAGCAAGCTGTCCTGTATTCGTGCCGAAGGGCTTTGATGGGCACCCTACCTGAGAATTCCAATCCTCCCTCTATACCCAAGGCTGCAGCAGTTTGGATGGAGAGGCCTGAGTTTTCAGAGAAAGCATTATAGGTACCTGAGACCTACACACAAACTGTCTTCCTGAACTCATACATTGTGTCTGTCCCAGTAGTTGGCTGGAAGTTGTTTGAAGCATTTTTTAAATGCTTCCAAAATAAAATGGGGAAACAGCTACTTACTTTGATGCCTTTAATGTGCAACTCCCTCAGCTTCTCCATTTTTGCCGTTTTGATGTCTGCACTAATGCTACAATGTGGATCACTGCTTTCCTTTTGAAAGGGGTCTAATGCAGAGGTAAGCTATGCGAAAACCAGATAGCTCTTCTTTTTTTTTCCCCCCTTAACTTTCACACTCTCCTTGCACTCTGATTTCTCTCTTGGAGCCTCCAGAAAAGAGTGTTCATTAAAGTTCATACTTCCTTTTTTGGCTTTTTAATTTAACATCACACAAAGAATAGACATTACCATGAACAGCAATGGCTTTGCCTCATGCTGTGGAATATTAGTACTAGTAAGGCCTCTAACACATTTTCAAGAAAGCACCTTTAAAAGCACTCAGCAGAAGCCTTGATAAAAGTTAACTCTTTATTCCAGGTGTGTGCCAGGCCATCTCAGGCTACATCCAGCAAGGGTAATTTTACAACACGTATTAAATAAGACACTTATAATATTTTACTTAACTGGATATTGATACATTGGTTTGCCAAGGAGTTGGCACATTGAAAGGGCAAAAGGACATAGAGCATGTCACCTTTCCCTTTCTTTTTTCAATGTGGTGGTTATAAAAGATCACTGTCTTAATTTTGAAGCAGAAAAGAGTTGGGTTTTTTTACTTGAATAATGTCAGTACTGACTTTTGCCATTATAGATATATATGAGCATCAGAAACCGGAAACAATTGAACAATTTATCCTTTAATCTTCATACAGAAAAGAAGGAACAGAATTTTAAAAAGAACAGTGACTGAATGAGGATGGAAAATAACGTGTGGATGTATTTCTTTCATCTTGGATGAAGAAGAGGTGGATCTCCAGACATTCACATCACCAAATAATCTACTTTCCTGTATGTTAGTAGGAATGAGCGTAGAGATAGATTTTACACCCCCCCCCCCCAAAATAGGGGAAAAAAGTACTATGATCTCAAATCAGAGGTCATACACTTCTGTGGTTAGTAATGAGGAGAAAAAATATTCTTCACAAAAAGAGGGAAAGGCAGTAGTCCTATATGAAAGCCAGCATGTCTTTTATAATTTTATGCTAAATATAATTTTTAAACTGTCCAATTCAAGATTTATTTTCCCTAAGCAGAATATAGATATCAGAATAGGTGCTGTATCAATCACACAGTTTTTCTTAAGCATGGAATTCCAAATGTGCCTCATTCCCTTGGCACGGACATAAGAATTGGTTTAAAAGGTGAAATGAAAGTCACTGAGCAGTTTCCAATCGCCATAAATATCTATGTCTTGTTGAAGACATGAACAAGAATTCTTCTGTATGATTTCATCATCCAAATTATGCTTATGCAGCATTTTTCTTATGAGGAAACACTAAGGGAGACGAGTTGTCAAACACCAATTTGTGCAGTCATCTGCTGCTAATTATTTCTTCCATTTCTGGGGTACTTTCCATGGGAAAGAGTCCGTGACACAGACATAACTGAGTTATATTTTACAGTAGTTCTGTTAAATAATGAAGCACTAGCCCTTCCAGCTGAAATAGCCAGTACTGAAAGTTTGAGTTATTTGTCCAGATCTGATAAATTTTTACACAGTTCACCCCATCTGGCGAATTAATCTCAGGCCATTTTCAACCTGTTGCCGCTACACTAAACCCAGGAGCTTTGTGCCGATAAAAGAAAGGTGGCCAGTCTCCATCTGAGTATATCAAATGACAGAGGATCCATCAATTCTTTCAATATTTCTTCTTCTGACTAAAGACTACCATTGCTAAAAAAATTATATGTTATCTTTCCTTTTGAATTTGTAAACCTTCAGTTCCTTTTCCTGACAGATCTAAGAGGCCTTTGGTAATGACATCTCCCCATGGAAACAGAACTGGTTTCTTGGAGACGAGGTGGCCTAGTTCACACAGTGATCTTCTTAAAACGCTTTCTTCAACAAATTCATTTCCCAGCATTCCTGCTTTCTTTGTGGGGAGTGTTATTTTACAGGAAGGACTTTACATTCTTCCTTCTTTCAGTCACTCAAACTTGGTCTGGAAGTGTCCAGAAATCATCCCTCATTTTAACTTTGTACTTCAGTTACTATTAGCTTGACTGTACCTTTGAATGCAGGAATTTAATCCTGTCACTGTGTCTTCTCCGGCTTGTATTTTTCAAGTCTTTCTTCTTAAGCTAGTATTTTCTTCAAACCTGAAATCATATTAATATCTTTTCATCATTTGCTACAGCATTTCAGTAAGTTTTTCTCAAATGCTAGCATAGGGATTTTATAGGTCACCCCAATATTATTTCAGTCAATGACTTTTCAATTGCGTATGCAGCAACAAAAAAAAAATCTCTTTGCTCTCCTGTTTGTTCACTGAAAAAGCTCAGCCCAAGCATTACAGTGATAGTTAAGGACACAGAGGAAAATTTTCCATCTATAGCTGTTTAAGCATGTTATGTCAAATTCTTTGAAATTTTTGTACTGCAAATACTACTCATATTAACTGTCCGGTTTAAATTACTAGAACTACCCACTGAAGAAAGAACAACTCATTTGACTAAGAATTATAGAGATAGCCCTGGTCTAAACAATATGATAACAAACTTCCTTTTTTCCCATAATTGTAACTAAAGATGTTTATTTTAACAGTAGCTTCCTGGCTACAAATAGACAACTCTCTTGATTTCCAGCCTATTTGTATCCTGTCCTGTAAGTTTACACTGTCCATATTGTCTTGCACTAGAACCAGTTCTGATTCCCAGCAACAGTCCTCTTATATGTATTTCACCCAACTTCTTGATTATAGAAAAAATTATAGAGGATGCCAGATACAAAAATGGATGAGATAATTTAGTATCCAAAACATTTACATACCCCAAATTGTATACTTGAATAGATGGGAAGCTTACTTTTAAGCATATTTTTACATCTAATACATATATGGAAGGCCTAAAAATTATTTCTATCTGAAGAGACATTTTTTATGACCTATTATAACTACTAAAAGCTAGAGAAAGTTGTTACAGAAAACATGAATCCTGAACTTTCAAAGAAAGTAAGCATCAAAATAAAAAGTTGAAGTACAAACCACAGGAGCATTATTTAATTGAGATATGTAGACGGAAATGCACTTATTCTTTTGCCTTTTTTTGAGCTACAAATACAACAGTTCACTAAGGACTTTTTAACTCTTGCCCAGAACTGTATTGGAAAGGGTGAGAAGGTGTGGGCAACAGCCTGAGAGAGATAATGAAATTACACAGTAGCACCTCATAAACACACATTGCTTTCTATCTGTGCTGGGATGTGAAGGTTTTGCCATTTCATGGAAAATTCTGATCCATATGAGCTTCCTACTCTTCTGCTGGCACTTGGGCAAGGATTTTATGATAGCTTGAGAATAAAAAAAGGAGAAACAGAAAGACAGACATATTCCTCCCTGTTCATCTGCTTAGAATTACTGTAATAAGGTCAAAGCCCTGTGACTGCCCACAGATCTCTAATTCATCCTGTTCTCCATATTCCATGCGCTGGTGTACAGGCACTTCATAGAAGTATTTGATTGTGTCAGTATCCCAGTAGGGGTGCACAGGGATGCTCTTGTCTTGTGGTTATGTCTTTGGCTGCTTGTGCTTGATCAGTGTATTCCCTCTTAAACCTCCCTTTGCTTCTTGGGTGGTCACTACACTCCTCCCCATGCCAAGCTCTGTCAAGCCTGGCTGTGTCTCCAGCTTCCTTCAAATATAGTTTAAAGCTCTCTCAATGAGCCCTGCTAACTCCAGAGCTATGCTCCTTTTCCCCCTTTGAGACAGGTGGACCCCATTTGTTGCCAGCAGGCTCAGTGATCAGTGACCAAAATCCCCTCAAATTCTGCTGGTAACATCTGCATGATTTACCTGTTTCCTTCTCCACCATTCCCTGCAACTGGCAGGGACAGAAGAGAGTTTGGAGACAGGAGAGAGATTGGAAACAGAGGAGCTATTGTTTTGTTTCTTTACTGGACTTATTAATATTACACAGTTCAAATATTTTACAGTATGTCAGTCATCCTCAGTAGAATGTATATATGATAAATTAATTTAATTGTTCTTCTAAATTGTTAGTATGGGAAAAGAGGTACATGTGAGGCAACTAGTAAAGAGTTCTGTAGCACTCTATCTTGGGCATATTAGTGATGCAGCTGCACATGTATAGAATCATAGAAAGAGTTGAATTAGAAGGAACCTTAGAGATTATTTGGTCTCACCTCCTCTGCTTTGGACAGGGCTACCTTACATCAGATCAGTTTGCTAAAAGGCCCATCCAGCCAGGCCTTGAACACTTCCAGAGGTGGGGCATCCACGAGTTCTCTGGGCAACCTGTTCCAGTGCCTCACCATCCTCACAGTAAAGAATTTCTTCCTAATATCTAATCTACCCCTCTTTCAGCTTAAAGCCATCACTCGCTGTCCTATCACTACATGCATTTGTAAAAAGTTGTTGGGGTTTAGGAGTTAGCCTGTTTTTCTCTTAAGGAATTTTCCCCATACTAGTTGCCAGGGGACAAACTACTGGGTGCTTAAAGGAAACAAAAAGACCTGGCCAAAGGGGCGGGGTCAACTAGCCACCCTTTTGTCACCTGTGGGGTTGGGACACCCGGGGGCTGCCTGGTGTTCTCAGCGTTCAGTGTGGTAGCTGCCTGCCATCGGTCAGCACTTGGGCTGCTTTGGGCTGCTTGCTTTTCTACGGGAGAACCTTGGGATCCCCAAGCCTGCCTTTCCCTGTCCCGCTGGGAGCTGTGCCACTGCCATCCTGCTCCACTGCTGCTCGGAGTTTTCGCTACTCTGTAGCTCGTACGCCCTGCCGACTGAGAGACCTGCCAGGCTTTCCTGCTGCAGCACAGGAGTTTGATACATCTCGCCTGCCACCCGGGATCTGTGCTCGCCCCTGCTGTTCCAGCCTGCTGTTCCTGAGGATCTGGCCGGACGCCCAGGGGTTTGTGAGGCTTTTCATCCATCCCTTCCTGGGACCCCAGGCTGCCATTACCGGTGCGCCCCAAGCTCGCTCCAGGGCGCCCCCTGCAGCCGCGGGGGAACCATCGCACCCGCCCTGCTCACTGGGAGCCGCCCTGGAGGAACTGCACCCAGGGGAAAGGGCCTGAGGCCGAGAGAGGCTGCACTGGGTTTGTGCTGCTGTTTGCTGTCACTGCCACAGTTATATCTGTTTGTTTGTATTGTTTTATATATATATATATATATATATATATATATATATATATATATATATATATCAGTAAAGAACTGTTATTCCTATCCCTCCTATCTTTGCCTGAAAGCCCCTTATTTTCAAATTTATAATAATTTGGAGGGGAAGGGGGTTGCATTTTCCATTTCAGGGGAGGCTCCTGCCTTTCTTGTCTGACACCTGTCTTTCAAACCAAGACAAAAGTCCCTCTCCAGCAATCCTGTAGGCTCCTTTAGGTACTGAAAGGCTGCTATAAGGCCTCCTTAGAGCCTTTTCTTCTCCAGGATGAACTATCCCAAGTCTTTCAGCCTTTCCACAGAAGTGTTCCATCTCTAAAATTTTTTGTGGTCCTCCTCTGGACTTGCTCCAACAGAACTATGTCCTTCCTGTGCTGGAGCTAGGTGCAGTGCTCCAGGTGGGGTCTTATGAGAGTCAAGTGGGATAATCACCTCCCTCCACCTGCTGGGCGAGCTGCTTTTGACGCAGCCCAGAATATGTTTGTCCTTCTGTGTTGTGAGCTCACATGTTGAGCTTCTTGTCAACCAACATCTTTAAGTGCTTCTCCTCAGGGCTCCTGTCAATCCAGTATTGACACCAGGGATTGTCCTGACCCAGGTGCAGCTTGTGGCATGGTTTAAACCCACCTGGAAGTGAAGCCCCACCCAGCTGCTCCCCTCCTCCCAGCCGCTCCACTCCTCCCAGCCCCTCTGGTGAGAGAGACAAAAGGCAGAGATCCCAGGCTGGGATAAGAACTATTTACTGGAAATAGCAATGAGATAAGAAAATTAATAGTAACAGCAACAATATTAATAAAAAAGAGGGTGATTTGCATACAAAAAATGCTCACTGACTGATCAACCGAACCCAGCGCCACACTGCCCCCCAAGACAAGGAACAAAATGGTCCCCCGTACCCTCTGCACACACATTTTTTTCCCCAAGCCCAAGACAATGGAAAACAACGGTGGAAATTCCCTCCAGTTGGGATCAGTTTTACCCTACCACTCCATTCGCTGCTTGCTTCCCTGGAAAACAGACAAAATGGCAGGGGACCCTCCATGTGCTACCTGTTTCCTCCATCTGAGGCCAGGCCCACCTTCTCGGAAGTGCAAATCCCTTATCTCGGTCCCCTGGCAATGATGTAAGTGGTGTAGAATAACAACATAGAAACTCCCACATGGCCCTGGGCTCTGCACCCTCACGGCTACTGCAAAAAATTATCTCTGTCCTTGGCTGAAACCAGGACACCTTGTTGAACTCCATGAGGTTCACACAGACCAACCTCTCAAGCTTATCAAAGCCACCCTGGATGGGGAACTGACTGCACCACAAAGCTTGGTGTTGTTGACAAGCTTGCTGAGGGTGCAGTCAATCCCATGACTTCTCAAATATGGTGGATAGCAGCCTAACCGCTTCCTTGGCCCATTTCCTCAGGACCTGTGGATGCATCTCATCCTGTCCCATGGACATATGCATGTTTAGATTCCTTAAATTGTCTCAGACCTGATCTTCTCCTACAGCTGGAGGTTCTACATTCTCCCATTTCCTTCCTTTCCCTTATGTGATTTGGGAGAAGCACAATTACTGAAAATAAAAATGCCTTTGTCTATTAAAAAAGTTTCACTTATTGAAAAAAACTGTACAGAAGTCAAACAAATGGCCTTATTGACTGCTAAATAAGCTTGTTCTGTTCACATCTGATAGGAGAAAGAGGAAAACTGTGAAACACCAAGATTTTAAATACAGAGTCCACTGTGTGTTTACCTTTATATGGTGTTGTCAAGGCAATATTATTTGCAAATAATCTTCAAGGAATTTTTATAAATCCTCCTTCAAATTAAGAAAGACACAAATCCTAAGACAAGCATTTTGCCAAACTGAATCACTTATGAAGTTTAACAAATGAAACAACGTGTGCTACAACCTCTCTCTCTCTCTTGATTTCTCACCATTTCAACTACAAAGACTCAGCTTACTCAGATGGGCAGATGTCTCACATTGTGAGAAGCAGAGCGCATACAGCATGTTCCAGAAACACCATGCACTGATCTCAGGTTTCTTTTTTGTTGCTATTTGGATAGTGAGACAATGTTACAGTGATCCTGAGGGCTGTCCTTCCTTCTCATGTAGCTTTCACTCTGAACTTTGCTAAGACATCCTGAAAAGTTTGTTCTGTCCTCATGAAGACCTTTCCATTTGAGCAGCCAGGCATTAGCTGCTCTAACCACTCTTTCCCTAATCTTCAGTATGACTCTCCTTTGTATGGAGAGAATTTATATCCACATTACTCTGTTTAATGAATGAATGAATGAATGAATAAATAAAAATAAAGACAGACAGATAGATAGATAGATAGATAGATAGATAGATAGATAGATAGATAGATAGATAGATAGATAGATAGATAGATATAATCAGAAACACGACCTGAATAAAATTAACCATGGTGTCAGTATTTGTATTGTTCAAATAATTATACACTTGATCAGTTTCACACTTCATAGTCGTTCCTGGATTTACTTTAGCATTAGACCATGGCATACTATAGAATAGTATCAATTAGAATTAGAAAATAATTGGTGTGACATCCTGCTTAGGTTTTCACCTGAGCACACAGCAGGTCCTACAGGCTTATTCTATCTGAGATTCTATTACAGCATTACATTACTTACATCCTTTGTAACCCCTACATAAATTTTAAAAAGCAGAGTTATCAAATATCTATTGGATGGAAGTGATGAGGAAAAAGAAAAAAATTGTATAAGAACATTAGTATGATATCTATTTCTACCTTTCTGCTATTTTAGAGAAAGAAATACAATTTACTGTGCTCAAAACCTACAGAATGTTTTCTGCTTGATCAGTGAGTTGAACTAGTTAATCAAAAGACTTACTAAGTGTCTTTTTGAGGATGAAATAACTTCAAACAACAGAAGTTCTGAGATAACTTGCCTATTCAAAAAAGTTGAGTCTGTTTTGATTTCTGAGGAGACTGGAGCACAAAGAACGACTCTTATCTAGGGATTGAATTAGACAAACATTTATCTCTTCCCCATTCATCCCCTTGGTCCAGTACTTCTCTCTTGGTCACATGGCCCTATCCTAGCAAATATTGTAGTTCTCACCCTACTCAAGTCAATGAATAATGAGAACATAATTTATTTATTTTTTATAAATATATATGTATACAAACAGTTCTCTTCTGAGTTAGCTGTCTATTGGGACAGTCTGTTGAATTGTCTGTTGAAAAGAAACAGACACCAGTTGATTTAACACAAGTGAAGCTCTGGTAGCTGTGGTCAGGGATTCCAGTACACATGCTCTTACAGGCCTTAGAGATATGCAAAAAGATCAAAAACACCCCCAACATTTATGCTAAGTTCATCCCGTTATAGGTCAAGCCCAGCAATAGGACTAGATGGCAAGCACAAGTCACAAGTGTTTGGCTCTATGGAGATGAATAACCTCAGTAACAACATTTCTTTTCTTTTTTTTGGGGGGTTTTTTTTTTGGGGGGGGGGTTTGTTTGTTTGTTTGGGTTTTTTTTGTTGTTGTTGTTGTTGTTGTTGTTGTTGTTGTTGTTTTGTTTTATGTATTCTCCTGTTCGCTCACTTACATCGAGAAACATTGTTTGGTTTTTAATCCAGACTGACTACACTACACAGATGCATTTCAATCTACTTTGGAATAAAATTTTTAGTTCTTTATACTCAGCAATCTTCTACTCTGCAGGGGGTTGAAAGACTATGTTGGCACACAATAAGGACTCTCAACATTTTGGCTTGCTATAAGCAGTGAAATTGAACAGAACAGTTGTTGTTCTTCTGTCTCATGCTGAATTTTGTTCACAAGAAAAAATCACTTATGTTTATGTTTCAAAAGCACTAAATCAAACATTTTTTGCTGTGTTACAAAAATTTTACACTATGTCAAAGTTTCTCGCAAGGTATATAACAACACTTTTTACAGGAAATGTGAGTTTAATCACGCGAATACCTACTTGTGCTGCAGTGAGAGGTGGCTGGAGGGGTAAAGTTACTTTCTCCAAACAGAGCAGTACACATGTGCCTAAACACAGCTTGGAGATCAAAGCCTTTGAGGAAATGAGTGACTTACTAATAAAGGAAATAATTTGGCCTTCATCACTAGCATAAGTCTCCATTGGTGAGCTGCTGTTGCAGCTCTCAACAAGAGTATTGGTTTAGGGTAACTTTTAAAGTGCTTTGTTATCAAGTAGTTACTCCCAGGGCAATTAAAGACAAGGAGTAATATAATTAAGCTCTGATGCTGTGTCACAGCACCTCTGAGAAAAAAAAAGCTCTCCCTGAGAACTTCTGTTCAAGTACAAAGGAGATGCCACTTAATGAACTCTGTCAGAAAACCATGGTGGTCATAAGCTGCAAGAGCAGATTACGGGTAAGGAGTTGCAAAAAAAGGCAAGTAAAGAAATGCTGCTTTAAAGATGTAGACACAAATCTGTCAAGATACATGCAGAAAAAGGAGGAAAATATCTGTGTAAGAAGATGGGGAAGATCAAAGATACGCAACTATATATGTGTAAATCAGTGTAGTTCTACTGACTTAAAAGGAGCTTCACTGATTACCTAGCTGGAAAGATTTGCAATTAAAAACTGTCATTCCACTGAAAAAATAGCTGTATTTGTAAATGTGTCATTTTTTTCCTCCTTCAACTCCTATAAGCCCTGTATCAAAACCAGCTGAAACAATTATGTTTGGTTTTAAATGATTACACATAAGACACTAGTACTTTACCATTACAGTCTTAAAATGCTTTACTCTAATATGACATAAACTTCATACCAGCTTATATATTGTCTTATTACCCAATATCACTATTTTTCTCTGCTGTTCCAGTAAATTAACTGTTAAAGAGCTAGCTGGTTTTGATTTAAAGGGTAGCCACACTGAGTTACCTACAGCAGCTTCGTAACTTCTCACAGTTCAAGATTTGTAGGATATCTTGAGACCCTAGTAAGTATTATTATGTATTTTTTATGGCAGTAAGCCATAGCAGAGGGCATGCATACAATTTCAGCATTTGAGCTGCCAGAATTTCATAGTTATTTTAAAAAGCTGAGCTAGTAACTACCATTTACTGGTTCTTCTCAGACCTCTGTTCAGGCCTCACTGCAACAGAAGAAAGTTAGAGGGATCTGGAAGCAGTTAAGCCTTTTTCAGCAGTGTTGCTGTGGTTCAGCCCACCTTCGGTATGAGTGACACTGAGTGGGTGGATTTCCCCACTCAGGATTCTGCCCCTGAGGGTGGATCCAAGGAGGAATCTGCGGCATAAGGCTTACACCCCTTGAATGCCACTCACACCCCATCTCCTCCCCTGTTCCAGAGCCTCCAGTATTCCCAGGCTCGGACAGGCTAGCTTGGTTTAAAATTCCCTCCAGCTATACTGTTATTGGTTAGTTTAGATTTCTTCCTCCCCTAAGATGTTTCTGTTGGTTTCTTGTCATTTCTCATTGTTTTCTGATTGGTTACCTCTATTGTACCTCCCTCTCTTTGTAACCCTTCAAGGGCTGTGGCCACGGAGTAAAAAACCGTCTCTCTGCTTGGCTTTCCTTCAAGCTTCTATCTCCCTGCCCCCTCAGGGCAGAGAAATAAAACCTGGACTGTAGCCACGAAGATTCCGTCTCTTTCCTCCTTGCCTTCGCTACTGCCTTGTAACAGCCTAAACTGCTTGCTGCAAATGGCTTTCAGGCCAGAAGAACTGAGGCATGCAAACCTCGGTAACCTTACATTGATCTTATGCCGCTATCTCATGCGGGCTTTGAACCCCACGGCTGCAGGCCAAGCCAGTGCCAGGCACAGCAGCGCAGCACAGCAGAACACATCTGCAGGGGCAGAGATTATTTTTGGGAAGGTCAGACAAAACCTTGCAAGAACTCTGCTTAAAATCTCAAGTGTCAGACTGTCCGTTTTAATAAAATACTCCTTGGGTTCACTCAAAACTTCTTGCTACAACTTCCCAGCAAGAAATCCCACACTGAACCCCTTGCAGCTTTAGACGAAATACTTCTCAATGGCTTCTTTCACCATCTGAATATTTTAGTGCTTTGATGCTTAAACAAGGTGCAGGAACATGACAGTTCAGTCACCTGATATTCAGGTATAAGCTAATGAAAATTACAGAAAAAACAATGCAAGATTCTTAAATATGTAGGAATTCTGTGAGGAGAAGGAGATCACTTTCTGTCTTCCTGAATGTGCTACAGGAGAATAAAAAAAAATTGCAATTGTTATGCATGGGGAAAATAAGATAAGTGCAAAATCTCTGGAGGTGACTATTATAGTTCCCCTGGAGGGGAACTATTACATTAATTATTATTGTGTAATTATATCATTGTGGTATTACAGTTATATTCGTCAGTGACGCAGTGCAGCCCTGGATCTTTTTCCAGGTCTAATCACCCTTCTCAGAGCAATACTAAGGCAGACAAAAACTTTGTGTGTAGAGGAGGACGGGTTATTCAGCACTTAAATATTCCGGTTGCCTTCACTGAACAAACGTTGGTGCTTGAAGGATGTTAGATTTCACCCCTGTCATGGTTTAACCCCAATCAGCAACTTAGCCCCACATAGCCGCTCACGCACTACCCCCATAGAGGAATGGCAGAGACGACTGCAAGAGTAAAAGTGAGAAAACTCATGGGTTGAGGTAAAGACAGTTCAGTAGGTAAAGCAAAAGCCATACAAACAAGCAAAGCAAAACAAGGGATTAATTCACCACTTCCCATGGGCAGGCGGGTGTTTAGCCATTCCCTGGAAAGCAGGGCCCCATCATGTGATTACTTGGGAAGACAAACACCATCGCTCCAAAGGCCCCCTCCTTCCTCCTTCTTCCCCACCCTTTATATACTGAGCTGATGTCATGTGGTCTGGAATAACTCTGGGGTCAGTTGGGGTCAGTGATCCCAGCTGTGTCCCCTCCCAATTTCTTGTGCACCCCCAGCTGCCTTGCTGGTGGGAAAGGCAGAAAAGGTCTTTGCTCTTTGTAAACCCTGCTCAGCAATAATGAAAATATGACTGTGTTATCAATGCTGTTTTCAGCACAAATCCAAAACACAGCCCCATGCCAGCTACTATGAAAAAATTTAACTCTTTATCTATCCCAGCCAAAACCAGCACAACCCCAAAGAAGGCCAGTGCGGGTACCCTGAGACTGCTTGGTGATGGGAAAGCAAGTATGATAGGTGGGAATGATTAAGATATTTGTTTCAAGAGCAAATATCCAAATAAAGCTAAAATACTCATGTAGAGGTACTTTGGATACCCTTGGCATTACTAGGTTTGGATTTTGTAACTAAAGCAACAAGAGTCCTTTTCTATATTAAATTACAAAACTGGGAGTCTTTTAACATTGCACATCTTTGGGTCAAATAAATCCCTATGGAGGGAAATACACTGGATTTTCACCAACAAACATAATTTAAGTGCTGTATGGTTACATATCATAACTATTATAATATTGCTATCTATTAGAGATGTCTGCTGAGATACTTCCCCAATATCTAGTTTAATTCCAATAAAGAGAATTCATAGTTTTCTCAATACCAGAAATAGCTATATGTGTGGGGGGTTAACAAAGACTATCGTGACTTTCTAGTCCAGTCTGTTTTATGATAGCAGAGGCACTCTCAGGTTACTCCCTTGCCTTCCTTTTATGCTAGTGGTTATCATTGACTATTAGTGATTTTCTAAAGATGAATTTCCATACCTGACAGATAAGCCCTTTTGACATTCTTAATATCCAAAAAATATTAAAGCAAAACATTAAAAAGCAAAACAAAATTTAAAATTCAAAGAAGACAACAATATATTATTTAAGCTATTTTTAACTTTTCAAATTTTTCTTTTAACACTGTGAACAACATGGCAATCTATGGTTATACATTCCAACAAATGTTTTGTTTCACAATGCTTCCAATATGTTAAGTGATTATTACTTAATTGCTGACAATCTATCGGAACGTTAGCTACCATTTACCAGCTACCAGCATCTGAGTTCATTGGTCAAATTTGGCAGATGCACTTTGTGGCATAATTTTTACACTTTTATGCATTTTTCAGTCCTTTCCCAGCTGCTTAATTACTCTACAGAACTGAACCTGACTCAGAGTAGGGTTAATAACGTGGCACTAGGAACAGATGAAGAGGAGATTATTTAGAATTAGTATTGAGGTGGGCAACAAAACAGAATTTACAAGATTTCAGCCAGAAAACTGGAGTGTAAATCTGGGTTATTTATACCATCCTTTCCTATCAGTAAAGTCTAAGTTCACTTTTGTGGAGGGAGCAAAAATGGTAGTTGAGTATGTTTTCAAGCATTACTCATGTATGCTTTTCATTGTCCTAAGAGAAATTAAGAGACCTGTTCTGCATAGTTTAACATACTATAACTTTCTTTTGTGATCTGATACAGTCTGTGGTGAAAATATGTGAACTTGAATAAGAGTTGCATATAAAAGTCCCTGCAAGTTTACAGATAAAGTAGCACAACTGTTATGTTGAATGTGACCACTGTAAATGCATGCACTAGAAAAATTAGCTTTTTCTGCAAATAATAATGCAAAACAATCTCTCTATTGTGATCTAGAAAAGTAGTTAGTTCCCAAATAAAAAAACCCAAAAGACATCTCTAAAACAGTATTTAAAATCAGAAGCTAATCAAATTGACAGAAAGAAAATAAAAATCGATGCTTCTCTAGATCATCAAGTCTGTCAAACTGCATCTGTGATCTACACAAAATAACACTAAGTATTTCCTCACAGGGACATAGCAGAGCTGAGCCTTTTTTAGGAACATTGCAATTGCAAATACATTTGGAAGTCTGATTTCTTTCTGCTTCTTCCAGCATATGAAGGCAGTCATGCCAGGTACACTGAATGCTGACAGGCAGAAAGATAGCTTGCTTTCTCCCTCGCTCCCCCCAAAGCATTTCACTTTGCTGAAGAGTCTGTCATAACCTTTTCTGCACAGCTACACATACTAGTATGACTATATACTTTCAGGATTGAGTGGCATGTGGCTAAATACAGTCTCTGGCTTTGCCTTGTTCTCCTCAGTCTTTACTGATTGCTATATCTGTCCACTGCCCTCTGAAAGCCTTTATTCTCAAAGTAAAGGTTGGCTTAGATCTAAGACTTCATCTTGAAATCCTACTGCCTTTCTTTCACCCGACTTGAGACAGCTGAACTGATCCTTCCAGTTCAGACCATGTTTGTTGACTGGAACGTTTTGTCCTGCACAGACAGCAGGCAGGCATCATAACAGTACTCTTACCTTGCTCAGTTTTTTTTTTTTTTTTTTGCACTTCCATTGTACGTTTTTGTTTGGGTTTAGGAGCTAGCCTGTTTTTCTCTCAAAGAATTTTCCCCACACTTGTTGCCAGGGGACAAATTACTGGGCGCTTAAGAGAAACAAAAGACCTGGCCACAGGGGCGGGGTCCAACTAGCCACCCTTTTGTCACCTGGGGGTTGGGACACCCGGGGGTCTGGCTGGTGTTCTCAGCGTTCAGTCTGGGGAGCTGCCTGCTATCGGTGTGGATGGTCTTTGTCAGCACTGCAAGCTTCTGCTTTGGGCTGCTTGCTTTTCTACGGGAGAACCCCTGGGATTTCCAAGCCTGCCTTTCCCTGCCCCGCTGGGAGCTGTGCCAATGTTGCTCTGCCCCGCCGCTGCTCGGAGCTTTCCCTACTCTGTAGCTCCTACATTGTGCTGCCTGAGACCCACCAGGCTTTTCCTGCTGCAGCGCCGGAGTTTGGTGCATCTTGCCCGCCACCTGGGATCTGTGCTCGCCCCTGCTGTTCCAGCCTGCTGTTCCTGAGGATCCAGCCGGACACCGGGATCACTTGCCCAGGGGTTTGTGAGGCTTTTCATCCGTCCCTCCTGGCACCCCAGGCCGCCATTACCGTGTGCTCCCCGAGCTCGCTCCGGAGCGCCCCCTGCAGCCGCGGGGGAACCATCGCACCTGCCCTGCTCACCGGGAGCCTCCAGCGCCCCTGCCGGCCGTGAGCGGAACTGCACCGAGGGGAAAGTGCCCGACAGCCGAGAAGGCCGGCACTGGGTTTGTGCTGCTGTTTGCTGTTACTGCCACAGTTATTGTTGTTTGTTTGTGTTGTTATACATATATATATATTAGTAAAGAACTGTTATTCCTATCCCTCCTATCTTTGCCTGAAAGCCCCTTATTTTCAAATTTATAATAATTTGGAGGGGAAGGGGGTTGCATCTTCCATTTCAGGGGAGGCTCCTGCCTTTCCTGTCTGACACCTGTCTTTCAAACCAAGCCAGTCTTATACTCAGAATGCAAATAATGATTTTTTCCCCCCTAAATTGTTTGGGTACTAAGAAAGCCCAATTTTTGATTGTCATCAATGCACACAATAGGGAAGAAAGAAAAATAGAATTCTTGGAATCCTCAAACATCTAGTGACTAGTATCTCCTTATAACCATCTGCACAAAGCTGAGGTTTGCTGTATTTATCCCTGCCTGTCTGATTTCTTAACTTTGTGTTTGCTTGCAGGACCCACAAGAGCTGGTCTGAAATGTGCATAAATATCTAACATCTGTTCTTTTTAAAGTCTTGGCCTCATAAACACATTAGAACTTCCAGCAGGTTCATATACAAATACAATTCAATAAGAGTTCCTGAGTATGGAAAAAAATGCAGGTTATTTTTGTTTTATTAAAATTCCCTGAGTTCTAAGCTTCAGGATGTGTACACAGACTTTACCAAAACACAGTTTTTAAAAGATTAGCAGCTACAAATAGATGGAAGTAATAAGATACAGAAGGTCAGCCAGGTACATATTTTCCATGCATCACTTTGAAAGGCTTTAGCATTTTTTGAAGATTAATCAGACTAAAATTTTCTTTTCATCACAGGCAGGTCCATCAGGTGTTCATTGAAGAAAGCTACTTAGAGCCTTCTGATATACTGCAGGTTTTATAGGTACAGGTCATCATTACCTGTGGTGAGCAACATAATCCACAGCCAACTAACTGTAAAGGGGCTTAGCACACAATATCAGAACAAGCAGCAAGACCCTTAAAACTACTGGGGCACATTTGCCACAATAACGGTTTATACTGTGTGACTGCAACCTAAAAATATCCCCTTCATCCACACATTCCCCATGCAAAGGGTAATGTACCCATTTTCTAGTGCATCTTAATTTATTCTTCCAAATGTGATGATTTTTAATCCAATACCATGTATACAAGACATCAATCCATGTTCTGCAAATATAAATCAAGAACAATCCACATCCTACTATAATATTAATATATTACTTCCTGCTTTCACTGTACACAACACACCATGTGTGTCTGTCTGTATGTGCAATTCATTCTAGCTCACCTCCATTTACTAGAGGCTGGAATGGTGACTGATAGGAAATACATTCAAGCACACATCAGTTGATAATATTTAACACGCGGCCTATAGAATTGCAGATTAACTTATCTGTCATTAAAATCCTAGACTTATATGTTATGCTCAGATCCAATGCTTTGCAGTAAACTTTATGGGAAAAACAACACATAACAATAAGCACTAAAGAAACCAAGAAAATGTAATAGAAAAAAAATCTATATCCGGATATTTCCATATGCTGTTTTGTTTCCCCTCTAAATATGATTTATAATTAACCTGAAACAAGACTGAATACATTAAAAGTCACGTAACCTTTACAGTTACTAACTTCATGTTGATTAACATATTATAAAAATGATTACAAGGTGTCTCTGTTGCCCATATGGGCATGTGTGAGTAAAGCTAGAGAAGGATTTGATTTAGCAACTAGAATATTTTAAACTATTATTTCCCTCTAATATATGAAACAATTTCCCTTTTCATTCCTTCTAAAAGTTCTAAGAGTTTACAGGGAAATATATTTCCTGAAGAGAAAAAGGAAAAAGAACAATAAAAGAAGAAAATTAAAAACAAACAAACAAAACGAATCAAGTCCCAAACATTAAAATCAGAAGAGTACAGGAGATTTCTACATGTGAAAGTTCAACCACTTGCACTCTGTGCTATAACCTTTTCAAGAAAATCAAGACACGTGGGAAATCAGGTGTCCCATTACACCAGGTACAGTTCTTTAAGATATACAAACATGTCAACTTATCCATACCGTGACCTCCAAAAAAATGAAATATCAGATGAGAGGAGGCTGCCAGCATGACATTGAGAAAGACAGTTATTTTTCAGTATTTCTGAACATAACTCATACTTTAAAAAAATGTTTGAGAGAATTTTGGGTCAATGACAGTAAAGCAATAGCAATATTTTATGTGGGACTTCAGCTTACAAGGAACTAACTCTATGGAAACAAAATTATGATTTTAGTTTCATGCATGTGTCAGTTCAGTTACTAACAAATGGAACATTTATTTTTCACAGTTGAGTTCTGTTCACAAACGGGAGAAAAACAGTTAATAAATTATTACTAGAGTTTATGGAGCTATACAGGAAGATACTAAGATGGAAGTACTGGAAAACTGATCTGTTCTGCTGGTGTTCTGAGATAGAAGACAGCATTCAGTGAAGCTCAGGAGTCTAGTCTTACTTCTGAGCCTGAAGCTCTCAGTTTAGGAGAGGGTCACAATATTTTCCTGTCTCAAAAAGGTGTTCTGCTGATTATGACTTGAAAGTGTCTCCATGCATTGCTGAAAAGCCCCACAGCATACACAACTGCCTGCTCCACCTCTTTCTTCATCTCTTTTTCTAGGATGCTCCTGCTCCTGACACCAGCTCTGATGTTTGCTTGGCTGCACATTGAAGTGGTCAGAGAGATACTTGTCTGGCCCAGCATCAGAGTACGGCTCAGTCACAGCAGAGAATACGGGTGTCACAACTGTTAACACCTCATTATCCATAAAGTCCTAAATAGAAAGAAAATAAATCTTAACAAAGTCAGAAACACTTTATTTTTTAGCTTGCTTTCTTTCTAACTAGAAAAGCTTCTTAAGTAATTCTTGGAGGAGCAAACAATCTAAAAGGTAAGAAGGTGAAAATGGGATGTTCTTTAGACAAAGGACAAAATAATTTTGGATTAAATGCTTTGAGTTGTATCTCCAACCAGTTAAAGGTCATGGAACAGGGGCCTAAGACCAGCGATGTTGGTTATATGGGAATAAGCAGTGCCCCGCATCCCTTTTTTGTAAAATAGCACTAGGCAATTAATGCTTCACCACCACCATGCTACCATAGAGAGCATGGCATGGTTTCAGTGCACATCACTGGCTGACAGTTCTGCCAGTTTGATTAAAAGTCAGAGTAGATTTGAGATCTTTGAGAACAGCTTTGTTCTCAGCGTGGCACATGACCATTCTCTGTTTATGACTATCAATATAATGTCTGAATTCTTTTCCAGCTTGATTCTTCTTGTCCTCAATTAATATTTGTTCAGGGACAGGGAGCAGAGCCAGATCAAGGGTTTGGGATAAAGCCAGACAGAACTTGATTAACTCACTTGCCTCTAACTACAGTAATTACCATAATAAAGACTAATGCATTAATGAGCATTTTAGAAGACAGAAAGAGTGGAGATATTCTTCAGCTCATCCTCGAAAAACAAATACATGTTTAGCTTTTGCCTCCATCAGCTTGTGTACTAGCCTATGCTTTAGATAACCCTTCGATTTTAACAAATGCAATAGTACTGACAGGATGCTTTCTGGATGTATGTGTTCTACTGATTTAACAGCACAACAGTGCAAGGTCAGGCTTTTGTCTTTATGCCAGAAGCTTCTACGAGTCATGGTAAAGACCCCACTACCATATTTCACTAGGAAGGGAAAAACATCATTTCTGAGCATCTATTTGGTTTTTAAACAAATTCAATTTCATACATAAAGTAAAATGTGGTCTTTACACGAATAGTGACAGAGACAAGCAGAAGTGCTTAACACATTCTCTGCCTCTGTCTATAACACAGATGATGGACTATGGGGATTTCAGTGCCCTGAGCTGGAGGACCATGACTACAAGGATGATCAGTTCCCAGTTGACCCTGAAGCTGTATGAGATCTTCTGCTCCAGCTGGATCCCTACAAATCTATGGTACCCAATGGCATTCATCCAAGAGTTTTCACAGAGCTAGCTAGATGTCATTGCAAAACCTCTCTCAATGATTTTTGAGCAATCTTGGGAATCTGGAGAGGTCCCAGCTGACTGGAAGCTGGTGAATATTGTCCTGATTTTCAAGAGGGGCAAGAAGGAGGACCCTGGGAACTAGAGACCTGTCAGTCTCTCTTCAGCGCCTAGTAAAGTTATGGAGAAGATTATTTTTGGAGGTATTAAAAAAACCTGAAAGACAATGCAGTCACTGGTCACAGCCAGCACGGCTTCCTGAGTAGAAAGTCCTGCTTGTCAAGCCTGATTTCCTTTTATGACAAGGTAACCCACCTAATTGATCAAGGCAAGCCAGTTGGTGTAATCTTTTTGGATTTCAGTAAAGTTTTTCATACTGTCTCTTGCAGTATTCTCCTGAACAGAATGTCCAGCCCACAGCTGGTTAAACACATCATGTATTGGGTAAGCCACTGGCTCATGGGTCAGGCACAAAGGGTTATAGTGAATGGGGTGACATCAGAATGGTGTCCTGTCACTAGTGGGGTTCTGCAGGGCCCCGTTCTCCTTAACATCTTCATAAATGACTTGGATGCAGGACTGGAAGGGATGTGATACAAAACTGGGTGGAGCTATTGACTCCCTTGAAGGTAGGGAGGCCCCGCAGGGAGACCTTAGCAAATCAAAGGACTGGGCAATCACCAACCATATGTGGTTCAAAAAGGGAAAGTACCAGATTCTGCACCTGGGATGGACCGACCCTGGATGTACAGAGAGACTGTGAAATGAGATGCTGGAGGGCAGCAGCACAGAAAGGGACCTGGAGGTCTTGGTTGACAGAAAGTTGAATATGAGTCAGCAGTGCCCTGGCAGCCAGGAGAGCCAGCCACATCCAGGGGTGCATCAGGCACAGCATTACCAGCCGGGCAAGGGAGGGCATTGTCCTGCTGTGCTCTGTAATGGGGAGATCTCACTTTGAGTATTGTGTGCAGTTTTGGTCACAGCAATATAAGAAAGATATACAGCTATTAGAGAGTGTCCAAAGGAGGGCAGTGAAGATGGTGACGGGCCTTGAGGGGAAGCCATGTGAGGAGCAGCTGAGGTCACTTGGTCTGTTCAGCCTGGAGAAGAGGAGACTGAGTCTACAACTCATTACAGTCTACAACTTCCTTGTGAGGGGAAGAGGAGGGGCAGACACTGATTTCTTCTCTGTAGTGGCCAGTGACAGGACCCAAGGGAATGGCCTGAAGCTGTGTCAGGGCAGGCTTAGGTTGGATATTAGATAAGGGTTCATCACCCATAGGTTTTCTGGGCACTGGAACAGGCTCCCCAGGGAAGTGGTCACAGCACCAAGCCTGACAGATTCAATAAACATTTCGACAATGCTCTTGGGTATATGTTGTGACTCTTGGGTCACTCATGGGTCTTGTGCACAGTCAGGAGTTGGGCTCAATGATCCTTGAGACTCTTCCAATTTGACACATTATGTGATTCTGTGATTTTGTAAGTCAAATGTTTTCCCTAGGTTTCTCCACAACACCTTGCCTTGTTAAAGCAAAGGGCTAACAGGTAAGTACTCCTATTCAACAGAGGCAGAGAGGAGTTTTGGACTCCATATGAATTGCATCATGAAAATAGAAATAGTCCTCTGTGCATGGAAGTCACAGTTTGTGAATAATGCATGTATAGACAGACTGATGTGAAGTACAAATCTCAAATTCTCCTTTTATCAAAACCAAACCGAACCGAACCGAACCAAACCAAACCAAACCAAACCAAACCAAAACAAAACAAAACGAAACAAAACAAAAACTTCACAAGGAAGGGTAACTTCTGACCGCACAGTATGTGTCACCTCAAGGTCTATGTCAGATTCTTTCTCATCATACCTACCTGAAATGTACTCTTTTATGACATAACAACATTTTCAAATTTAGATTAAAAATCCACACCTTCTCAAGGCCTAAAGACTTTGCAGGCAAGATTCTGACTGAGTCATTATTGACATGATGTTTACCTCAGTATACAGCATTCAAAGCATTCTGCATGGTCATACTCATCATTCATAATGGAAATCTCAAAAGCCTGTGGTACTATGATGAGCTCTACTTAAAGTAGTTCATGTACATAACAGTTACAGGCCACAAAACTGTGTAGTCTGCACATATGCATACAATAGGTTGAAATGCTAAGGAAATAAGGAATATTATAGACATGCATGAAAATAGACACATGAAAAACCTCAATAATAGGCTTCAAGGCACTTTCGTCTTTATGTATTGCAGAAGTTTTGATGAAAATAATTGCAGTACTCTAAGATCTGCTTAAAAAATAGGCAAGGAAATCAGTGCTTCCCTGAAGCTTGGAAGACCTTAGTCTCATCTCTTCTCATACACATTCAACATCTCAGCAGTCTCAAAGACTCGGCCTTTTGTCTCAGTACTTCAGCTCCTCCACTTATAAAGAGGTATAAAAGGAATTTTTTTTTAAATTCATGGATATACCTGTGATAAAACTGTTCAAAGGTTTCAATAATTAGACATCTTAACAGAGTCTTAGATATGTTAACTGCTGGGGTAATGGATTTGTAGTAGATCAGAATGTATTTTGTCAAGCTAAATAGTTCAGGAAGCTTTCTAGGATTTTGGATTTAAAAAATCTAGACTCCCACAATATCTAGGTGAATATTTAGAATACAGCTTCTCTGAGCACCTGCAACAGACAACCTTCCCAACCGACGCTGAGCAGGCATAATGGGCATAAAAATACAAGCTTCAGACAATATGTCCTTTAGCTCCCCATTTGGAAAATTTTTGCAGATCTAATTGTACCCCTCATGGTAGCCTGGTGGAATTTGTGCTTAACTCTCTATGTTTTATGCGCCTATGAATATATTGTATTTTCAGAAATAGTTATAGAAGTACTTATTGTAGAAGATATATTTAGACTTACTTTAAATGATCCTTCTTAGATAATCTAAAATACATGTTTACCTCTTAATTAATTTTAAATGCTCCCTAGTGTGTTGTAATACTCTTCTTAATATGGGGCATATATTGTGCATGTACGTCTTCATTTGTGAGTAAAATAGAAAAAGAAATAAAACAACCAGGAGGTGTTTTGCCAAAGTGAGAGTGAAATAAAAGTGTTTATTTCAATTGGATGTCAGACTGGTACGGAGTGAGATCATCACAAAAACAGAGTCAAAAATACCTGCTACTCCAGACAAAAGAGGATTTACTGTGGAATTAGGAAGACCCCTCCAGTACATTCCTAGCCTTAAGCTGACATGCCCCACAGTAAAAGAGCAAAATGCTGTGGACCCAGAATTGTCTCTACAATATTGCTTCTCTAGTATTTTTCCAAAACCTGCATCTAGTGCAAGGTGCAGAAAACCTTAGCAATACTATTTCTATGATATTCTGGTGATTGTAAATATTAAAAAGAATCTCATCCAATTTTGCTTCTCTCACAAGCTAGTTCCATTCAGAGTATGTCAAACACCAGTATAAATAAATATTCACACAGTGAAAGCAGGCATTCTTACCTTTTCTACAATTTACAGTGTACTGTGCACTTGAGTTTTTTAAAAGTCAGACTTAGTACCTAGTACCAATACTTAGAAGTAAAGGTTCCAGTTTTCTCCTTTTCTCTAAAGGCATCCTTTAAGATAAAAGTAACGCTTTTCTTCACTAAAGAGAGAGGGAAACTGAAGATGGGTGCAGCAAAATGCGCTGTGGAATATATCACAAGCAGTGTGTTTCTGCCCTTGGTATACAATTTTGATCTGTTTTCCTCATTCTAATCCCATTTATTCATCCCATGCTGAGGATGTCACACTGCTGCAGTGTAGCGTTAGCATGGTTCTCAAAGGATGCTGAGAGCTCAGTGCTGACTATCAACCATTGGCTTTACTACAGGACTGTCTCACATGCAACCCCCTGTCTCCACACCTCCACAGCCATTCCACCTGGTGCTGTGAAGCCTTCATTTTCCTTGTTTAGTAATTTCTAGTCTAGAATAGTCTAGAATAACTAATAATTTCTAGTCTAGAATAACTGAGCATCTCTGTGTGCTTTTTAATTATGAAGATGTATACTATAAAAAAGATGAAATTATTCTTGGCAATAACTCCATAAATACATGCTATCCATTATTGTGGTGGGACTCCTAATTGACATATTGCCGGAAATTAACTATTTGACTTCAAGAACCAATGTTAATTTTATGTCAGCTGGAGATGAATGTCAATACTAATTATGAAGTGCAGAAAATTAGAAACTGAGGATATTCAATTATTTATCTCTATTGATTATTATTGATGACTATTTGATTATTTATCACTAAAATGACATAGGCTAATCATTCAATTTACCACACAGAAAAGCACAATTTTCATTGACTCAACATAATTCACCATCCATGTTGAATAAGGGAAGAGAAAATGGATATTAAACCCATTAATATTTACAACCAGCCAAACTGGAGTGTTAATCTAATGATTTGCTCTGTGTCATGTGTCTTTGGATGGTTCAGGTCTTCCAGAGGACTCTAGCTGAGTAGAAAGGCTCCTTACTGAAAAGCAGAAAGAAAATTGAGTTGAACAGTAAGGTCTGTTTTGCAGCAGATTTCACGTACACTGCAGAAATTGCAGAGTATCAGCACTTCAAAATTGCAAACATGTGCTGCACCTGGTTCCTAAACAAACAGAGCACAACACAGGACTCTCCCTTGATGACTTATTTTTGATGAAATCATTGAGCCAAGGCAGAAAGCTTGAATTACGAAGCAGCCGCCTGAATAGGCCTCCTTATTCCTGCTACAATTACCTTTTCTCAGCAAAGGCTGCCTATTTTATCAATAGCTCTGTCTACATTTTAAAACCTCCTCAGAGTAATTCAGATTGTTGAATGTAAATAAGCCACCTGCTTTAAAAGATCAAAACAAGATTTATTTATTTATTCAAACTGTTAAAGAAGGTGCCCTGCACATAAATGAGAAAACACTCCCCATCTCTTTCTTTACCCTCAGTTTCTGATAATTCAGATGATGTTCTAACTGAAAACTAGGTTACAGCTGTTGGGGTTTAGGATTTTAGCCTGTTTTTTCTCTTAAAGAATTTTACCCATACTAGTTGCTAGGGGACAAACCGCTGGATACTTAAAAGAAACAAAAGACCTGGCCACAGAGGCGGGGTGGGACTGGCCACCCTTTTGTCACCTGGGGGTGGGGACACCCCGGGGGGCTGCCTGGGTGCTCGGCGTTCAGTCTGAGAGCTGCCGGGCTTCGGTGTGTGGACTCTTGGTCAGCACTGCGGGCTTTCTGCTTCTTCGGCTGTTTTGCTTTCTGCGGGCAAAACCACGGGATTTTCTAAAGCTGCTCTGCTCCCTGCCCGCTGGGGGCTGGGCACCGCCACTCTGCCCTGCCGCTGGTCATCGCTACTCTGTAGCCCCTACGCTGTGACCTGCCGGGTTTTCCTGCTACAGCGCCGGAGTTTGGTGAACCTCACTGCCACCCGAGATCTGCGCTCGCCCCTGCTGTTCCAGCCTGCTGTTCCTGAGGATCCAGTCAGACGCCCAGGGGTTTGTGAGGTTTTTTCATCCATCCCTCCCTCCCGGGACCCCGCCATTGCCGGTGCTGCCCGAGCTCGCTGCGGAGCGCCCCCTGCAGCCGCGGGGGAACCATCGCACCCGCCCTGCTCAGCG
This sequence comes from Monarcha castaneiventris obscurior, assembly GCA_026261815.1. Taxonomy (NCBI): domain Eukaryota; kingdom Metazoa; phylum Chordata; class Aves; order Passeriformes; family Monarchidae; genus Monarcha; species Monarcha castaneiventris. Next base: position 1,209,161 of record JAMPIT010000059.1, read on the forward strand.
GGAGCCGCCCCGCAGGAACTGCACCCAGGGGAAAGGGCCCGAGGCCGAGTGTGGCCGCACTGGGTTTGGGCTGCTGTTTGCTGTGACTGCCACAGCTATTGCGGTTTGTTTGTGTTGTTATACATATATATTTATTAGTAAAGAACTGTTATTCCTATCCCTCATATCTTTGCCTGAAAGCCCCTTATTTTCAAATTTATAATAATTCGGAGGGAAGGGGGTGCATTTTCCATTTCAGGGGAGGCTCCTGCCTTTCTTGTCTGACAACTGTCTTTCAAACCAAGACAGATCTTGGCGCCCAACGTGGGGCCTGAGGGCATTGAGAGAAAAGGCTGAAAAAGGAATAACAGTTCTTGGATAACTCAGTTCTGTGTGCTGAATATAGAAACCTTGCTAGGCAGCACTATGTGGTCCAGTTTGCCCTGGTTCAGGTGGCATGTGGTCGTGGCTGTATTTCTCCCTTTTGCAGCTCCTTTTCTAAACATGGGTCCTCTGACTAAGGCCACTGTTGCTGTTATCCAGTTTGCCCTATGGGTTGATAAGCTGAGGAATTCATGGGTTTTTAACTTCCTCCGGAATGTGGGCACATGGATACAGGGCTATCGCACACTAACGGTATGCTTTTGGGGTTACTTTAATAATGGGACCTACTGTGAGGAGATGACACCGGGGGAAACTTTCTCCCAACCCTTAACCCATCTCTTTGGGTCCACTCCACCAGTTTTTGAAGGATTCAGATCTTCCCTAAATGCTAATGATATTGTACAGTGGGTGGTGTTGCTGATGTGCCTATTCTGCTTAGTACTCAGAGATAAAGGGAGATTGACTTGGATAACCACCCTGATACCTACCCCGGGGGCTAGGAATGCTGCCACAGAACCTGACAGGGCCCCAAAGACTAGGGATCCTGTCCCAGAGACAAGAGACCCTGCCGCAGAGACTAAAGATCCTGTCCCAGAACCTGACAGGGCCCCAGAGACTCGAGATCCTGCCCCAGAGCCTGACAGGGCTGCAGAGACTAGAGATCCTGCCCCAGAGCCTGACAGGACCCCAGAGACTAGAGATCCTGCCCCAGAGCCTGACAGGACCCCAGAGACTAGAGATCCTGCCCCAGAGACTAGAAATCCTGCCCAACAGCCCACCTCAGAAATAAATTACCCAGATTTAGTGGGGGCACTGGTAAAGGAGATACGTGAGATGGGTCAGATGATGAAAGAGTGCATTTTCTCAGCTGTTGGGAAACCCTCTCCCTGCCCCAGTGAGGGAGAGTCTGATGGTGAAGCAGTGGAACCTGTGGATGTTATAACTGTCCAGGCTCCAGCTGAACCACAAGGGCAATCACAGCCAACAGCAGTCGCCCCTGTGCAGAGGAGGAAATACAAGGCCAAATCAGTGCGCCCAGTTAATGATGATGGGGAACCAGGGCCCTCGCAACCAGCAGGGGAGCCAGAGCCTGAAATCATCACCGAGTCCCTGTCATATGACAGTCTCCGTAATATGCGAAAAGACATCGTGCAGAGGGGACGTGAGGCTTTTACAACCTGGTTACTTCGGGTTTGGTACCTTATGGGTACAGGTGTGCAGCTGGATAGTGGTGAGGCAAGGTATTTGGGATCTTTGACCCAGGACCCAGGTGTGGATCAAATATTTGTGAGGGAGCCAGGGCCCCTTTCTCTCTGGGAGCGGCTTATAACGAGTGTGAGAGAGAGGTTTGTCAACAAAGAGAGAATGCAGGATTACCATCATAGAATGCAGTGGAAGACACTTGAGGAAGGGATCCAGCAGCTAAGAGAGGTGGCAGTATTAGAAGTACTCTTTGGGAGGGATGGACAGCATGATAATGACCCCGACAAGGTCAAGTGCACAGCGCAGATGTTGTGGAACCTGGCAAAGTTGGGGCCATCCCAATACACCACCTTCATTGCAACCATTAATGCCGAGGACAACCGAGAAACAGTGGGTTCTGTCGCCAACAAGCTCAGAAATTATGAGAGTATGGTCAATGGCCCGCTGAAAGCTCAGGTCTCTGCTGTGGTTAAGGACCTCAAAGAGGAGTTCAAAGAGGAGATCAGGGGGGTGAGGGAAGAGTTGAGAAGGATCAATGTGGCACCAGTGCGAGTCACACGGCCCCAAATCAGAGGCCGACCTCCCCCAGCTAGAGAGAGAGGGTACCCATCACGAGATGAGCTGTGGTTTTTCCTGTGCGACCATGGAGAAGACATGAGCAGGTGGGATAGGAAACCCACTTCTGTCCTGGCAGCACGAGTGCGTGAACTCAAGGAGAGAAATGCTAACCGAGGGGGTTCTGCTAGGGTGAAAGTAGCCTCAGCCTCCCGTGACCAAGCTGCCAGATATTACAGAAGGGAGGATGATATGTCGGATCCCCTTGAAGTAACCTCAAGCATGTATGCTCAGGGAGGAAATGATAACCAGTGCTAGAGGGGCCCTGCCTCTGGCCAGGAAGAGGCATGGGAAAATCGGGTTTTTTGGACAGTGTGGATCCGATGGCCTGGCACGTCAGAGCCACAGAAATATGAAGCCTTGGTTGATACTGGTGCACAATGTACTTTGATGCCATCGGGACATGTGGGGGCAGAACCTGTTTCTATTGCTGGGGTGACTGGGGGATCACAGGACTTGACACTGTTGGAAGCTGAGGTGAGCCTGACTGGGAAGGACTGGCAAAAGCATCCGATCGTGACTGGCCCAGAGGCCCCGTGTATTCTGGGCATAGATTTTCTCCGGAATGGCTATTACAAAGACCCAAAAGGGCTCAAGTGGGCATTTAGAATAGCTGCTGTGGAGGCAGAGGGCATTAAGCAACTGAGCACCCTGCCTGGACTATCTGAGAATCCCTCTGCAGTTGGGCTTCTGAAAGTGGAAGAGCAACAAGTGCCAATTGCCACTTCGACTGTGCATCACTGGCAATATCGGACAAATCGAGATGCTGTGATCCCCATCCACAAGATGATCCGCGAGCTGGAGAGCCAAGGGGTGGTCAGCAAGACCCACTCACCCTTCAACAGCCCCATCTGGCCTGTGCGCAAGTCTGACGGGGAATGGAGATTGACTGTGGATTATCGTGCCTTGAATGAAGTGACTCCACCGTTGAGTGCTGCTGTGCCGGACATGTTGGAGCTCCAGTACGAGCTAGAGTCCAAGGCAGCAAAGTGGTATGCCACTATTGACATTGCTAATGCATTCTTCTCCATTCCTTTGGCACCAGAGAGCAGGCCTCAGTTTGCCTTCACCTGGAGGGGTGTGCAATACACCTGGAACAGACTGCCCCAGGGGTGGAAGCACAGTCCCACCATCTGCCATGGACTGATCCAGACTGCACTGGAAAAGGGTGAGGCTCCAGAACATCTGCAGTACATCGATGACATCATTGTGTGGGGGAACACCGCAGCAGAAGTGTTTGAGAAAGGAGAGAAAATCATCCAGATTCTCCTGGAAGCCGGATTTGCCATCAAGAAGAGCAAAGTCAAGGGACCTGCTCGAGAGATCCAGTTCCTGGGAGTGAAATGGCAGGATGGACGGCGTCAGATTCCCACTGAGGTTATCAATAAGATCACTGCTATGTCTCCACCGACTAACAAGAAGGAAACACAAGCTTTCCTAGGTGCCATAGGTTTCTGGAGAATGCACATTCCTGAATACAGCCAGATTGTGAGTCCTCTCTACCTGGTCACCCGCAAGAAGAACGATTTCCACTGGGGCCCTGAACAGCAGCAAGCCTTCACCCAGATCAAGCAGGAAATCGCTCACGCAGTAGCCCTTGGCCCAGTCAGGACAGGACCCGAGGTGAAAAACGTGCTCTACTCTGCAGCCGGGAACAATGGTCTGTCCTGGAGCCTTTGGCAGAAGGTGCCTGGTGAGACTCGTGGCCGACCACTGGGATTCTGGAGCCGGAGCTACAGGGGGTCCGAAGCCAATTACACCCCAACCGAGAAGGAGATCTTGGCTGCCTACGAAGGAGTCCAAGCTGCCTCAAAAGTAATTGGCACAGAAGCACAACTCCTCCTGGCACCCCGACTACCGGTGCTGGGGTGGATGTTCAAGGGAAAGGTTCCTTCCACCCATCATGCTACTGATGCAACTTGGAGCAAATGGATTGCCCTCATCACTCAGCGCGCCCGAATTAGAAACCCAAATCGCCCTGGGATCTTGGAAATAATTACAAACTGGCCAGAAGGTGAGACCTTTGGGTTATCTTCTGAAGAAGAGGAAGAGCAAGTAACCCGTGCAGAAGAAGCCCCGCCATATAATGAGCTGCCGGAGAGTGAAAGACAATACTCCCTCTTCACTGATGGTTCCTGCCGAATTGTAAAAGCTAGCCGGAAATGGAAAGCTGCTGTATGGAGTCCCACACGGCAAGTTGCACAAGCTACAGAGGGAGAAGGTGGATCGAGCCAGTTTGCTGAACTCAAAGCTGTCCAATTAGCTCTGGACATAGCTGAAAGAGAGAAGTGGCCAAAGCTCTACCTCTACACTGACTCATGGATGGTAGCCAATGCTCTGTGGGGTTGGTTGGAAAGGTGGAAGAAGGCTAACTGGAAACGTAGAGGAAAACCAATCTGGGCTGCTGATGAGTGGAAAGGCATTGCCACTCGGGTAGAGAACCTACCCGTGAGAGTCCGCCATGTAGATGCTCATGTTCCCAAGAGCCGGGCTAATGAAGAACATCAGAACAACAAACAGGTAAATCAGGCTGCAAAAATAGAGGTGTCCCAGATAGACTTAGATTGAAAACACAAGGGAGAGTTGTTCCTAGCTCGATGGGCCCATGATGCCTCAGGTCATCAAGGCAGAGATGCCACCTATAAGTGGGCACGAGACCGAGGGGTGGATCTAACCATGGACAGTATCTCCCAGGTGATCCATGATTGTGAGACGTGCACTGCAATCAAGCAGGCCAAGCGAGTGAAACCCCTGTGGTATGGTGGGCGGTGGTCCAAATACAAGTATGGGGAGGCCTGGCAGATTGACTACATCACACTGCCTCAAACACGCCAAGGCAAGCGTTATGTGCTCACAATGGTAGAGGCCACCACTGGATGGCTGGAGACCTACCCTGTGCCTCATGCTACAGCCCGGAACACCATCCTGGGCCTTGAAAAGCAAGTCCTGTGGAGGCATGGTACCCCTGAGAGAATTGAATCTGACAATGGGACTCATTTCAAGAACAGCCTTATCAACACCTGGGCTAGGGAACATGGCATTGAGTGGGTGTACAACATCCCTTACCATGCACCAGCGGCTGGGAAGGTTGAGAGGTGTAATGGATTGCTTAAAACCACCTTGAAAGCATTGGGTGGGGGAACTTTCAAAAACTGGGAACAGCATCTAGCAAAAGCCACCTGGTTAGTTAACACCCGAGGATCTACCAATAGAGCAGGCCCTGCTCAATCCGAACTGCTACAAACAACAGATGGGGATAAGGTTCCAGTGGTGCACATGAGAGGTATGCTTGGAAAAACTGTTTGGGTCAATTCTGCCTCGAGCAAAGATCAACCTATCCGTGGGGTGGTCTTCACTCAGGGACCAGGTTGCACCTGGTGGGTGATGCAGAAGGATGGAGAGACCCGATGTGTACCGCAAGGGGACCTTGTTTTAGGGTGAACTGCCCAAGGCATTGTACTTGTATCATATCTGCATGTACATATGTATATAATTATGGTGATGCATGTGTGTATATAGTTAAAAAAAGTTAAGTTTGATGTAACATGTTAGGATGGGAAAAATTCGGGGTGGATAATGTTGGGGTTTAGGATTTTAGCCTGTTTTTTCTCTTAAAGAATTTTACCCATACTAGTTGCTAGGGGACAAACCGCTGGATACTTAAAAGAAACAAAAGACCTGGCCACAGAGGCGGGGTGGGACTGGCCACCCTTTTGTCACCTGGGGGTGGGGACACCCGGGGGGGCTGCCTGGGTGCTCGGCGTTCAGTCGGAGAGCTGGCGGGGCTTCGGTGTGTGGACTCTTGGTCAGCACTGCGGGCTTTCTGCTTCTTCGGCTGGTTTGCTTTCTGCGGGCAAAACCCCGGGATTTTCTAAAGCTGCTCTGCTCCCTGCCCGCTGGGGGCTGGGCACCGCCACTCTGCCCTGCCGCTGGTCATCGCTACTCTGTAGCCCCTACGCTGTGACCTGCCGGGTTTTCCTGCTACAGCGCCGGAGTTTGGTGAACCTCACTGCCACCCGAGATCTGCACTCGCCCCTGCTGTTCCAGCCTGCTGTTCCTGAGGATCCAGTCAGACGTACAGGGGTTTGTGAGGTTTTTCATCCATCCCTCCCTCCCGGGACCCCGCCATTGCCGGTGCTGCCCGAGCTCGCTGCGGAGCGCCCCCTGCAGCCGCGGGGGAACCATCGCACCCGCCCTGCTCACCGGGAGCCGCCCCGCAGGAACTGCACCCAGGGGAAAGTGCCCGAGGCCGAGTGAGGCTGCACTGAGTTTGTGCTGTTGTTTTGCTGTGACTGCCACAGCTATTGCTGTTTGTTTGTGTTGTTATACATATATATTTATTAGTAAAGAACTGTTATTCCTATCCCTCATATCTTTGCCTGAAAGCCCCTTATTTTCAAATTTATAATAATTTGGAGGGGAAGGGGGTTGCATTTTCCATTTCAGGGGAGGCTCCTGCCTTTCTTGTCTGACACCTGTCTTTCAAACCAAGACAACAGCAAAGGAACGTAACAATGCGTATGCTTACCTACATAACATCAGATGAATAGTGATGCCACCCAGAACTTGATGTTTTGTGCATGTGTTGTTCAAACTGTTCATTGCAGTGCAAGGGATCTCTAGGAAAGCCATGACAGGGTCTTATCACATAAGATGGCAATATCCAAATCCTCCTTTTCAAGCAATGCTGACAATATTACAGGAAAAATATTGCCTTTAATAATACCCCATGGAAGACAGCTGCTCCTTTGTCACTGGCGCTGTGCACTGAGAATCTACCGCTATGCCCAGAGCTGGTTGAAGGTTGGGAAATACGGGGTCCAGCACAAAGCAATCTCTTCTAGAGTGTAAAGCTATTTGAGTAACAGAAATGCTCACACATGGTTTTTTGTTCTGGTGAATGACACCAAGCTCCTCTTTGTTTCCCTCTCAACATTTTTTGTTGCTATAAGAGTAAATACAGATTCTAAAAGAAAAGGAGTATGACAGACTCATTAGCATAAATATCCTTGTCATTTTAACCTTGTGCTGTCAGACCCTGTCAAGCTTCATCTTCCTGCTGCCACCTTTTATTTTTTTCACATCTACACTCATTTCTCATTTTTCCCAGCAGGCAACAGGGTAGATTTTAGTTCACATTTCATAAGCTAAATCCCACCTCTTAATTCTCTGGAACTCTGAACATTTTCTTCAGATCCATATTTGACTATAATTTACCTGCAAAAAATGAAAACTTTATTTTCACTTTGCATTATCTTAGGATGTACAGCATAAAGCAAATATACATATATATATATATATATCTATTTTAACTCTGAGGCAATTTCTATCTGACTTACTACATAAACAGTACATTTTGCAGTGTGAAGGAATCTCATACTCTTTTAACCTCTCCAGTCTCAAAGCTAATCTCTTAGCTCCCAGTGGGAGCTTTGCCATTGGCTTCACCAGGGACAAGTTCAGGTTTCGTATTTGTAATAAAGACATCCATAAGAAATAATTTACTGTCATTTTAAAAGTTGTCCTGCTTTAATACAAATTAAATCACTTATATTTATTGTATTCCAGTATAAAAGTTTAATTATCTCCCAGATGCCAACATCTTCTCACTGTGTTTGTTTTAAGGTTTTTCTAAGAGCACAACTCTGGGTACATTCCTTTCAAACACATGCTTCTTAAATAGCAAGTTTTTGGTTTCAAGAAAAATATTCTGTGCTATTTATCCAGGCTTTTTTCTACTGAAATCGTTCAGAATAAAATTTGAGATTTGATGGCAACACATATTCCTAAATACCTGTGTCAAACATATCCCTTTTTCATATGTAGCACCACTGAGATTATGCAATAATGACAGGCAAACAAGACTTACATGTTTCTCACAAGCGTTGGAAATGCACAAACAACAATCTTACTATCCTTAAATCAGTGAGTATGATTTGAAATGGAGATTTTGATATTTCTAGCATCCCACATGGTCTGGGGCATGTTCAAGCAATGTATGAGCATTTTACATAAGCTAAACAGAAATACGGTAAAAGATAACTATAGTGTAATAGAAACTGTATTTTATTATAGACAACAGTTTCAGATAAACTACTTGGTGTAAACATTATGGATCAATTTAGGCAAACAGACCAATCAGTGCTGAAGAGCCTCTTGAAAGAAAAATAAGCAGATGGTTCACTGGCACATAATATATCTCCATCTTCTCATCTCATGATGGAGAGGGAGATTTAGAAAAGGAAAAGTTGTTTTGAAGGAAACCAAGTGCACAGATGGGTATTTCAATTGAAAACTACATGCAGTCATGTTCAGAGTTTCCACTTGACTCCAACCTTTCACGGAGATACCCTCCCCAAATATTTTTATGTAATTCAAGAGCCATAGGATTTCAAGAATAAAAGAGAGTGAGACTGGGAATTAATCTCATTCTCTGAGGTTGTTTCCTGTGTGTTGAAGTGTTTTTTGACGATATGCAAAGGCATGGTAAGGCAATTAGGCACATGCCATACACAGAATCTGAGCCATTTGTTAAATCTCACAAAATCAGTCTGAGTTGCTGTTATGACCACTCACTAGAAGACAGTGACTAAGGCCAAAAATTATGCTCTCTGAACTACTCATGCAGTTCCTATTTACATGCATATTACTTTCAGAGGCATAAGCAGAGGTTGACTGGTATTATGAAGAGTGCAAGGGAAGAAGAGTGATGTTTGTATGAGAAATACAAAATCTAGCCAGATTTAAATGGTGAAATCTTTAATGTCTGCATTGACATAACTTGGTTAGCTATTTGGCTGATGACCATAGCCTCTTTTGTCACAGTTTCATTGAAACATTATGGCTTTCTATTTTGTTTTCTTCTTCCCTCAACAGATACACTGGACTAGGAGAAGGAGATAAAAAAATTGTAACATTCTCCCATGAATGTGTAATTTTTCTAGATGAGCAACAAGTTTCAAAACTCAGCTTTATTTGGAAAGTATTCTAGTAGATGTTCTTAACTGCTTTTTTGAGATAATGGCACAGAAAGAAAAGTTTTGAATCCAAACCTTTTCTATCAGGGAAAGGCCTAATATTTGGTGATATGCAAATAATTTTTTAGGAACCAATTGAATTATAGTAAACAATTTCTTCTCCATTTACAAATTCTGAAATATTTCTTTCCATAGAAAGATGGTATACCTCAGAGGACCTACAGTAGAGGAGGTTTGAGAGATATATTAAAAATGTAAAGGCTCACTTGAAGTAGGTCAAGACAGCAATCAGCCCGAGTCTTTAAATCCGACCTCCAGCCTTATTTACAAAATTTCTTCGAAATAGGTGAAAAAAAAAGTGATAACTAACTTTCCCATTAAATACCAATGTTCAAAATTTAAACCTTAACATGCTTATTTCAGGCATTGTCCCAGAGACGTTTAGATGTATTTCCTGAGGCACAAATTTTGTAATGTCTCAAGGCATTCACACTGCTCTCAAACTGCAAGAATATCATCCTTCAATCACATTAAGCTGTCCTACTCCTCCAGCTCAAGCAGAATTCAGAATTCATCAACTGAGTCAGAAAGATCAAGGATATCTGCAGATCATGACCTGGTGTGCAGACTCTCACAGGGTAACCAGATTTCCTGATCTCCTGACCTGCAGGCTAATGTTTTGCATAGTGTGCCAGTTTGCCCAAAATCTAGCAATATATCCTCTGAGAGAAAAACAGGTTACAACCACCCTTCCCCCCACCAGGTTCGGGAAAAAGATATTTTCATTGAAGGAAAGTGAAAGAGATAAAACTATTTATTTAACAAACATACAGGAGAAGAATAATAATGCTAAATAATAAAATCTCTTGCTGTGGAGAGGAACCTGGAAAGATTTCAGAGTCCATCTGTAGGTGTGGTTTGTCCTTTTCAGAGGTGGTGTCCCCCAGGGGGGAATTCTCCTGATGTGTTCTGATGTTGTTGGAACAGTCCAGAAAAGAAAAATGGAAAAACCAAAGTCCCAAAAAATAAAATTCAGCTCTCTATCTCACGCCAGTGGAAAAAAACCCCCGAAAAGCTGGCTGAAGAAGCAAAAAGAAGGGTGCTTCCTCTGTGCTTCTGCAGCTGGAGAACGCAGAGGAGTGTCTATCTCTGTGTCCTTGGGAACTGCTTTGAAAAGTTCGATTGTTTTTTTTTTTTTCTCCCCTCTCAAGCTCAGTTTAAAGGCACAGAAAAGGCACAAAACTAATTTTTTGGCATAGAGCCGTGCTAGGGGATACACATCATGGAGTCACCCCAAGACACACAGCCAAGAATCACAGAATGCCCCACAGGCCTCAGGGAATGAGTTTTGGGGTCATCTCACTAGAGGAGTCAGTACTCCGTTGCTGATTGAAATGGCGGGGGGGGCGGGGGGGTGCTAAATTGGGCTCTGCAGCCTTATTGCCTGTTCTGGGCCGGGGTTTTAGATTTACTGGATCCTGAATTCTGTGAACTAAGTCTGCTGACTGCTGGGTTTTTTTGGCTGTTGATATACAGGTTCAGCTTAGTAGTTACAGCTCCTGGGTGAAGAACTGTAAAAGCTAGAACTACTTCCCCACCATTGGTGCTCCATTGCTCTCAGTCTCTCCCACACTCACACAGAGGTAGGAAAAGCTTCTTGTGCCATCTCTTACAGAACTTACTGAAGACATACCCCTAAGGAAAAGTACAAAATTCCTTTGGGACAAAGGCTCTCAATCCAGGGAGTTTTGGAAATCGTCAGGCTATCTAATATACGTTTCAAAACCAATGAAACCATTATTCTTTTCAGAAACAATTGAAGATTAATCAATACACAAATTTAATTCATCCATACCATCACTTAACCATCAAATAAGAGTTACTTTCTTCCTCTGTCTGCTGGATACATAACTATCTGCTCAGAATCAAAGTGCTTCAGCAGGAGAGCTCTGTGTACACTGTTCTATCAGCAGGGGATCTGTAACCCAAGGTAAAATATCCTAGCTGTCAATACTGAGGGAAAGGAAGCATCCCAGTCCAGATCGCACTTGGCTTCTTAAGTCACACTTTTTCCTCATAAACTTTCACTGATTATTTCAGGCAAGTCCCTCATAGAAAGCATGCACATGCCTAGCTTAAGTTTGGAGGCTGGAGTGAGGTTGGTATAGCTTGGTATAGCTTTGGTATATAACCAAAAGTTTCAACCACTGAATGAAACTGGAGCTGTGAATTATGATTCAGGGAGAATGTAGTTTAATCATTAGAGTACCAGTCCTAGGAAATTCCCTCTATGTAACAGTGAAACTCGATGACTATCTCTGTACTACATAAGGGTAGATGCAGTTTCTACTGCAAAAACAAAGCACTGAATTTCACATCATTCTACACGTGCATGAAGTGATGTCAACTGAGAGTGTGGAACAGTAACCAAAACAAAATTTAAAACTTCTGCTTGACCTAATGAGTGGCTAAGACAGCAGATATTTTGAAGAAAATATGTTTGGCCTGAGTATGCACATAGAAACAGCTTTTTAATTTATCACACCAAGTGGCGATACAGCAGGTATCTTGCTGAAGAGCCAGATGGCCTGGGTTCTTAATTGGTATATGCAATTTTTTATTTTTGCAGAATAGATCACTCTCATCTTCACATAATGAGTTACTTTCTTTACAAGTTTCACATTAAGTTATGGGGAACAGGCAGTGAGAGTAAAGTTTAGGTGCAATGTGTTTCTCATTTTATTTACTGCAACCTTAATTTCAAAAATTCTACGACAAACAGTTGGCCTAGAAAAAACAGGTACCCCTAGGCATTTTCCTCATGCTGAGTACTCAAAGAAGTTATGGAGAAGCTATCTCTCAGGACATAAGGAAAAAGAGATACTGCGTTCTTAATTCTACCTCCACCTTTGGGTAGACTGAAAACCCTCTCTGGAAAAAGGTTTCCAAAGAAAAAGAACAGGGAGCTTAATCTAAATATTCACTGAAACACCAGCCTCATTCTGAATCTGGGAACCTGTGAAAGTGGAATTTTTTGGATCAACTGACACTGAAGAATAATAGACCTTTCAAATATTTTCTAATTTAGTGTTGGTAGTTTTTTTGGGCTTAGTATTTGTGTATAAGGTAAGAAACGGTAAGAAGAAGAAATCTGGAACTCCTTGCATATAGTTTCTAGCTTGTCAGATCTGTCAGGGTGTTTAGAGCATAGCTACAGCATTGATGATAAAAAGCCCCATGCTTGCCGGCAGAAATACTACCATTTCTTGCTTCTTTCTTGCCTGCCTTTCCTGTTACTTCAACACAGTCTTAAGAGACTGTACCCAGTAGCAGAAGTTGACCGCTTCTCGTGAAAGAAGGGAACTTGGAAGAGCATTTTGCATTTTGCCCAATAAGCCCAGGTATAGTGCCTCCAATGTCAACTGCAAATGTGAGGTAGTAAAGCATATTTAATGGATAGTATAGGTGCACAGACTCAGATGTGGAAGAAAGTCTGACAACACAAGCCCAACACACGTCAGTTAGCAGAAGCCTTGCATCAAATTCAGTATATACTAAATATGGGAATATTTTTGTTGTTATTGCTCAAGTAGTTTGCACTTTTGCTCTTTTGGTGTACCAATGGGATGCACTCAGCCTCACTCTGACAAGATCTTCTAGAAGAAATATCTGCTTTCGCATTCCATTTTTTCCTATCCCAGAAGATATCACCTGTTGCTGAATGTAGCCCTGAAGAGATAATTAATCCCTATATATACACTGAGGAGTATTGTAAATAAAGAGCATTGTGAAGACATTGTTAATATATACCAGTAGTGGCACATCCGGACAGGTCGTCATATTCATTTCTAAACAGCATTTCTAAACCCTTATGCTGAGAGCCTTACATTAGTATCTTACTAGACTTCCACTGTAGATGAAACCAGCAGTTAACTCTACATGTTTTTCTTGTTTGATTTCAATAGCAAAAGCAAGTTTCTTATGATTGGAGTAAAGGGATATGAAGAAACAAGTACAAAAGTACAGGAAGTTATAGGTTAAGCAGAAGAAAATAATTCTGGTTTGCTTTGGTATCCGTTTTTCTTTCATACTAATAGGCTAAATAAAAGAGGTATAGTAGGAAAATGAAAACCCTAAAATGCACATATGCTGATATAAAAATGGGTATATATTTTTCCTACTTGGATCTTAATACTCCCATTGTTCCACAAAAAGAGAGTTTTTAGTTTAAACCACTCTCGCATACACTCCAAAAACTTCAAAAGGAAACATTCATTGCTTGAGCTTGGATGTTATTTTCTAACAGCTGAATGGCTTGACACTTACGGTTATCTTTACAGCACTCTTCAATGGAAAGCTGTTTTCTTCTTTTCAGTTTAGCAAAACAGTACATATATCCTATCTCTGATAGTTCCTGTAACAGCAAGCTATCCAGTTCCCAAATTGATTCTTCCTCTTTACTCACAAGGCCATATCATTGTGCATGCAGATGGTGGCAGAATATGGATGAGCCAAGACACAGTAGTATTCCAGATTTTCTGCAACCCACATTTTCCTTATCATACAACAACAATGGAAGTCATTACTAGGTTTTCTATTGCAATAAGAAGAAAAAATTTCTGATCCAATATTAGACACTTTCTTTTGCACAAAAGATGCACAAAACCTAACAGATAAGCTATTCTTGAATTTTGAAAAGGATCTGTTGTCATATGGAAAGGAAGTGCACAAAAAATGAGATCCAGATTAAGGAAATCTCATTGAGATCTAAATATTGATATGAATCCTTATACAGACTGATGGCTCCTGGGGTTACTGCTCGGCTCCTGACATACTTTGAAGCTTGATTCTACAGTGTCAAATCAATTTAATCTCAACATTTATTCTGGTCATCCCCTACATATATCATCATCTTGTCTTTTACACAGATGCATTCTCAATGTATCATTTTATTGTCAAAACTTCTTACACAGGGGCAGTATACCAGCAATCGAGGTACTTTACTGCAACTATGTCAGACCTGCACCTCAAAACTATGGTAACATTTGGCAGACTCAGTAAGACAGCAGATTGTGTGATTTAGCTAGTCCATATTTTCAAACCAACATTTCAGATATAACTGGAAAAGAAAATATATTCCTTATAAAAAGGTTTTGCAGTGTTTCATAGAAGTTTCATTAAGACACCATGGAGGTCTAGAGAAAAAGGTCAGCAAATAGAAATGAACAAATGAATATTTATGTGAGAAAGAATGTGCAGCATCCTAAATACCTCTCTCCCAAACAAGTAATAAAAAAAAAATTGTGGACATTTACCAAGCTGGCATATTTTAATTTTTTTTTCCTCTCTATTGTGCCTCTGTTCTAATCTCTTTTACGCCCTCAAAACTGTATAAGAGAATAGATATTTCACTATATTTATATTGCAGGGTCAATGGGTGATCTCAAGAGAATATTTAAGCACGCTAAGCCCCCAAAACAGTGCCTGTCACTATTATTCTTACTAGATTAACTTGGATTTGACTTCATGCATCCCCTTTGTGCTTGCAGAGATACAATGTCAAAATAGTCATTGACAGATTAAGTCTTTACTATGAGAATGGTGAGACACTGGAACATGTAGCCCAGAGAAGTTGTGGAGGCCCCATCCCTGGAAGTGTTTAAGGCCAGGTTGGATGGGGCTCTTAACAACCTGGTCTAGTGGAAGGTGTCCCTGCCCATGGCAAAGAGGTTTGCAACTAGATGAACTTTAAGGTCCATTCCAATCCAAATCCTTCTAAGAAAAAACATTAATTGTGCTATACTCAACACCTCCAGGACTCATTCTTGACTCAAAGCATACTCAAGTCTTACCTCCCTTGTGCTTCTGAGCATGTACTAAAGGCCCAATTTTATATATAAATATATAGAAATTTGTATATGTGTATAGATGCATGTGTGTATGTTTTTCTATGAAAATGTGCACACATGTGGATAAATAATGCAGATAATAGGTCAGATAGGTATGTGAAGACAATGAACTCAATAGCACATTCTGCCTTTGGTTGAATTCTACACAGTTTGAGAACATCCCTCTTTGGAAAAAGCTGACTTGGAAACTTAGCAGCAAGAAGATGTTTCAACCTTTAGAAAACAAGGGGGACAGTAAATTCTTCTTCTAGCTTGCATATTTTAAGCTTTAAAAATGTTAACCACTTTAGTTTCTTATTTCCAGAAGCATAAAGTTTTAGGCAGCATTGTTGTTCCCTGGTAAAATGAATCCATTTTACCATAGGGTCTTAGACTTTTAGCAGCATTTTCACACTTTATTCCTGGGAATTCCAACACTTATTTGTGTAACAAATAACACAGCTGAGATAGTGCAAAAGCAAAAATAGCACAAATAGCAAAAAAAGCAAAGATATCCAAAGCCTGCTTTGCCTTAGCCTTTACCAACAAAGTCTCTGAGGTCTTTCTGCCTAGAGATAATGTTCAGGGATGAGACAATCTACCTGGAGTGGAGAAGGATTGAGTCAGGGATTGCTTGATAAACCTCATCCTATGCAAGTCCACAGCACCTAATGAGATGTATCTGGGGTGCTAAGAAAGCTGCAAGATGTCACTATAACACTGTATCATCTTTGAAAGGTCATTTAATCAGGGAAGGCCCACAACGGCTGAAGAAATACAGATATGGCACTCATCCTCAGAAAAAGTATGAAGCATGACTCAAGGTTTTGCCTAACATTCATGCTCATAAAATCATGGAATGAGTACTCTTGATGCACATTCTGGGACACTGAAGGAATTAAAAGGTAACTGAAATGGTAACCAGCATGCATTTACCATGAATTAATGTTACAAAATCAACTTGATTGCCTTCTAGATTAAAGGACTAAATTTATAAATGAGGAGTGAGAAGTGGATGTCAATTATCTTGACAAGAGCAAGGCGTTCTAGATGATCTCTCAGAGCATCTTCAGGACCATGACAGGTTTGCTCCTACTTGATGGGTAAAAAATGGTTTAAAAGGGTACTGGACACTCGTTAAAAGCAAAGTACCACAGCAATCTATACTAGTTTTACACATTTATCAATTATCTGGAGGAAATGGAGTGTCCTCTCATCAAGTTTGTAGAGTATTCCACACTGAGGTGAGCTGTGAAGTATACACAGAGAAAAAGCATGTCTGGATGGCTGTGGAACAACTGCTGCTGGTAGCAGACGAGATAAAATGGATATAAACTGAAACAAGAGAGTTCTGTTTTATTAAACTTTTCTCCTATGAGGAGAATCAAACAGTGGAACAGTATACCTGAAGAAGTTTTACAGTCTCCAATGTTACCAGTTTTCTAGACTCAAGTGGATAAAGCCCCAAGCAACTTGGTCTCAAGTCAGCATTGGCCCTGATTGGAACTGGAAGTTGGATTAGAGATTTTCCATGGTGCCTTCCAACTTACTGTGATTCTGTTTGCTACCTACACATGGCTGTGTAACCACGTCCACCTTTATGCGGATACGCATTAACTCTTTCTGCTTAAAACCACAAAACCACTGAGAAACTGTACAGTCTCTATAGACACACATTGTCAAATATAATCTACTGACCTACATAAAGCAAAAAAAGGCTGCTGCTACTGAGCTGCCATTCCCTCTTTGTGCAATAAGAAGGTTATAAATTTTACAACTAAATTCAGTTGTCATTTTCCCAAGGCAATATTGAAGAACACTGAAGTCTCTAGAACTGACAAAGAATACATGTTCAAATCAAAACAAGTTTAATGGAATTTTCTATTCTTAACAGCGAGGAGGAGAAGGAGTTTTTATGGAATGCTCTATTTTGCTCCACACAGAATGTGTCAGTCATCTCCTGCATAAATAGAGAAAGTAGGGAAAAAGGAGACATTTTGCCAGGAAAAGATGACCTATGAATACAGAACTATGATTAATTTCATTTTAAGAAATTAACAGTAATGAGGTGGGTAAGATATATTTATTAAACATCAATGACACATTTACTTAGCTATAACCTCTTCCTACGGACCTTCATAGCTCAGGGACCCCACTCACTTGCTTTCCCTCCCAGTTTCCTTGTTTGCGGCATCACCACTAATCTTGATGTCATTTAAAGACAATGTCTCCTGTCTCTGAAATATTGTGTTTCAGATGTTAATTTTTAAGCATATGAGTGTAGGAGGCTTTGGCCTCAGAAATTCATGTTTTTCTGAGCCATTCAAACCTCCCAAGTATGGAAGACTGGGCCAAGAAATCCCTAAATACTGCTGTTCTCATGAAATCGTTACAGTGAGCAAAACAAATGAAAAAGGACAT
Source organism: Monarcha castaneiventris obscurior (assembly GCA_026261815.1). Lineage (NCBI taxonomy): Eukaryota > Metazoa > Chordata > Aves > Passeriformes > Monarchidae > Monarcha > Monarcha castaneiventris. The sequence goes on from JAMPIT010000059.1 coordinate 1,226,628, forward strand.
ATAAAAAACCAAAGGGCTTTTACAAATTACACACCAGGTACAGTATGGTTTCAGTCTCCATTTTTTCTGAATTTCTGTCTTGGAAAGACTGGGAATGTAACTGCCTTCTAGCCCATCTCTCACTGATGGGTGAAGCCTCTGACAAAGTAATGCCAGGAAAACAATGACAAAACAGCACAGCTGCCAAAATCCTGAAGTCTTTGCAATCAGGCTTTGAGCCAGGTCACAGCATTTAGAAAGCAGCAGCAGCAGCATTAAAAGGTTGTCTCCCCATGGCAATGGATTGGCTGTTTCTTAATGCTGAAATTACTCAAACTCACCATAGTCTCCAGCAGTCAGTCCCTCAGGATTGCTGTCCCATTTAAGTGACATTTATAAAAAAAGCTTTTATGGTTGTAAAATGAATTACTATTATGAGGACCCAAAGAGTAGTAATGGCAAATTGTTTCTCTACTAAGGACTAGTGGTAAAATACTAAACAGGGTTAAAACTGCGCTGCTTTTAAAGGATGTATGGATTTATTTTTTTGAGAAATCCTGCCCTACACTGGTTTAGTCTGCACATGAAAAGTAGTGACCTGCGAATGCACAAGGACACTATCTATATCATATCAGTTATGGTTGGATCAGATCAAGTATGGACCTGGTTGTCCAGGAAGTCCAGCAGAATCTCTGTCAAGAGGCTCCAGAGGCATGTAGACAACATCATCTTTCTGAAGCCCAGGACACCTTGTATACTACCTGATTTCAGCACTTAACAGTTGAAGCTGAAGTAAGACCCTCTATAAGCACTTTCTACCTCAAGGTAATTAAATGCCAATTCATAAGCTTATAAATGCTAGTATGTAAATTCTTTAGAAGTCCTTTCCAAGATACAAATTTTTGAGTTTTATTTGTATCCTGGTTCTATTGCTACTTAGTGATGGCCTAGCATTTCTAGCCACAGTTTCTACTGTGGCTTACCCGTCAGCCAAGTAACTCTGGGCAAAATTCCAGGTAGAAAAGCCCCTAGGAGAAATACAGATTTAATTGTGTTGGGGCTTAGGATTTTAGCCTGTTTTTTCTCTTAAAGAATTTTACCCATACTAGTTGCTAGGGGACAAACCGCTGGATACTTAAAAGAAACAAAAGACCTGGCCACAGAGGCGGGGTGGGACTGGCCACCCTTTTGTCACCTGGGGGTTGGGACACCCGGGGGGGCTGCCTGGTGTGCTCAGCGTTTAGTCTGGGAAGCTGGCTCCCTTCGGTGTTGACGTCTCGGTCACACTGCGGGTTCCTGCTTCTTTGGCTGTTTTGCTTTCTGCGGGCAAACCCCGGGGTTCCTAAGCCTGCTCTTCTCCTTGTCCCGTCTGGAAACGGAGCTCCTACGCTCTGCCGACTGAGAGACCTGCCGGGTTTCCCTGCCACAGCTCCGCAGTTTGATACCTCTCACTGCCACCCGAGATCTGCGCTCGCCCCTGCTGTTCCAGCCTGCTGTTCCTGAGGATCCGGCCGGACGCCCAAGAGTTTTGTGAGGTTTTTCTCATACATCCGTGCCCGGGACCCCGCGCTGCCATTCCCGGTGCTCCCGAGCTCGCTGCGGAGCGCCCCCTGCAGCCGCGGGGGAACCATCGCACCTGCCCTGCTCACCAGGAGGAGGAACTGCACCCAGGGGAAAGTGCCCGAGGCCGGCGCTGGGTTCGGGCTGCTGTTTGCTGTGACTGCCACAGCTATTGCTGTTTGTTTGTGTTGTTATACATATATATTTATTAGTAAAGAACTGTTATTCCTATCCCTCATATCTTTGTCTGAAAGCCCCTTATTTTCAGATTTATAATAATTCGGAGGGAAGGGGGTTGCATTTTCCATTTCAGGGGAGGCTCCTGCCTTTCTTGTCTGACACCTGTCTTTCAAACTAAGACAAATTGTCATACTAATTTATAACCAGGATTTGAGTTTTTTGAGGGATTTGAAGGAAAAAGGAGTAATTTTATTTTTTGAGGTGAAAAGAGGAAATAATGCTATGGTTTTATAGCAAAATCTCTGTAGGCAATGTTAGGCCTTATGTGTATTAGAAAATAAGGAACAGTATAAAAACAACACAGAAAAATCCAAATTAACCAAATTCAGGCATAAACACCACACAAAGAATGATCTGCATAAGTGCACTTCAGAATTGATTTTGAAAAATATTTTATTTCCAAAATCCTTTTTTTAAAAAATCTTGTCTGCTTTGAAATTACAAAGTGTTTTCCATAAGACAATGTCAGGTTGAGAGTCTTATAAAGATTTTCCTCACTTTAAGAACATTAATTTTCCAAATGTTATTCTCTGTACATTGTCTTATTTTGAAAAGAAAAGCAAATTTTAAAATAGTTTGGGGGTTTTTTGCCTATATCTGTTTTTCTTATTTAAATAAAAATTGTGGAAGTATGGAATGCTTAGTATTTTAAGTATACTTTAGCCATATCAGTGAAAAACCTGTGCTTCCTCCCTAGTCTTCTTACAACATTACATGACACTATGATTTTTAACTGCTTAGATTAGCAGGGGTCAGTTTTACTTCTGTAACTATATTGCCTAGACTGACATGGTTTCAGTCTTTGGAAATAAAGAAAAAAAAATATAGTCGAAATGTGTCTGTGAAATATTTCTGGAACCCCTACTCTCATCCAGACCTCCTAGACAGTTAAGAGCATATTCCCTAATATTGTACTACATATCTTTATCAGCTAAAGTGGATTGTTTCCTTCTTCTCTTTTTTCTTAAATGCCTCATTTCTATATTTTCTGCCAACCCAAGAGAACATTCTATACCAAATGGTCTCAAAATCAGTGTAAGGACTGAGGGTGCTCCAAGATAGATGCCTAAGTAAGGGCAGATCTGTGTAAACAGCATTTTCTTGGTACAAATTTGCCAGTGCTAGAACTAGAAAAGAATACATTCATGTCCTCCGTTTTGGTCTTATCTTGGAAATATCTAGATATATCTTTATCTTTCCTACCTCTGACATGCTCTTGTGGTGCAAGTGGAATTTAAACTCCATTTAATAGTAGTATAAGTGCTTTATCGTAAACTGAGGAGAACATGATTTATTAATCTGTACATGAAAGACATTTAGTAGAAAAAAAAATCCTATAACTGTCCATGCTTTTGAATACTTCCTCAAGAGTAAGCATTGTTCGTAGAAGACATAGGCTATAACAGGGCAAAATGATAGTAGAGGAAAAATAACAGTAATGTTTTGACCCTAAAAAAACCACCAGGTTTACTTTGAATACATCTATGCATTCACAGCCTGATTCTAAGTTTACAGAAGTTGATGAAGCTCTCATTTATTTGAAGGATCTATGGCATAGGTCCTAAAAATTCTAACTCTTCAATATGCTGTGTGATCTGGTTAATTCTAGATTTCTAGAAGAAATTGCTAAATATATGAAAGGTTATTGTCATGTATAAATATGAAATTTAACAGCACAAATTTGCCCGAAGCAGTAAGCAGTAATGTTGCTCTTCCTACACATACTGCTCCCTTTATTTCTATTACTGTTTTCATATTACCAAATGAATTGAAGACAATTAATAGGATAAGATGGCTCCTGGTGTCTCAACCCTGATCCCAGTGTCCTAAGCTTTTGTTTTATTAAAGGGATAGTGTGTTCCCCATGTTATTAATCTGTGCTGGTACTGTAAGAACAGCTATAAATTTCTAGCCCATTACTATAATTTTTCCATTCAGCAGTGTATGAAAGGTTCATATAGAAATGGAAGTCACCAGATGATGCTTAAAAGTGTTTCTAAATCTAATGGGAATGGTGCAGTAAAGCAACATTACCAACTCCTAGTAACATACTCAATGTCAATAATGAATTATTGGACAGTTTTCTAAGTCAGGGGTTCCTAGCAAAGAAAGTCTTGTTATTTCACTCCATGTTTGACTCGCTGCTTTGGACTAAGACAACCACATATATGGACGTATAAATATTGTTAGTGGATTATCACTAGCATATTGCTGATTTGGTGGACCTATATTACTGCAGTCAGATTTAATATTCTCTAGGAAAATCAGCAACTGGTAGAAGCATTGAGTGTAATGAACAATAGTGAAGATGCCCTTACTTGCCTCCTCTTATTAATAAAGCCTTAAAGTAAGTACATGTCCTTTAAAATCCATAGTATAGTATAAATTGATGAAAACTCCGTTGTTTAGTGATCAGGGACCAGGAATATAAGGTCAAGACATTTGGGTTTCCATCTACACTTTATAGCCTATCCACAGTTTAATGCTGTGGGCAGTTCACTCACTTCCATCTGGGTTAGTCTTCTCCATTAAAATGTAAATGTCTTGGGCCAAAATCTAGCAAGAGTTCATGGATTAATTAAGGGTCCTTGCAAAGAGCAGATGAGTGATGGCCAAAATCCCAGTTAAATAAATTCATGTTGAAATCTATCTGTCCTCCAAAAGGCTGGAAAAACATGTGCAAGGACCTTGAAAAAACCCAAATAACTTTCTAAAACAGGTTCTTCACATTGCCTTACATTTGTTTTCATTCTAATTATGTTTATCACATTTTCATGAGTTGAATGCTCCAACTTGTCCTTGCCATCAGCTCAGTTGCTCTAAATGTGTCTTCTATGTTTCTGAGTTAGTTCGCAAAAACAAGCTTTTGGTAGGAATAACTAAGGAAACGTTAGAAAGGTCACTGGATTTTGGTTCTTTTGTTCACTAATTCACATTAAACACACTGCAGTAGGGAACGTAGGATTTTTTTATGCAGGTGGAATGTGGTTTTGAAGTCAGAAATGAATAGCACTTTCTCCTTTGTTGTGAGTTAAACATGGGCATGTGTGCGCACACACATACGCATGAAACAAAAATAGCTCAAGAAAAGAGACCAAGGTTTTGAATATGTATAGAATAATCTATTCATGATAGCAATCACAATGTTTGCTGGCTTAAGGTGACAGAATGAATAAGGCCCTACTGTATTTGGGTAATGTAATTTATTAACATTAGCACTGTTCTACACGTGTGGTTTTGTAGTATCACTCAATGGGTTTATGGGAAAAAAAGAGTAGACTAAAATACCTGAGTGAGTAGATCTGATTTTTCATTCTGATATTAATTTTTTTAAATCCCTCTTGCCTTCTGGGAGGTTATGCTGGTTTTGGCTGAGGTAGAGTTAGTTTTCGTAGTAGTAGATGGTATGGGGCTGTGTTTTGGATTTGTGCTGAGCATAGGGTTGATAATACAGAGATGTTTCTGTTATTGCTGAGCAGGGCTTGCATAGAGCCAAGGCCTTTCCTGTTTTTCATACTGCCTCACTGGCCAGGAAAGTGGGGTGACTGGGAGGTTGGGAGGAGACAGCCTCCCAGCTGGTGACCTCAACTGACCAGAGGAATATTCCAGACCACATGACAACATGCTCAGTATATAAAGTGGGAGGAAGAAGGAGGAAGGGATGTTTGAAGTGGTAGCATTTGTATTCCCACATAATGGTTACACGAGATGGGGCCCTGCTGTCCTGGAGATGGCTGAACACCTGCCTGTTCATGGGAAGCAGTGAATTAATTCATTGCTTTGCTTGCATGTGTGGCTTTTGCTTTCCGTATTAAACTGTCTTCATCTCAGCCCCTGAGTTTTCCAGATTTTACCCTTCCAATTCTCTTCCTGAGCCTATTGGTGGGGGAGTGCGGGAGTGGCTGTATGGGGCTTGTCTGCTGGCTGGGGTTAAACCACGACAGAGGCACCACTCAAATGAGTAAAATTTCAAGAAGAGAAATAAAATGGATGAAAGAGGGCTACTAGTCGTAAAGTACATAATCTTTTGTCACTGGAAACATAAATCTCTCCCACTTAAAACAGAAAAATTTTATCTTGGGCTAAGTCGTTATTCAATGACAGAGATTGTTCTTCAAAAACTAGGAATATGTTTGTGAAGATGTGAGATTGCTCTTTGCCTACATAAAGAGAAAAGGTTAGTTGCCTTGGAACTATGGTGTGTCTTCTGCTCCCCACAATAATTACTTTTCTCCTTTTCTTGTATTTCCTTTTTTTTTTTCTTTAATTACTTGTTGCTTCTTCTGTAAATACTTACAGGAACATAGGCACACACAAACAGGCTCTGTACTACCATTTTCAAACACTTTGCATTCATACATCAGTCACTTGAAGTGTGGAAAAGTTGATGTCTGACAAGAATTAAATAGCACATTGAGGAGGGTGGAGACTCACCTACATGACTAAACACGCAGTCTTATATCTTGTAGATACACAGAACTGGCAAACCTTTTGGTGATCTGGTTTCACTTGGAAATTGGATACAGTGCTTATTCCTACATCACTGTAGCTGACTGTGCAAGAGCTTCTACTGCTAAGTTTATTCAAAGTATGCCAAATTAGTTTAAAAAATGGTTTAAAATATAAATGTTTAGAATTAATGTGTTTTACTTTGCTCTGAAATAACCTAGGGAGTGCTCCCTCTTTTGCAAAAGTAAGGAGGTGTAAGACACTGCTATGTTCCTGTTTTCACGAACCCTCTCTCGCCTGAGCTGCTAAACAAGTAGTATTGTGAATGCATTTAGTACGCTCCACCGCAACTTCCATGGCCGTAGATTTTGCACAACAGATAGAATGGAAAGACAAAATTTGGGAGAACATCCAAAAGTTGATTTTATGACACATTACGTATTTCCATTAAAAAAACCCAAAAATTTGCAAACTTTTAAATAATGTTAACAGTCCCTCTTCTCCTCTACCTGAGCTCTTATCTTCTTGTTAAAAAACCCAAAACATCAGAGTCATAGAAATCAAACATTACAAGCTTCAGAAATGCCACAATTAGGGGCCTTTTTGCTCTCATGAGTTCACGTATCCCATTCACACTTGTGTGCTGATGCTAGGAAATCAATCTTTAATACTGTCCTGTTTACCTCACAAGGTCTCTGCTCCTCCCCACATACTTGAAATGATAATCAGTACAACTGGCTTCTTCCCAATGATCAAATAATGTTCCAGGCTTTTACTTAGCATACACTGTGCTTTCAAAGCCAAAGTCCAATGTAAGAGAAGAACACCAGAATTTATGGCAGGACCTATTTCTCCAACTTCCAAATCTACAGATGAAGATATGGTTTGGTCTTCACAGCTTGGCACCTTGTCCTCTTCTGTTCAGTTGGATCCAAAACCAGAGTAATTTCTTCCTTGAAAGAATCAGTTTTCACATTTGGGGTAGAACCTCCCATGCATAGGTGTTTTACAATGGAATGAGGTCTTTATTCAATTAGAGTCCCCATGCAGGTTCAGGAAAGCACAGATCCCAGGTCCTGCAGGTGAAGCTTTGAGGACATCATCCAGAGATCCTTCAGGGCCTCAATTAGAGCATCTCAATCTTCTTAATGGACTATGGAGAGAAGGAAACTTCTTCAGGGTACAGTCCAGTTCAGGGCCCTTACCAAAGGGATTCTAACCTGAAGAAGTTAGGCGGAAAAAAGGGAAACGAGGTAGCTAAATTAGTTGTCCAAAAGTGGGTGCTCTGGATATATCCCCTCACAGTGCAATTACTCGTCAGGATTAATTTTGAATGTGGCTCTTAAAGTTCTGCTATGATGCAAAATCCAAAGAACAAAATTTAAATTCAACAGCTATTGCAATAAACTCAGTCTGCACTACCTCAGAATACTCACAGGAGGAAGCAGAGCTGTCCACTGTCTCATCCCTGTTCCTTCCAGGTCTCTTTCCATCTATTAATTTTGGCATCACAAGCTTTAGTGTTACTATAAGGTAGAAAAAACAGGAAAAGAAAACGAAAATAGTGTTGAGCTCTTCATGTTTTCCTGTATATGTTTTTCCTGTATATGTTTTTCCTGTATATGTTTTTCCTGTATATGTTGATGTTGTCAGACAATAGCAGAAATGCTCCTGTGGCCACAAGGAAGTAAAAATTGAGACAGAGCTAGGGTTGGAATGTGAAAGGATGAAATGGAAGTGCCAGTGTAAGTAATTTATGAAGTTATGATAACCTTCTTCACCACATATTGGCCTTCTTCACAATGAGGATGATGAAGCACTGGAACACATTGCCCACAGTTGTGGATGTCCCATCCCTGTAAATGTTCAAGGCTAGGTTGTATGGGGCTCTGAGCAACCTATTCTAGTAGAAGTTGGCCCTATCCATGGCAGGGGGGTTGGAACTACATGATCTTTATGGTCTCTTCCAACCCAAACTGTTCTATTATTCTATAATTTTCACATAGAAAATTCTTTATAAATAACAAGGAAATGTATAAAGTTATGGGGGTGTTTAAGGGCAACAGGGAGATAGCTGCTGTGCTCCCCAAATCGTTTCAGGAGGGAGATGATTCAAGTGCAGACTGGCTGCTAGCAAGCTTTTCCTTCTGCCCTACGCTGCTGTTGGCACTGCTATCACACAGCCCCACACCCAAGCCAGATAGCTCAATATTACCAGAGATACAGAGTCAAGGAGGGCTCCTGCATGGGAAGTTCCAAGGCCAGGTTTATTTCATCTTCCGTGGAGATGAGCAAGAGAAGAGAGCACAAGGTGGTCGAGGTCGTGTTTACATAGGGTTCTACAGCCAGTAATCTGAGGGCACAGGGCGGTACAGAGGGGGACCAGGAGCTGGGAGAGGTAGTTTTCACAGAGTCTGGGGTGTTGTGTAAGGTTACATTTCCTCTGCAAGGATTTGTGGCAGAGGCTTTCCCTTCACTTTTACAGAGATAATATCTCAAACATCTGAGTTTTTCCACCAGCAGGCCTCTGCCACTTTGGGGCTCTCTGGCTCACCAGCTGACTCAGTGACCCCAACAGAAATGCATTTCAGAGGCATTATCTGAGAAACAATTTAAAAAGTCTCAGCAAAAATAAAGAATAACAAAAAGCCAGCACCGCATGGCTATTGGTTAAAAGCATAACTCAGCCATAAGACTTCAAAATAATAGAGTCATCCATTTAGTTAAGTGCTATGTCATGTCTCTTCATATTCATGAAGCAGAAAATGCAAGGTAGAATAGTATTTATAATCACCAAACAGCACAGTTCAAGTGAAATCAACACTGTATTGACGAAATATATACACAAATCATACATATACGTAGTCTGTTTATCCAGTAATTAAAATTGAGGTGCTTTAAAAAGCCAAAGAAAAAAATTATATAAGGTGAAAAGCCATTCAGTGATAGTCTCCTGAACTTCTCTTCAGTCTTAAGGTTTATGCCTAGGAAGTAGAGAAGAGAGGAGGAAAAAAAAAGAAACGCTTTTAATAGATAGGCAGTACAACTAGTAAAGGTTCAAGTCACTGTATCTTCCTGGCCTCACCACAGAGCACTTAGATCTTACACATTACTACCTACTAATACAATTCTAGAGCTCTGGACAACTCTGAGCATCGTTCTGGGCAGTATTTTCCATGTTAGTCCTGCTTAAGCAAGTGGGTTGTATTGGGTGACTTCCAGAAATCTCTTCCAACCTTTACCATTTTATGATTTCCTGATTTGATCATATGTGATTTTTTATCACTGTGCTAAATCTTGTAGTGTGTTCTTACATGAAAAGCAAAGTACAGTGACTAAACATATGAGGTCATAGTCCTCCATGCTGAGGTCTACAATAATACGGTTATTGCTTCAATACAGCTACAGTTTCATCCAGAGCTAAATTTGGTCTTTTAGTGCAGAATTTTAATGATATACTTAAAATATTTAGAAAGAATTCTAGTATTTCCCAGAGTTTAAGAGGAACAGATACCCTTTGGAAAATACTGGCAACAGTAGCAGCAAGACACCATCTTGATTTCACAGTACTTTTAACATTTTCATCTCCCACTTCCATTGATCAGAAATGATAAGTCCCTGTAGAGGGTAATCTTGTACTTAACTTCAGTTAAGAAGTATGAGAGTAAGATTTTCAGTCTACATTTGCTGAACCAGAAAATACAGTCACCTCAAGATAGATGTAATCAATAGGCCAAGAAAAGCATCAAGCCCCATAAGTAAATGTATTATGGAAATACATGTGCATACAGTCTGTGAGTGGTATTGATGAAACTGTCCAACATCAATGGGATCTGATGTAGTCTGTAAGGGAGGAGGATAAAACAATGTTTAAGTGCTCTATGAGGAACACACTGAATTTCTGGCAGTGACTATTGATGAATCACAAGGTCTTTCAAAATCTTTTTCATAAATACTTTTACACTGGCTCTCCCATTTCATCCTTTCACACTCCAACCCTAGTCCTGTCTCAATTTTTCACTTCCTTTTGGCAACAGGAGCATTTCTGCTATTATCTGAAAACCTCAACATATACAGGAAAACATGAAGGGCCCAACACTGCTTTTGTTTTCTTTTCCTGTTTTTTTCTACCTTACAGTAACACAAAATGCATAAAGGCAATATTTTTAGTTGACCTAAATGTATTCCTATCTGGTATTTTTATAGATAAGGTAGAAAGGTTTTTATTTACATCACAGTAGAACACATATACATTTTTGTAACCCATAAGACAGTAGCATTGTCATAATGATAGTTAAATTCTGTAATAGAACACAAAAAGAAAAGAGCAACAAAAATTTTAGCAAGGCAGAAACCCAGAGCATCAATTTTTTTCATGGTTAAGTTAGCATTGAGTTTAAAATTGTGGCAATCATTTTTCATTAATCAAAACAAAATTTCCAACACAGAAAAGGTATTTTTATATTGTGTTTTATTTAGATTACAGGAAGCTACAGGCTGTGTTGCGGTGATCCATAAAATAACTTAGTTTATCTACTAAAAAGACTTAGTTTATACTACTTCAGAAAAAAAAATTGCAAACTGGTCTGGTATTAACAACAATGCTTTTATATATCTATAAAGATGCATGTTTTGAGTCTTCCCATAACAAAGCAGAATGTTTTTGCATAGGTAGCATGAAATTTTATTGTGTTGTGTAGCTTTTGTATAAATGTATAACTTTCTAAATTTTTTTATATCCGTCAATATAACCTCCATTTCTGTGACCTTCATGAACCCTCTTCACATATTTAGCTTAGAATGCAGAAGATGTTGGATTTTTTATTTTGCAGAGGAAGAGTAGAGGTGCAACTGTCTAAAAATCAGGCTTTAAAGGAATCCCCTGAGAAGGAAATAACTAAGTGTTCTCCATCAGAAAAATAATGATTTTCTTTAGGAATACAGAATCATTTCCCCCTCTGTAATTTTCTTTATCAGTGTGTTTTGTAAATTTTTTTCCTTTATTTTTTTTTCCTTTTTCTCCCCGCTTTTTTTTTTTTTCTGAGAAGCAGCAGAATATATGAGCTATCTGCACCATTTTCTTCTGATAAATGAATGTGAAAAGATAGTAATCATCATTTGGTTATTTAAACTACAGAAATACACATTTTTTCAATGTAAAATAATGTAAGCAGTGCACTGACTTCCATGTTCCAGCCTTTAGTGAGCATTTGAGGACAAAACTGTTAATAAATTATGTATTTTTTATCTGCAGAACAGACACTAAAAAATTAATTTATGTTTTTTGGGTACCATAAGTGCTCCAAAAAGACAGGTTTTTGGACATATTTATTACCTGCCAATCTATAGATTCCACAGAATTAAAAGTAATTCTTTTACTATACATAGCAAACCATATAATGCAGTTCAACTTCAACAATAAAACAAGTAACATTCAGCAAGGCTTTCATGCTGTTTATTTTTGAGTTGGAACTTCTACAGGCTAGTGGTTTACAGCACATGGATTTAATAAATGAGCAATAACAATTAAAAAAAAAAGAATAAAATTATTTCCTCCGGCCTAGTTCAGCCTTGAAAGGTATATGTAAAAGGTCATGAAATTTTGTTAGGAAGACTACCGACTTATTGCATATGGACATTGGAACTGTAGTGTTGATTTAACACAGTGATACTCTGTCACATATGTCTACCCCAACAGATTTTTTTACAGAGGTAATAAATAATTTTTCTCCAGGAAAGAAGTTTCCCTACTTCTCAACACAGTGATTAAGGGTTTAACTCACCTATATCATTTACTACTGTCTATTCAGTGAGCATTTTTATAGTTCCAAATTCAATACTTTCAATAGGAAAGAAATATTCACTATTTCCACAAAATAGCTAGTCATGGAGCTCACTGCAGCCTATGGAGGAAAGCATGATAGAGCAGATCTCCACATAGTAGCCCATGTAGGACCCCATAGTGGAGCAAGTGGACCATTTCCTGAAGAAAGTGAAAGATGGAGAGCCCATGATGGAGCAGGTTTACCCTGCAGGATTGTGGTCCATGGAGAGGATCCACACTGGGGCAGGGGAGAAATGTGAAGAGGAAGAATTAGGAGCGAGAAGCTGACTACAACCTCACCAAAAACCCAGTCTTTCTGGCCTTTGGGGGTTGGAGCAAGTCAGGAGTCAGAAATGAAGAAGTGAAATTGAACCTGGAAATAAGGGGTGTGTGACACGGTATCTTCATTTTTTGTCTTCGTTCCTTTCCACCCAACTTTATTTTAATTGCCAATGAATTATTTTTCCCCAAATCATGTCTGTTTTGCCTGTGAAGGTAATTGGTAAGTGATGTCCTTGTCCTGACATTCTTTTTTATCTGACTTTCTCTTCCTGTCCTGTTGAGGTGGGCAGTGAGAGAACAGCTAGGTAGATGTCTCGTAGTCAGCCAAGGTAAACAGACAGTAGTAGTTTTCATGGCCTTTGCTAGAGGTGGAGTTCTCTTTTGAGTTGGGACCTCAGTTACTAAAGAGATCCAGTGACCACATCATGACTTATCCCTATCCCTAGGGTGCTGAGCAAATCATTTGCTTTCCTGTTGCATGGGAACAGGGCTTGAAGACTTTCCCACACAACCTTAAAGAAGCTTTATGGAAACAAATGCATTATAAAAATGTGTGCACCTACATATTAAGAAGGAAATTTTTATGTGGACTGCTTACCTCCCTGAACAGGGGAATCACTTTTTTTTTTTCTTTTTTTTTTTAACAGCAGCTTAGGGATATCTCCTCTTACAGTTAGTGCTGCAGAACATGAAGAATTGTTTTTGATGAGATGTTAGACTTTAAAGGTTAAAACAGAGAGACTATTTCCAAGTCACAGGCTAACAAAATTATAGACAAATCTACATGCTTCAAAAGTTAACAGCAACTTTACTTTCCAGGAAGTACAGGGTCAAACCTGAATGGTTTAGACCTCTGTACAAGTGCTATGAAGAAATAGGAACATCTTCATCTTCTATTGACTTGTGATTTTTTTTGTGCGACTAGAACAGACAACAATATATATTGTCTCCTGCTCAGTGTATGTCCTGTTTTTCATGTATTATCTTCTCCAAGCCATTTAGAATACTCTACATTTACTACATGAAGTTACTTGATCTAGCAGCGACTTGAAAAAAAAGAGTCTTTGTTTTTTTTGGGCAGTACTGTAAAAGACCAGTGTAGACTGAAATAACCAAAAGAGAAGAGCCCAGACCTTGCTCCAAGAACTTTATGTCTGCAATTGAAATGAATTTTTATTTCTTCCCCATGCCTTTAGAAACGTTAAACACTTCTAAACTATCTGCAAGCCTAAAAAAGCTACCTCCAAAACCAGATCAGTAGCAAACTGTCTTGGTTTGAAAGACAGGTGTCTGACAAGGAAGGCAGGAGCCTCCCCTGAAATGGAAAATGCAACCCCCTTCCCTCCGAATTATTATAATTTTGAAATTACAGGCCTTTCGGGCAAAGATGAGAAATAGGAATAACAGTTCTTTACTAATATATATATATATATATATGTGTATATATATATATATATGTGTATATATATATATATATACATATGTATGACAAGGCAAGCAAGCAACACTAACTATGGCAGTAACAGCAAACAGAGCCACAAACCCAGTGCTGGCCTTCTCAGCTGTCAGGCCTTGGGTGCAGTTCCTTGTGTGCAGTTCCGCTCACGGCCAGCAGGGGCGCTGGCGGCTCCCGGTGAGCAGGGCAGGTGCGATGGTTCCCCCCCCCGGCTGCAGGGGGCGCTCTGGAGCGAGGTCGGGGAGCAGGCGTTAATGAAGGTGCGGGATCCCGGGAGGGACGGACAAAAAGCATCACAAAACACTGGGCAGCTGATCCCAGTGTCTGACCGGACCCTCAGGAACAGCAGGCTGGAACAGCAGAGACAAGCACAGATCCCGGGTGGCAGCGAGATGTATCAAACTCAGGAGCTGCAGCAGGAACCTCAGAAGGTCTTGGCCGGCGTGCAGGCTACGATGTAGCGAAAGCTCTGAGCAGCAGTGGGGCAGAGCGGCCGCAGCACGGCTCCCAGTGGGGCAGGGAAATGTGGGCTTGGGAATCCCAGGGCTTCTCCTGTAGAAAGAAGGCAGCCGAAAAAGCAGAAGCTTGCAGTGCTGACGAAAACCGTCCACCACAATGGCAGCTCTCTGTCTGAACCCTTTGAACACCAGCCAGGACGAGGTGGACCCAACCCCCAGGGGTGAAAGAGAGTAGTCTCTTGGACCCCTCCCTCTGTGGCCAGCTCTTTTTTTTTTCTTAAGCACCCAGTAGTTAGTTGCCCTGGCAACATATATGGGAAAAATTCTTTAAGAGATAAAGAAAACAGGACGACTCCTAAAACCCCAACACAAAGAAAAAAACCCAAGTATTTCTTTCAGACACTTGCATATTTCACTTGCATAGTTCACTTCAAGAGAAGTAGATTTCAATTTCTTTACCAATACTACATTATAAATCTTCATGGTAATAAAAAAAGTAATAAAAAAAAAAGTCTCTTCACCCATGCTCCCTTTATCAGTTTTCTCAGGTGAAAGAATTTTAGAATGGTTGAGGCAGGAAGCAAACTCTGAAGTTCATCAAGACCGATGCCCCTACTCAAGACAGAGTCAAGGACAGTAGGTGACTCTGGATTTCATCCAGAGCTTTGAGTGTCTCCAAGTATGAGGTCTTCGGAGTCAATCCGAGCAATCTGGACACCACTGGCAAGACTCAGGCTCCATCTTCTTTAATCTCTCCCATCAGGTATTTAAGCTCATTCCTAATATCCCCTTTATTCTTATATTCTCCAGACTAAATAGCCTCATCTCTCCTTGCTTCTCCTCATAGATCAGCTACTCTAATTCCTTGATCATCCTTGTGGCCCTTAAATGGACTAGCTTCAGTATGTCCACATCTATAGTGGCAAACTCATAACTGGACCCAGCACCCAAGTTGCAGTCTCACCAGTTTTCTAAAGAAATGTCTCTACCCCTTCCTCAAAAAACCTACATCCATTCCAAGTCTCCGTGATAAATATTAGGTCACATTCTCAGCTCATGTGAATGAGTGCAGTTCCACAGAAGGGAGATACACTTTGAGTAGTTACAGACTAGCTGAAAAGCTGCATCAAAATATCATGATTTTATGCATTTTCAAGCTATTCTTTTTCTAGTCACCTTGTGTCTGGTCTGTGTACAGCTTTGGTACATGCTAGAGTATTTGAAGGCACATTCCTTTCACTACAAGTTCTAAATGACCTTTTAATGAAGGGCTGAATTGATTTTCAAATGCAATTATGTTGTTAATTAAACTGCTATTTTCTCCTCTATCCACTACCAGCTTCATGTTTTCATATTCCCTGTTTTTGGTACAGTCACTGGACTTTCTGCTTTCCTGACCATTACAGTTACCTTTACAAGCACTTATAAAATACCACCTCCAGCATTAACTTTATTAGATTATTTCTGAAGCAGCAGTGGGTCCATTTCAGCAGCACCATTCTGATCACCTCAGCCAACACCCTCAGGGCAGTCTTATTCTAGTTTTCAAAGTTAATAAAGAGGGAGTGGGGATCTGCCTTTTAGTGACAGTGCCAACTGAATTGAACAGGTTGACTCTAATTTTTTTCCCCACACTAATCTCTGCAGACAGTCTGTTTGCTTAAGTCTAGTCCTTCCTGCTCACAGATTACGTTTCAATACCTTTGCTCTATCATTAATGTTTTTACAGCCCAAAGTCTTCATCAGTACATCTCAGGACTGTTGGTGCCAACTGTCTGGTGTAAAGAGGGAAAACCAGAAGTTTAAGCTAGTAGTAATACCAAGCTTCCATGGAGCAGGGATTTACACTGAGCATTTTGTGGATTAGTGTGTAATTCACAAGTGCATTATAATGCCATCTGTTATTACAAATTCTATACTGGCACCTGGTTTGACATGTATGGGTAAGAGCAACAGCTAGGCTTTTAAACAAAATATGGTAGATTTTTTTTTTTTGGAAATAGATTTCCCCTGAGGGTAAAATTCCATCTCTGACCTAAATTGTACTACTTACTACTTCTGTTTCTTCTCTCCAGTGCATAAGCACTGACTCCCAATCAAGGGACTTGGCGTTCCCTCTGACACAAATGTAGGCACAAAGAACTTCTCTCAAGGACTTGAGTGGTGCCGTTTTTATGTTGCACAAGAGTCTAGCTCAAAGTAAAGATGGTCCTTGTGATTTGGAAGGAAGTTTAAAATTGGTAAGTACTCTAAAACCACCCTATATTCTACCTGTTTTGAAAATATTTGAGAGAATTTTAGTATTTTAATTTCAACATTCATTATATAACCTTTCTACAAAGAGAACAATGTTATAAACGAATTCTGGTTCTCTTGTTCACCTTAAGCAATACCAGAAAATCCATTTGCATCTGGAGACTCTAGCATGGAACTGGCAGATAAAACCTATCTTTAAGGAGTTTCAAAGAGGAAAGATTGTTTAAGACTGATACCATAAACGGAAGGTTCTTTGTAGGGGAAGTTCTCAATGAGTCATCCATGACCTGCTGGTCATGGAAAGAGCTGTTGACATTTAAGAGTTCCAGGTACTATAAATCTCAATTAAAGTTGGTAAAAAACTTGATTCTCA
This sequence comes from Monarcha castaneiventris obscurior, assembly GCA_026261815.1. NCBI lineage: Eukaryota > Metazoa > Chordata > Aves > Passeriformes > Monarchidae > Monarcha > Monarcha castaneiventris. The sequence goes on from JAMPIT010000059.1 coordinate 1,243,505, forward strand.
AAGATTATGGACACTGCTTTTCCCCTTGGATTTCACTAGGGAGCTGTCAGTCCTCAAAACTTGAAACAAAAAAAATCAAGCTCATTTAATATTACTTTTCCAAGCAGTGAATACTTTAGATGCTAGAGGAATATTTTAAGTATTAGAACTAGGTAGTCTGGAAAGAAAGGATAGGGAGAACCAACCTACAAAACAGAGTCATTACTAGTCATTCTTCCCTGTCGTGGTTTAGGAATGGCACTCCCTAATTTAATGACCCTTCTGCCTCCTGTGAGACCATTGCAAACCAGACCACTTGCTCACTTCCAGCAGAAAGCAGAGATTATGGGTTGAGATAAGAACAACTTACTGGAAACAGCAATGAGATAAGAAAACGAACAGTAACAGCAACCACATTAATTTTAACAAAAATGTACAAAAGAGAGTGTGAGGAGCCCAACTCAAGCACAGCCACACCACCCAAACCACTCCCTCTGGCTGAGATCAGTGTTACCCCACTGCTCTGTTTGCTACTGTTGCTCCACCCAAAAACAACATCCCCCCCTCCCCCCCCCCCCGCTTCCGGCAATTGAGAGAGTTCCTTTCCCCTGCCCCTGGCCATGATGTAAGATGGTATCGAATGACACAATGTCTTGTACACTGCCCTGAGCTTTGGGCCCTCCTGGCTACTGCAAAACATTAACCCTGTCCTTGGCTGAAATTAGGACATTCCCTTATGTTGCTGTCACTCTAAAATATCCCAAAGGGAATGTTATGAATGTAGAATCCACAATCACAGAAATTTTGGGAAAAAATCAAATAATGAGGCTTACACAGGAAAACTAACGGCATCGTTCATTTAAGATGTCCGGAACTGCAACTTACTTTTTTTCAGATGAATAGTGGTTAAAGATTTTTTTTTTCTTCTGCTTTCAATGGACATTTTAACACTTGCCAAAACTAATTAGCAGTTATGCATTAAATGTTACAGATGGAAGGGGGTTTTTTTCAGTATATTTTGCAGAGCATCTTTAGGAGTGCAGTTTCTGTACAATTAAGGAACTTGGTTAGACCTAACTACCATTTCTTTTAAACTACATATTCCCAATCAGGTAGTCTTTGTAATATTCAGGACAATTTGATACATGCTTAATTCAGTAATATGCATATTTACATAGGAAATACTTAACAATAGCTGTTTGTTCTTTTTTTATAGTGTGTCCACATTCTGTTTACCTTGGCCTTTGCTTCCAATACAGAGACGGGCACCACTGGAACAATTTCTTGCTCTAGTAAAGTGAGAAAGGCAAGCACTGAGATGTCACCACATGTTTAGTACACAGCTGTAGCTTTTTTGTAGGCATGAGTTATACAAAAGCAGCATAAATTACACAGAAAGATAACCAGGAGCAATTGAACTGATGCATATTGTGTTGTGTATGCCGTAACTAAAAACGCAGTGGCAAAACAGCATTATACCTTGACTGAAGGGAAAAAGGGTTTTATAAAACCAATTAAGTATGCTGAAACATAAGCCTGTCTTCTCATCTGGAGAGGAAGGTTTTCAAAAGCATCATGTTTTAAGAGTAAATGGGGGCTCCATTCTAATCAAAACAATGGAGAGGTAAACAACCGAAGGCCAACTCTGAAAAATAATTTCAGTCACATTTTCAATGTAGCTATAAAAACATAACTGCTAACACCACTGAAGTAGGCAGCCTAAATTTATTTTGTGTTTGTTTACAGTATGTATCAGTAGTTTATCCACTTTTAAAACACACCAATTGTTTTCTGTTTCTCTTCATGACAGATACACCTAAGCTGGCTTTACATTAGCCACCTGAGGTGCCAGCAGAACTGATGCCTTAGGTTTTAACTTTTATATTTTCAAATTCTGTACTGCTTAGAGTGTAACTCTGAAGTTCCTTGTAGCCTGTAATTCCCGCTGTCTCGGACTAGGTAGACATAACAAAACCTCTCCAGGCTTTGCCTTCAAGGACCGCCAGGCTGTTCTACATCCAAAATGTGTAAACCAAAGACTCAAAGCAGGGGGCAAGCTGAGAGGAATTACATCATTAAACTGGGGCTTTAACTGGAGAATTAACCCTGGTATGCAAATGAACCAAACCTATAAAAGTGTGAAGAACTCGTGACCTGTGGTCCATCTTGGGGTCCATTTTTTGGAAGCAGCCTCTGGCTCCCCCAGGGTGTACCTTGAAGGCCCTTCAAATAAATACCTATCTTTATTGCCTTACTCTTGTCTAGTCTCTGTTTCTAGGTGGCTGGAGAAGGCATCAGAACAACAGCAGTCTAGATTTTTGAATGTATTAAAAAACCTGACTGGTATTCTGAGGTTTCAACAAGGTGGAAGCCACTGTCTTCTATGACAGCTAATGATCCAAGATGCAGTTGGTCAACCATTCAACATGGAAACTGTGGATTTATGTTCTTTTGAGCAGAAGAGGAAATGGAGAAGCCTGGGTGCTCTGAGGGTTTAGTACTCTGGACCAGAGTTCTGAGTGTGGGTGGGATACAAGGTTTAGTGAAATGTAGCCTAAGGTAAACTTTCATGTCACAAACCAATAATGTTTTCGATTGTTAAGCAGTTAAACTTTTTATTAGTTTAATGGAGAAGAAATAAAAAATATGAGACTGAAGTTCTGGAAGGAGCTTGGGTATTAGATTAGAGGGTGAGAGCATGAATCAACAAATAAGCTTGAAGTGTTTGTGTATAGTCAATACAACTATATCAACATAGTTACAAGGTAAAGGTTTGACAATGAAGAGTAGAATGGCTATAAGTCACCTGTTACAGATACAACGCTGTATAAGATATCCCATATCTATTTTCAAAGGCATGTTTCTACTCAGGAATATATGTGGAAATGGTACAGTTTTTCAGAAGTAAAAAGGACACGTTTGAGGAGTTCCTTTTGCAATACTTTTTCTGCAGCAAGAGACTTGATATCTGTCATTCACCTGTCTCCTGTCAAATTGAACAGGTAGCAAGCAATGTAAGGAAAAACTTTGCATTGTGTTGAAATAATTCCTTAATTTTAGCATGAAAGACTGTTAAATCTGCATTATGTTTGCTTCTGCTATTCAAACACACAATATGTTTTATAAAGACTCTAATAGCTTTCAGAATTTGTAGAAAGATAAATCTATTAAAGGAATCAACTTATAGGCATGTTTATCTAATACACAAAATGCATGTAAAAATTCTGCAAAAATCCCACTTCAGATACCTACCTCTTTTATTGAATCCAGCTGTGACTCCTAATGCCTTTATGAATTTACTACTCTCACGTTCAGAGAATTTTCCACTTCTAATAGCCAGGCCATAAAACAAAGACCTGCCACTCTGTGTGATAAACAGAAACAATAGAGGCAAAAATAATGCTGCTTCTTTTGATGATTCAAAATGCAATGCAAATGAGCTTCCTGCTACCCAGACTGAAGAAGCATCTATATTCAATGAACAGCAATGAAAAGCAACACAGACAAGACTCACTAGGCTTACCAAACACTTACTCAGTATCTTTCATCCAGAAGTAGTTTTTGTCCTGCCGTTCTGTAACCAGAACGCTGAGGATTGAGAAGCACTTTTTAACGATGAACTAAAGCTTTGCTTCCTGTTTTGCTGGAGTACTTAATGATGATGATCTTTTCAAAAATACGTATGTTAGTTAAACATCAGTTCAGACACAGCACAGCAATATTTTGGTATTAGATCCAAGTTAAAAACCAGGGGCAAAAGGAGGAAAAAGCAATTTCACAAAAAACAAAGGTTAAGTTTGTTCATGGGAACAGCCAAATTCCCATAGTCTTGACAGACACTTTTACAAAAAGTGTGTATTTAAACTTTTTAAGAACTGGTTTTAAGAATTGTCCATTAAGCTTCTGATTTCTTCTTCTTCACCAGGAAATTCAGAAATGTCCTTAAAATTAAAGCAGAAATCTGACCCGAGAAACTTTGTGTGGCTTTATTGTATCAATGTTGCTTTACTTTATCAATTGTTTCAAAAGGTGACAGAAGAGGCAGAGTCCCTGTTTCAGGCATTGCAAAAACACCACTTCAAAAAGACTATTGCTCTGTGAAAGGATGACCACTCAAGCTAGTAAGGTTTCTGCTGGGGATCTCACCACCATGTTATCAGTGTGCTCCCTCCCCCACTCCCCCTTAATATCTTATTCATGCTGCTAGTGTGAGCCACCAAGCTTCTGGAACAAACCAGAAAACTAAGGCAAAATAATGGACAGACGATTAGAGTAAAGAAAATTAAATTTTGCTACTAATTTAAGGATGACAAAGATGGAAGGAGATAACATTATACACATACAATTTAAAAATGAATAGATCTAAGAAATTAAAAAATATCAAACTATATCTGTATGTAATTAGGAAGTTAGCTAATTATTTTGTCTGTTGAACCAATACATCAACATGATACACAACACAATCACATTTTAATAGGATGCTTGTTTATTTTCAACGAGCCCAATGAATGATTTTTTTTCTTGTGTAAGTGAAAAGGTTGCTTAGAAAGTGTAATAGCCTGTTTGACTCCTGGGGTTACTGAACTGTGTATCACTAGGACTGAATACTTCCTTGCCCAAAATGAGGTGAGAAGTGTTGCTGAAAGAGTGCTGGGCTGGCTCAAAGCTAAAGACCTTGTTCAGAAATAGACCCAGTTTTGTCTTTGTATTTATCTCTTACTCACTGTCTTTGTTTGCAATAAAATGCCTCTTTTCCTTTATTTTTTTATAATTTTTTTTATTTAAGGGAGGTGTAAAAAGGAAATTTAGCTACAGTTGCTGAAATGGCTCTGAGCATCAATACTACTGTAACAGGATTTTTTTTTTTGTACTGCGACACCTTGTCTTTTCCTTCATATAATCTGAATGAGTTTGGGCAGTTGCAACTCCATGAAGTACAGTTAACTTATAGAAATAGAAAACATAGAAATAGAAAAATTTGTATGGCTATGTATTAAATTGTTTCTTTCAGAATACTTTGGATTGAAGTGGAGAAAAATCTCCAGTGAGCAGATAACTGCAGTACAAGACTGAGTATCTTGCTTTTATACTTCATTTCTTTGTAGTGTACTGCCAGAAAGCTATTTTTAGATCTGCTCTGCAGTTGCACAGTTGTTGCTTATATCTTGTCTAAAGGAAGCAAGGTTGCCCTACTGAGACTTTGCCCTTCTCTCAAGGGTAAACTAAAATCCATTAAACTTAAATATATGCTGTAAACCCAGCACATTAATGGCTGTGATGGAAATACTATGTAGTTATTTATAAAAAGATATCCATTTGTGAAAGTGAAATAGATAGGCATATTTGAAACCTATTTCCTCTCCATTCTCCTCCTAAAGTCATTTTCTTTGTGCCTAAATCTTGAAAGTTTGTTTTGCTGGCACCGTGGGAAAGTAAGCAAATGTGTCTCCACAGAGCAGATCCCTGCTGTCTATAACCCCACAACAAATAGTTTGTAAAAATTAGCACAGACATTCAACCAGAACCTATATTGCCCCAAAGAAATCCAGAGAAATATTTCTGATTACAGGGAATGTTTTTCAAACACAGATGCTCATATTAGCAGGAGATAAATAAATAGTAGATTTGGAGAAAAATTGTAATTTAATTTAACTAGATATAGATAGATAGGAATAAACATAAAATAGATATTGATAGAGATAAGCAAGAATCTACACATGCCCATGATCATGCACATATGCACACATACGCAAATTTTAAAATTGACTGTAGACATAATGAAGATGTTTTATCCTGACTTTACTCCTACATATTACAAAGATTCAGGTAAGTATTATTTAAACGTCAGCCTTTGTATTGATGTTAAAACAAGGCTGAAGATGGAAGAAACTGGAAGGGAGGAAGCAGAAAATCTGAATGAGATTCCTTTGAGACCTTCTGTAATGCATCAGCCATGCTGTGAGATACAGGAGCCTCTGAACTAAAAGAATCAATTACAGAATCCTAGTTCTTCTAGTATTAAGCAATCACTTTCTCTGGTCTTCTAATAGTCTTATTTTCTGAGTCTATGTTATTGTCGTGGTTTGACACTGACTAAATGCCAAGCACCCACAAAAAACTGTTCACTTACTTTCCTCTGCTATAGTTGAGCAGAGGAGGGGGAATTAAGACTTCATTTTAATGAGTGACATAAGACAAAACTGGTTCCAAACTTAAAAAGTATAAAAAAGATTTATTATTAGCAGAATTAAAAGTAAAAAGGGTAAAAAGAATCAAAGCAAACTTACAGAACACCTTTCTTTTCCAGTCCCTCCTTCTTTCCACCAACCACACAAGGCAACAAACATGGGGTTTTGGTCAGCATTTCACTTCTTAAGAGTCTTTCTTTATGTTTCAGTAAAAGAGTTTCTTCTGCTGTGCTGTGGGATCCTTCCCATGGGAGATAGTTCTCTGCAAACTTTTCTAGCGTGGTTTCAACTTCCACAAGCAACAGCCTGCCCAAATCTGCTGCAGTGAAAATCCCCTCAATGGGTCATGCAGTCTTCCCACAACTGCCTAGTGTGGGCCATTTTAGTTCATGGGGTTTAGTCTTTTAAGGATGAGCTGTTCTAGTTTGGAAGCAAGGGCTCTTCCTCTACCTCTAAAAGCAAGGGTCATCCCTCTCTGTTCGAGTTCCTCACTAGATTACAGCTTTTCAGCATCCACGCGCTCCAGTGTGAGTACTTCTCTTCACAGGCTGCGCTAGGATCTCTGCACCCCACCATGCACTTCGCAAATTATGGGGAAACATTTTAGTCCTCACCACGGCTTGCAGGAGAATCTCAGCTCCTTGGAACACCTCCTCCCTCTCCCTTCCCTCACCGACCTTAGTGCCGCCATGTTGGCCTTCCTCACATTACTTCACTTTTCCATTTTTCTCTGACTTGGAAGAAAGTTGGTGTCTGTAAGTTGCAGTTGAGAGGTTGATTTCATCCAGGCTCCGCACCGGGAATTGCCATGTGTCTCGCTGCCGGGTCTGTGGTGTTTCTGCCTGGTTCCACAAGGGGCCCCTCGGGCCTCAGGAGGGGCCTGGCTACATGGTGTGGGCTGCATGACTGCTTGCAGCGCTGGGATGGCCCCTCCCAGTGGCATGGCCCCAGCCGCACTGGAAGGTCCCCGTGGCCCTCTCTGGGAAGGGGCCTGGCGGCCCCCTCGCCACCCCTCAGAGGAGAGCAAGAAAAAAGATAACTTCTCGTAGTTTCTCCTTTCTTAAATATGTCATCATGGAGATGTTACCAACTTGCCTAATTGGGCTAGTAACCCGCCCATCATCAGAGATTTCAGCCATTGGCTCTGTGCCAGACAAAAGTTTTGAGCAGCTTTTTTTTTCTCTCCCCCCCCCCCAAACCAGGCTTTATTAAACCAACACAGTTATGCATCCGAATGTTCTTGAGTTAAAGCACTAGTATTACATCTAAAAGCAAGACCCAGTGATTTACAAAGATGTATCTAGCTGTGGTATTCCCTGCTAGTCTCTGTAGGGATCCTGTACAGTCCTCACATTAAATCCACTTTGATGGAATTTATACACACACGAGATGCAGGAACTGACCTTGCCAGTCTTTCAAATAAGCCATTTTGCCTCGCAATGAGCTTAATCAGTCTATGAACTTGTTCTTAATAGCTTATGAAGAAAAGCAGTGAGAGGTATAGTAACAGACAGCTAGTTGATCTTGCAAGATTTAATGAGGTCTGCAGCCAGCTGCCTTAACGTTATAAAATGTTAAGAAAAACAGCCATAGCAAAATTCTTACCAGTAAGACTTGAAGTTGTTGTACTGAAATGGTAACTTTAATTCTTCTGGCTCAAAATTCTGAAGAAGACTGACTTCTCTTAAAACAAAATAAGAGAGACGGCAGCCACATCTAGGTTTCTGAGTCAGGAAGCTGAACATGAGTCTTTTGCTTTATGCCTTACTATAAAGGAAGGCAGACATCATGAGGGAAAAAAATAATAGTAGTAAAAAAAGTACATAAATGTATGTGAAAACACCTTGCTTGTCTTTTTTTAATCCCTTATTCCTGATCTCCAGTCTGCTTTAACCAAATCCAAGCACTATCTGCATTTTGTTTGCATATATTTGGGGGGAAAAAAAGAAAAGGGAATGTTACATAATGAGCGCATAGGATGGTATTGCTTAGTGTGAAAAAGACAACAAACCAGAGCAGGACATGGCACTTGATGGATTTCTTGGCAGCTAGGCCTTATCATGAATGGGGTTTTTTTGAGCTTGGGACCACAAGTGACTCTATTGCCCTTTTAGCAGTAGGAAGAAAAACCTAGGAGGTATTTTTAATTCAGATAATTATAGGAACAAATCAAATGTGTTTTTGAGAACATGTCTATCCAAAATTAATGGCACTAAACACAGATAATCTTGAACTAGAATGGCACATTCAGAATATATAATGATTTTTCTGAGTTTACACTGAACTTTTAAACTCAGAGGTCTGTGAGAAAATGGAAAAAAAAGATGTTTTGCTGAATTTGAAACAGCTGTGACTTTACTAACATATATCTGTTCTGGCAGAGAGAAGCATGTATTATATATATAAATGCCCAAGATACATTTTGCTGAAGTTCAAAGCCCAAGCTCTCACATTTCTGTGACCATTTGCAGTGTCAAAAGCAAGGTTCATGTGCAAACAAACCTTGATACAGGTACCTGGAAACAAGACAGGTAAGCAGGGACTAAGAGGAGTTTCAGAGATGCAAAACCAAAATATGCCAGAGGATTTAAGAAGTTTGTGTCAGCTTCTGTCCTACTTTACAAAACTTACCAAATTCAAACAAACTAGTGTGCATAAACCAAAGAAAAACTTTCTCCCCTCCAAAAAAGGGCTCACCCACCCTAAATGCAGGAGCAGCAAAACCAATAACACTTTTGCTCCTTTGGCTATTTACTTCCTTTGTATTTAAACATACAGTACAGACAGGATTCTGATTACCATGACTAGAAACACCATCATCCCATCATCTTCTTCCCTAGTCTTGCTTCCCACAGTAAATCCTGTTCAATGCTTCCTTTGATATAAGAATGTATTTGTTTCAGTGAGAGTCCTCCTATTCCCCATACACATCATATGTCATTGCTTAATGCATCTCCCCAAGTATTCTATAACTTCCCAAGTGCTGTCTACTGGCACCTTATCATCTACTGTTTACATAACTGCATTCTTGGTATTGGACACTGCCCTTACTTGGTATTTCTAATTGTATAAAGGGGTGGAGTACAGTGCCCTTAAATTTTCCATCTTAATTTAAGAGTTTCCCCTTGTTGTGTTACACAGTGATCTATTCTCTTTCAACCTTGGAACTGCAAATGAAGAATTGTTCCAATCAGTCAGACTAAGACCTTCCATGGTAGGGCAAATTTTGCCCAGACCCTGCCTGACCTACACTCTGGGCACCTGAAGGTCAATCCCATTCCACCATACTTTGTTTTAAGGCACTGGTAAGAGGCAGACCCTCCAAAATTAGCTACCTCCCCTTCAGTTTTAACCAATCCATTTCCACCAATAAGGAGAGACAAATACAAGCAGACATAAGTGAAAAAAATAACAGTTCACTAAAAAATCAAAACGGCAACAGGCAAAAAATAACACTAATTAATCACTAGTTACAAAATTGCTGAAATCTCAGGGACTGCCAGGAGCAAAGAGAAGCTCAAAATGGTGGAAAAAACCCTCCCCTGAGATGGTGGCCTGCACAGCCCACCATGTGTGGGGAGACACAAAGGAAAGATGGCAGCAGCCTGTCCTTATCAACCCTGTCCTTATCACTCTGGTGGCAGCAGGTCCATCAACAAAGTTGGATGGCACACGCTGGTGGCTGGATCCACCGGTGTTGGCACTGCAGCTCCAAGCCAGTGGTGTCAGTGTTGCTGTCTTGGGTCTTACCCCAACGGAGGGGAGGAAGAGAAATGGACTCTTGAGCACGGATGTGCCATGGTCTGACCCTAACCAGTTCTGGCTTTGTACTGCCAACGGGTGTTGCAAAATTCACTCTGAAACAGTCTCTGATTGATAAATGCAGCTTCATGGGTTGCTACTGTTGCCACCTGGAAACCTGTCTGAAGCAACCCCCTGAAAACCAGAGGTGAGCCTCTGCCTGCACTGCCTCTGTGCACTCTTCCTGCAAGAACAAAAAGCAAAGAGCCAGAGCCAAGAGAGCTCTGCTTGGGTGACTCGACTTTTGAAAAAGCCCAGGCACTCCCCCTCAGCCACATAGCTGGGGCTTTAAGAGGCAGTAACAGTTCTGGGCACAGATAGATGTGGAATACAGTAACATTTGGGATTACCCAGGACACTCCATGACCTGATTTAGCTACTAGGTCTGCCCTCTATGTAGCCTTATCTCTGTTATTTTTGACCTATGTTACAGGCAGATTGTCTCTAGCTCTGGCTTTTGGTGTTCCTCATTGGACTTCCCAGATTGACCTTAAATATGACTTTTTACTTCATCCTGGATGAATGATCCCTGGATTGCCAACAGATTCTGTAACTACCTCCAGGTTGGCTCAGCTCAGAGCTGGCAGGAGCCCTCTCAGTGAGCCTCCATCCTGCACTGGCATCACTTACTTGGACCCCTCATGGAGCAGCCCTGTTTGTGCTGCTTTCTAATGGGATGGCTTCTGCTCTCCCCAGGCAACCATTCACTACTGTGGTACCACTAGAGCTGCTGACATGGAGCAGACACAAAAGAAGATCATCTCCTTTTCTGTGTGACCTAACCGTACTTTGCTCTTGTGGCTATGGTCATGGAGCTGACCATGTCCACTGTGCCATCAGTGTATTGGAAAAAAAAAAAAAAAAAAAAAAAAAAGCAGCACAGAAAACTAAAATACCAGACTGCAAGAAAGCAGTACACTGAAATGGCATGACTATCTGATGAGAACAAAGAGGGCATGTAGGACAAATAAGCACTGTCACATTCTTCTTTATCAGTTTTGATACTTTGTGTCCAAAACTTTGTCTCTTCTACTAGGAAGACTTAGTAGAGCTTTTGTTGACCATGCTTCTTCTGTGATGATATTAGATTAAAGAATAAAATAGTTCCCATATCCTGCAGAAAATTTAAACATTTTCAAAAAATCCTTTCTAACAAACTAGGGAATAAATAAAGTCAGAATATACAAAATGCTCATAGTGCAGAAATCCTTCCTTACATATACAAAGCAAATTAAAATGTTTTTTCTCAGTAAATCGTAATGTTCTGCTTCAGTAAGAGTTGTTTTCCATTTCAGCTACCTTAAGGATGAGACTTAAAAAAAAATCACTATCTACTACAAAGCAGGAATTTTTAAGTTTAGCAATTGCAAACAGGAGTTTTACAAAAACAGATAATTTTTTTGTGTGTGTTAAATTATTAATATGTTTTCTGTGCTGCCAGTTGGTGAAGTCTATTCTCTAGCACCAGACTTTCTCAAGACCCTGGAAAAACAGCTTAAGGCACCCACCTCAGCAGTGACAATTCCAGAGCGGAACCAAACATTTAAAAACTAGATTGAATGGCAAGCATTAGAGATGCTGGAGACACCAGGGCTGTACTATAGTCCCCAAACGACCACGACTAACCATCACAGGCAAAGATTAAAGCAGTTTGTCAAGGACTTGCACACTAAGCCTCCTCTTTATAGAGAAATACAAACTCAATGACATGTTTCTTGTGTGAAGAAGAATCATTTTGATATTCTATTCTTTGACATCTGTATGGCGATATCTATTCAAATACTTCACAAATGTGCCCATTTCTCTCCTGAGCAGAATATACACTAAAATCCAGCAATGAACAAATCAGATTAGGGGAAAAAAAAGGGGAAATAAATGAAAACAACAAGATCCTGAGCAGTCTTTTCAGTCATAGTCCAGACACCCATTTAAAAGAATTAATATATAGTATTTTAACTTTCTGGATTTTTTTTTGTTTGTTGGTTTGGTTTTTGTTTGGTTAGGTTTTATTCCTCCTCTTCAGCATTCCATGCATCCAATCTCAGGTCAAATTCCTTTTGCAAAGCTTCTAGTGAAGGTTTTTCAGGGTTTGGGCTGACATTGTAGTTTCTTTGGGATCTCAGTTGCCACAAGGGAAAAGAAAAAAGTCTTTTGCAGACCATATTTTTAATTACTAGCTTAGTTCTTTTTTAAATGTTATTTATTATTTAAAGTGCTTTTTTTGACTCCTGCTATACTTGAGTTGCATTCAAGGCCTGTCAGTTAGGAATGAAAATTGGCAGTTGAAAGGCAGCCTCTCTTAGCTTTTAGAAAGGTTACCCATCCTTTACCTCCTTTTCTCTGAGAAAATACAACACCCAGGAATTGGGACGCTAAACCAACTGTGCTCTTTATTTATTGTGACTGATACCATGGCAGCTCTCTCCCACATGAGACAGTGCTGTATCATTAACATAGAAGTGTGCTGAGAAAAACAGAACCAAAATATCACAACTGACACCACAAGAATTCCAATGGGGCGGGCATTCACAAATCTTAGTTTTGGGAACTAAATGCAAATATGAAATATTAATTTATGCATTCATTCTCCAGAAAGACACACTCATGTAATTTAAGAAGCACCAGTGTTTACAGAACAAGGAATAGAAATCAGAATTTCTGCAATGGATTAATAGTCATCAGGAAGTGGTTTGGTGCAGTGATGTTGTTTTGGCAAAACATATGCTGTCAACTTTCTCTGGTATATGATGCCAATATATTTGATACAAATTTTGCAAAACTGATACTTCAGTGGAGAACGTCCTTTTACTTTTCAAAGTCTTTGTTATATACTTGAAAGAAATAAAAGGGCAAACATATTTTTTATAGTGAATAACAATAAAAACATTCCTTTCCTATAAGGCTCCATAGAATTCCATACATAGATTTTTAAAAAGAACTCAGTATTTTATAGAAAGATGTGCCAGCTCTTATAGGGAGAAAAATCCCTGTAGTACCTAAGGGTTGGAAACTACAAGTTGTTGTTGTTACTTGAAGTAACAAATTGGGTTTTTTGACAACAATTGCAACCAGTTGTTCTTTGTTTTGGTCTTGGTTTTGTTTGGTTTTGTTTTGTTTGGTTGGTTTTTTTAATGAAGCTTTACACTAGAAGGTTTCTTTTGCGTGTGGTTCTAAATAGAAAGTAAGTAGGGAAATTATTTCTGTCTTCATGTCATTTGAGGAGAATCATGCTGGGCTACTTTGTTGCTGGATGCTAGTTGAAGTGATAGCAAACAAGGAATCTGTCACCTCCTTTTCTCTCTTTGACACAAGCATTATGATAAAAAATGGATCACGTGTTGAAGAGTTTGTTCTTATCACAGATTTTACCATTAAAATTTACTCTATAATAAGACACCCTGAGTTTTTTCAAAGCAATTTTCATTGTTTCCTTCAAATATCTCAGGATATATATGCTATATAGGCTGATTGTGAAACACATTGCAAACAAAATTCCATTTGTTTTTAAAACTGCATATTTACTTCACATGCTATTGAGCACTTCCATTATACAGTATTACTAAAAATGTAGGGAGAGGAAACTAAATTTTTATTAAGTCTGGCTTTGGAACTGTGGGACTCGAAAGTTTCTTGCCCTCCAAACGACAAGGTTGCTTCTTATGTGTGGGCTAGACTATTTATAAAGTAACAGAGTTTTACAAAAACAGGTATTTTGAACCTGGCACTAAAATCACCAGAAGTGGACAAGTGAGAAAAGAATTAGTAACACCAGAATCACACAGAGAAATGTACATGTGTCATGTTCAGAGCCGTTACTACAGTTATTGTGGTTTTTTCATGATTTTTCTAAGGGCTAAAGTGCAAGCAGGTAACTCCTTATAGAAAGAACATCATGTCTTGTGTTAACTCAAAGAAATCAAAATCGCATGTAACGGTCATTTTTCTCTTTTCTAGCTGATCATGGAAACACAAAGTGACTTGTAATTACAAAAATTGTGCTGTGTACTTGACATCACCAGCTTGCTGGTGAACAAAGTTTTACACATATTTCATCTTGATGATGGCTAAGAGTTTATGTAGAACAAAATTGCCAAAAGCTCTTTCCTTTCCTTTTGGGTCCTGTTCAATGTCTTTAGCTTCAAATTTATTTCCTATTTCAGACTGTAGTGTGCAATTTCCTGTCTTTAAGGGAAAAAGTGTTTGATGGAACAGATGCATAAAGTAGGAATATCTTTGGTCTACTATTCACACCCAAATCTGTTACAAAATGATGAAGGGAATCTCTGTTTTAAAGACTATAAATGGCATGTCAGAATGACAATTTTACAATTTTATCCTTCCTTCCTAGTAAGGCACACTTGCTAGTATACACTGAACTTCAACTGCAGTTAGAAATAACTATTGTATTTTGTTTTATCCTATAAATGCTTTCAAAATATTTTCAAAGTAACATGCTTTGTTAAGGATACATTTTCTGTGAATGCCTCTATAATATACTTTCATTGACATAAATATGTACAAAGTAAAACCATAAAAGATGGGCTATCTTGTCATTTTCCTTGAACAATATTCTGCAGATTGCTCAGTTCCAAAGTCCTCATTTGTGCTGTAAAGACTGACTTGTGCATGTCAGTAAATATTGATACTGAGGAGTAAAAATCTTACATGAAATCAAATGTCTTTAGCTATTCTGGATGTAAGGAGGCAGAGTCAATGACAATTTGGCTGTATTTACTTACCTCAGAGTCAAAATTCAAGTAAATATAAGGAAACAGTCAGTCAAACTTGCCACAGAAACATGCACCGGCAGTTTCCCAGTACTTTTTTTATTTATGTAGGCTCACCTGTATCAACAACAACAAAAAACAAACAAACAACAACAACAAAAAAAACAGTTTGAGCATTAGGGTCAAACCACATTTTAGACTTTTCTCAATTACTGTCCTTGACTACTGTTGCAGTGAGCCATGGTCAGCAGAACCTAGGGGAACAGAGAGTCCTCTGGTTTGAGGCTTCTGCAGCTCAAACCCCCTGAAATTACAGGGAGCACTCCAGAAGCTATGATCCGTGCCTTACCATTGGCTGCCTTACCATGGCTCATATCTCTCATATTTGTCAGCTTTCCAGAGAGATCTAGGTTCTCCGACAGCTAATCAGCCTCTGTTATTCCTCCCCTTCCCCCATTTGCTGTAATTCCTTCTCCCTGCCTTTGTAACACCCCCTGGTTAATGTTCTATTGGTTATTGTGTGTTTTCCACGCCCGTGTTGTCGGGCTACAAAACCGCCCCTGCAGCAGGTGGCTGAGGGATTGCTCCATGGATTTTACCATGCTCCAATAAACCTCCTACCCCCACAGAGAGCCCCTCGGCCTCCTTTGCGCGCCCTAGCCATCAGTAGTCGAGGCGAACCCAACTGGTGATTCACCCGTCGTCCTGCGCTGAGCTCGGTCCCCGTCCAGCCTCCACCTGGGGCAGGCAGAAGAGTGCTAGGCACCAGGACACAGAGCTAGCCTGAACGGCACCCGAAGCAGCCTATGGCAGGAGTGTTGGAGCTAGATGATCTTTAAGGTCCCTTCTAACCCAAAGCATTCTATGATTCTGTGATTCTATATATGTAGATTCTATATATTTGTACTTCCATCCATGCTTTTGAATTATTTCAATTATTTTGTGTATTAAAATTGAAAATAAAAGCAGTAGTAAGCTGAAAGCATCTAGTGACATGTTTATATTAGCCCTGAAAGACTGTGCTTTTTCTTCAACATCTAAATCCCACAACTCATTGTTGTGATAGTTAATTGCAGTCAACATGCTGTTATATTCATTGTATGTATTATTTGAATAATTTTATTATGTATTAAGATGCTTTTTCTAATTTACTCCTTTGCCAGCCTGACTACTGCTGCAATTTTATTCTCATTACCGCAGTGTGATTTTTATTGTTCAAAATTACTCAGACTTTGCTCAGAAAAATATAATACTTATTTTTGAGAGAAAGCACTTTCTCCTAAAATAATAAATTGAAGGGAAAAAAATTCAAGCACCTTTCAAACTCTCAAATTAAGAAATTTTGCTGAACTTGTATCAGTACATATTGTGAGAAAAAAATAAAAGAACATGAAGTTATTTGTACATAATACAATATTTCTGTCTTCACCGTTCCAAGAGGAGCAGATGATTTCTCACTACTGTCTTTATGCATTTAAATAAAGGCCTAAAACTAGAAATGTAGAATCATAGCATACTCAAGAGAGGCAGATGTCTACAGAATGTGGTTTCAGGCACCACAGTTGCAAAACTAGCTGTTGACTCTTTCCAGCACTCTAAATAACATCTTGGAGATACAAAACTCACTCTGTGAAGTGCTGGAAGATATTTGGTCCTTAAAGTAGGTGCTTGTTTTAGGTAGTATACATACATACACCTCTTCCCTCCACCTAGTGTTGAAGTATAGACTTCTGCTTCCGCATACTAGACAAGATGTTGCACTTAAAATTTTTGAGCAAGGAAAAAGGGACTGTTGATTTTAGCTCAAGGGGTTAGCATTTCTAGGATAAGTAGTCTCTCCTCCAGACCTAAATGATTCATTTATTCAGATAGTCATTAACAGACCTGCAGCCCAGTACGAGTCCACACTGGGGTCTGTTTGTCCTGATGGACTGCAGTCCACCACAGTGGAGCGAGCAGGTGAAAAGCATGAGCAGGCAGGAGTGGCAGAGAGCAACTAAGTTAAGTGTTGAAGCTGATTTCTTTAAGGGGATGGATTTAATCCAGTGGGACTTTGACAGGTTTGAGGAATGAGCCCATCTGAACACCATGAAATTTAACAAGTGTAATGCCCTGCATGTGGGTCAAGAAAAAACTCAGTATTGCTGCCTCAATCAAACGGGATGGGGGGCCAGACAGATGCTCCATGAGTTTATATTATTTTATTCGCCTCATAGACTTACTGAGACATCAGAGATAATACAAGCTCGCGTTGCCAGGAAAAACTCCCACACTTCCTGGTTACAGAGCATTCTTAAAAGTTTTTCAGCCAACAGCAGTTGCTTTAGAGGTTACAGACAGCTGTTTCAACCAATCTTCTATATTGCATGTACATTTGTTAAAACAATACTTGCTTGTTTTATACCTTATTTAACAGTGCATAATATTCCATTATTAAGCTTAACTTTATCTTCTCTTGCTAAGCATATTTTTTGCAATTTCTAAAAGTTCTCTCAGCTAGGCCTAGAACCATGAGCTTTTGTTCTTGTGTCCTTGTTCTATTTAATGGTATCTTCTTTAATATTCTCTCAGGTGAAGCTGTTTCCTAAAATATTTCTGCTTTATTCTTAAAACCTGCTTTTGTTTCTGACCCTTAGAAATCCCTTTACCTTTTTCTATATTTCCTACAAGTATCAATACAGACAGGGAACTGAATGGGTTGAGAGCAACCATACAGAAGGCAACTTCAAAATACTGGTGCATGTAAAACTTGACATGTGCTGGTAATCTGCACTTGCAACCCAGGAGGTCATGGGTTGCATGGAAAGAAGCTTGCCCAGCAGGTACAGGGAGGTGGTTCTCCCTCTCTATTCTTCTCTGATGAGACCCCTCCTTGGAGTACTGCATCCAGCTCTGGCGTCCCCAGCACCTCTTCTATGAGGAAAATCTGAAAGAGTTGGAGGTTGTTCAGCCTAGAGATGAGAGTTTTTGGGAGACCTTATTGCCACCTTCTTTTTGAGGGGCCCTAAAGGGGTATTGCAAGAAAGTTAGCAAGAGGCTTTTCACTAGGGCCTACAGTGAAAAGAAGAGGGAAAATGGTTTTAAACTGCAGGAGAGTAAACTAAGATTGGATATAAGGAAGAATTTTTTTTTATGATGATGGTGGTGAGACACTGGTACAGGTTGCCCAGAGATGTGTGGATGCCCCATACCTAGAAGTGTTCAAGATCAGGTTGAATGGGACTTCAAGCAACCTGACCTAGTGAAGGATGTCTTATGGCAGGGGAATTGGACTAGGTGATTTTTGAAGATGCCTTCCAGCCCAAAACGTTCAATGATTCTATGAGTATTTTAATTCAACTCTATTTTAATAGGCAGTAAATTAATTTTCCCCAAGTTGAGTCTAGTTTGCCCTTGATGGTATTTGATACTTGATTTCCTTGTCCTTATCTTGACTGGCAAGCTTTTATTTGTCTTATTTCCTCCCTGTCCCCTTGCGGAGGGGGAGTGAGAGAGCAACTGTGGCTATCTGGCAGCCAGCCAAGATCAACCCACTGCACTATACCTCTTGAAAACAGCTCAAATTAACCTTAACTGGTATGTCTGGAATTATAAACTTCAAATAAAATTTTGTCTGCAAAATATTAATAAGAGTTCTGCTCTTTTATTAATAAACTTCTGTTGCCTGTCATGTCTCTATTTTAACTAATCTGTTGTTTATTAGTTTTGTTAGAAAAGGTTGCACCTTTTCTGCCTATAGGGATCTTTACCACCTATATTGAAATTAACTAATATTGTCCAGGATAAAGCAAATCCTTAAGGAAATCCTTAAGTGCTTGATGACAACCCCTCCATGGTTGTTGTTTGATGAAGCTGGGGAAAACTGTGTAATCACATGGCTGTATGTAATGTCACTGAATGAACCAACATCAAGAAACTTAACTAAGATTGGCAAGCATTTAAATTTAATTACATTTAAGCACTTCACTTTCTATCAGTAGTCCTTCTTCTTTTTAAAAAAACCCAGCAATATCTATACTTTTATAAACATCCAGAAAAGAAGCCAGTGAAATTCTAAAGAAATGTCGAAGTCAGGGAATAGTATTATTTCATGAAATTATCTAGTATCATCTAAAATTCATATGAACCTTCAATTTCATGGTTTCCCTTATATTTTTGCTAATATGGTTGTTTCTTCTCCTGAGGAAAATGTTGCTGTGGAAGCATTGTACATATTTGTATACACTTAGCTTTTTTCTTTGGGCACTTTTATAATTCTACAGATATTTCAGTCAGATGTGTAATTTTATTCTTAAAATGGTATACACATGAAAACCAGCAAACCAGCAAAAAGGCTTATATCGACTGTTCAAGTTAAAATTCAGCCTCCAGGCATGCCTTCAATGTGTATTAACCTACTCATGATTACTCCACATTCCTGTACCAACGTTTATGCTAGCTATACTTATTCTTGCACCTTTTCTCTGTAAAACAAGGACAAAACCAAAGCATCTTAAAAACTATATATTGGAGAGGTTCATCTAATTTGAGTCTACATGTTCCACCTGCCATTTATTTTAGGTTTTTTATGAGTAGAAAAAGAATGAATGTAATTGAATGCATAGAGACAGCATCATTTTACTGAGCTAAGCATATGATAGCAGGTGCCTGGAAAAATTGCTGTGACACTGTACCAAGGAAAATATGAAAACTGCATTCTCTCATGTGAATTAGGAGGCAGGAAAATTAATGTTATTTCTCTTATCCAATCTTTTTCCCCACAGCTGATTTGCAGGGTATGTTTCCAGGGAATTGAAGGCTCAGAAGGAATGTACTGGCAAGGAGAGGACCAAAATGGATGTTTTCTCAATAGTAGAACTGTCACATACATTGAATTCCAAGTTAGCAACAGGCAAATATTAAAAGGCTAGGCTTAGGTCTCTTTTGCATTTGGGAACTGATTCAGATCTGCCTAAGCAAATGGGAATAAAAAATCGGTATTCTGTGGTTCAGTTCTTTAAAAAATCCTTTCATATAAGAATCTCAGTATAGTTTACTCACAGCTTTTATTACATATACTGGAGATAAGCACTGGGCCTTCAAAAATTAGGTTGATCACAATGCAAACATGTAGCTTTGGATACCCATATTTTCAACTGGTTCTTTCATCCAAAACCTTGGAGTATGATTTTCAGAAGCGTAATTTTAGATCATGTCATTTGAATAAATTTTTAGTTCTTCAGTTGAGTGTCTTCACTTTGAAAGCCACAATTTCCTCAAATTCTAAGCATCCAAATGAGTATTGGCCTACAGAAACTACTTTCAGGCTTGCATGAACTTATGTTCAGTAAAGATCACAAATACAAACATCTCTCAAACATTAAGCTAGCATAAGAATAGGTATGCAAGAAGGTATGTGAATAACCTCAGTACACCTACTCATTGTAAAAACATCAGTATAAACCTAATTAAACGTAATTAATCTCTTCAACCACAGTTTTAAAGTTATTTCATAAATCATCATACCCAGTGTTTCTTGAAAAGACAGACTCACTCTTTAATCACATATAATAGCGAAACCTTCGTAGCTTGAGAGTGGAGGTGAAGCATGCCATCTCCTCTTAGAAGCCACAGCTCTGCCTCTTTCCTACCCTGGACCAAAAAAAAGAAGGTGCCCAGCACAGTGCAACTTTATCATGAAAGCTGTGCTCTGTGTGGTAGGTCTAAGAAGAGTTTAGTTGCAGCCAATTCTGTAAGGAGAGAGTTGTTCTGCTAGGGAGGGAAGGCAGAATTTCACACAGACTGTGAGAAAGCATCCCCAAATGAGTTCCTGCGTGGCATAGTACTACACTGATATTAAGTATTTACTTTCAGAATATGTCTGTTGTTTCAAATTCCTTTGACAGGTTGAGTTACTTTTAAGTTACAGACATTACATTTCTTCATAACCTACAAAGTTTCTGTCTACAATTCTCAGTTTATTATGATATTCAGCAGTTGTTAAAAACACTGTGATTAAATTATATTATTTACATATATAAATATAAAGATATATAAAAATTTTAGTGAAACTGAGTCTCTGAGGGAATCAGACGTTTCATCTGAGACATGGACAAGTCATACAAAAATCAAGGGAAACTATTCCTTCTCTCCCTGTCCCTGTATTTCCCATCATACTCACATACACATCACTAACACAATTTTTATCCTACAGATAATTTGAAGGCATATACTATTCCTTCGTTAACATAAGCAAAGTGAGTTTAAAAATAAATACTATAATACATAATAAACAAGTTTAGTTTTCTTTAATATGCCAAAAGCGAAGGCTGCATTGCTAGCAAGTTTTCATCGTATCTCAATAAGCACATTTGGCTTGCAGCTCCTTAGAGAGATAATTCACCAAAGAAAAGTGAATTTCAATGGCCTCAGCAGATGTTTAAAGTTCTGCATGTATGAAAACTGAATAAATATTTGCATGAATATGGAGTGTTATAATAAAGGGGTTCTCAGTCAAATTTTGGTCTCCTTACTAATACTGGTAAAGATAACAGGACTTTTAAATATTAAAGGCAGAAAAAAAGAATCTAAGAGTTATACATACCAAATACAGAATCCTTCAAATAAAGCAACTTTCAGAACTCCTAGGAAACCTGTAGAGCAAGTCACTTGAAGCAACAGGGATGGCAGTGCTTGTTATCAGGTAGATCATGATTAGTTGGATAGTGCATTATCCTACACTCAGCCCCATAGTGTTTTTTTATGCTATCTGTTATGAAAAAACAGAGTTGTTCAGAAATAAAGACAGGGCTGCTGCATTGTCTTCTATGAAATTCTCCTCTGCCTCTGTCAGACCTGATGTTGTGGTTTAACCCCAGCCAACAACTAAGTATCACACAGCTGATCACACAATCCTCACTTCCTCCCCATGTTGAAGGGGAGAATAAAAGAGAAAAGATAAAACTCCTGTGTTAAGATAAGAACAATTTAATAATTGAAACAAATACCAAACAAAGAACAACCCCAATTTACATACTGAACGTGATATTCTATGGTATGGAATATCCTTTTAGTCAGTTTGGGTCAGCTGTTCTGGCTATGCTCCTTGCAGCTCCTTGAAACTCCTTGTGCAGCTCATCACTGGCAGAACACAAGAAACTGAAAAGTCCTTGAGTCAGGGTAAGCACTACCAAGCAACAACTAAAATATCAGTGTGTTATCAACATTATTCAAGTACTAAATCCAAAACACAACACTGTACCAGCTACTAAGAACAGAACTCTGTCCCAACTGAAAACAGAAAACCTGTAGATAGTAAGACATCCAAATAAAGAGTAAGGCTGTTTTATTTCATTATGTCCAACACTATCTCATGTATTTCATTTGTTCAGCCACTGCCCACAATCTTGCAATTAGATTTTAACACTTTGAAAAGGGCAATAGAACAAAACAGCACTTTACTCTAAGGACAATAGAACACAACAACATAGCCTTGGAAAAGTAGATAAACAATGTGACTTAAGCAAACAAAAGTTATGCAAGACAAGAAGGATGCCAGCTCAGCTTTGTGAGGCTGACCAAATAGAAGTTATGCAGAACAATTATATCATGCTTACTCAAAAGCGGGGCTCGAGGAACAGCTACCTAAAAAGGACACTGGACTTCGAAGGCTACCAAAGAAGATCCCCAAAGAACCATATTGGGAGTTCCGATAAGGGGTGGGACCATGTAAAATAAAGTAATACATATACATGAAGGGCATGGGGAGAGCTAATGAATATGTAATTAATGTATATGATGAAAACTCTGTTCACCCAACGCTTGGCACACTCAATTAGAGGAAGGATCCTTTGAATGACCAGTTCACTGCAATAAAGAATGCTTTTAAACACTCAAAACTGTAAGAAAATTTCTATCTGACCCATTTCAGTATCAACTTCAAGTCTGAAAGTTACAATTCTGCATGCAGCTTGAATTCAGAACTCTTGAAATCTTCTCAAATTTTATGAATTCCATCACCAGTGGTGTCTCAGAGTAACGGACTGTGGGACTTCACTACCAGATACTGCCCTAATCCAAATATTTCATGGCTCTTGATATTAAATGCTGCCCAGCAGGTGGTGTAAACTTTGATTGTGTCCATAGGGAAGCACAAAGGCAGAGCTACTTCTTTAAAGAAATTGGTTATTCAGAACAAGTGGGGTTTTGCCAGGTCTCTCCTGGCATGCAGCAAACTAAATATTCCAGTTTTAAACAATTACCATTTCTGCCAGCTCTTATTTTGTATAATAAACTGTAGTGACAAGGAGAGGTTTTTCTACACAAATTGCCAGACTTGAGCAACAGAACTCTGTGATTGTTTTGAAAACCAGGGCTTTCTGAATTTTCTTTGAGAACAGCACATTTTTTATTTGAATGATTACTTATGCACTCATAGAAGATGAGCTTAAAATCCTTCAGGGAGACTAGATCTTACCATTCCAGCCCCAGGAGAAGTGGCAAAAGCAGTGCAATAGCATGTGTCATAATTTTCTTAACGTAGCTGTTAAAGCCAGTATCCATAGGTCCTGATAAGGAATGTCTGAGGTTTTCTCACTAGTCGCTTTCACTTTCCAATTCCCTAGACATTTTTGACATTGAGAATTTTTATTCACAGGTTGCCGTTGTCTAGGAGATGGGGTATAAGCCTTTTCAACAGAAACTGTGAAAAAGAGAAAGAGAGAAAATGAGTAAGAAATTGAAATGACAGCTTTAGTGATGGCTTTTTGTTCATTTAGTCAACTGTGCTATAGTGCTGCTGAATGAGCAGTTTCCACTGTATCTCAGAAAAAATATGAAAGAGCAATGAGTATGTATTTCTTTCCTCCTTGTAGTGCTGCATATGACGTCTTTAATGATGTTTCGACTTGCTCAAATAAAATTTCTACCAAATGTTTGTTACAATAGAAGTAGTCATTGTCGATGAAGTTTTAAAGTAGTAGTGTATATAAAGATATGTCAGCATTTAACCTTCCATGATACCACAAATAATCTAAGAGAAAATATCAGTGTGAATAGCTCCTATCATGTCTTGCTTAATTCAATTTTTACACTTCTTGTATCTGTTCAACTGGATCAATACAGTATAAAACCAGTTGTGTACATGCATTTTAAACTGATTTCCAAATACACCTCTTTGTGTCTCATACTTACATTTTGAAGAATGTATTGAGTCATAGAATCAGGGAATCATTTGGGCTGGAAGGGACCTTAAAAATCATTCAGTCCCAGCCCCCCTGTGATGGGCAGGGACACGTTTCACTAGGCTGGTGTGTGGTGAGCCCTGCCCAGACTAGACTTCAACACTTCCAGGGATGGGGCATCCATAACTTCTCTGGGCAACATCTTCTGGTGCCTCATCACTCTCACCGGAAAGAGTATTTTCGTAATATCTAATCTAAACCTACTCTCTGTCAGTTTGAAGCCATTCCCTCTTGTTCTGTGACTACATGCTCTTGTAAAAAGTCCCTCTGTATCTTTCTTGTAGGCTTCCTTCAGGTACTGAAAGGCTGCAATTAGATTGCCCATAAGACTTCTCTTTTCCCAACCAAACAAAGCCAATTCTGTCAGCCTTTCCTGACAAGAGAGGTGCTTCATCTCTCTAATCCACTCTGTGGTCCTCTTCTGGATGCTCTCCAACAGGTTGATGTCCTTCCTGTGCTGAGGACCCCAGAACTGGATGCAACACAGGAGGTGGGGTCTTACCAGAGCAGGGGGGCAGAATCACCTCACTCATCCACCAGCACACCCAAGTCTTTCTCAGCAGGTCTACTCTCAATCTGTTCATCCCCCAGTCTGTACAGATAGCAGGGGTTGCCCTGACCCAGAGGCAGCAGCTTGCACTTGGTCTTGTTAAACCTCATGAAATTCCTATGGGCCCACTTCTCAAGTTTGTCCAGGCTCCTCTGGATGGCATCCTGTCCCTCAAGTGTGTCAACTGCACCACTCAGCTTGGTGCACTTGCTGAGGATGCACTTTATCCCTTTGTCTGTGTCATTAATGAAGATGTTAAATAACACTGGTCTCAATACAGATCCCAGAGGGACACCACTTTTCAGTGATATCCATTGGGATTCTGAGCCATTGACCACTATCCTCTGGATGCGACCATCCAACCACTTTCTTATCCATGTAACTCCAAGTCTACTCAACAAATCACTTTCTCCAATTTAGCATGAAGGATGTTGTGGCAGTGTCAAAGGCTTTACAGAAGTCCAGATTATTGACACCTGTACCCTTCCCTTGTTCACTTATGTAGACCATCACAGAAGTCCACTAGGTTGGACAGGCAGGACTTGCCCTTGGTAAAGCTGTGCTGGCTGTCCCAAATCACCTCCCTGTTCTCCACATGCCTTAGCATGGCTTTTAGGAGGACCCGTTCAGGAGGAACAGAGGTTGATGCTGGCAGGTCAGTAGTTCCCACTGTCATCCTTTTTACCCTTTTTAAAGATGGTTTCCCACTTTCGGTGACATGGAACTTCACCTGGCTGCCATGAATTTTCAAATACCATGGAGAGTGGCTTGGCAACTGCATCAGGCAATTCCCACAGGAGTCTGAGATACATCCCATCAGGTTCCATAGACATTCAGACTCCTCAGGCAACCTGATCTTAACATACAGTGTGAGAGACTCTGCTCCCTCACTCCCCACCTTGCTGTCCATCCACCCATCCACTCGAGAGGTGTGGGAAGAGATGTTGCCATTGAAAACTGATGCAAAAAAAAGGTGTTGAGCACCCCAACCTTCTTCTCATCCATTGTTACCGGTTTTCCAGTGTTGTTTATCAGAGGCTGTACCCCTTCTTTCACCTTTCTTTTCTGGTTAACACACTTGTAGAAGCCCTTCCTGTTATTCTTTGCATCCCTTTCCAGGTTCAGTTCCAGCTTTACCTTAGCCTTTCTTACCCCATCCCTACACAACCGAACTTCATCTCCAGGTCACCTGTCCTAGCTTCAACTGTCTATGTATTTTCTTCTTTCCCTGATCTCTGTTCAGCCATGCTGGGCTCTTGCCTTCCTTGCTGCATTTCTTGCTCCCGGGGATTGCTAGCTCTTGTGCTCTGTGAAAGACTTTCCATTAAGATCTGCCAGCTCTGTTCCAGTCCCTTGTCCTTGAGGACAGCTGCCAAGGGAATCCCACTATCTCCCTGAAGAGCTGGAAGTCTTCCAGCTAGAATTCCTAAGCTTCCCAGAGTTCAGGGGCTTAACTTTATTCCTTACCTGATCCATATCCCTCAGGACTAGGAACTTCAGCAATACATGATCACTGCAGCCCAGGCTGCCTCTAATCTTGATGTTCCCAACTAGCTCACTTTCACTGGTGACCAACAGATGCAGAAGGTATTCAATATGAGGGACCTAAGTTCAAGTTGTAATGAATACAAATTGTTCACTAATTAAGAAACTGATTTCAACTTACATCTCAGTATTCAGGGATTTCAAGAAATCTTGAAATTTGCTTTTGCCTTTGCTTGAAGGCAATGTATAAAACAGTGAAAACCAGCAGTATTTTCTACTTTCCATATACAAAATTTCATACTAGAGAAAATAAGCAGCTTTGCATATAGTTCCATATATAGCAATTTTTTTGTACACATGCATGCATTAACTCCTGGAAATCCTGAAAAATCTATAATAAGAGTAATTCCAAGCATTTGTAATGGTTATGAGCAATCTTAGACTATGTGATCATAGATTTTGATTACATTGGTTAAAACATTTCCTGCAAGAGATGAAAACAGGAAGCAAATTGTAATGAAGAGCACACAAAAGAGAGAATGGAGACAATCCCAAATCAATCCAATTTCCTTTCGCTTTTAGTAAGGTTATTTAGCTTAGGCAGATACTTCAAACAGTGTGCTCACATGCAGGCATTATGAAACCACTCACATAGAAAATGGGATGGCACAGTAAAGTGGGTAATAAACACTGGGACCCACATCCATAAGCTACACTGAGATAAAAGAGCATATGCAAAGCTGCTTCCTGTACCTTGATAAATGCAATTTATTCAAGTTTAAAATTTAGCTCAGTGGGAATACAGAGGGGCCATTGCTTGTCCGCCTTTGTGCTTCTGTTGGTGCATGCTTTGCTTCAGAGGTTCTAAGGAAGAAATCTGAAGTTTTGCAGAAAGCCTCTATTTCTATCTGCTTGAGCTTTAATTGACAGAAACAAAATCTAAGGTTTGCTTCTTAATTCTGCATCATGCCTGATCAGGCATGAATTTCACATTTACTTTATGACATCTAGTACATACAGTACTGTGAATTTACTGCATGAGGTGAAGGCTGAGATAACGTTCTCCTTATAAAAATACACACACACCATTTGTATGTATCTTTGGCCCAAGGTACTGGATGTTGTTCTGACTTTCTCAAAGAAATTGTATTTTTGTAACTGATTTTATAAAGAAATGATGATTTTATGTAAAATGTAAGCTCTGATTTCTTCTGGCTTCAAGAAGGATATTAAAATACAGAAGAACTTTGCATTCAGTTAACAGTACAAAACAGCAGAGTTAGCACAAGCCAAAAAGAAATCCAAAAGCAAAAAGCCTTAATCTGTCTACAAAAAAGGAATATATTGTCTGCTTAGAAATTCTACTAAAGTTAATTTTTCTTTTTTGTTCTTTTCTTCCTATCCTTTGGGAAGATCCCTTGGGGCTTGGTGGAAAAGTGAGTTTTGATATGTGAGAAATAATTACCTGCTAGAGATCTACAATGTTCTTGGAAAAATACCATAACCTTATTCAATGGACAGGGAAATGAAGGCACAGCAAGCTGGTAGCTCACCCAGCACAGCAGTATCAGGAATAAAAGTGGGCATATCCAAACCACAGCTCCAAATTCCACCAGCTAGGACAGTTTCTTGTCATGTGTAGTGACACACAGTCATGCATTTTCAACTTCATTTTTTCCTTTAGATAAATTCCTGTAGCGTTTCTACTGTTATCCCTTGAGCCATTTTCACAGTGTTGTGTTTTCTATCCTGCTCTTAATACACCAGTGTCATTCTTGGTCACACTGTAGAACTGCATTCCAGCTAAACATGTTATGGGAAGTCTGATAATGAGCACATTGGAACCTGCTCATTTAATTTATAACTTCAATGTTCTTTGAATGCAAACTTTTATAGTGAATGAATATTATAATTGATCCACTGTGAACAAAATGCTTGAATTAAGTTCATTCCTGCTGCAAAGCCTTGCCCTGAGATTTCAGGCCCTGGAATAAATAGATAAGTAAAAAAGGATTTAAGAACATGCTAATGAACAGATCAATAATATGCGCATGCAAAATGATTCCGAGGTAACAAATTCTGCACAACTTAAACCTGGGATGCTGCTTCAGCTGTAAGGTAACACAGAATCTTCTTGGATTCTCTATTATGTCTTCTCTACATGAAACAGAGATGTGGGAGGGGGTGGTGGGTATGAAGGTTTGGTGACCTCTTATTTGTACAACACCAGACCCTCTGGAAAAATTAAGCAAGTTGCAACCAAAGTATCTAATCAAAATGCAAATCAACTACTTATTTAAGTATTCCCACTGTATCAGACCTACAGAATTGTGAGATTACCTATTAGCCTACCAACTTTTACATTTTAGAGGAAATTGTCCTCAAAATGAAAGTCTGCTCAAGCCATTAATTCATACGCATTCCCATGCTGATAAAGGGACTTTCTGTTTACCCATCCCTAAGAACTCAGAAATGTAGAACAAAATTAAATAGCTTTATCAGCTTGTGACCTTTCCGGCTACTCCTATAAATCACATCCATCTATACAACAAGGAAGGTGAAATGACATTCAGCCCCTACTTTGGTCAGCTCCTATCTTCCCCTTCTAAAATTATTCTTTCTTGTCCCTTTGCACAGCACATTAAAACTGAGCTTTGTGAACTAAGCCTTATTTTTTCAAAAGCAATTGCAAAGTTTTTTTTAAACTTTGGACAGAAAGAAGACACAAAAAAACCCAAAACACTCCAGTCCTAAAAAAAAAAAAAATCATTTAAGAGTACTTATGAGCTATGACCTGAGTTTGAAATGAAAAGCTCTTAGGAGACCTCCCATTTTAGCTCTGTGATACTTCCCATGGTGGAGCTTTAGATTAAAGCTTTTAATGAAGCTCAGCTGTAGTGCACAAAAAATACAGGTCTGTTATTGCTGTTTTGCTGAATTACCATTAATTTCATCTGATAGAAAAACAGCAAAGAACACTGGATTAACAGTAGCTATAAGAGGCCAATGTAATGTCAGCACTAATTTGCACAGCATGGAAGTTCCATCACTACCACATTTTCTGGTCCCAGCTCTCTAATAGGTGTGAACTCCCTGGCTTCTCTTTTCAGCAACCCTGTCCATGCTGGGAAGTACCAAAGCTATCTAAGTAGAGAATGGTTGCTACATGAACAGCAATGGTTTCCATTTCCGTTACTACTTCTTTAAGAAAGAAAAAAAAGTAAATATAAAAGTTACTTTTCATTTTATTAAACTACTTGTGCATTTCCAACATTGTGGTTATCTGATGTTCCTCCAACTAAGAATAGGCTCTGGAGGGAACAAACTTTATTTGATGTTGAAGTGACTGAGCCAGCGATTGTGACAGCTGAGGAGCCAAGGAGCCCCAAAATAGCAGAGACCCTCTAGTGGTCGCATTCTGAGGTTTAAGAACATCCCCAAATCTCATGGTGAGAAAGGAAAAGCCTCTCACATCAGGCTTTGTGGTGCTATGCAGAGTTGGTCTGTTTGATTGGCTTGTTAGTCTACACGCCCCCAGGGCTTCCCCATTGGCTCTCTTTCCCTAGTCCCGCCTTTGTACTGCCCCCGTGCCCTCAGATCATTGGCCTCTGATGCTCCCTCTGCTCCCGTACAAAAACCCTGGTCCCTGCATACTCTCTGCTCTTTTGTCTCTGGTCTCCCTTCGCGGCAGAATGTAATAAACTGTTATCCGTGGAACGCCAAACAGGAGACCCCTCCTGACTCTTGTGCCTCTGGTAACGCGTGAGCTATCCAGCCTGAGCGTGTGTGTGAGAGTCCGCGCCTAACAGCCGCACAGGTGAAAGCAGGAAGCTTGCTGGAGTGCTATACTGCACCCAGCGGACTGATCCTCGGCCAGGGATGTTTCAGGGAAACGCAGCTAACCCTTCACATGCTGCGTTAATATGAAACAAATTAACTTATTAAATGTCTTCAGATTTATCTCGAGAGATCAGAAATAACTTTATAAACTACAAACATATAACACCTCCTTACCTCTCAATTCTGAAACAAAAATTCTAAAAAAGCCAAAGATCATAACCAACAATAGTGTATGTTTTATTTGTTGAAAACTGAAAGGACAGGCTAGGTAGGTAACATGCATTTACTTAGTGGCCTGGAAAATGAGCAATGGGCAAAATGTATAGAATCTGGCTGGTATTGAGTCAACGGTCTTCATAGCAACTCCTGTGGTGCTGTGGGTTGTATTTGTGCTTAAATCAGTATTGATAACACACCAATATTTTGACAACAGTTAAACAATGTTTGCACAGCATCAACGGTTTCTCCTTTCCCATTTTGTGCCCCCACCTCTCCACAGAGAGTAAGCTGGGTATCAAAAAGGAGTTGATAGTTGACTGGGACAGCTGTCCCAATTTTTTCAAAGGGAAATTCCATAGCATATAACATCATAGTTACATTAAAACTGGGCTAGAGGAAGAAAGGTCTGGAGCTCCATGGCTTCCAAGGTGGCCATTTTGTGGAGACTCTGGGCATCACTATGCTCATGGGAGACGGCAAATGATTAGATTGCATTGTGTAGCTTTTTTTTTCTCTTCCTCTATTAAACTGTTTGTATCTTGATCCATGATTTTATTAGTTTCAGTCTTTCTATTGTCTCCCCTGTCCTACTTGGTTAGTCTGTGGGAGGGAGCAATGAGTTTCTGTGTGTGCTTAGCTGCTGGCTGGGGCCAGCTCATCACAAAAAGAACGAAGGCAGAAAAAAGTAAAAGAAAAATTATTCATTTTGTAGAAACAGTCCCTTTCAGCTAAAAGGGGACTAGTTCAGAGTGGTATCAATTAAATCCTGTATAGCAGAATGGACAAATACATGAAATGAAAATCACCATAAAAGGAATTTCTTTTGCCTGGAATTTTATTTCAATGAGAAAAAAACCCCTAAAACCAAACCAAAACAAACCAAACCCCAAACTGAAACATCAAAATGTCTAGTTTCAATATACTTAGGAGAAAATTATTTTGTCCTTTCCCAAAATATCTCTGGTATTTTGTAATTCCAGTCTTGCATTGTACAAAGATTGAAATTTGAAGTCCAAATCCAAGCAAAGGTTTTGATAGCTCTGTCTTTTTACTGCTGTTTTTGATAGTAATGATTTTAGAACATCTTGTTGTTCATTGAACTTTGGAAGGAAGCCAGTACAGAATTCACTTTGAAATTAGCAGAACTTAAAATGAACAGCAAGCAAGTTTTATACTGGCTTACTTTAGTTTCATCTGTATTGGTCTTAAGTTATTCCCAATTATTTTCAGCACTTTTAAGTATTAAAAACTTTTATGGTCTTAACAAAAAATTAATTTCTGTAGAAACATTTTTTAATTTAAAAATATATTTTTTTTTACTTCTTGATTTTCCAGCTTTACTGTGCTATATTTCACTCCATGTCTTCCTTACTGGCTTCCCTGTCATTTAAAAGTGAACTAAAACTCAGACAAGAGTCTTTTGTTCTTGATATAGGCAGAATGTCAGTATCAAGCAGTCATGTAACTTAGGAAGTAATCTTAAACCCGGCTCAACTAACATCAGTGTGGCAAAATTACCAGTGATCATTACTCCAAATCACAAAAATTCCCAGTTCATACTCATGCAAGCTTATCTTTAGTATGAATGTATTAATCTCCAGCATGCTCAACGGGACCTCAGCTGGTTCTGTGTCCATTCCATCCAAGGCTTTTCAGAATATGGCTAGTTTATTTTTGCCTGCTTCTTTCTCTCCATCTAAAATCCTAAATACTCAACAGTGCCAGTTTCATGTGCTGGTACCACGGTACTTGATAAGGAGTTTCTGTGTGTTTTTCTAAGACGTCTTAGAACTTCAGTGGTGTTTAGACCAGTTATCATATCTTCAGTCATTCATGGTGTTTAACAGTATTTCTGTTCCCTTAAATTCTTCTGGTATGCAAGATGTAATTCTTCAAGAATGTCTGAGGTCTATGTCTTATTGAAACCCTTCCATACAGGAAATATCAGAGTGAAAAATGTTGTCATACTCCACTGCACAAAATTAAAGAGGAACTGAAGGATATACTGGGAAAGATTAATTTTTTGGTTGTGAATGGAAACATTATATACTGAGATACTACAATCACAGCCACATACCAAAGCATATCTTCATATTAATCTTCCAAGGAGCATTCAAAATTAATTAGAAGTTCAAGCACTACCATTCCTTCTGGAACATAAATGTTTTATTTCAGCTGTGACCAGAAAGATAATAACCAGCACAAGCATTTGAAGGGAAATTGCATTTTGAGATTATAGTGCTCAGAAGCCCCAGTGCCTTTACACTGCTGAAGCAAAACAAGATTTTTCTTTCACATGGCAGCCTGGATTAAAGCCATTCCTTGAAAGAAGTGCATTTTGAACTAGTTCAGTGTGAATGACTGGCCTTAAACATGATTCATGTTTGTGTTAATGTTCTGGCACATCAAAAGCTTTTGCTTCCAGCTTTTTGCCAAAAAAAGTGGTTGACACTCGTCTGCTTTAATTTCCCCAGTCATAGCCTGAAGTTTTACGGAAGCTCTTCTGAAGTTGAAGTCTTCAAAGTCTAATTACAAGGAAAAAGGAACACTTTTCACATACTAGCTCACATTTTTGTTTTCAACTACTTGCTAATTCACACACACAGCAAATTAATCGGCTTAATTCATGGAGGTCAGATAGTAACTTGGGCAAAACATAGCATAAGACTAACCCTTTTCATGAGTGTGTGACTAGTGCAGAATTGTCACTGTCAGCTACTAACTTCAGTGCTGCTGCAGTGGCTTGGAGCAGCTTGGGGTGCACCCTCAGATAATTTGACCAGTAAAACATCAATGTTATAAATTTTTAGGCTTCAGTGAAGGGAATCCTGAAAAATAACTTATAATACACTTACCTTAGAATGGCATTTACAAGATTACAGTTTTTAATTAAAAAACTTGACAGATTTCCAGCTTTCTTGAGTACAAGGAAAACTAAAGTGATAGGAAATTGCATAGGGAAAGGTTTACTTGTGGAGTTGTGTGTATATCCTTATTTCCAACCCTGCAGAAAAAACTTGTAACTATAGCTTCACTGACGGAACTTCAGCATTGCTGCCTTACCCAGAATTTCAAGTTACTAGGGGGTTGGAGTAGGGAAATCATTGGAAAGAGGAAATAAAAAAGAGGGGAGAGGTGCATTCCCCCAAGCATCTTAGAACTCTTGGGAACCAGCATCTAATCTGTTTCTTCCATCTCTCTTCCTGTCATACTTCTATGTATTAATTTCTTGATGGATATGGTTCTGAAGGCTTTAGCCATTTGAGAGGAAAGAAAAAGGAATGGCATATAGTTTCATATATCAGGTTAAGCATAATAATTAACAGTATTAATTTTTTTTAATAGTATGTAAGGTCATCAATTTCCAAGCTTAGAATTTCACAAAATATACAATTCAATCTCTGTGAAACCTCTTCCAGCAGGTTTCTGGGGTGATAAAAGACAGAACCTGGGATAGCAAGCTGAATTAGATTCTACTTCCAGGTTTACCCTTTGAATGCCTGCAAGCAGATACAGTGGAGGATTATTTCCTAATTCATGAATAGAAGTAATGATAATGTCTGTCAAAAATGACCACAGAAGAACTGAGTTACGTAAATTGTTATCAATATGGGGACAGCTCAGAGCAGGCAACATAACAGGCATTTTGCTGCTATTGTTATTGTCACCTTCAATGGCTGTTAACCCCAGTACTTCCAAGTATTCAGGTCTTCAAAACAACATGAAGCATACTGGTTTGCGAGTATCA
Organism: Monarcha castaneiventris obscurior; assembly: GCA_026261815.1. Lineage (NCBI taxonomy): Eukaryota > Metazoa > Chordata > Aves > Passeriformes > Monarchidae > Monarcha > Monarcha castaneiventris. Next base: position 1,277,263 of record JAMPIT010000059.1, read on the forward strand.
GGTTCTGATACAGCAGCAAGGACATCTCTTGGCCATATTTTGGTCCTGTGACAAGCAAGAGTCTCTGGTTCAGTCTTGCAGGTTCAGCAAGGAGAGTCTGCAAAAACCTTCATAGCAAGGGATGAGGAGTTTGCCTTGCCTCATGTGCAGCCCTAATTCATCTCAGAAGAGACTGGGGACATTGAATGTTGAATGTTTTTGTTCAGTGACAGAATGCCTACTTGGTCACTGAAGTCCTCTATTTCAAGATGGCTGCGAATTGGAAACACAGATATTCCCCTTGAGTTTCATTTGTCTGAAGCAAATGTATGTTTACTTGACTACTTAAGAGCCTAGCTCGAGTCATTAACTTCTGCCTTGTGTTTGCCTTCTGTGGTACTGGGAACTGCTAATCTCCCAGTTGTTGTGCAGTAGCATAGCACTCTGTCTCACACTACCTCTCTCTTGTTTCCAGAGATGGAGCAAAGGTACAAAGCTCAGCAGCTCTGTGCTGGGTCTGGCTGGGATGAAGTTAACTCTCATTACATCATCCCATATGGTCCAGTGGTTTGTATTTGTGACTAGAACAGTGATGATAACATACCAGTCTTTTAGCTGTTGTTAAACCATGTTTGCACAGCATCAAGGCCTTTTTTCTGCCATTCTATAGGTGTGGGTCAGGGGTCCACAAGAGTCTGAGAGGGGACACAGCCAGGACAGCTGACACAAAGTGAGCAAAGAGATACTTCATACCTTACAGTGTCTGCTCAGCAATGAAAACTCAGTGAAAGGAGGAGGAAGAGCTGATACTCAGTGCTATGGTGTCAGTCTTCCTAAGCAGCCTTTCACGTGTGCTGAGGCCTGGCTTCTCAGGAAGCAGCTGGACATCTACATGTCAACAGGAATAGTGAATTAACTCCTAATTTGCCTTCCTTGTGTGTGCAGCTTTGTTTCACTTATTAAACTATCTAAGAACACAAGGTTTCTCACTTACGTGTTTCTGATTGTCTCTTCAATCTCAGTGTGAGGGAATGAGTGAGATACTGTTCAGGGAGGTGGTAGCTGGATGGAGTCATCCCACCACAACCTGAAAGAATACATTATGAATATATACTTACACACACGCATCCTGCCTCTTCTGCCTGCCTCATTTCTTAAAGTTCAGGTCTCCAAATAGCCCCTTCTATTCATGGGACACATAGATACAGTGCAACAGGAGAAATCAGCCTATGCAATTCATACCAGGGAAGCTTTCCATCCCATTCTGATGTAATATGTGCAACCAACTTTTCTTCACTTGAAGAATCAACTCAAACAGCAGCTTAGTTCTAATGACAGTAAATGAATGTGTACTTCTGGTGGAAAAGTGGTAACTGAGCAGCCGACTTCTTAAACCTTTGGTTAGTGGCTTATTTCCCACACAAGCCAAAAAAAAAAAAAAAAAAAAAAAAAAAAAAGGTGGTAAAAGAACTTTAAGTTCTGTCTGTCTAAACCTTCTGATTCTGTCTGTCTAAAGCCTACTATCACCTTCCATTGCCTATCAAATACTCAAGTAGCTGAGTATTTTTATCGCTTAGTATAGCTTTAAGCATATGAATCCTACAAACTCATTTCACTCAGTCATTATTATACATTCCTAAAATGGAAGAATAGTTCTTAAACAAGAAGCTTCCTGAAACAGGGTTTCACTTCACACTAACTGCTATGTGGGCCCTGGTACAAGACTGAAATTTTTGGGGAGGGTTCTTACTAGAAGCAACAGCACAAATGTTGGCAGAAGAAAATGTGATACCAAATTTCTTCATAATTTTTATTAGGACATGTAGTTTTTGTAAAAAGTTGTTAGAAATTTGTCCATTTGCTAATGATGGTGGTGACTCAGATTTTTTATTTTTTTAAACAGTGTACTGATTTTGACTGTTTGAGTTAACTTTCTTCACAGTAGTTTGCATGGTGCTATATTTGGTATATGTGATCAAAACTGTGTTGGTAAGGCACTGTTGAGCAATGTTTACGTAGCATCAAGGCCTTTCCTGTTTCTCATATTGCCCCTCCAGTGTCTAGGCTGGGGTGGGCAAGGAGTTGGTAGGGGACACAGCCAGGAGAGTTTGTCCAAATTAATGAAAGAGTTATTTAATGTCATAAGATGTTGTACTGAGTGATAAAAACTGGGTGGGAAGAGGGACAAAGGGGTGACATTTGGAGAGATGATGTTTTTATTTCCAAGTAACCACTATTCTTGATGAAGTCCTGCTTTCCTGTGCATGCTTTGCTTTTGATCAGATTTTTCTTTACCCACTAGTTTTCTCACTTTTACCCTTCCAATTCTCTCTGCCATCCTGCTGCATGGGAATGACCAAGGTACTGTGTGGGACTGAACTGCCTACTAGGGTTAAACACAACAAATAATAACTGTTTTACATGTATGAGACATAAATCATCCCCAAAACCTGAAGAATTTATCCAGAAATCTCCTTTTCTTACCCTCTACTGACTTGTGTGTTGCCACATGCCTTCAGAATTTAACTACAGACTAAAAAATTTAGAAAGCTAGTCTCAACTGTAAGACTTTTATTTCTGTATCTTGAGATATGACTAGAGAAAGAAAGATAACATAACCTCCTTAATCTGGTCCCTCTCCTAATACACTAAAGTATCATAACAAAAATTTTTGCCACATCAGTTTAGCAGAAGTTCATGCTACGTTGATAGTCTCTATGCCCTTTACAAAGAATTTTCCAGAATAATGTCTCCCAGGCTTTTTGTATAAATACTTTGCTTTGCATATGACTACATCACATTTGAGCATGAATTTTACTACCTTTGAACACAAATATTCTTTTATGAGCGTGCTCATTTTTTTGTCTGATCCTAAAGCAATAAAACAAAAAACCTTCAAAAAGTTAGTATAGTTAACAGTCCTAAGCAAAACTTACAAATTTCAAAACTAGAATGAAGAATTTAGAATACTATTTTTTTTATAAAACATTTTTGACTACTGACAGTTATATTCCTTTTTTTCTTTTACATGAATAGTATACCAGCTAGTCTGTTGTTTTACTTGGCTAACAACCCTGTAGAAAATCAGATAATTTTCTAGAATCCAAAGACATATATTTATTTATTGCTTGGACAAAGAGTGGCACAAATGCAAGAGGAAGGCTTCTAAATCCAGTAAAAGCTTCTGCTCGTGTCTAGACATGGACTGAAACACAATGAGAGATGGATAAGAAGGTCAAGCAGTTTTTAATTTCTTGGATGGAGCTGTTACAGGTTTGTGCAGGTAAAACTAATATCAGAATGTAGAAATATAAGAATGAAATTTCAGAAATAGCTACCTGAATTTTATAATGGGAGAAATTGTAACATCCTCCCCTTAACAACAAACCTGCCTCTAACTTATTCTGGCAATAAATCTGATGGTAATCCAGTCATTTTGCTGAATGACAAAGGTGGCTCAAAGTACACCTGCTTTTCAAGTATGTTTTCAGTTATGCTGATACAAACATTAAAAATCCTGGATCAGTTCCTTGATCTGTTTGACCATGCAGTTCTATAAAAATTAAATCAGCACAATTGAGATGGTGTAAAGAAACATGGAAACAGAGGAAAGACAGAATCGTTCAAAGTGGCTTTGACCCCAAGGAAAGAATTCTCTGTAGTGATATTCAGTGAGACCAATGGGAATTGATGAGTTTTCCCCACTAATTGAATCCAGAGTTTATTTCAATTAGAATTCATAGCCCATGGCATTAGTGTTATCATCACTGCAAAATCACATTACAAAGGGCCTAGGTTATTTAAACTAAGATTCAAAGTTTTCCATAGTTTCAAGAAGGCAACTGTAATTAGAGTGCATTACTTGGAGGCTATTAGATAAAATTACACATTCACATTCCTTCTAAAGTTGGTGGATTTTCTAGATTGAAAGAAGATGTTAGATTCAATGATAACGAAGCAACTAGGTAGTAGTTAGGTAAGAAGAGTGAACAAAATGATTATTATGTCATATAATTATTTATTGGTGACAATCAAGACAAAATTTAGAAGAATTTATCTGTGAAAGAGCTTCCCTTTTTGATCAAATCTATACTGCCTTTATAATATTAATTCCTTAAAAACACAGAATAAGCCTCCCTAGGAAAGTACTTATTGAAAACTTCTTGGCTAAGTAAAGACTTTGGCATTGGTAGTGGGTTGATCATAAATTGACAGACAGCCTTTTAGACCAATCACGCTTCTCTAAATTTTACATATTTAAATCCTCTGGGAAGGCGGGGATTTGGCAGTTTTTGCGTTCTGGCTCAGTGCAGGGAAGGGAGAGAGGGAGAGAGAGAGCGGGGGGGGGGGGCCTCGTTGCCCGGCCCGCGGGGCTGGGGACAGGTGCTCCTGCCCCCCTGCCTCCTGCCCCCTTTCCCCAATGTGATAAATAGATGCTATAATACTGGCTTTCTGCAAATGTTAAAATAAGTGATGTTAAAAGTAGCTTTTGTAACAGTGGCTTTGTCGCAAAGAGATGCTATATATAAAATAGCTTTATTACAAAATAGATGCTTGAAGCCTCTTGATACGTGAGGCAATGGCGACCTGGTTCAAGAACCCAGCACGGTAGCTCGGCCTAGCTCCCGAGCTGCTCGGGCCATAGACACACAGCACCAATATGGTAGATGGTCAATATATGGCGTTTATTGTTTTGCCTCGTGGGGTTATATAGTCGAGGTGGTTTCTCTACGTCAGGAGGGGGGACGATGGGATGGTAAAAGTTAGTAAGGGGTGGAAAACTACTGGGGTTATGAAGGGCTGTATTGTTTAGAGTAATTCTTATCACAGAGGAATGAAGGGGGAGGAAGGTTCCATGCTGCTTTCTGCTTTCCGTCACATCACGAAATCTTCCATTCGCTTTTGTCCCTATTCTACCACATTTCCCCCCGCCTCCTTTCACAAAAGAACGAGGTAGTCATACATACAGGCATAAAGATGAGGTACAAGGTAGCAACTTGAGAAGAGGAAGGCGTTTGGTACACCTGAGTAGTGTGTACAGTTTTGTTTACAGCATTAGTTGGTGGCCTAAAAACAGAATGTTGGCCCATTCTAGATGGCTCTGGACAAAAGAGACTAGTTTGTTCAGCAGGCATGGTCCAAAGGTAAAAGTTAAAAGCAACATTGCCAATGGACTTATCAAGGTGGAAATTAGTGTGGTGAACCATGGTGATTGATTGAACCAGGACTCAAACCAACTCTGCTGGGCTTCCCTGTCTTTCTGTCTCTGAGCCAGTCTATCTCGGAGTTCTGCCATGGAGTCTCTGACGACTCCTGTGTGATCTGCATAAAAGCAGCATTCCTCTTTCAAGGCAGCACACAAGCCCCCTTGTTGCATGAACAAGAGGTCCAGACCTCGCCTGTTCTGTAAGACTACCTCTGAGAGTGAGGAAACTGATTTTTCCAAAAAGGAGATGGATTTCTCGATTCTCTGCAAGTCCTCATCGATGGTCATTTGTAGCTGGGACAGTCCTTGGTGTCGGGTCGCAAGGGCTGAGACACCCATGGCCGTTCTGGCTGCTCCCAGGCCGAGCAGCATTGCAATAGTCACGCCTGTTATTAATTCTCTTTTGTGGCGTCGGCCGGGTTCCTCAAAAAGGTGGTACACCTCCTCGTCTGAGTGGTACAGGACCCTAGGAACAATTAGAACTTGGACACAAAAGTCAGTAGAATCATTGAACTAGGCAAGAGACACACAAGGACTCACTCCAGATCACTGACAAACCCACATCCCAGATGCGGAGGGAACCACCCACTTATTCTTTCTGTTGGGCTTGACAACTTTGGTGCAGATGTTGCCTTTCTTTGCTAAGGTTGCATTGCCAAAACATCTGCCCCTGCCCGTGACTTGAGTCAGGGTGATCCCCCTTCGGGGAGCGTCCCACCTGCACTGGTGAGGTGCGTCGGCTGTGGAGTAACTGAAGGGGATATCTAAAGCAATTCCTTCATAGAAAGGGGGTTTAACATCATAGCAAAGCCAGCAGGAATCGGTTAGGTTCAGGTTGGATTCGTTCAGGGATAGAAAAGTAGCTTCTAACATACGAAAGACTGGATCTGGGTCAGATCCGGCTAAACTTATCTGGGAAGCATCTGCATGACCGATCAGGGTATCAGTGACCTCTGTGGGCAAGGCTTTGGAGTGGGTTGTGTTTTTCCCTTTCAGCACATCTTTAATAACTTTGTTGGGCCCGACCGCCCGGGATGCTCGTGGCTGAAGCTTGATAATTCGCACATTCACCCACTCCTTTGACCCTTGAATGACTACTTTCCATGTCCTGCCTGTGGCCCAACTAGGGTGATTTGGCTGCAAAACGGTCATGTTATAGTCAGTGCACCTCCGAACTCTAGAGAATTTGTGACGGTTCCGATAGAATTTTTCATGGAGGACGGCGGGTTGTTTGCAACCGGTGGGTGCCCAGGTGAATTGTAAAAATTCATCGGGGTCTTGTGGTTCCCACCCAGGTCCTGAGGGTCTGGCATCTGTAACAATGGTTTCACAGCCCCAGTACCCACAATATCCCCACCCCGGGTAATTGCAGTACTTTTTCCCTGGGTTTGAGGCTGGGCACCAGTAGGACAGGTGCATGCGTGTGACATGAGGGGAATAGGGGTTTATTTTTGGTTTTCCCGGGAACAGATAGGAAATGCGGATCACAAAAGATGGGGTGTTTGGCGTGGTGGTTTCTTTGATCACCTTGTCATTTGAAAGGTGTTGCATGACCCACCTGAATGGCTGATGGGGGTAATGGTCTGGGCTGGCTTGCCCTGTGGTGGCAAGCCCTAACAACAAAATGATACAAAAACACTGTCGATGTCTGGGTCTCACCGGTATGGGACTCTTGGGTGCTGTTTGGTGGTTTGGTGGTTTGTCAGTTTCTTCTGGAACAGGGGTGTCACTTTCTTCAGGAACAGGGGTATACGCGTTACGAGGACGCCCCATGAGCATGTCCTGTAAACAGAAACTCACAGTTTTCATTAGTTTCATCCTGTTTACTCTGAAGGTCTGGTTTGACCGACTTTAAAGGACACCACCTGATTCTGCCTTCCTTTTTAACAGCTGCGTATCCTCGCCCCGTGAGCACCAATCTCCAGCCCCGTTCCCATTCACCCAGCTCATTTCTAATTACAACCTGTGGGCCCTCCTCTAATGCTCGAGTGCCCCAATGTTTTTGAGTGGGACTATTTGCCTCGTCTCGCCTAGGAAACTGATTCAGTGCTAGCAAAGCGGTTGCTAATAGACGTGCCTGATCCCCTGAGGGGATGGAATTGTCAAACCCTTCTGTTTTTGCCAGTACTTCTAGCTTGGCTTTCAGGGTCTGATTTGCTTGCTCAACAATGGCCTGCCCAGTGCTGTTATATGGGATACCTTGTACCAGGGTGATGCCCCATTTCGAGGCGAATTCTTGCACCGGTTTGGAAGTGAAATTGGAGCCGTTGTCAGTTTTAATTTGCTTGGGGATACCAAGCCATGCCATAGCTGTCAGCCAGTGCTGAATCGTGGCTTTAGAGTTAGTTTTGGGGTGCTGTGTGGCCACGATCATCCCGCTATAAGTGTCCACTGTCACTGCAAGCCATGCTCGGGGCTTCAGCAGTTGGCATAGAGTGAAGTCCGACTGCCAGATTTCTGAGGGCTTGAGACCTCTTGGGTTGACCCCACTGGACCATAGGGGTGACTTTTGGCAGTGAGGGCAGGTGGCCACCACATGTTTTGCGTCCGCTGTCGAGATCCCGCATCTCTTCACCAGTGCCTTGGCTCTGATGTGGAGCGATTCATGCAGTTGATGAGCTTCTTGCAATGTCCACACTCCATTTGCCGCAGCGTCTGCTCTGTCGTTGCCAGTCTGGAAGTAACCTTTGATCGGGTTGTGGCTGTTGACGTGAATGATAGACACGGTGCCCTGCCGCGAGGAGAGTGCTTCTTCCAGCATTAAAGCTGCTGCAGATGTTGACACACCTGGTCCGGACATGGGTAGGCAGAGCCTTGCCACGAATATGGAGTCCGTGACGATGTTGAGGTGTTCCTCTTGGAAGAGTCCACACGCCAAGACCACTGCTGCTGCTTCCAGCTGTTGCACTGACAGTGTGGGGTCACATGCTTTGACGCAATGCCACTGTTCTCCTGCCTGCCACACCGCCGCTGCGGTAGAAGTTGTGGAAGAAGCGTCTGTGAAGACCGTCGGTCCTGGCAGCGGTCGGTCCATGACCTTTGGTGGCATGTCTATGTCCACGATGGTCAGTAGCTGAGTCCAGGGTGGTCTGGCGGCGTAGGAGATTTCTCCTCCAAAGCCTGTGAGAGCAAGGGCCAGGTGCTCTGATATCGTGGTTGATTCTGTGATTGGCTGCTTGTGGAAGGGAAGGTGGATTCTTGTTGGCTCGGTTCCCAGGTGTCTCAGGGCGAGTTTCCTGCCTTTCATGATGAGGCTGGCGATGCATTCGATTCCTGGGGAGAAAGCACGAGCTGGTCTTCCGAGGACTATCCATTGGATCGGCCGGGACCTTTCAGAAGGTCCTTGAGCCAGTGCTCCCACTCCTCCTTTTGGTGTGAAGTGGACATATAAATCAAGTGGCATGCTCGGGTTCCACCTGGCCAGAGTGCCAGTGGACATCTGATGCTCGATGAAATCAAGGGAGCTGGCTGCTTGTGGCGTTAGTTGTTTGGGTTTCCAGGGGTGCTTTCCTTTCAGGAGGTCATATAAGGGGTCCATGACCTCGGGAGGGATCAGGACAATGTTGCGGAGCCACTGCAGAGAACCCACAAGGCGCTGCACGTCATGAAGTGTCTTGATGTCTCGGTGGACCTTCACCTTGGGGGGTGTCACATAGGAGCTTGTGATTCCCACTCCCAGGAAGGTCACGCAGGGCCCTTTCTTAATTTTTGCGCTTGCGATCTCGAAGCCGTTTGCCTGGAGAGTTTCTGTGATTGTGGACACCAAATGATCTACTTGGCTTGCTGATGGTGCAGCGACGAGGATGTCATCCATGTATTGGATGATGGTTGCAGCAGGATAGGAATGTCGGACTGGCGTCAGCGCCTTGTCCACAGTGATCTGGCATATGGTCGGGCTATCTACAAAGCCCTGTGGCAACACTTTCCACTGAAAGCGAAGGTTGGGTCTGTTGCCATTTGGGGACACGACAGAAAAAGCGAAACGTTCTTTGTCATCAGGGTGCAGGGGTATTGAAAAGAAACAGTCTTTGATGTCCAGCACTGCACATGGCTGCCCCTCTGGGATAGCTGAGTTCATGGGCAGCAGTGTTTGAACTGGGCCCATGGGTCTGGCTGTCTTGTTCACTTCCCTCAGGTCGTGGATGAGGCGGTAATTTTCTCCAGACTTTTTGGGGATTACAAATAGAGGGGTGTTCCACGGGCCGACAGAGGGTTCTATGTGACCCTTTTGTAGCTCGCGGTCAACTAGTTCTAGCAAAGCTGCCATTCGAGGCTTTGACATAGGCCACTGCTCCACGTATATGATTTCTGATGATTTCCAAGTCAATTTAATTGGCAGCGGTGGATGAATTGCAGTGGCCCTCACGATAAATTTGTCATCTTAACTCCTAGCAAAGCGAGGACGTCCCTTCGTATCAGGGGTGGAGAGTTTTGCAGAATGTAGGGGTAGATTGCTACCGTCTGTTCTGGTCCCTTAGTCGTGTGAAGTGTCATGGCCACCAACTGGGTGCTTCTCCACGCCCGGGATGGCCCCCCCCCACCATTCACTGGGGGGACTTCTTTGAATTGCCAATGCTGGGGCCAATGTGCTTGGGGGATAATTGTACAGTCTGAGCCCGTGTCTGCCCAGAACTGGAGCCCTATGATGTGGGGGTCCTGGCTGCCATAGAGACAGCATGTCCCCCATATCATCAGGGGTTCCTTCCCTATTTCCATTGCCAGGGCCACCCAGGGGTTCCGCCCTGGGGTGTCCCCTGCTGGCCCTGTGGCACAGGTGCGGCTTGTGGTGGTGGTGGATGGGAGGGTGCAGCCGGCGGAACTGTGAAATTCTGCAATTGCATTGTCGGTGGGGGTGCACAACTGGCTGCCTCCTGTGGGGGCATGGTGAATGAGAGCCCCCCGCCCCACTGGGGGTTGGCATGGATGGGCCACCTTGCATTCGCAGCAGGAGGGGGCTGAATGTGGCCCGCACGCCCCCTCCCTCTCCCGTTTCCCTGGGGCCGGGACCTGCACTCTCTCGCGAGATGGCCTTTCTTCCCACAAGCCCAGCAGGGTCCCCTCATGCGCGCTTGGGACCAGGGCACTGCCGGGGGGGGTTGTGTCGGCTGAGGACAGCTCACTGCGATGTGGCCTGCCTGACCACATTTAAAACATGCCATGGCACTGGTTAGGGAGCGCACGGCTGCCTGGATAGGTGAGAGTTGTTCCTCCCGGACCACGTGTTTAATGATATCAGCCAGGCTGGCTCCGATTGGTACTGAGCGTAAGATATCTTTGGTGGTGGAATTACTCTGTTGTCGCAGGCATTCTATGAGTACCGGACCTTTTGCCTCCGCAGGCAGGGTAGAGGCGTCTACTGCTGCCTGCAAGCGGTCCACAAACTGTGTGAAGCTTTCGCTTTCTGCCTGCTTTATGGTGGACCACGGTGATGGTTTTGCCACCACGTGAGAAGCTATGCGAATCGCTTCTCTCGCAGCTCGATTTGTAGCTCTGATTTCCTCAGGCCGCAGTTGTGCGGCTTGCTGCTGGGGTGTAATCACGTCATCATGCTTTCCTGTCAGCCTGGACAGGCTTGAGCCGTGCAGCTGTTGCCCCACCCCCGAAGCCTGGGCCAATAGATTTGTGCAGTGGTCTCTCCATTCTTGTTTAAAAACAATCATCCCAGCCCCGTTAAAAATCATGCGGCTTATTTGTATAATGTCAAAGGGGAGCAAATTGTCATTGCTGAAAAGACCGTCTATGAGGGTGGAGACTAGGGCTGAATCCATCCCTTTCTCTGAAATCGCTTTGACTATTGCCTGTATGTCCTTGGGATTTATCGGGCTATAGGTTCTTTGTGGGTTCCCATCTGGCCCCGTGATCCTCACTGGAAAAGCATGAATTCCTGTCATAGGAGCCCACTCGGCACAAGCAATTTTTATTTTTCCCCAATCGGTGAATTCGTATTGTGGTTGCTTTCTGGCATGGTTTAAAGCTTTGTTCGTTTTCGCTTTAAACCGCATTGGTCCTGCTCTCTCCGTTTCTGAGTCCGAGTCAGACTCCGAGGGCTCCGTGGAGCTCTTGCAGCTGCTCTTGCTGGACTCAGAGCCAGAAGCCGAGTGCCAGAGCACTTCCGGGTTTCTGCTCCGGCCCCGCTCCTCCCCTCGGGGGTGGTGCCGATCCCGCCCCCTGGGCTGGCCCTGCCTCCCGCAAGGGGAGGTCTCCCCCTTGAATGGCAGCAGCATTGGGCGCGGCTCCCAACTGGGCATGCGCCCTCTGCTGCTCTCCTGCGCACGCGCGCTTGCAGCTCCCTCTCCCCACGCATGTGCATCAGCCAACATCCGGGGCTCACATCCGAGCATGCGCAATTCCCCCTCTCCTCGCGCATGCGCATCAGCCAACATCCGGGGGCTTTGTCTCTCCTTGCCGGGAGCCTCCGGGCCCCGCCCCTCCTCTTGGTCGCCAGCGCCATTTTTCGAATGGGGGGGGGGCGCCGGGACCCGCACCGTCTCTTCAGCCTCCCTCAACCCTTCTCCAGCCACTCTTTCTACTTGCTTGGCTTCCCGTGTTAACTCCCTCCAAAATGATCCCTCATGCTGTTGTGTTTCCAGCGGTGGGCTACCCATGTGTGGGGGGGAATCGGGTGGGGGAACCGCGGGCGTTTGGGAATGTTCCGCGGGGGGGTGTGGACCCGACGGGCTCGGCGGGAGGGTCGGGGGGTTTCCCGGGGGCCCCGGGGCGTTTGGGGTCGAGCTCGGGGGGGAGGGAAACGCGCCCGGTCCCTGCGAGTCCCCGCACTCAGAGAATCCGCTTTCTGTCTCGGTCTGCGTCGTGGCCCCCACCCCCAGCTTGGGAGTGGCTAATAGACACACACGCGTGGCGCTCCAAATTTGTTGTTGCTCTAACGCTTTGCGTAGGGCCTGTTCTACTTTCCCCCACGCCTTAAGGGTTTTGCCGCTCCCTGAGGTTTTTGTTTCCTCAGCTAATGCAGCCGTGCACTTCTCCCAGACCTCCGAATATAGTATTTCTACGGGACGATCAATAGCCCCAAGCTCCATAAGTCTTGCAATAGCAAGGTAAAAATCCTTGAGCTTACACTCAATCCCCCACTGCTTATGAAGTAGACTTACGACCTTCGCAACGGCTTCCATGGTAGCCGCGGGTCCTTTTGGGGGCGTCTCCCCCGCCTGGAGTCGGTCTCGCCGCTCCGGCCGCTGCTTCTCGTCCAGGCGTTTCCCCATCACCCGAGCTTTTTTCTTCTTTTTTCCTCACGGGTTTCGGCACCAATCTGAAGCCTCTTGATACGTGAGGCAATGGCGACCTGGTTCAAGAACCCAGCACGGTAGCTCGGCCTAGCTCCCGAGCTGCTCGGGCCATAGACACACAGCACCAATATGGTAGATGGTCAATATATGGCGTTTATTGTTTTGCCTCGTGGGGTTATATAGTCGAGGTGGTTTCTCTACGTCAGGAGGGGGGACGATGGGATGGTAAAAGTTAGTAAGGGGTGGAAAACTACTGGGGTTATGAAGGGCTGTATTGTTTAGAGTAATTCTTATCACAGAGGAATGAAGGGGGAGGAAGGTTCCATGCTGCTTTCTGCTTTCCGTCACATCACGAAATCTTCCGTTCGCTTTTGTCCCTATTCTACCACAGATGCTACATAAGGTAGCTTTGTTGTGAAGATGTGGTTCTTTAAATACTTTTTTCATTCAACCAAAAACTTAGAAAATAGCTATGATTATTAACTATTTGCTTGGACTCCTGCTATGGCATATCAGCAATAGATAAGATAATATGCGTCGCCAAAAGGCTTATCCCCACAGCGATCTACTGGTTCCGAGAAGACGGGAGATCTGCATTCAATTTTGAACTGTTCCTAGAAAGGGTTTTGAATATGTGTAATTGTTTATGAATATGTAGTAAGTCGATATGTATGTAAAGGGACTCTCCAGGATAGCAGGCATGCTCTTGGCTGAGTGCCAAAGCACCCAGCGCTGTGACTTTTGCTTTATTATCTTTGTCCCTTATTGTCCTTTATTAAACTTTTCAATCCTGACAGGAGAGTGGACCTCGTTTTTCACACCCAACGCCACAGTACAGACTCTGGATTGCTGGGAGGGGGAACTATCCCTGAGCCACAGGTAGCTATGGGCAGCCACACAGCTGAGGCCATCCGACGCGGTATCCTGAGACAGCGGGAGCCGGCGGCGCCTCCAGTGCAGCCAGCAGACTTCGCTCCGAACAGAGGAAGACACCCCTTTTCCCCACTGAGCACCTGGCAGTGCAGAGGGAGCGGGGGGGGCCCTCTCCACCATGAAGCCTGAATGGTAACACTGTACAACATGACGGCTTTCAGAGCTAGAGAGAAAGGGAAAGCGAGATCACGTGGGACAAAGCTGCAAGGGCAGTGCTGCATTTTCTCGCGCTTAGCTTAAAAATCTCCTTGCCTCACTGTGGTATGAAACTGTAATATCAACAAACTGTTTGTCTCTTTAATCCATGTCAAAGTGCATGGGGTGATGGACATTTTTTTGAGTGGCTTGTAAAAAGGCTGAAGAGTGGTGATGCCAGGCTATATATAAAAGCAGGGAGAGGCTTTTAAAACCTGGTGGCAAAGGAAAGCCTTATGTTCAAGCCAAAAATGATTCATCCTTAAACAAGTAATAACCCCATGTGAAGGCCTGTGTTTTACAGTTGAAGGAGCTGTGAGAGGGCTCATGGAAAAGAGATGTGTTACACCTTAGCAGAGATTGTTTAATTCTAAGCAAACCTGCAAATGATGGCAGTTTGTAAAACCACGTAAAGCAGGAGGAAAACCCCTTTTTTTACCCTTTCCTAGACCTGTGACACTGATTGGGAGAGGGGAAAAGTGGGGGAGAGAAAGAGTTCTGGAAGTCTGTTCTGATTGTTTTCTTTCTTTCTTTCTTGTGGGGTTGTTAATAAACCTCTTTTTATTCTTTAAGTTTTGTGCCTGCTTTGCTTTCCTCCTAATGCTTATCTCACAGAAAGGACATCAGGGGGGTAATGTATAATTTGCCTTAAAACCACTACAGCATCACAGGTTATTTTCACAAGTTAAGTATCTCCAGGCCATAAAAAGTAGACTATGTTAGCCATTTTTCCAGTACCACATGTCAAAAAAGCCCAATTCAGAAAAGTTTATCAGGAAAGAATTAAAAGGAAAAAAAAAAGCCATTTTCAGAGGGAGACTAACAATATTCTTCTCAATTTGAAATATTAAGAATATGAAGAACATGTTAAAAGCCCCCTACCCTTCTCTCAATTCTGTTTGCAGGTAGAATCACACAATGAAGACAATTTGGATGCCATGTTTTTTAGTTTGGAGGCTGTTGTGGTTTTGTTTGTTTCTTTTGTTTTGCTTTGCTTTGTTTTGCATTTTACTTTGAAGGCTTCAGCAATACTCAATTGATTGTTTTTTATGCTTCTACGAATCACAAAAACAGCTTTTTTTTTTTTAAATTTCAACAAATCCTTCATTGCTAATTCATCAAAATGATAAATTGAGCTTTTTGTAGTCTTAGGGGCATTAAGTATAAAACAAAATGATAACAGGAAATACACTAGCAATGTCGCATTGACTGTCACATCTTATGGAGATATTCCCTCATGATAAGTAAGAGTTTACTGAAAATAAGCTTATGTGTTACCTGGAAGTTTAGTTTTGATCAAACAATATCATGGTCAACTCTATGTCTCAACAAGAATGCAGAGCAGGGTTATTAACTAACTATTTAACTGACATTTCTCTGAAAAAAAAAATTAAGAGGAAGAATAATTAATCTCAGTAGTGCTCACAGACAGTGAAACGATCAAATGGCAGTAAGCAAAGAAGTATTGCAGAAAGTACTCAAATTTAAATGATGGAAAAATGAATTATTTATTATATATTGTTTTGAAAATACTCTCCCTGACAGACAGACCAATTCCACTCCAACAATTTAGCATTAACAATTCTCTGTTTACTTAATAGAAGCTATCATTCATGATGACAGTTAGTATGGTACTATTTTGGCTGCAGTTCTCAGTGGAATCATTTTCGAAATAACTTACTGTGTGACACTGGGGAAAACACTAACTATCTCAACACTGCATACCAAAGAAAAAAGATAGGAAAGACTTTTTCTAGGGTAGACAAGAGAGACCCAGGCCAATTTGGGAAACGTTGCTGGAAGAGTAGCAAGAATTATACATTTCCGTGTATGCAAAAAAAAAGTTACTTGTTTGAGTTTGGCAATGTTTGGAAACAAGTTCTGGATGCATGCAGCACTGTTCATCACATTAAGTGTCCAAAGAGAGAAAAAATGTGCTTTGTATTCAGAAATTGGAAAGTATTTTGGCTTACTGCTTCTTTTTCCCAAATCAAGGCTACATATTTTGTTTTACAGTTACTTTTCTAAGTCTCAGGGCATGTTTGCTTTTAGAAACAGACACAACAGAAAGGGAAAATAGTATTCCTTAGATTTGGTGAAACTGAGCATCCTTACATCACTGGGGGTCAGTGGTGTACTAATGACTGCAGTAGCCATTCTTGGTGTTCAGTGGCCTCTGAGGGTCCACACCGAGTCCAGTCCTGCCTAATACCTTAATCAATGGACTGAATGATGGGACAACATGTACACTCAGCTAGTCTGCAGGTGTCATAAGACCAGGAGAAGCAGTGATACCTCAAGAGAGTTGTGCTGCCATGCAGAGAGGCTGAAAGGCTGGAGGGATGGGATGACAGGAGACACATGAACCTCTGCAAAGAGAAGCGAGAAGTCCTGCACCTGGGGAGTAATAGCCCCGCACACCAGTATATGCTGAGGGACATGCACCTGGAAAGCAACTGGGCAGAAAATGCCCTGGGGTTCCCGGTTGAACATGAGTCAGTGATGTGCCCTTGCACCAAATGCTACTGGTATCCTGGGCTGCATTAGACAACACAGAGCCAGCAGATCAACAGAGGTGATCCAGTCCCTCTGCTTAGCACCGCTGAGACCATATCTGGAGTACTGTGTCCACTTCTGGGCTCTGCAGTGCAAGAGAGACATGGATGTGTTAGATATATTCCAGAAAAGAGAAATGAAGATGTTCAGGAGACTGGAGCATCTCACCAGTGAGGAAAAGCTGGAACATCTGGGACTCTTCAGCCTGGAGAAAACAAGGCTCAGCAGTAAGATTGCTAAACATCTGAAGAGAGGTTGTAAAGAAGACAGAAGCAGATTCTTTTCAGTGGTGACAGGACCAGAGACAATGAGCATAATTAGAAACAAAAGAGGTTCCCTGTGAACATCAGAAAACACTTCTTGTCTCTGAGTGTGACTGAGTACTGCCACAGGTTGCCCAGGCAGACTGTGCAGTGTCCCTCTTTGGAGAACTTCAAAAGCTCTCTGGAACACTGACTCCCTGTGGCCCTGCTTGACTGGGGATGTTTGACTGGATGACATGCAGATGCCCCTTCTAACCTCAACCATTCTGTGATTGTGTGATTCTCTGACTGTTTCTGTAGCTCTAGGATATATAAATTCTATTACTTTCAAATAATTTTAGGTGATTAACAAAGTGGTGATTTAATACTGGATGTTTCTTCCTCTGCAAGATGTTCTTGAAAATAAGATCTATTAGAAGCCAAAGAAAGAGATCTAGTAATTAAGTTAATTGTGTCTGAGGCTTTTAAAAAGGACAGAATCCATTTACCTTCATTTAAACAACTGAATACCAGAAGACACTAAAATATCTGCTATTTCACTTCTTTCTAGCAGATTCATTAATATCCTGAACTACACAGAAAATTTCAAATAGCATCTTCTCCCAACATGGTTTTGCAGTTTCTACCACCTTACCAAAAAGACTGCTGAACACATTGACCAGCTACAATGTATTCACTCTGATACTGACTGTTCCAGTCCCTTAAATTTTTTTACTAGATTGCATAAAATATCAGCATTAAAAACAGACAGTTAAAAAATCTAAGCCTGCATTCAGAACCACCTAGTCATTCTTTGTGGCCTGACTTCCTATGAAAATTTGCAAGGCTTTAAGGGATGGAATTTTCTTGGTGAAGAGTCTGGTAGACTTCACAACAATACATTTGAAAAAGTAATTTTGTATCATGGCAGATAATTAATAGTTTAGGATGTCTCAAATACCAGTAGCAGTTGCAGGATAGCGATGTTATCTTCTATTTCTAGGATTTTCAGGAGATTGATGGTTAAATAGTTCCTCCTATGGATATGATGAAAAAGAAGAAACCTGCTCTCAAATCTTCTTGAATAAACACAAATGTAAGCAAAATCAATAAAGAACCATGAGCCACTCAAATGAAGTCACTGAGAGGTCCAATTACTTGAGAACAGTTAATCATCCAGAATGGAGCAGGACATACGAATGGACGTGATGAACATTTTTTCTTTTAGAGTGGTCATTTTGAAGATCCATAAAATTTTACTTTGTATAAATAGACATATTTTCTTGATTTTTTTTTTCACAGTAATGAGAGTCCATTGTATTCGAAAAGGCTGACACATTTGAGGAGAAGTCTAGAAATCAGCCTGATTTTTTGCCACGAAACTATTATGCAGCTCTAAGTGGTTCTAGTTTTGGCAATTTTCTTCCCAGTAGCTAGTATGGGGCTGTGTTTTGGATTTATGCTGTAAATAGTGTTGATAATATAGAGACTTTTTTTTTATTGCTGAGCAGCGCTTTCACAGCATCAAGGCCTTTCCTGCTTCTGGTACTACTCCTCCAGCTAGGAGGCTGGGGCTGCACAAAAAGTGGGGAGGGGAAACAGCCAGGACAGCTGACCTCAACTGACCAATGGGTTATTCTGGACCCTATGGCCTTGTAGTTACTGTGTAAAGCTGGGGGAAGAAGAAGGAATCAGGATGTTTAGAATGATGGTGTTTACCTTCCCAAGCACGATTGAGCCCTGCTTTCCTGGGGATTGCTGAACATATTCCTGTCCATACAAAATGGTGAATGAATTCCTTGTTTTGCTTTGATTCTGTGAGCAGCTTTTTCTCTACCTATTAAACTTTCTTTATCTCAACCCATGAGTTTTCACATTTTCACTCTTCCAATTCTCTCCCCCACCCCACCGTGATGGAAGTGAGCAAGTGGCTGTGTGGGACTTGGTGGCTGGGGTTAAACCACAATAAGAATGAAAAATACAGATTGTACTTTTGCCTAAGAGTATTATACTAGGCCACTGATTTTACAAAAATTCAAAATGCCATCCTGATACAACAAAAAATATACCATAGCGAGAATCCTTTTCAGTAGCTATTTCTGTAAGAAATGTAATGCGTATTTGATAAATATTTCCATTCTACTGAGTAGTTGCTAACATTTCTCTGAGTATCACATCCACAGTTAAGAAAGAAGTGAGCCAGATGTCTTAGGTTACAATATAGATGTATTCTATCACCACCAGCTGTGGGCCATTAGCTGTTATCTCCTGCTATGACCCACCCCTGATAACAGACAATGGGCCATTAAGAAACCACTGCATGACTCATGGACTTATCTCATCCTATTGTGAGATGCTCCGCCCAGGAGGGAGGAGCCAAGCATTCCCACCTGGATATAACCTGGCCTTGGAACTGCATAAGTTAGCCCTGTCTACTGGATTCCCGGAGGACAAGAGCTACCACTGGACCTTCAGCTGGAGACTAGACCTTCCATAACATCACCACTTCAACTGAACTACTTCATCTGGACTGCTGCCACCACCCTAACAGGGTGTCAGGTGGTATCTGACTTTGTCAGTGGTTTTTTTTCTTCTCTCCCTTGTATTATTTAACTTATTTTTAATTTTTTTTTTAATATTAAATTTTAACCCTGACTTGCGAACTCCCACTGGTTTGTTTTCAAACCAATACACCGGAGTAGTCTAGAAAGGAAATACAGAAAGAATGAGGGACACAGTTTAGTAAAAGGAAAGCGTGGCTTACAAGGAGAGACTAAACTACCAGAGTTTTCATCCAGAAAGGAAAATACCAGCAAGAAAAAATTATAGCAGCTTTCATGGACCTAAAGGATTAATGAAGCTCCATCACCTTGCCTTTGGGGAATAAGTCAAACTGTGGTTGTGGAAAAAAGGTATTTATAAGGTTTTATTTAATACTAGTTTACTGAGCAGTACTGGGCTAGTGTGCAGAGGAAGCCTATGGAATTGCATCACAAGGGCCTTGAGATTATTATTCCTCTCTCAGGAAAATAACTGCCAGGAAAAATGAAGCATGATCCTTTTTAAGATAAAGATGTGGTGCAGATAACCTTTGGAAATCCTTTTTTTTTTTTTCCTTATGAATCCATGCTTCTACTTCATTATGCTATCACTTCAATACCAGAAATTCTGACAGAGCTTAAAAAAAAGTTTTAAAGGGTCATTACAACACAGAAATATCACTTTTCCTAGTTGTGACCCAAACTGGAATCTGTGTGACAAAATCCCTGTCACAGACTTGCTGACTATCAAGCTTAAAATACATTCCTGCTCCCTGGCAGCTAGAACCTTGTATCCTCCAAGTGGGTAGAAAGTTACTAGTTCTTGCTGCCAGGACTCTGCTTGATTGTCTCTAAGTGAATTCAATTACAAGTCAATTTCTGCTCTGGTCTTGGAAACAGAAGCATAGAAATAAATAGTAGACCTATACAGTTCATTGTACACAAAATCAAACTATCAATCAAATCAAATTATAACTAATCAAATTATTTTGTTTAGTTTTATTCTCCTTAATAACTTCAAAACAAAACCACGTTTTAATGAACCAGTTTAAGTTACCAGGTGAGACACTGATTTATTCTATGCAATATTGCAATTCTTACATCCCCTCTGACTGTTGCAGGTGGAGTGGGAGCTTCAGACAAAGTTTATTAGAGAAGTTCTCGCACAGAGTCATAAGGTGCAGAAAGGATCCCCTTTGTTTTCTAGCCTGGGTGCAGCTGGATCCAATCTTAGACCCAGACTTTGTCAACGGTTTAAGTCTAAGGAGTTATAGACGTTATATGAGGAATATTTGTACAACTTTGTCCTTCAGGATTAAGGATCGCAAACTGGATATATCTCTACAAAAATTAATGATTTAGTGTGATAAACCATTAAAAAGATCATAATCAGAATTATTTACTGCACAGTATAGAAGCTAAAACTACTAGTATAGTATAGTGTATTATGTCAAAACAATTATATTAAAGGAATCATATTAAAGCTAGCAAAACCCCCAAAGTCCCAAATTTTAAGTAGAGATTTATGCCCATACCAATGACTGTGGGCAAATCTCTTTCCCTCGGCCTTGAGGAGAAACCTAGAAGGCCTTCCTCTTCCAAAGGAGGAATTTCTTACACACACTCTTAAAGAAGGGCTGTATTAGAAGAACCTGCCATTTGAAAGTGGAAGTGGGCTTTTGGAGTATAAAGTAGTTGACTGACAGTCATATGTCTCCATACCAGCTGTGCTAGGTTAGCATTTTTAGATAAGGATGCTTTACAATATCTGCCCCATCTTCACCTCACTGTCAGGATGTTTAACTTTGGGGTTGTTGAGTCGGACTGGTTTTAGCATAACTCAGCACCAAAAGCAGCATACCACCCCCTCTCAGGTCATCAATGATAGCTTTGCAAAATAGGACATTTTTTAGTTGTTTTACACCATTCCAGGCAGAGCATCGTGCTACACTGACATTGTCACAATAGGGCACTTTGTATTAGGCAGAAGGTTTAAGGTCCAGTCTCAAAACTGGTCATGCTTTTACCCACCACCCTGTGGTTTTCTCCACGCTGACTGTGAAACCACCATGACATGCAGAGATAGCATGTTACTGTGAACAGTTGTGAGACTGCCACGGTGACCAGTGATCATCTTTCTGCACATGCTCTCTGTTCTGGTGGTTTTTTTAAGAAGCTGAGAGCTGATGTTCAGTGTAATAAAAGTTCTTCAGTGAAATGTTATTGATCATGGCAGGACTTTTGAAAGGTGCTTTTCTCTGTGAAATATAAAAGTCACATCCAGCATGGACTATCGTCTATTAGCTTGCCTGACACACCTTTTTTTCCAACCTTGATGTTCAGAAATGCTGAAACACGCTTAGAAGCAGAACATTGCAGGAGAGACCAGTCAGGGGAAGACTAGCAAGATGCTAACTAGTATTTAATGGAGTTTTAGAGACGTGGGCTTAGACACTTCACATCCAGTTTTAAATAAATACATAAATCACCATCGTCCTTCTTCCAGGGGAAGTCACAGAAACAATCTTACTCAGGGACATGGAGCTACACCAGCATTTTAGCATGGCAAGACTGACCACTAGACTTCAGTATGCTTCAGTATGCTATATGACTATGACTTCAGTATGCTATCAAGGGCACTAATGTCATATTTGCATTCCCAAAGACCTATTGCTGGCTGCATCTTTTTTGCTACAAGCTTAATGGGTAGCCAGTGTGTCACAGACAGCATCAAGCTACACAAAGCTAGCTGCTCCCCGTAATACCTAACATCCGAGCATGTACATCATGTACTACAGCACTATGTAACACAAGCTTCAGCAGGCTGTGCTTGAGTACTACTTGAGGATGCTATACCATGCCATGATTTTGACTTTTGTTTCATCTAGGCTATTCTAAACCTGCCTGATCGTACAGAGTCATCTTTTAGAACAGACTTTTTAGTAAAGTTTTTATTGATGCTAATTGGTGCTTTTCAAAACTAAAAAATAATACCATTTTATAAAATTAAAAGATTCAAGGCAGAATGTACTGAGTTTTTCCTTCTCACATTGTAGATGGAGAGAGCAAGTCTTGAAATGGAGGAAAAAAATTGCCGTTTTAGTAGCTGAATTCATTATCCTTGTTTCCAGCTATTTTTGACATTTTTTTCTTTCTGAGAGGTGAACATTTGAAAAAGTTACTCTGTTTCATCTTACACTACACACAGTTTTCGATAGTTTCACCACTCTATTAAAAATTGCTGTGCTATGCTATGAAATTAAAAAAATATATAATCTGGCCATCACTGAGGGCATTGTTCCCACATTCTATTACTGGTTGGCAGGTGGGCAAAACGCCTGGTAAGAAACTAATATAAATTGGAAAAAATACTTAAAAGGCACTAGAAGTCTCAGTAAAGCTTTAAATATTTTACAAAAAGCTGTGATCCGTAGGCTTTGCCTTCAGCCAAAATCCACTCAAAGTGAAATAGGTCTAAAAAACCCCCTCTGGCATAAATAGATACCTCCTGGAGATATTCTAGCCAGCAAATCTCCACCTTTGTGTTTTGAACAAAAGCTTCAGGAAAACTTTGAAAAATCCTCCATGAAAGATAGAAGAAAATGTGAGAAGATTTTTTTTCTACCTCTGTAAGTTTTTCTAGTTTGCCTCACAAAAGATCTATTTTAATAGCAATGTCAGGCCAATTTGGTGTCAGCATCAAGTTCTGAAGCACATGTTCTAAAGTGCTGCTTCTCAATCCACTTCATGCTATTCTCATAAGAAGTAATTTGTCAAAAAAACATAAATTATTTTCTTGATCTCAGCACAATGACAATGAACTTTTGGGAAAAGACAGCATGAAGAGAAAATAAATTAATATATATTTATATTTATATTTGGTACATATACAAATTACAACATTTACAACAAAGATAATGGTAAACCTAGATGCACTTATGTTGTAGGGGTCTCTGTTTTTTGTTGTAGAAGATGGAAAATTCCTGACATTTTAAATTTGAGGTTGAACAGCAACATTTTAAAATTAATCTAAGTTATGTGAGGTACTATGTGATTGGGGAATAGTAAAGGGTAAGAAGTGATCTTCTTAGCTAAAAATCTGGTTTTTGCTCTGAAGAAAAGGTAAAACTTCAGCAAATTGGCAGCTAAATGACAGATGAGATTTAATAAAAGATGACTCTACTAGAAAAAGATAATTCTAACATGATGTACTTACTTTCTTCAACATGTCATTTCTGTCCATTCAGGAAACTAGAAAATATAATCTCCCTGGATATCTACAAATGTCTCCTATCATGCCAAATGGAAAATAATGCTGAAATCTGGGAAGTACGGGTGTCAGATGTATGAGGTAAATGAGCAATTGGCTGAAGGAAGAGCCTAAAGTGAGTTATACTGAAAAAGGCATTTTGAGACTGTAAGGCGCATACCTAATGAACGTCTCTAGAATAAAATTTGGGATCAGTTTTATTTACACTTTCATTTAATGATACTGACAAACTAGTCAATATACACTCATGAAATTTGTCATCACTGTGCACTTGGTGAGCTGTGGAGTAGCTGACCTTGAGGACGATAGACATATAAGTGGATGGACCTCTTTGTTATGAAACAGAGGTTCACAACCTTGTGAAGAAATAATGAGCTGAGAGCTCAATAACTGGTAGCAGGAATAAAAAAGTATACAGACTTCTTGAATTAATCACAGGAGGTGAATTGATGAAAATAAACTTTGCCCTGGCTATTAAAAAGCCAAATACAATCCATAACTAGGAGCAATGTCTAGCAGGCATAAGGAACTAAGAGAAGTGCAAGAGAGAGAAGTGACAGAGAAAAACAGAGAAAGCAAGTGGAGAAATCTCTTTGAACCTTGACTTAAAATAAGAAATTCAGAACATCAAATGAAATTATCAAAAAACTCAGTAAGAATATATATTTTCACAATACGCATAATTAATATTGTGAATTTTATCATACATTAATGAATTCTATGTGATGTAGATGTTAGAAATATGAATGGCGTATAAGGTAGTCAAACTGGATGCAAGATCCCAAGGAAAATTCCTTTACCTATGCTCCTAAAGTCATATATTTTTCATGTCTTTCCCAGTGTTTATATTCATAGCCCATTCCCATTCTGTATTTTAAAATAAAAATCTGTGCATGTTAATTTCAATTTTAGTTGTAACATAGTCATATATGTATAGACATATATGTATGTGTAAGTGTATATAATAAATATTAAAATAAACCAACTGTACACTATTTCAAGAAGAAATTGAATCACAGACATTGAAATCTAAAAATCTTATGAATCATATTAGGGGAGAAGTAGTCTACAAGTGTAGATTATACTTCATAATTTTAAAAAAAAAATTAGTCCTTCTACTAAGATTCATTAAAATAAAGGTCATCCCATCTTGCCCCTAATAAAACAAATCAAACTGCATTAACCAATAGAAGGAAGACAAATACACAAAATAAAATACCAGAACACTAAACTGAGTATCAGACTATTAAACACAGTATTAGTACCTTAAGTAGCAAGGCATGTAATTGCCTATATACAATATTATTTCCTCCTTCACTACAGAAGGTGTTTCAACAAATGTGCTAAAGAGTTTTTTGGGTTTTTTTTCTTTTCACGTGTTCATCTAAGACTGTCCTGTCCCCTTATCCCACTCCTCTTTACAACACGGCTGTGTTATATTTACTAGGTTTTGTGTTGTACACAATTACATGTTTCCAAATTAGCTCTCTAAATAATTTTCTACTACACTCACAATACCTAGTTTAACCCAGCAACACACCCTCTAAGAGTGTCTGTGCTCCCACTGCAGGCTTTGGTTTTTTGCTTTGAGTAAGTATGTCTATTATAATGCTTGCTTGCTTGCTTGCATTTTGTTAGATGAGGTTGCAAATTTCCTTCCAAACTGCAGTGCTTGCAAGTACACCCACATGCTTAAGCTGATAAATGAAATGTTTACAACACATGATTATTATGAACAATTTCAATGAGTCAAAATTCAGAGGAAGACCAAGCAGTTCTGCAAAAGTTCAATATATTTAACACTGCTGCCTTCAAAGAAAGCTATGAATTTGTTGTTTAGAAGGAATCAAGGTCACAACAAACACAGTGAGACATCTTGATGGGTAACTCCCTTGCCCCTCCTGGTCCAATAGTTACACTGAAAATTAAAGAAACATCAGACCTTAGACCAGAAAGTATAGTCCATATTCAGTAAGAAACACAGCTCTGCTACCATAAAATCCACTCAACTCCCCAAAGCAAGAAGTGGGTGATGCTTTACATACTTTACAAATCTCACCCAATTCCATCCAAAATAAATCTTTTTTATTTAGTTAGACTTAACAGTCCCAGCTAATATTTAGCTGGGATTTACATACTTTAGAATCAAATTCTTTTGTGATCATCATCATTAAGAGTCAAATTCTGCCTTTCAAAATCTGCACCTGGTCCTAGTGCAAACTGAGGAGAGTGAGGGGTTAAATTCCTCATTTTTGCTGCAGTCTTCTGGCTGCTTGTGTATGTTAAGTAAGTGGAGCATGAAACAGAGCAACCAAGAAAAGGAAGGAGAGAACGGGGGAGGGAGAAAAGTTTCCTAACCACCTACTAATCTGTCTGCTGTTAAATAAAACACAGTCTAAATTTGGTGGGAATTTCCATTGCTGAATTCCAGATTTTACAATTATAAATGGTCACGTAATGCTTCATTCAAAGAGTCTATCAAACATCCATTTTGATCACAAGCACACACACAAAACAGTTCTTAATACCAAGGAAAGGAAGAAGAGATAAACAGCAGACCAATTACTACATCTCTGTATTAGCAGTGATTTTACAAAATAAAACTCCTAAATTATCTTAAAGGCAACTACAGTCGTGCTGGAGAAGGTAAAAAGAAAACAAAAATGAAAAATGGTTACCAGCAATTCCTGCCACAGCCCCATCCCACACATCCTGACACCTCTGCTCAAATAGTCCCCATTTCCCTGAAGAATGAGCCTCAGACAAAAGGCATGTGCTACTAGTCCCTTAAATCTCAAATTAAAACCAGTAGTTCTTTTACAGAAATATGTAACATTCTTTTCTTGCTATTATACTGCAAAGCTTTTTTGTGTGTGTGCATCTTCGTCGAGGGGAAGCAGAGGGGCAAGTACTGATTTCTTCCCTCTCATGTCCAGTGACAGGACTTGAGGAGATGGCATATAGCTGAGACAGGGGAAATTTAGGTTAGAAATCAGGAGAAGCTTTTTTACCCAGAGGGTGGTTGGGCACTGGAACAGGCTCCCAAGGGAAGCGGTCACAGCACCAGCCTGACAGAGTTCAAGAAGCATTTGGACAACGCTGTCAGGTACATGGTGTGAATCTTGGCGTGACCTGTGCAGGGCCAGGAGCTGGACTCTATGATCCTGATGGGTGTCTTCCAACTCTGCATATTCTATGATTTTATAATGATTCTTTCAGGAGTGCAATTTGCTTCTCATGTATATTTGCTTCTTACATATCTCAGCTTACAGAAGTATATGCATAGTAATGCTGTAGAAACTCATCTGCTGTAGGCAACAAATTTCTCCGATGAAGCCATATTCACTTCTTTTTGTAAAGAGGTTTTTCATTTCTTTTATTGAGATCAAGGTTAGAAGTCTTATTGAGAGGAATGGAGTTTTAAATAAAGTATGGTAACTGGAGCATTTTTACTGTTTCAGTTAGCACAGACCTGACATCAATGAATGAACAGCAAATTCTGCAGTATCTTCTATCACTTTTTTTATCCACTTTCCATCTCCAGTTTGTCTGTTATGGAGCACTGTTACCTGCTGCGCTCATACCACAGATACTGGAAAGGTGTTGTGATGTGCCTGAATGTCAAATTAATCAGAACCACCACAAAGAAGTGGGAGACAAGGAGTCAAAGACAGTAAGAACATTAAAAACTCTTCTCAAAAGAAACAGTATACTATGGGTTCCCTTCTATCACATAGCCAAATAAGGCTTGAGCAATCCCCAGGCTGCTCCCATTCCAAAATCTTATCACACTGACATCCATATTATCTGTTGTCAGAAGCCTGGGTGAATTCAGCCATTATAACAATGAATGGATAGGAAGTGATGCAGTCTTTTTCTCTGAATATGATACAAAACTGTACCAGGTTAATTGGAGAAAACAACAGTCCTCCTGGTCCCTCAGTAAATTTAAGATTGCAAGCAACATAACTTGCTATTTTTAATTTCAAGATAATTAAAATACTCCCCACAGCCTTAGAGTTCCCAGTGTCTCCCATAGGAAAAGTAAAATAACCTTCCTTCTTTTTAATTTGTAATTGTCAATTGTTACATTACAGATATAGATCTAATACATCAAGTGGAATAAATAGGCCACCATTGAGGACACAATTGAGGTTACCATCCCTGGGGTTGACCTGTACTGTGAAAAGCCTCACTGATAGTGACATTGTCCCACATCTACATGACATACTATGTTTGCTTATAAAGTGACTACTGATGCATAAGCAAACTATAAGGTTCACAGTGTGAAATGAGTTGTTTTTGGTTTTTTTTTTTTTAAACAGATCACTTCTGGAATCCAAAGTTAAGTCTTAAAAACAGGTAGAAAACAACATCATTAAAATTTTCCATATTGTCAAAATAAATGCAGTTGAAATTCAGAGAAATATACCAAAGAGATTTTTAAATTTAGGAAAGCAATGAAAGTAATGAAGCAAAAAGCCATATTCTTCTAACTAATTTTAAGAACAATTGCACAAATATTAAGAAAAATATGTCTTCAAGAATTTGAAGTACTCATGCCGAAGTGTTACAGGAATAATGATAAGCGGAATATTTGCAGACTCTTCTAGTTTCAATTATTCTCATTGCAAGCTTACATCTTATTCAAAATGTCATAGAAATATTGACTAAAATTAAGCTTAAGTCAGACCACTGAGGAACCCAATTTGAAATACCCCCATTTAACTCATAAGCTAATGGTAACTTCTCTCCAAGAGTGCTTTTTTCATGGACTATATACTCACTTCATCTCAGTTTTGTAGACTGTATTTCTGTAGTTTAAAGATATATCTAAGACTATATTATTACAAGCAAAGATACAGTGCTGCTGGACAATATTAGTCTGCAGAGAAAACAATTAGGGCAAATTAGCTCAATTAGACCAAAAGGTGATATGCATATATTGCCTACTTGAAAAAAACAACTTACGTTTTTACGTTAAAAACTTACAACAAACAATTTCTTACGTATTGATAACTCATCTTGGGTTTTCACCAGAAATCTAACTTTGATTAAAATATTTGTGTTTTGTCTTCCCTCCTTCATTTATTTCAAGCTTTAGTTTCAACTACTTATACCTCTGGATTTTCCCTCATTCTCTCCTTTTTCGCCCAAAGTTAGTTGCTGGTGAAGTGTAAATTGGTTTAGCTCTTCACATATATGTATAAAGATATCTCTAGTACTGCTAAGTTGTATAAATCCTCCTTGATTTAATTTGTCAATAGCTTGTTAGATTTGGGATAATAAATAAATGGAATCTATTTGGAAAGAGATTACGTCTTCTCCTTCCTTGATTGCAGTGCAGATTCAGATGCAACCTGCAAGAGGCCTTCTGCTGACTGCAAGCTGCCAAATAACAGCTGAACAACTGCCAAGTGTCACAAAGATCAGACATGACCTACGTCAGTGTGGTCATAGGGATGAACTATTTTTTCATTCAGTTCTCACAGAGCAGTACAGTGGCCTTTCACTTCACATATGGCCTCCTACTCTTAGAATTTGCAAGCCTACAGCACTTGTGTCAAGCTATACTGTGATAATATATGGATTCATTAGGCAGTAAACTGAGCAGCTTCACAACAGGCATTGAAAGGTTCACATGATGAGAAAGTTAAGTATCTCTAGAGTGAAATTACACTTGTAAAGAACAAATAATAAAAATACTGAGTATGTTAATATATTTCTGAAATAATAGTAGCAATTAAACCTTTTCATTAAGTCATCCAGAATCCATGATTTTCCAAAGAGATGTTACCGATACATACTCATTCTCAGGTTAATTGAACTGTGTAAATCTAATATTGTAGTTTTCATGGCAATAAAAATTACTAAACTGCAATTTATAATATAATAATTAGGAAAAAAAGCACACAGCAGCAATTAAATTTTTTTTAAATGAATAATCAATTATAGGAAAAAAAGGAACAGATGGCCGAGTTACTCAAATAAAGAGTATTAACTTAAGACCTTACTTTGGTGGCAACAGGATTACTGTTAAAATTAATAGTAATAATGCCATTTTTATCAAATAAACTGAACTGGCTTATCAGAAACAATTTTAAGTATTTTCTGTAAAATAACATCAAGATATTTTTCCAATCTTGGAAGCATCATCTTGTTAAAACCTAAGTCATTCCCACCAGCCTGTACTAGACCATATCTGATGGTCTCTACTGACACTAAACAAAAACTGCATTAAAGAACCAGTGAATTGTAGATATTACTGTAAAAATGACACATCCCTCACAAACCCTGTCTTTGATGAATGTTCTCCATCTCAGTGTGCAGAATACTTTTACTTGTCTGTGCCCCTGTTATTCATAACAGATTGATGCAGACTAGAAGAAAATTCACTGCAACAAACGTAAAGAAGTTACTGTGGATCCAAAATACCTGTCAGCAGTTCCTCTGATGTATTTCCGTAGGTCGGAGTAAACCCAGACTCATTTCTGTCTGAAGCCCCTGTTCAACAGTGGCAGAGTACCTTTAGATACACCTCATGTAGTAGATCGAGCTTGATATACTTGAATAATTACTGAATGACTGTAATAGTGCATAAAGGGAAGCATGTGTGAGAATCTGCAGAATCAGGACTCAGGAGAAATTTACCTCTCTCGATGATAAATTTGGTAGCTACCAGGTACTAATTTAGAATTTAGAAGGACATGATTTTAAATGCACCAGTTTTTAATCTCAAATTCTCCCTGTCCCAAATGGTTTCAAATATGGGAATTATTATTGACCCACTGTCCCCACTGCCAATGATTGCTGATTTTGTATCACACTTCAATAACTAAATTTACAGTCTTGGAAATAAAAGTCTAGTTGAATTTTTGATCTGCTCTGAAGCAAAAGAACTGGAACAAGCATGAATTTCGACGATCTGAAAAATTGAAAACTGTATCAGCTACAACAGCTAAGCAAAAAGTCATTGATTCCAATAGTGTAACATCAATTGAGAGAAAACATTTCTCTTCCAAAGTTCCTGTCTCTTGTTAGTATAAAGAAGCAGAAAAAGAAAAATACTTGTTGTAGTCTTCCAAATATTTAGTTTTTTTGTTTTACTAGCATTATCTTGAATACAATATTGGCCTATCAAATGCACTTATGCTAAATAAATCAGATCCTTTTAGTCTGTCTAAAGACAGCATATTAAATAATATAATTTCAAATTACTAACTTGTATTTACTATCCAGAGAACATTACAATGGTAGGAAATCATGGTAGGTAATTTTGATAGAAAATTTGAAATGTCTAGGAGAGCTTGAGTTTCACATCTAAGAATATGCCTTCTGTAATGTAGGTTGCTTTGAAAGTATTTCAGGTTCAAAGTCCTAGATGGAGAAACCCTGATTCAGCCAGCAATCACATTTGGAAGTCTTGTTCATGAGATTCCTCTTCAGTCTCAGAACACTGCTGTCCAGTAGCTGCTCAGAAGAGTGCTCTTCCCTCTGCTTTTTTCTCAAACACTTGTGATGATGTAGTAGAACAGAAGAAAGCACAGACTGAGCAGATTCCTCCTCATGACAGTGTGAACTTAAGGTTTCAGAGAGACTCCACAACTAACATTTCCTTGGTTGCCAGATCTTAATTAATAGAGCCTTTAGGCTTCTGATAGACATCATGTCCTAAAATAAAAGGTGGTGTAAAGGAAGAAGAAATCGAAGCAATTAATCTGACTAGATGCCTTAGAGTAGCTTGAGAAGAAATGGAAATTTCTCACTAACAATCAATTGTATTAAACAAAAAATATCAAGTGGAAAACTTTGAAAACTAAGAAAACGAAGGAAAATGTATCACAATTAATCTTTGATTTCTGGTAGAAAGACAATAAAAGGATCTACATTTCATTTGTTTCCTCAACTTATTCAAGAAGCATTTAACACTCCCCCATCTCTACCCAGTTCTCTTAGCACAGGTGAGAGCATCCAAAACAAGAAATGGCCTGTAGACAGTAGAACATTCCCATCTTATCTCAAGTTCTTGCTTTTGTCTGGGATGGATCAATTCACCTCTCAAGTGTTATTCCTGTTACATTTTATGTCTTTCCTGTCTCCTGTGGGTCAAGCCCATAAAATAAAACAGAATTGTCACGACTGGTTATCAGGCTCATATTTATGGCTGGCAAAGGTACATTGAATGTATCTGTCTCAGGAGCCTAAGGTTCACTTGTAAATAGAAAGTGCACGTCCTTGTCACGATGTTTTTTTTTCTCAAGACTTCCAGATATTTGCCAGGCTGGTCAGGGGTACTGTTCTGTGTATAAGGCATTATTAGTGAAAGTCAAAAGGGTGATCTGTGAACAGTATCTATCTGTACACAGATGCAAAAAGTGAAGACATATCTCCTACAGAGATTTGTTACTTCCACCCACAACTAATTTTGAATATTTTGCATGCTAAATATAATCTCTGAGTACCTCAAATTGACGAGGCACATTTTCAATTCATATCAGAGCTCTATTTTTGAAATACAGCACAAGTAAAAGATTACATAGCCAAGTGGCATGATATCCTGTTATGCATTATGCTGGTATTTACTTGACTGCAGAGGAACAGCAAGACAGAA
Organism: Monarcha castaneiventris obscurior; assembly: GCA_026261815.1. Classification (NCBI taxonomy): domain Eukaryota; kingdom Metazoa; phylum Chordata; class Aves; order Passeriformes; family Monarchidae; genus Monarcha; species Monarcha castaneiventris. Next base: position 1,309,039 of record JAMPIT010000059.1, read on the forward strand.
TTAAGCAAAGAGAAAACAGACTATAATGCAATGAAAGACACATAAAGGATAAGAAAAACATAAGTAAAACTAAGAATATCAGTAGTTTGTCTGCTTTTTCCATGTTTTTGAAATTAAAACTATTTCCCCAAGATGAGCTACTAGACTTGCATATTTTGGAATATCAAATCCAAAAGTTTACAGCTCTACAAAAATGAAGAAATGCTTCAGTGCATTTCTATCCCATACAACATTTAAAGTATCTATTGTTAATGGTGTTTTCTCATAGTACAGGCATTGATAGTATTGCTTTTCACACATCAGCAGTGGACAGTATTCTCATCTGGAGACACAGAGGTTTTTTTAAATATCCTCCACATCCTGCAGTATTTGTAAATGTCATTTGCTTTAGATATCATGAGCTCTCCCAAGATGATTTATGAACCACTAACCTATATCAGGACTGAAAGTGTAGAAATGGAAAAGAAATCCTATGGAAGAGAGGTCACACAAAAGAAGATGGGAAGAAAAGTTCTCTAAAAACACAGGTGCTTGAAGAAATGAACAAGGGGTCTGAGAAAGAACTAGGAAAGCTGCCAAATTATTTGTTTGACATTAACTCACCTTCTGGTGATTCAGTTGAAGTAATTGTACCTGGTAATTTCACCTCCATTGCTCTAGCTTAAAATGAAGTAGCTTTGCGGGATGAAGTTTTCCTGAATTGCTAAATAGCAGAGGAACTTGTGCTTGGGTGCATTATTAAGCATCCACCTGAATCAGGAAGGAAAAGATGGATAAAAGGATGGACAAAAATGTGCTATTATAAAAGTACAGATATACTGTTATAATACTTCCAAAATAAAAGAAAAATTAAAAAGGAGAAAGGAAAAGATATTTTAATTGTCTTGCAATTATGCAACATGGCTTGACAAGCCAGCGGAGTAAATTAAAAGTTACTCTGGAAGTTATTTAATCTTTAAGGTCCTAAAACATTAATTCCAACATTGCACTACCTATGTCCAATCAACATATCCCAAATACTTGAAATTAATCTTTATTTCCAGCTTCTTCAAGATATACACTATTATTAAGTGAAAAATTCTTTTCCTTTTTGTGTTTCATCAGAAAATGTGATTTGTCTGATTTGTTTAATGAAGCTATATAAATTATTGAAGACTGTCCAGCAAAAAGCTATAGAAATCTTAGTAGCTTGTATGTGAGGAACCAATTTAACTTTGATTTCTGTCTCAACACTATCAGATGCATGTATGGGAGGGGTTGCACATGTGGCACTTGCAGGAGGCAACCAGGAGAAGATGGGAGAAAGCCCTGTCCTGGGTGGACTTTGCCTGGCAACCATTTCATATCTCACAGGGGACAGGCAGTCAGCAGGAGAACACCAAGGACCCTGTACCCTCCAGAGAGGTTCTCCAGTCAGATGGCAAAAAGTCTCCACCAATGGACTGCTGTGGAACGTTGGACTGGGCCAATGGTCTCCTGTCAGCAGGAGGACTTTGGGAGGAGCCAGTCACAAGCTGTTGGGGCTCTTTGCCCTAGCTCTAGCCTGCTTTTTGGCTTTTTTGCCCTCATTTTTGCCCTTGCTGGCCCTTGCTCACTCATTCTCCCTCTCGGCTGGGCACTTGGCTGGATACTGGCTAACCTCTGAGCCTTGTGTGTAGTCTGTGTCCTGCCCTACAACGTCTTCTCCCTCACCTTCTCCAGCATTTGCCTGCCCTGCCTACCTGTGTTCCTGTCCAATTCCTTGCCTGCTGCATCCCTGCATCCCTGCCTGAGCCACCTGCTTCCAACCCTGCTTCACCGATCCAGCCTGTTGCCATCATCCCTGCCTCAACCCTGTCCAGGGTTCTGCACCTCCTGCCTGAGCGCCCACTCACCTCACGTCCGGCCGCCTGTTGCCATGGGGGCTGTGCCTGCGGAGCCGTGCCCCTCTGAGAGCTGTGCAGGCTCCCCCCAGCAGGCAGCGTGCACACACCCCCCACCGCTTGGATGTCAACAGCACTCCCCGCTCCTCTGGTGCTAACACCTACTTTTTCTGTCTCCCCTCTCTCTTCTCTCTCTCTCCCCCCACCTATTTGTTTTCAGTTTCCTTCCTCCTTTTCCTTCCTCTTCCTTTTCCATATAAATATGTTTTCTATTCATCCTTAGTAGGGGAACACCTTTTTTGTTACCAATAAACAGTCCTCAGATACAATGTGTGTCTACTTTGGCTTAATTTTGTCCCAGACCATCCATTTTAAAAGAACTCCTGCAGTTCCCCATAGTGGAACGTGACAGTCGTGCAACATCAAATTTAAAAATTCAGTTCAAAAATTTTGAGGAGTTCTGTGATTCTTTAAAAGTAGAAAAATATGTTAATCTTTCTGTTGCTAAGCTTTCTTGCGAATAAGTAAAGGAGGTATATCAGAAGAAAGGAGAAGAGAACTTATAAATCAGATTTATGAAGTAGAAAAATCCAATTGTAGCAGATGAGTAGTAAAGAACTTGTTTATTTATCATTAATATTTTGCAAGGCACTCTATAGAAATGGAGACTTTAAAAATAGGGGGGTTTTTAAAAATAAGATTTTGCTAAGATGGAATGCCAATTAAATTGAAAGTAACGAGTGGCAAAGAAAAAGGTTATAGTGGACCCATGCTATATCTACATCAGTCCCCACTAGTAACTCCATCACCACATACAAGTCTTTGTTTAGTGACATTCGAAAATGAGATTGCACAATTATTAGATGTTCCAAAATATTGATTTTGATTACACATAATTTTTGATTGTTGAACTAAATTTCATAGTCACTATTTAGTTGAAATAAAAAAACACCAAAAAACCCCAAACCAAAACACACAAACCTTAACATTTTCTCTTAATAAAGAAGTTAAAGACAAAATGCTATGCTTGCTTCTTTTTCTAAACAAATATCCTTTATGACATGAGCATATGACACTTGAACTACTGGGCAATTGTCTTCTCCAGAAATATTTGGACAAAACAAGACACTTGACTGAAAAAAAATTCCTCTTGGAAATTTACATCCATGGGGAGATGGGGATCTAATAGGTTGAAAAATGTGTAGAGTCTTAATTTTATTGGCCTGTAAGACAAGTTCTCCACTAGGAAATTACAATGGAGTTCAACAGTTCTTTAATTTTATTCAGCTCTTTTCATACACTGAATCTCAAGCTACAATCTGTAGCAACAATCTGTATTTTTGCAGAGCAGAATGAGTTAAAACAGCATGGCTGACTTACTGAAGTTGGTCCAGCAGGAGTCATGAGAAATAAGAACTGCAGAAATCACATCCTTCTGCAAAGAACAGAACACTCTGCTGAAGATTATGGAACATCCTGCTGTGATAAGCAGTTGCGTAAAAGAAGAAGTAACATTGTGGCTTTCTATGCACTAGCTAGCACATAGACAGAACAAGTGGAAATTGTTATGCAGATGCTAAAACAGTATAAATATCAGTGCCTTTTACTAATAAATGTCGTTGCAGTATCACTGCTTGGTCCGTGTTTCAATTGCTGTCAATTGGTGCCCCGTGTGAGGAGAGTGACAAAGAGTGCCTATCTGAGCAACAGAAGACTGCAAACCCCATGGAACACAAGCCGCGCTGAGAGGAATCAATCCTTTTGGTTATTGAAGGTGAGCAGTGGAGAAGGATGGGCACACAGGCATCATGGGAGGAGGAATCTGTGCTGCGGCTCGCAGAGCGGCTATTAAAAAGCCGTGGGTGACAAATCCCCTCGCATGGATTTAAACATATCCTAAAGTGGGTGGCTGGGCATGGTGACAGAGTCGATGCCATAACAATCTTTACGAAAGATGTATGGGATGCAGCAAGACTTAAGCTGTGGGACAGAGTGACAAGGAAAGCTGATCTTGTGGTGGAAGAGTTGCTGCCCGCCTGGCGGACCATGTTGGAGGTTATTAAGGCACAGGATGTTAGAAAAAGGTCTGAGGAAGGTGGTACAGAGGAAGAAAGGGTCACCTATCCTGCACAGCTGACTGCTCCCTGGGAATCTCCTCCTGCACGGCTGACTGCCTCACAGGAGCCCCTGCAGTTGGAGGAGCCCCCACAGAACTGTCTACCACTGATAAGCAAAAAAGATTTTAACTATCCTAATGACTCTTTTGACCTGGGAAAAGTCAACCCTGAAAAAGACCCTGATTTATTCCCTCTGGACTGGCACGATATATGGGTTAAAGTTAGATTGCAAGCGTTGGGAGCAGGCGACATAGAGATCGCACAGCATATTGTTGCTCCTGTCACATACACCCCCCGTCAGCCAGCCCAGTGGCAAGGACTATCTTTTAATGTTAATAAAGAACTCTGACACACCCTTGTGGAGTTCAGCATATCATCACCTTTCTTTACCAACATGTTGGGGTCAGTACTTAAGGCCGATACTATGACACCTCATGATTTAAAGACATTAGCAGACTTGCTGCTAACACCCATGCAGAGGACACTCTGGGATGCGGAATGGAAGAGACTGCGTGAGCTTAGACAATTGGAATACTTAAATAGTGGTGATCGGCAGAAAGCTGCAATGACCATGGATCACTTTTTGGGCCAAGGACAGTGTGTATCGCTGGGGGTCGCCTCAGGAGCACGGCTCCTGCATCGGAGGTGTCAGCGATCTGCCTGCAGACACTGTGGTCTGACCTAGGCTGCTGGTGATAGGGCTGCGCTGGCCCACTGCGCAGGCATGAAGCCCAAGGAGGCGAGATGCAGCAACCCCAAGTCCCAGGAGTAAAGGAGACAGGAGAGTGTCTCCGTATGAATTCCAAAGCTTTAATGCTTCAGGGGGCAGGGAGAGAGAACCGAAGGATAGAGTTCAGCAAGCGACTTTAGACAGGGAACAAATAGGGAGGACCAAGGGATCTTAACCAATGAGGAAACAGCTTAACAGTAAAGGACAAGTGCAACAACCAACCATTTTAAAACATGGGAGGGGATACAGACAAGCATCCAATGAGTAAGCAACTCAGGGAGAACTTTCCAGAGAAAGAGGTGTGGTTTATACTGCGGCGTCACCCACAGATGTCCCCTCAGATTCTGAGTCGCTAGCCCATTGGAGGGCTAGGGTCTGATGGGCATTCGCCTGCCAAAGCCCCCTAGTGGGCTGGGCCACCGCAGCTTGAGTATGCTTGAGCAGTAGTGCAAGTTCTAGGGAAATACCTCGGGCTGGGCTTGGGGACATTAGATTGGATGCCTTCGCGGTGTTTCCTGAAGTCCCAGACACTAGAAGACCACAGAAATCCTTTATGGAGATCAAATAGGGAGCTAAAGAGCCCCACATGCAATTTGTCGATAGGCTGTGAGAATCACTTGATAAGCAGATTTGCAATGATGAGGCCTGTGATATCCTACTGTTAAAATTGGCAATTGAAAATGCTAACACGGACTGGCAGAATGTGCTGACACCATTAAAGAACCCCACCATTATAGACATGATTGAGACTTGTAATTGAATTGGCACAGTTAATCATAAGCATGAAGCCATGGCTTCTGCATTTGCAGCAATGAAGGCTTCCCCGGCTGGGCAATTGCAGATCTGTTTCAAATGTGGCAAAGAAGGGCATTTCCACAAGGATTACCGCCAAATCCTAGGAGCACGTCCTAAGACCCCAGAACCGAGCCCTCGGTGTGGAAAGAGTAGGCACTTTGCTAATCAGTGCCGCTCAAAGTATGACAAAGAAGGGCGATCCATCTCAGGAAACTACAACCAGAGTGCGAAGCAGTGGCGCACACAGACACAAAATCCACTGCTAACACCATGCACCAGAGTGCTGCCAGTCTCACACCCGCAACAGCAGGCAGTGATGGACTGGATGTGGCAGCAGCAACAGACGTAACTCTTGCCGACACTCCTGTGCATCTGATCCCCACGAGAATTTGGGGGCCTTTTGGAGACGGCCAAGCTGCATTACTTCTGGGACAATCCTCTATTACTATTCAAGGACTCTTTGTGCTACCTGGTGTTACTGATGCTGATTATACAGGCGAAATTAAAATGATACTGTGGACTCCTACACCTCCCTGCATTATAAAAAAGGGCACTTGTCTCGCCCTACTCATTCCTTTTCAGATGAATAATAAGCCCCGCGGAGACACTGCCTACAGGGGATCACACAGTTTTGGTTCTACCAGCAGTCCATTGGTCTCTTGGGTGCAGCAGATTTCTGATCAGCCACCCACACTGCGTTGCACTCAGAAGTGGGGAGGTCACAAGACTATCTTAACAGGAATGATTGACACCAGACCAGATGTCACTGTCATCTCAAGTGCTTGATGGCCCCCTGCCTGGCCTTTGTCATCACCAGGTCATGCTTTGACAGGAATTGGAGGTGCTACTAGTACTAGCAAGTAGAGTTCAATTTGATCATATTTGAAGGACTGGAAGACCAGAGAGCCACAGCCCAACCTTTTGTGTTAAACACGCCTTTAACTTTTTTGAGGTTGAGATGTGCTCAGTCGATTTGGTGTCTGCATAAAAACAGGTTTTTGATAGGGGCTGCTGATGCACATGACACCCTGTGTTTAACATGGACTGTTACAAAGCCTGTTTGGGTAGACCAGTGGCCCCTCAAAAGCTTGTTGCACTCAACATGTTAGTGCAAGAACAATTGCAAGAAGGGCACATTGTCCCATCCACCAGTCCATGGAACACCACTGTGTTTGTCATCAAAAAGAAAAGCAGCAAGTGGTGTTTGTTACATGATTTAAGGCAAATCAATGCGTTTATGGAAGATTTGGGCTGTCTACAACCAGGGTTACCTTCACCCACAATGATCCCTAGAAAATGGTCCCTGGTGGTGATCAATTTAAAAGACTGCTTCTTTACAATTCCCCTTCACCCTGATGATGCACCGAAATTTGCCTTTCCATGCAGGAAAATACGCAGGAGCCTCTGAAGCGGTATCATTGGGTGGTCGTTGTGTTGCCACAAGGAGTGAAAAACAGTCCTATATGACTATATGCCAGTGGTTTGTTGCTCGTGTTGTTGCTGCAGTGGGCCAGTGCTTTCCCACAGTACTTTTGTACCACTACATGGACAACATATTGATAGCTGCAGCCACTGCCAAAGAGACACAAGCTGCCTTAGCTGCAGTTATACATACAGTCCAACAGGCTGGACTAATTGTTTCAGAAAAGGTACAACACTTTCCACCCTGGCAGTACCTGGGATGGCGCATCACAGAGTAAACCATGAGACTTCAAGCTATCAGCTTGCAGGCACAGGTCAACATGCTGAATGATCTGCAAAAAGTTGTTAGGTGTGATTAACTGGGTACGGTCTCTACTTGGCATCGCCAATCAAGACCTTCAACCACTGTTTGAGTTGTTAAAAGGTGACACCCATAGTGTATCACCCCGGACTCTTACATGTCAGGGGCATATGGCCCTACAACATGTGGCATCAGCAACTGCTGTATGCCAAGAAGCTCGTGGTGATACAGAATTAGCTATTTTGACTGTTATTTTGAACCCCAGCTGACAACCTCATGGACTGCTGTTTCAGTGGGATGACTATCTGACTAATCTCCTACTAGCTCTGGAGTGGTTGTTTCTTCCACATGCAATATCTAACACTGTCACCAAGCAATATGAGATGTTTGCACAATCAATAATGAAAGAACAGAGGTGTTCCTGTGCCCTTGCAGGACAGGAACCTTGTACCTCTGCGTGTCTACCATGTCTTCAACAAACTGCTGAGATTTTTCAAACTGCCCTGGTTGCTTTTCCTGGGCAGGTTTTAGTGCATTCACCAGTACACAAATTATTCACCATAGGATTTGTTCCTGTGCTTAAAGCCAAGTGCTCTGAAGTGCTACTTTCAGCTCTAATGGTTTTTTCCGATGTATCAGGAAAGACAGAGAAGGCTGTTTTAGTCTGGCAAAACCTGACTACAGGCCAATGGGATTCAGGTATCTCAATTGTCCGTGGGTCCCTTCAAGTTGTTGAACTCACTGCAACTGTAAGAGATTTCCAGAAACGGTCAGAACCCTTTAATCTGGTTACAGACTCTGCATACCTTGCAGGTCTCGTAGAAAGAGCAGAAGCCTCTCTTTTATGCAACCCTACCAACCCTATGTTGGCAGAACATTTATGCGACCTGCTTTGCTTATTATATCAATGGGTGTCTCCATATTTTGTTATTCATATTCGGTCACACACTACTCTTCCTGAAGAATTGGCAGAAGGCAGTTGGCAAGCTGACCTGCTCACCACCCCTGTTGTGATAGTCCACAATACATATGAACAGGCATGCCTTAGTCATGCTTTCTTTCATCAGAATGTGAAAGTGCTTGAAAAGACCTTTGCTTTAACTCAGTGCCAAGCTTGATATGTTATGTCTTCTTGCCCAGATTGCCAGTGTCATAATTTTGCCTCTGTGACAACAGGAATCAATCCCAGAGGCCTCCGAAGCCTGGATATTTGGCAAACTGATGTTACACACTTTCCTGAGTTTGGCTGCATGAGGTATGTGCATGTGTCTGTTGACACATTTCTGGAGCAGTCCATGATTCCTGCCATACAGGCGAGGCCTCCTGGGATGTTTGTCGACACTTTTTATGGGCATTTGTGGCTTTCAGGGTGCCTCAACAAGTAAAAACTGATAATGGCCCTGCTTGCATTTCTCAGAAGCTACACTTTTTCTTTCAAGAATGGGGTATTTCACATGTTATGGGCATTCCTCATTTGCCAGCAGATGAGGCCATTGTAGAGCACACCCATGTTTCTTTGAAAAACTTGCTGCTGCAACAGAAAGGGAGAATGCTTGGGGAAACTCCACAGACTAGTTTAGTCAAATTATATGTTTATAATTTTTTTAATTTTTATGAAGGCAACACTATGCCACTTATAGTAAAGCATATTATGGCTATGAAGGAATGCGTAGATACTGTAGAAAAAGCCCAGGTTCTTATCAAGGATCCAGAAAGTAACCAAATACAAGGTCCTTATGCCCTCATAACCTGGGGAAGGGGTTATGCTTGTGTTTCCACAGAAATGGGACCCTGGTGGATACCAGCTTGACTGGTGAAGCCGTATAACCCTGGCGCTACCTCAGCGTCGTCAGCTCCCGAATCTCCCATACCCTCAGTTTCCTGTAGACCTTAGCACTTATCGTGAAAGATATGGGTACACTGACCTGTGACTAGCATGCCATATTGAGAAGGAACAAGAAGACATCAGATGGGTCCAGGAAGAACATGAAGAGCAATATCTACAATTAGAAAATAATCCTATTTCGTGTTTAGAGTGCACCGACCCTAGCCATCAGGCGTGGGCATTTTGTGGATGCACCAGCTGTCATAAAAGGTGGTTTTGCAAGGCACAGCATCGCCGAGCAAAGTGCCCTAGATATGATCCCCTGCGCTATTCCTTTGGGAATTGCATAGTACTCTGTTTGGTGTGCAGGTGGAAATACAGTCTACCCTGACTTGGTTTGAAAGGCAGGTGTCTGCCAAGGAAGGCAGAAGCCTCCCTTGGAATGGAAAATGTTACACCCATCCCTCTGAATTATTATAATTTTGAAATTAAGGGGCTTTCAGGCAAAGATATGAGAAATAGGAATAACAGTTCTTTACTAATATATATATTTATAACAAGCCAAACAAGCAACAATAACTGTGGCAGTAACAACAAACAGAACCAGTAACCCAGGTTTTTGTCAGGCCCTTTCCCCTTTGGTGCAGTTACAGTCAGAGCCGGCAGGGGCGCTGGTGGCTCCCAGTGAGCAGGGCAGGTGCGATGGTTCCCCCACAGCACCCCGCAGGGGTGCTCCGGCATGAGCTCAGGGAGCACGTGATAATGGTGGCTTGGCCAAGCCGGGAAGGGATGCTTCACAAACCCCGAGGGGCAGCCAATCCTGATGCCCCAGCAGGACCCTCAAGAACAGCAGGCTGGAACAGCAAGGATGAGCACAAAATCCTGGGTGGTAGACGAGGTGTATCAATCTCCAGAGCTGCAGCGGAAACCCCTAGCCGTCTCAGCAGGCAGGAGGTGCAGAGCTACAGTGCAGTGAAAGCTCAGAGCCATGGCAAAGGAATGGCAGGGGCAGGGCAGCCACGGCCCAGCTCCCAGTGGGGCAGGGAAAGGCAGGCTTGGTACCCCAAGGTTTTCCCTGAGGCATCAAAGAAGATGGTGAGAAAGTCCCTTTTTTGTGGGGCAGGGTGTTTAATAGGGTCCCAATGCAATGGCTGCTCAAGCAAGCAGAGCTCCACTCCTGGTAGAAGGAAGGCAGCAGAAGGCAGAAGCCCACAGTGGTGATGAATCCTCCCCATAGCGACCGCAGCCTCTCTCCCCTCTGAACGCTAAGAGAGCAAGAGAGCTAGGGGCTCCACCCAACCCCTTTTTTCCCAGTACAAATCTCATGGAATCTCTGCCCTACACAAGAAAACCCCAGGTAAAAGAGTGTAGCCAATTGGACCCCTCCTGCTGTGGCCAGGTCTTTTGTCTCCCTTAAGTATCCAGTCCTTACCCTCTCCTGGCAACACATATGGGAAAATTATTTAAGAGAAAACGAAAAACAAATGGAGAACTCCTAAAACTCCAACATACGCCCACACCAGTACATGTAGGAAAGGGATTGGCGTCCCAAATGTGATGGGCCCTCTGCTTTTGATAAGTTTATGTTTAAAGGAGCGGAGCGGTTGGGGAGGGGCTACCATCCCCCCACTGCCACAAGGTAATGTGTGGCTCACTCTTCCTAAGGCTTTGAACCAATCAGCACAATGGTTGTCAATGGCCACACGTCAGGCACGCTTCCATACATGTCTGGTAGGAATTCCCGTGAGTGACCCACAGGTGATTGTGACAGAAACCCTGGGTAGGGAGCCCCACATATCCTGCAATACCTCCATGGTATCATGCCTGGATAATTTCGATACTTGGGATGATCATTTACCCCTTGCCCCTTCAAAACCACAGGAACTTGAAATTCTGGGATCAATTAAGGCAGATGTCTGCATATACTTCAACTACAGCAAATTAAATACTACAAGATGACTCAGGATGTTTCCCCAAGTCAATTGTTATTCCACAATAGCTCCTCATGATGCAATCAAACCATAATATCCAGTGGCTCTGTGTACTATGCACCATCAGATTCTCTCCCACGTAAATTGCCTTGAGGTATATTTTTGATTTGTGGTGATTGTGCTTGGCCTTCTTTGCCTTTGTGAGTGATTGGCAGACTTTGTACTATTGGCCGCCTCACAATGTTAACTCCTAATCTAACCATGGTTCTAAAACATACACATAAGGCAGATCGGAACTGATGCAGGTGTGCGCTTCATTAATTTACTGAAGACTGTGGCAGACCCAACTGCAGAGTTTCGGAATCCCCCTCTTCTTGGGAGCGCTTCATTTTTTGTTCCAGGTGCTGCAGCAGCCAAAGCCCTTACAGCCTTGCGAAAGCTTGGTTGTTGGCTGACCCAAAAAACTGATGCAACTTCCATTGCTCGTTCTGGCCTTTTGGAAGATGTTGATTCTGTACACCATGCTACTTTGCAAAATTGTGCTGCTGGTGATTTTTTTTTGTTAGCCCATGTTCATGGATGTCAGGATTTTGAAGGAATGTGTTGCATGAATTTATCTGATTATTCTCAATGTGCCATATGCTATAGAGCATTCAGAAACTGGAGGAAAATGTTAAGAAACTGCAACAGGATGACAGAGCGGATTGGCTAGGTCAACTGTTCCAGTGTTTGAATATCTCTGGATGGGCTGAGAGGCTATTGTGATTGGGAATTTATGTATTGGGAATATTTTTGTGCCTTTTTATGATTGTGCCTTGCTTATTGCAATGTATTCAAAGAGTAGTTAGTAATGCAGTTCAGAGTGAGCTGTATGTAGAACAGAAGAGGGGAAGTGTTGCAGAGCAGAATGAGTTAAAACAGCACGGCTGACTTACTGAAGTTGGTCCTGCAGGAGTCATGCGAAAAAAGAACTGCAGAAATCACATCCTTCTGCAAAGAACAGAACACTCTGCTGAAGACTATGGAACATCCTGCTGTGATAAGCAGTTGCATAAAAGAAGAAGTAACATTGTGCCTTTCTATGCGTTAGCTAGCACATAGACAGAACAAGTGGAAATTGTTATGCAGAAGCTAAAACAGTATAAATATCAGTGCCTTTTACTAATAAATGTGCTTGCAGTATCACTGCTTGGTCCATGTTTCAATTGCTGTCACTGTATGGAGTCAAACAATATTGGAAATTCTATCTAAAGGAATTTTATTATAAATATAGGGAAACTTAGATTATATACTTAATTAATGCAACTGTATTTCTATTAAGCAATGAGAATAAATGTTTAGGCAGCTATCTATTTTATCAATTTTATCCTTGGTGTAGAGGATACATGAGCAAAGCAATGCCAGTTCACAACACAAAATATTTAAATGCTTCATAATTTAAATTTTAGCTTCACTTGACAGATTATTCTTTGGCACTGTAATTCCCTTTGATGTACTTAAGTAAACTTTATCTCAAACTAGACTGAATTTGAAAGAAATATCTAAGCAAAGAAGCAGCCATAAGAGGAGGCAGTGTTCAAGAAGAAATTACTGTCAAGGTCTAGGTTATGCGAGACAGTGTGACATTTAATTGAACTGCCTCTTGAAAACAGACAACATGAGGGTCTGGAGTCACACACTGGTGCATGACGCACAGTTGGATACACTGCAATATCCCTCCATTCAAAAATATTGCAACAACTACCATTTTAATCAGTCCACACATACAGCATAAGTGTATACTTAAAAAGCAGCCTGATCAGTGAAATAGGGATTTGGGCTGAAGTGTTTTCTTTTTGGATTTTTTGTTTTTCACTTTTAAAGCAGGTCATAGAGCTTTCAGTAGTTCATGAGCTACTTAAGGCCTACATTGCTATCAGTATTAGTGTCCTGTCCCAGTATAGAATACAGCACTGGCTAACACGCCTTGGTAAAACTTGCTTTTTGTGTACACACACACGCAGACACAGACACTCACAGATAAGTTCTCATTTTACAACTCCAAGCCAAACATCTAGGTTCTACCACAGACTTCTAACAACCTGTCCTGGGGTGATGTTATGGAGCCGCTTTATTCCTCAACCTTCCGCTCCATGCCCAAGGACGCTGTTTCTTTAGGCTGGGCCCGGGGGCGGGGCCACGGGACGCGAGGGGGGGGCAGTTTAACGGCCGGGCCAGCGGCTCGGGGCTCTGGGGGTCGGCAGGGCTCAGGAGGGAGCGCTGGGAGCGCTGTGCGGTTTTTGGGTTTCTTTTGTGTTCCACCTAGCCAAGAAAAGCTTCTGTTGGTTTTTTCTTGTTCTGTTTCCCTTTCCTCCCCTTGCCTCATTGCCTTCCTTCTCTCCTCGCCTGTCCAGGGGGCCTGCGGGTGGCCCCAGCGGGCCCGTGGGGTAGCCCAAGCCCTGGGTGTCTGTTCCCCCTGGGAATTTGTTGTATTTTAAACTTTTGGTTTTTTTCCCCCATTCTACCCTGTTTGGTTTTGTGCTAATAAACACTTTGTTTTGGTTTTTTCCACTTTCACTTATTGTGACCCACTTGTTTCATTGGTGGAGGAAAAGGGGAGGCCCTTTCCCCCTTGGGGAGACACTCATCCCGGAGTGTTTCCTCCTGAAGTTTTGTCTCCAAAACCGAGACACAACCTCTTCACCAACAACTCTGATGACATCAATAGAAAAGTAGTATATTTAACTGAATTGATACCAGGAATTCTAGAGCAAGGGTTAGCAAATGTTGAATGAAGAGCTGACAAGGCTCTCCTGAATCTCAGGATGGCAGCGTGATAGATATCTTTTGTGGGACCAGGGATGCTGCAGCCCTAACCTCCACAATGGGTCTTGAACAACAGCCTCTGATTTCCCTTCCTTCAAAATAAATGGGGTTTTTTTACATGCTGAAAAACACAGGGGAAAAAAACCAATGCATGGTAAGTGAAGACAGATGAAGGAATCACTCCAAATCTGCACTAGTGGTCTAAACCAACTGATTAGTGTAGACACAAGCCCTCATGATGGCCATGAACTTCCTCAGAAAGAAGACAAGACAAGCCACTAATCTGCCACCCAGCCCTGTCTGACTTGATGTTTACCTGACTCTTCAACCTAGATCACAGATCAGCAGTAATTCTATAATCAAAAAGGACTCTAGAACATTGGTGTTCTAGAAAGAAAAGGACCTTTCTGAGCTTACTTTTCTTATTTCTAAAAAGGCCTGGTTTGGATCTCTCACTGTGGCTGAGAAATACTTTAAAAGAGAAGATGTGTATATACCAGTCTCTAAAACTGCCCCACAAATAAACAGCTTCTAATCTTCAAATTTTCTAATTTTCCACATCATCTTGGCTGAGTTATCAATATTAAATATAGCAACCCATGCACACAGGTTCACGTTAAGTGTCAACCTTACTGTAGATGCTTTTTATCTTCTTCCTCAGCTTTCCTAGTCCCAACCTAATTGTCTGTGCCCACAGGTCCTCAGCATACTTCCAGCTCCTCAGGATTCTAGTGGTGAGCTGTGTCATTCTGCAGACTTTTTGATTAAAATGTTACTAATCAGCTATCACTCTCTCACTGCAAGGCAGCCCATTCATCTTTCTACATGTATGCAGCAGTAACTATCACAATCTTCTTGCAGTAAAACCAAAGAAACCCACATGAATGTCAGAAGAAGAAAATCTCTCTTTTGCTGATAATTTATTTTAAAATTTATTTATTTCCTTGTTGAATGAAAAATGCAGCTAAATTCATATTTTAAATCAAAGTAGGTCATGTTTCTTTCACAAGTATTTTGAGAGGTAATCAAAGATAATTCCGTTGCAAGGAAAGATAAAACTGTATTAGATTGACAAGTCTCACTTCCTGCTGATTCAAATTTCTTTATGTTCAATAAAAGAATAAGATTTTTGGCCAATCTAAAAGTTTCAGCAACTTACAAAAAAAAAGCTGCATCAGGCTGCACTGGCAAAGTGACCAACCACTATCTTACAATATGTCTAAGAAAACTGCATATTCATACATTCATGCATATGCTAGCAGTATTTTTCAAGACAAGAGCATAGGAGTACTCCTTCCTAATATAAACATAGCCAGAGCATGACAAGAAACCCAAATGATGAGTAGCTGGGAGCTCTAGCAAATCATTCAGTACTCTGGTTCACAAAGATAGTACTTTGTAAGTTTATTTCTATTGTGACACTGGTAGTGCCGTAAATCAGTCTCTCTTGATGGGAGAGGCTTTTAGAGTCCTTGCAAGGAACTTGATAGACGGACAAGGCAAACTCGCAGTAACTGCTTCTTCAGATAGTTGTTTATTTTAGTGTTATCAGCTATTAGCGTAGAAAAGACATAGCAGAGCAGAACATGGCAAGAGAAGGCGAGAAAATGGCCCCTTATCAAAATTTCACAGCTCTTTTAAAGGTGAATTAACCAATAAAAACTTGAAACAACAGATATTTTTACTTTTCCTCCAGTGTTCAGTAAATCACTCTGACACGCAGGCCGGGACTGCGGAACTTTTCATCTAATCATCCTAAACTACTTTTGCTGCAAAATATTAGTGACTAGAAGAAGAAGACAGAGGTTAAAACTACAAGGTCTCCTCCATCTTGGAACTTCTACTATTTATCTATTTACTACATTAACAAACCTAAAACTTCTAAATTCTTCACCCTGTGACATCCTTACATCATATTCTATCACCTAGTTCACATCTGTGTAGATTTTAATTCCTCCCAGAGAGTAGGCAGTTTTCTCCATGGATAAAGGTCAAAAACTACATTGTTCAGGGGAGTTAGATTCTTCAAAACAGGCAGAGAAGTATTCCCTGCACTCTGGATTCCCACATATTGGATTGTCCTTTAAGGAGAAGATGCAGAAGAATTGGTAACTTTAGTCTCTCTTTATTCTCCAAAGACAATAAATTCTTCATTCTTGGCTAAGTCTAAAAGAATTCCATTGCAGCAAATAAAGAGCAATGCCTTACAAAAAGCCATTCCTGACACTAATGAAGAAATGAGGGGACTGATATAATCTCCAATATATTCAGCATTACTGTAATGAAATAAAAAAAATTTTAATCGAAGTGTGAAATGGCTGTGTAAAGACGTCCTATTAGTTAGTTAGTTAGTTAGAGCCAGAAACACTCCTTCAGATATCATGTCTATCTCCGTATTGCCCTAAGATTTTCCTTGAATGTCTGGCCGGGCAGCATGCCATTCACAGAAATTTTTAGGTACCCTAAACATTTTGATAGTTTGCTTCATTATCTCTTTATAATCTTCTTGTTTTGTTAAAGTATCAGTAACATTTTAAAACACACACACAAATGGTTCTACTATTTTTGTTCCATTTCTTGTGAAGATCAAACTGTGAGAGAGTAGGTTTAGATTAGATATTAGGTAGAAATTCTTTACTGTGAGGATGGTGAAGCACTGGAACAGGTTACCCAGAGAAGGTGTGGATGCCCCATCCTGGAAATATGTAAGGCCAGGTTGGATGGAGCTCTGAGCAACCAGATCTAGTGAAAATTGTCCCTGTCTATGGAACTAGATGATCTTTAAGGTCTCTTCCAACCCGAATCATTCTATGTTTCTGTGTTTATAAGTAGTGCTTTTTTAAGCCTAGATAGTATTTGTACAAGTCTGCTGGACTTGCCGTTAGTTCTTCCCACAACTGAGCAAGTGTACAAACAGTGGTGACACATCTTCCTTTCCTTTCTCACTAGAACCATCCTAGTTAAAGTAACAAAAATAACAAGTAATATTTTCTTTAGCTATAGAAAACAAATAAGCCTTTGACAAGTGGCTAAAGAGAAGAAATGTAACTTTGGATTTTCTAGCATCTCCAGAAACACACATTCAGCAATTCTCTCTCCTTCTATGGCAACACCCTCAAATTAATTTTTCCTGAATTCCCTTAACAATAGCAATTTCAAATAGTGTGCTTTCCAACAGGCAACTTCTTGAAAATCCCACATTGTCATCCACCTAAATTCCTTAGCATACCCTGGAAGCATTCTATAATCAGCATTGTTTGGTAGCAGGACAAGTTATATCATGAAAAAAAATTGTTTCCACCTGTTGGCATGAGAAAGAGGGAATGAGAAAGAAGGGGCAAAATTAATGCTTTTAACTTAATGAACATTGTAATAGACTAGTTTCAAAGGATGGGAATAAATACCGTACTAATTTAACATGATAATTACTAATTACTTACACTGTCTACCATATTCAACACCCTAATTTTTAAATTTGAACTTTATTTAATCACTTGAGAACTGCATAGCAGTATATTTTTAAAAATATGTATCTTTGGTACAGGCAAGGTTTAGAATGTCTCTGTTTTCTTCTGTTCAGCCAATAGAAGGAAAACAACGATAAATTAAATACAATGTCAAGAGATTAAAAATATTCTTAATTATTTTTGTTTAATCTTTCTTTCCATCAGCTTAAATTTTATTTGCCTATCTCTTCCTTAAGGGATCATACCTCTGCCTTTTCCTCTTGAAGTTTTTTTTTTTTTTGGACTTTCACCTTTGGCTTACCTAAAGATGGACTGAAGTAAATCAACAGATGGGATATTTAAGAAATATGCACCTCTCTTTTCTTTCATAGACCAGCCTCCACATTAGAGTTTATTTCTTGAAAGTGTACCTTTATATTACTATAAGTCGTACTATTATTTGTCTGTTGGAGAAACACCAAGATTTTTATTTTTTTAAGGCCGTACAAAGAATTTGAACATTTAAAACAAATTGAAGCAGAAAATACCATATGGTGTGAAATGGTTGCCAAGTTCTCTTTCATTTAGTGCACTCAAAGTGACAACTAAGTCTTTTAACAAGTGACAGAGAGAAATGTTTTCCTCAACTGAGAATTCCTTTCAGGCCATTAACAAGACAAAGGTCTGAAGTGCAGATAAATCAACTTCTTCTCTTGTCTGAAAAGGCTCTTCTCCTATTTCACTCCAGTCACTGACTCCAATAGCACATCTTTCTGGTTTGCTCAGATGTTGCTGTGGTTGCATGACCAAGAGTGTGCAGATCCACCATTGTGGGCCAGTCAATGCTGTTGTTTCTTTAGGCACAAGGTGCATGAGCTATGCTAAACATATGATGCATCAAATAGAGGCAGTTCATTATCCCTATTAAAACAAAATCCTTCCTTTCCAGATCCCACCTGTAACTATTTGCAACACTATTATACTCTATTCTTAGAATGAACAAAACAACAAAGCAAAATAAAAATCCCAACTAAATTTTTCAAACAGCCTCCATGCAAAACTTATTTTTATTCTTGCTTGCTGTTACTGACTGCTACATCATAGTCATCTAGCTGCTGCACATTTTATTCCTATTATCATCATTCAGTGCTATTAAAATGCTACTATTTTGTTGTCCTTCATCTTTTCCTGTTTAAATATGAAGATACCACTCAGCACAAGTGGGAAGGCTACATTTTGCTGTCAGGGAATAAATAGTCATTACATGGCATAGTATTTTTCTTACGTGAGACATGGGTAAAACCCTTATTGCAAGCGCTCCACAGCATTCAACAGGCATACGAAATAATACGTCTGAAAACTGCAGTATTTGGATCTGCTGCTGGATCTCTGGCTTTCCTTCTGATGAAACAGCCCCAATGCTGCGCCTTTGTGGAAATAAGTAGCTTTAAGAAAAGAAGAAAATGCAATAGTGTATGCACCTGAAAGGAACCAGGTATGCATGATTATTTTTAGAGTTTTTTCCAGCAAAATTTTGCTTAACTCTTATTTTAGCTAAACACACTTTTCCATCCTTAGGTAAAAGATGAGCATAATATATGACTCAATCAGGAAATGCCTATTGGGGCTTTCAGTGGATGTGAACTTAATAAAAGCACATACTGCCAGATTCATCCCAAGCAAAAAAAAACCCCAACCAAATAGGAACATGCTTACAACTGTTATAAAGAATTGCTTTCATGGCACTGACTTTACTATCTAGACCATATATCCAAATCTCAGTAACCATGACTTTGGTGCTTGTGAACTCTCCAACTTCTTAAGGGTATTAAAACCTGGTTGCATTTTTAAAAAAACATATGGCACTGATGAGCCAATTCATTTTGCCATTATTTCTCAGTGTTCTGGAAAAATAATTTCCATTTAATAGACAGTGAACTACTCAACTTTCTTTGATGACTCATTAAGTTATTGCAACTGCACTCTTTTTTTTTTTAAACTAGACTCCTGAAAAATTGTTTATAAAGGTCTTTATCTCTCCCCAGTTTAGATGCATGTAAAAGCCATTGCACATTTTTGTGTCACCTAATTTTCAAAAAACCCATTTTTCAAACAACCTAACAGATGTCTGTCTTTTCCCCTCTAATTACATTCCTTTAGCATCAGCAGCAAAGCTGCTTCTCTTTTTGCACTCAGGGAAGTAAATAACTAGGATCTAAGAAGCTACTATATGGTGACAAGATAAATGCTGACATATTAATGGAAATTACTGCAGATGTTTTTTATTTGAGCTTTAAATGGGTTAGTGTTAATGACAGCAAAATTAAATGTTCATTTGGCCAAAGCAGAGCCCATGTACATAGCTTTTTTTCCCTTTTCTTTTTTTTTCTTTTTTTTTTTTTTTTTGTACAGTGATCAGCTGCTAGCCTGAAAAAAGAGAAATTGAGGTTTTAGACCTGGTTCTAGAAACCATATTGCAAAGTAAAATGCATGGAGACGGACAGCATCAAAGTGCCTTAGTCATCCTCAGTATTCAACAGCCAGAAAGTTTTCAGAAGAGTGATCAGCTATTGCAGTCTTTAAAGCAACAAAATTATTAATAACTTCTGATCTTTCAGTTATTATAAAAATGGACTTTTCACTGTGTTTTGAAACTGCAGGGCACCAAACGCCATAAGCAACCTCTGCTTTCAGTGTGGGACAAGTGAGAAGAAATATCACATCTGAAGCATTTAAACTCATTTTAAGGCTCTCGTATCTCTTTCTTCCCAGACAATAGTCCTATATTGCCTTTTACATGCTGATTCTTTCATCATCTTGCCTGTAAAATTTTAATTCATTTTCTTCCAAATCTGCTAGCATCCTGGTCTTACATATCCAAGTATTTCTCTCAGCCCTTTACCCTTAGAGCAGGGCTTGGTCAGACCAAAGGTCCACCTAACTCTGTGTATTGTAGCATGACACAAATGGCTGACAAAGAACAGGTAACATCAAAGGAAATAACAAAATACTTGCCACTAATTTCATTCCAGTCTGTGCATATTTTTGTGTTATAAAACCATAGAATAGGCTGAGTTGGAAGAGACCCATCAGGATCATAGAGTCCAACTCCTGGCCCCACACAGGACACCCCAAGAATAACAGCATGTACCCGACAGCATTGTCCAGATGTGTCTTGAACTCAGACAGGCTTGGCGCTGTGACCGCTTCCCTCGGGAGCCTGTTCCAGTGCCCAACCACCCTATGGGTGAAGAACCTTTTCCTGATATCCCACCTAAATCTTCTCTGACACAGCTTCAGGCCATTCCCTCAGGTCCTGCCACTGGTCATAAGAAAGAAGAGACCGGTACTTGCCCCTCCACTTTCCCTCATGAGTAAGTTATAGACTGCTATGAGGTCTCCCTCATTCTTCTCCAGACTGAACAAGCCAAGTGACCTCAGCCGCTCCTCATGAGAATTCTTCTCCAGACCCTTCACCATACTTGTCATCCTTCTCTGGATGCTCTAATAGCTTAATGTGTTTTTTGTACTGTAGCAGCCAAAACTGTCCCTGGGACTCCGGGTGAGGCTACCCCAGTGCAGAGCAGAGCAGAGCAGAGCAGAGCAGAGCAAAGCAGAGCAGAGCAGGACAATTGCCTCCCTTGCCTGGCTGGTAATGCTGTGCCTGATGCATCCCAGGACATGGCTGGCCCTCCTGGCTGCCAGGGCACTGCTGACTCATATTCAACTTTCTGTCAACCAGGACTTCCACGTCCCTTTCCACAGTGCTGTTCTCCAGCCTCTTTTTCCCCAGTCTATACACAAAACCATCCCAGGCACAGAATCCAGCACTTCCCCTTGTTGAATTTCACATGGTTGGTGGTTGCCCATCTCTCTGGCTTGCTGAGGTCTCACTGTAGATCCTCTCTGCCTTGAGGGAGTTGACAGCTGCTTACAGTTAAGTGTCAACAGAAAACTTAGTATTCTTTCAAGTCCTGCATCCAGGTCATTAATGAAGATGCTGAAGAGAACCAGGCTGAGGATGAAGCCCTGTGGAACTCCACTAGAGACAGGCCACCAGTCTGATGTCATCCTGTTCACCGTAACCCTTTGTGTTTGACCCATGAGCCAGTTGCTCACCCACCTCATCCATGCTGTGTTTATCCAGTTGTGAGCTGGACGTTTTGTCCAGGAGGATACTGTGTGAGACAATATTGAAAACTTTCCTGAAGTCCAGAAAGATTACATCAACTAGCTTTTCTAGATCAACTGAGTTACCCTCTTATAGAAGGAAACCAAGCAGGGACTTCCCCCTCATGAAGCTGTACTGGCTGTGACCAATGACTGCATTTTCCGCCATGTGTTTTTCAATACCTCCCAGAATAATCTTTTCCATTATTTTACTGGGCACTGAAGTGAGACTGACAGGTCCGTAGTTTCCAGGGTCCTCCTTCTTGCCCTTCTTGAAAACTGGGACAACACTATTAATGCATTAAGGGAAATCAGGCTGCTTCTAATCCTTTCAAGGCATTGTAGGTACAATGGAGATGCTGAACATGAAATTGGTGAAGAGATAAGAAAGGAGATGGCTTCTGGTATTTTTTTGAGAATTAATGCATGCCCATGCTATTTTGCTCCTTTTCCCCTAACAAACGGGGGCAAAAATGCTGCCAGTTATGGGACTTAATGTAACTGCATTCTCTTTTCATGTCTGCTTCACCACTCTTCTTTCCAAACATACCTTTTCCTTCTCAAGGAGACAATGAACAGCACTGAAGATAGCATGTGATGAATGGAATGATAGCAAAACACTGTGGTTATGACACTGATCTTACTGCTTCTAATATTCTCATTGTTGTCATCACTCATCTTTCTTCCTTTAGAATGTTGTTCTTCTCTGTTTACTGATTTCTTCAGTGATCAAGCACTTCAAGTCAGTACATGTACTCATTAATTTCCATGCTGTACTCAGTGTATTTTAGAAAGGAACAAATCTAGGGACATGTGAAGGTTTGTTCAGTTAAAACTCCATTTCCCCCAGGTAACTTTCTTCTACACTCATCGGTTTTATTTTTAGTGGTGAAGACAATGAACAGTAAATTCAGCACAGGCTTGGATCCTCTCACAAGTTTTTACTCACTTTTGTTGCAGCTAGGAAGGGTTCATTGTCTAAACTGCTGATAAAAGTAGGAAGACTGCTATAGGCTCCCTGTTGGTGAGCAATATCATAGGTAAGTTGTCATTTTTCACATGTACAGGAGATTTCCATAATGGAGTTTGTTCTTCATCTGAAATAAATTTCAGTTATAGTCTTACCTTCAGATTAGAGGGGAAAGGCTACCAGGAAGTCATTCCTATGCATGGAAAAAATTTTCATAATTTGTTTTTTAATACAAGTAGGAAAATACAACTTAAATAAGGCTTTAGGAAACAGGAAAAAGTTCAATCATTTTCAGTAGCACTGTTGAAAAAAATTCCTTCTAGCTCCACCTTAAAATTCTTCTGCAAAAAATGTGATTGTAGAGAGTCAGTTCAGAGTAGTCACACTATAGGCTAAGTCTACAGCTTTTCATTGTAACCATTTTAATGTCACGCTGTTGGTTAATTTGTCTGTTGTTTCATCCTCTAGAAAGGAATATTACTTCTGTGTTTTGGTCTGCTCAGTAACTAATATTTCAAGGTTACCAAAATGGTGTTTTTAAGGAAAAAGAAAAAATATCCAGTCAGGATGGGCATGTTTACAAAAACACACCAAAAAAAAAAAAAAACCAAACCCAACCCAAGAAAAAAAAGTCAAAATAATATTCCAAATGTTTTGCATACCTGCTACATTTTATCTATTAATGCCAAATAATGGATTATGTGAAAAGCAAATTTTGATTTTCATAGGAACTTGTGGAGCTACTAATTTCTTTTACCAGCTTTCCAGCAAAGATCAACACAAAATACGTGATAAAATATGAAATATAACTATTACCAAATGCTGTGTAGAAATTCTAACACCAAATGAACATTCTGTTACTTAAAAGAAAACCGAAATAACCCAACCCTATAGACTATACAACAGTTAAGTTCTGCTTGCAAGACTGACAGAACAAAATAACCACAGGTGATGAAATGGCAAACTACTCCCTACCATTTTTTTCACTCTTGACTTCTTCTCTGGCTGTAAAAATGTAAGAATGGAAACTGCAAGACCCTTCACTTTACATGGCTGACACATCTCAATTGTGGGGAGCTTTCTCAGCAGAACAGAAGGAGATATGACATATGAGTATGAAGGAAAAGCAACAAAAAAATATTCACACTCCAATTAAAGAAATGCAAACCTACTTCAAAAAACATAATTTTTCCCTCTGTAAAATGTTTCCTTGGACAAAAAAAAAAAAAAAAAACAAAAAAAAAAAACCCAAACAACAGAACAAGAACCACAATCTCAAACAAAACAAAAATTTCCCAACTGACTTGGTCTGTTGATACTTTTTCACTTTCCATGGTACTGCATTTATGTGATGTTTTTGGAGAGGAAGAATAAGGACTTTAACAATTAGCATTAGAAGAAAATATAGTCTACGTATACATTTGCGCCTCTTCAAAGGCCTATTCCTTCTTCTTGTACGTTATATTCAGTTGTGTTTTCAACAGTATTCCTGTTTCTAAGTATTCCTCAGGAAGAGAATATCACTGTTAGTGATTATTGTGGGAATATTGGACCAACTAGATACCTAAAAAAACACCCTGATAATGCAGTGAAGAGACAGGGACAGATGCAACTATTAAAGTGAAAGAGTAAATATCTATTGCCCAACTTCTGTATTAGAAACTTTCTTAATAATTTGTAGAGACAGACTTGAAGGAATGAAGAAAAAGCCTCACATCCTCATCTGAACTTATTTAAAAAAAATTTTAGACTAAGCATCAGGAGGCAAAAATAAAATGTATCATGTTTTTCTTTTTCTGCTTAATATCTGAAGGATGGAGACCAACAGTGCCCATTCAGTATGCTATAGCTTAATTACACTTATTTGAAACAAGGCAGCAATTCAAAAAGCCAGAAGCAAATTCTCACCTCCACGGACATCAGCAGAGAAATGTTTTCATTTTCATTTTTCAGCTACTCTTATTGAAAAGAGTATTAAATAAATATAAGAAGGGAAACAGTGGCCGAGTGTGCTGAATTGTATATTCACCATAGCTAAATGTGCTAAATGTTTGATGAAGGATATAAATAATTAGTGACATATACATACATTTAAAAAGTTTCTTTTGCTCAGGTGTGCATATATATATCTAACATCTGAGTTTGTCATGGCACAATGTAATCTCTTTGCTATTTCCCTTCCTTAGCCCTTTATGTAACTAACCAGGGGACCATGTTCTTTTCCTGTGCCTGTCAAAGAAGCAGTGGCCCACCATTTCACTGTATTCTCTTTAACTGCTTCAACTATAGCATGGAGATATTGATGTTCACTAACTGCTCACTGGGACTTGTATGTAGGGGAACACAACATAATCCATTCATTCACATCACTATTAATGTCATTCTTGCATAGGCATAACACTATACACTTATTTCCCAAGCTCTCTTCATTTGCCTGCTCACAATCAGTCTCTAAGGCATTGTTAATCACATCAGGCCTGAACTGAGAAAATATAAGGAAATTCTTTTGATTTTAAAAGAGAGATGTATGTATCTATGCATACACATAGATACTCGTAGAACTGATATTACAAAATTCACTACCACACAGCATGCAGATATCCCAGCTGAAAGTATATTTTAAGGACTCAGATAAAAGAGACTTGTACACATGAAAATATTAGAGGTACGCTTTAGCAGAAGTGCATGCACTAAAATAGGGAATCTATTATGTATTTAGTCTAGCAATCTTTATATTCAGCCTCCAATACAAAAACTAACTAAACGGCATAAATGTCTTTGCACATCTTAAAGACTTCAAGAAAGCTGCATGTTTACCATCATTTACTAATTTACTTATCATGAGTTACAATCACCTTGATCTGGCAATGATAGTTTTAAAGATAAAAAGGGGCCTTCTCGGATATTCTGTTTCAGTTTGTTTTATTTTGCTTCGAATTCAGCTGTTCCAGAAATTGCACTTGAAAAGAAGTCTAAGAGTTCATTCCAGAAATTGAACTTGAAAAGAACTTTCAGAGTTCTAATAAACTAGGCTTAAGAAAAGGACCTCCAAAGTGATGAATTTAACTGAAAGTTCTCAAAATGAAAAAAAAAATTAAATGCTATTTTTCCTTTTTTTCACTAGTGACATGACAGAGTCAGGATATACTCTGACTAAAAGACAAATAAGGAAATGGTATGCAAAGGATGTATGATTGTTATCAAGAATGCTTTTCCCCCCATTTATTTTCCTTGCCTACAGCTGAAATAGGTTGCTCTTCATCAGTTAGACTAAGAGAACACCTGAGATCCTGTAAGGAGTAAGAGATGTTTCATGTGCAAGGAAAAAATTAACACCTCCCCATCCTGAATGCAAAATATTTATTACATCTACAGGGGCCATGATTAGAAAGGTCTCAGTGCAGTATCACTCCATAGTAATGAAACTTGATAGGGATACCCATAGAGTTTGTTGGTCAGTTACTTTTTATGTATTTCCAACCACAGAAAATGGTTGGAGATATTGTTCATTCTATCAGGTGACAAAAGTGACCAGTTCTATAACCACTCTCACAACTTGGGAAAAAATGTAAATCCCTTAATTTCTCTTCTACCCGAACTCAAACAAAAAGCCAATCATGAAGGTTACATTGAAACACAGAATGCAATCACTACTTACTTGTCTGTATGCAACAAGATATTAAACATCCAAAGCTTTTGGAAAGGTTAGAATTCCTCAGAAGTTTTTTACCTGAGTGTGTAGATCTAAAAAACATAGCTCATGGCTGGATCATTTTATAATTTTAAATCATTAGAGAATGAAAAATAGTTTCAAAACAAAAAAGCATGGGGGAAGTGAACAGATGGATAAAACACCCCTATAAAAAGATCCGAAAGAACAGTCTAAATAAAGAAATATAGTCAATGAAATACCTTTGGATGTACAGTGCCATCACTTCCATTATTAAAAAAGATAAAGAAGACTAATACTAAAATTTTACCTCCTGTAGTTTAAAAATAAGTTTTCAGTGTGCAGAAAAGCAATAATAAGCTGCACTAAAATAGCAATTCCATATGAAGAGTGCTAAGATGCAAGTGTGGGGAGTGGGTGTGGGGGAACACCACCAGTGATTTGTTTTGATTTTAATAAAGTACCTAATTTCTTATCAATGTCAGGTTGGTGCCTTTGCCTCATGAGCAGGCTCAGTGAATTGAAAAGGTCATGGAGTTTACTCATGCCTTAGGGAAGCCATTTCACATCTGAAGGACATTTGTGAAGATCAGAGGCAAATAAACAACAAAATATGTCTATTTCTAGTCAGTCAGAACATATCGTAAGTAAGCAGCAAAATTTCATATGAAGACTGCTGAGCATAGGAAAAAGCAAAGACAGGCACATGTAACTAGAGATAAGCATACAATTACCAAATTTCTACCTTTCATCAATGTTTCATAGTGCAATGTCCCCAAAATATTTCTTTCTCCCCAGCTCAAGAAGTGTCCAAGTTATCACAAAAAAGGTGCAGTAACAGGGTTAATTTTAAAATGTGGCCAACAGTGTCTGTGATTTTCTCTATCCCCTGGAGGATTTTTCCTTATTCAACTTAATCCATTCCTCCCTGATCCATGACAAGTGACCTGGGACCAATTTGAAGCAAACCCTCAGCCATTATTAGCACAAAATAATTTAGCACCATGGATGGAGCATCTTATTTACACCAGGGTGTCCACCCTCTGGCCTGGACATCCACACAGTGCAAACCAGTCTCTAACCTTAGCCATATCACACAACTCTTGGCTTCCAGAAATGCCAAACAGTAGCACACCACAAAGACTCTCAGAGAGTACATACCAATGAGTAATATATGACAATAGAAATGAGACTGTCAGAAACTTTAGAAGTCTTGATATTAATTCAAAAAAGATGTCAACATCTTTAGCATAGAATGCTTTCTTCAAACCTTCTAAGAAATAAGGTAGTGAAAGCCAGTGATTTTTTGTATTGTTTCTTTTTCTGTAAAATATGCTTTAAAATACAGAAAAGCTGTCAGATGAATATGTTTCAGATTACAAACAGCAACTACAGAAAAACAATGTCTCCCTCATTCTACAAACAAGTATCTTCATGTATCTGATTTTAATTCCCTCTCATGTTTTGTGAGATTTTTGAAGTTAAGGAGAAACCTTAACTACAATTATGTCCAATTATGTCCATATCCATCTATTAAATATGCCACATACCTTAAAGAAAGGTATTTAGTCTGCATGGGGTACAAAGTTTTGACTCTGCTTTGCAGACAGTTGTGCTTTAGCAGTAGTGCTCTGACACATTTCATCTATTCAAATTCTGTGCACTTGCATATGCACTTGTCTTGGGGTGACTCTATGATGTGTATCCCCTATCACGGCTCCATGCCAGAAAATTAGTTTTGTGCCTTTAAACTGAGCTTGAGAGGGGAGGAAAAAACGAACTTTTCAAAGCAAGTTCCCAAGGACAAAGAGATAGGGATTTCTCTGCGTTCCCCGGTGGCTGTAGCACGGAGGGAGCACCTTGCCAGTCTCTTCAGCCAGTTTTTTTTTTGTTTTTTTCCTTCCCTTTTTCTCCAGCATGTTTCCTAGGATTTTGGTGGGTTTTTTCTCATTTTTTTTCCTCTTCTGGACTGTTTCAACAACATCAGAACACATCAGGAGAGCTTCTCTTCAGGCCTGGAGGGGGCCTAAGGCCACCCCCCGTGCCAGCTCCGAGAAGGAGGGACCACACCTACAAGAGGACTCTAATTTCTTCCCAGGTTTTCTCGTTATAGTGAGGGGTTTTACTATTTAGTATTATTATCCTTTTCCTGTGTGTTTGTTAATAAATAGGTTTTATCTCCTTCACTTTCCTTCGAGGAATTTTTTTTCCCCGAACCTGGTGGGGGGAAGGGTGGTCGTGACCTGACTTTCTCCCAGAGGATATATTGATAGATTTTGGCCAAAACCGGCACAGCACTTCTATCTTATTCATTGTCCTCAGGGGACAGAAAACCCCCCTCAAACTTTCACAAGTTAATCAGGTCTTTTGAGTAACTTCAAAGACTTTTGATCTTACAAACATCTTTGGTTTTATGGGATAAATTCAGGGATCATTTAATCTGAACAAGTTTCTAAAAACACCTGCGAAATGGGGTGCCAGATGCAGTGCAACATTCTATATTGAGATTTCTACATGATCCTGAGTACACAGCATATACATAGTAGTTTAAAAATACTATTTATTTTATGATATATTATTGACACCATTATCTTGTAGGTTTTTCCTCCTAATTCTCTGAAAGAGTAACTCCACCTTTTTCCAGGACAATGCCTTTGATGCATGGAGGAAGTTACACTTTTCCCTGTAATTAGCATTCTAATTGCAACATATGCAATTTGAATGAGTTATGCATCTGATATTTTCAGGAGACATCCTGTCTCCTAAAAGTATCAGATGATCGCAAAAAAAAAAAAAAAACCAGATACATACTGGAAAAAAATAATGTAATTCTCTATCTGAGAAATTTTTAATAGATTGAAATCTATTCTTGAGGGATCTCTTGAAGCCCCTATGTGCTGGTTTTGGCCAATATCTAGCAATATATCCTCTGGGAGACAGTCAGGTTACAACTACCCTTCCCCCCACCAGGTTCAGGAAAAAATTCCTTGAAGGAAAGTGAAGGAGATAAAACCTATTTATTAACAAACACACAGGAAAAGGATAATAATACTAAATAGTAAAACCCTCACTATAATGAGAAAAACCTGGGAAGAAATTAGAGTCCTCTTGTAGGTGTGGTCCCTCCTTCTCGGAGCTGGCATGGGGGGTGGCCTTAGGCCCCCTCCAGGCCTGAAGAGAAGTTCTCCTGATGTGTTCTGATGTTGTTGGAACAGTCCAGAAGAGGAAAAAGGAAAAAAACCAAATTCACAGAAAACATGCCAGAGAAAAAGGGAAGGGAAAAAAAAAACCGAAAAGCTGGCTGAAGAGACAGGCAAGGGTGCTCCCTCCGTGCTACCGCCGCCGGAGAACGCAGAGCCGTCTCTTTCTCTGTGTCCTTGGGAACTTGCTTTGAAAAGTTCATTTGTTTTTTCCTCCCCTCTCAAGCTCAGTTTAAAGGCAAAAAATTAATTTTTTGGCATAGAGCCGTGATAGGGGATACATACCATAAAGTCACCCCAAGACATTCCACCCCTTATCCCATATCATTGGCTCAATGCCCAAATTAATATATTTTAACTCTACACACACACATTAATACATATATACAGCTATGTACAAACAGTGACAGTGACACTCAGCAAGCAGTGGTGTACAGGTATTTCACATTGCAGCTGGTTTTCACCCAACAATCAGATGTCCCTGCGGTACACAACGTGTTGTTCCATCTCTCTGCATTACCCACCATGTGCAACCAGGCCCCTGAGCAAAGACAACCCCATGGATTGGTTTGTCCGCACTCAAGGCAGAATTAACCCGAACAGTCTTTCCCAACAGTCCCCTGACATGCACTACTGGAACCTTATCTCCCTCTACTGTAGGCAGGGATTTGGATTAGGTTGGACCAGCTCTATTGGTGGAACCTCGGGTGTTAACTCACCAGGTGGCCTTTGCTAGATGCTGTTCCCAATTTTTGAAAGTTTCCCCACCCAGTGCCTTCAAGGTGGTTTTCAACAATCCATTGCACCGTTCCACTTTGCCGGCAGCTGGTGCATGGTAAGGGATATGGTACACCCACTCAATGCCATGTTCCCTAGCCCAGGTGTTGATAAGGCTGTTCTTGAAATGAGTCCCATTGTCAGATTCAATTCTCTCGGGTGTACCATGGCTCCAAAGGACTTGCTTTTCAAGACCCAAAATGGTGTTCCAGGCCGTAGCATGAGGCACAGGGTAGGTCTCCAGCCATCCAGTGGTGGCTTCTACCATTGTGAGCACGTAACGCTTGCCTTGGCGTGTTTGAGGCAGTGTGATATAATCAATCTGCCAGGCCTCCCCATACTTGTATTTGGACCACCGCCCACCATACCACAGGGGTTTCACTCGCTTGGCCTGCTTGATTGCAGTGCACGTCTCACAATCATGGATCACCTGGGAGATACTGTCCATGGTTAGATCCACCCCTCGGTCTCGTGCCCACTTATAGGTGGCATCTCTGCCTTGATGACCTGAGGCATCATGGGCCCATCGAGCTAGGAACAACTCTCCCTTTTGTTTCCAATCTAAGTCTATCTGTGCCACCTCTATCTTTGCAGCCTGATCTACCTGTTCATTGTTTCGGTGTTCCTCATTAGCCCTACTCTTGGGGACATGAGCATCTATGTGGTGGACTTTCACAAGTAGCTTTTTTACTCGGGGAGCGATGTCTTTCCACTCCTCAGCGGCCCAGATTGGTTTTTCCCTACGCTGCCAATTAGCCTTTTCCCACTTTTCCAGCCATGCCCACAGAGCATTGGCTACCATCCATGAATCAGTGTAGAGGTAGAGCTTTGGCCACTTCTGTCTTTCAGCAATGTCTAGGGCCAGTTGAATGGCTTTGAGTTCGGCAAGTTGGCTCGATCCACCTTCTCCTTCAATAGCTTCTGCAACCTGTCGTGTGCGACTCCATACAGCTGCTTTCCACTTCCATTTCATCCCTACATCGGTGAAAAGAGCGTAGCAGGTGTCTTCTGTTGGTAGTTGTTTGTACGGTGGAGCTTCTTCAGCACGTGTCACTTGTTCTTGCTCTTCCTCGTCACTGAGACCAAAGTTTTCACCTTCAGGCCAATTTGTGATTATTTCCAAAATCCCAGGGTGATTCAGTTTTCCGATACGGGCACGCTGTGTGATGAGGGCAATCCATTCGCTCCATGTGGCATTGGTGGCATGGTGGGTAGAGGGAACCTTTGCTTTGAACATCCACCCCAGCACCGGTAGTCGGGGTGCCAGCAAGAGTTGTGCTTCAGTGCCGTTTACCTCTGAGGCGGCTTGGATTCCTTCATAAGCTGCCAAGATTTCCTTCTCTGTGGGAGTGTAGTTGGCTTTGGACCCTCTGTAACTCCGGCTCCAGAGTTCCAGTGGTCGGCCACGAGTCTCACTGGACACCTTCTGCCAAAGGCTCCAGGATAGACCACTGTTCCCAGCTGCAGAGTAGAGCATGTTCTTCTCTTCTGGTCCTGTCCTGACTGGGCCAAGGGCTACTGCATGGGCAATCTCCTGCTTGATCTGGGCAAAGGCTTGTTGCTGTTCAGGGCCTCAATGGAAATTGTTGTTTTTTGCGGGTAACCAAGTAGAGAGGACCCACAATCTGGCTGTATTCAGGAATATGCATTGTCCAAAAGCCTATGACACCTAGGAAAGCTTGTGTTTCCTTCTTGTTGGTTGGTGGAGACATTGCAGTGATCTTATTGATGATCTTGGTAGGAATCTGACGCCATCCATCTTGCCATCTCACTCCCAGGAACTGGATCTCTTGAGCAGGTCCCTTGACTTTGCTCTTCTTGATGGCAAAACCGGCTTCCAGGAGAATCTGGATGATTTTCTCTCCTTTCTCGAACACTTCTGCTGCGGTGTTTCCCCACACAATGATGTCATCAATGTACTGCAGATCTTCTGGAGCCTCACCCTTTTCCAGTGCAGTCTGGATTAGTCCATGGCAAATCGTAGGACTGTGCTTCCACCCCTGGGGCAGTCGGTTCCAGGTGTACTGCACACCCCTCCAGGTGAAGGCAAACTGAGGCCTGCACTCTGGTGCCAGAGGAATGGAGAAAAACGCATTAGCAATGTCAATAGTGGCATACCACTTTGCTGCCTTGGACTCCAGCTCATACTGGAGCTCCAACATGTCCGGCACAGCAGCACTCAATGGTGGAGTCACTTAATTCAAGGCACAATAGTCCACAGTCAATCTCCATTCTCCTTCAGATTTGCACACAGGCCAGGTGGCACTGTTGAAGGGTGAGTGGGTTTTGCTAATCACCCCTTGGGTCTCCAAGTCACGGATCATCTTGTGGATGGGAATCACAGCATCTCGAATTGTCTGGTACTGTCGGTGATGCACAGTCGAGGTAGCAATTGGTACTCTTTGTTCCTCCTCCTTCAGGAGGCCTACTACAGATGGGTTTTCTGATAGTCCAGGCAAAGTATTTAACTGCTTTATGCCCTCTGCCTCCACAGCAGCTATTCCAAAAGCCCACTTGGGTCCCTTTGGGTCTCTGAAATACCCGCCTCGGAGGAAGTCTCTGCCCAAAATGCAGGGGGCCTCTGGGCCAGTCACAATGAAATTTTTGTTCCACTCATTTCCAGTTAGGCTCACCTCAGCTTCCACTAGGGTTAAATTTTGTGATCCACCTGTTACACCAGTAATAGGAACAAATTCTACCCCCACATGTTGCGATGGGATTATTGTACACTGCGCACCAGTGTCAACCAAAGCATCATATTTTTGTGGTTCTGATGTACCAGGCCAACGAATCCACACAGTCCAAAAAATACGATTTTCCCTGGCCTCTACCTGCCTAGAGGCAGGGCCCCTCTAGTTCTGGTTATCCTTCTTTTCTTGGGCCTGTGTCGTAGAGGTTCCTTCAGGGGGATTGGACCTGTCATCATCTTTTTCATCATTTCCGGCAGATTGGCTACAGGTAACTTCAGCTACCTTTTTAGTAGACCTTCCTTTCTGAAACTTGCGCTCCTTCAATTCACACACTCGTGCAGCCAGAGCAGAAGTGGATTGTATACCCCACTTCCTCATGTCTTCCCCATTGTCACACAGGAATTTCCACAGCTCACTTTGCGGGATGTTCTTTCTCTCTAGGGAACGTCCACATTGGGTGCCAGAATCTCTGATCTGTACTACTGAGGTTTGGAGAAGGCCCTTTTTAACCTCCTTCTTGAGGTCCTGGAAATTCTTCTCCATCTTATCTTCCAATTTCTGCACACGTGTTTCCACAGCTGTGATTTTCGCATGTGTTGGGCCATGCACGGAGTCTGCATATGCCCGGAGCTTTGTTGCCATATCCTGCACGGTCTCATTAGCACCATAATCTGGTTTCATCAGTGCTAAAGCAGAAGTATATTCTGATGGCCCAAGTTGTATAAGTTTTCGCCACATGAATGGACTAACTCTGGCCTGGTCTGGACTTCTCAATCCTGGGTTATCTGTGAAGACAACCTCTACCACCCCTAGTTCTCTCAGGCATTGGATCCCTTGTTCCATGGTCATCCACTGGGTTTGCTGCATACAGAGATCATCTGCACACAGATATCTTTCCCTCACACCACTCAAGAGCCGTCTCCAGAAACTGGCAGAGTCAGCTCCTCTTATCATCCCTTGGTCAATAGCTGGATCATGTGACAGGGATCCTAAATGCCTCACTTCAGCACCATTCAGCATTACATCATCATCTGCAGCATCCCAAATACGGACCATCCAACTTATGATGGATTCATTAGGCCGGCGGGTATAGTCCTTTCTTAGGCTGTGAAGGTCCTTTATGGACATGGACTCAGTAAGGGTTTCTGTGCCTGAGTCAGTTGGTGGCTTTGAGGTTCCTTCCCCCGTATCATCATCATCTTTCACTGGGCGATCGGTTTTGGTGGTGTTTTTCCCTCGTGACAGGAGCAACTGTCAATGGCTTAGGCTCTACATCTGGTTTGGCTGCAGCCTGAGTGACTGGAGTGTCTGCTGATTTATCTTCCTGCCCTTCTGCCTTTATCTGCTGCCCTACAGTACCTAGCAGTGTGCGACAGGCATATGCCAAGGTCCAGCATATTACAATGACTTTGTCCTTATTAGAAGTGTCATTGTATTTCTCTTGCAGATATTTTCCCACCTCAGCTGGGTTCTGAATTTGTCCAGGGGGGTAATTGCAAACTATTGGGTCAGAGAATTTCTTCAGGATTTGGCCCATATCCTCCCATTCTCCACCCCACTCAGGCTTTTCCGCCTCTGGGTCAGGTGTCTCATCAGTCACCCTGGAAATCTGAGCTCTTATTCTAGACAAGCTGCCAACCACAAATTACCAGATTAAATATCAGGGGGGTGGCCAGAAGGGTGGTCTCTTTAACATCCAGGGGAAACTGAACATTCTCAAAAGATAATGTTTCAAATTTAAAGGGGAGGGAAATGAAAAGCTGGGAAACCCCATCTCCTCCTCTAACAAACTGAGTGCCATTACTAATAAACCCCCAAAACAGGCTACTGGAACCAGGACTGGGGTTAGGATGGAGAAACCACCTATCACACACACTTCGAACAGCTGCCTGTACCTCTGTTAACTTCATATAAATCATTATCACTGAGCACAGCAAAATAGAGATACGGATTTGTGCCCCTGCTCTGTAAAAGTTTCTTATCAGCGATAAGATCAGACCAAGTTGTGGATAGGCAAGCAGACCTAGAGACCAAAAAGACACGAGTATATCCAGCCAGAGAGACATCATGAACTCAACCAACATTGTAACCACTTTACCCCAACACAAAGCAGTTAAATTCAAACCAAAATATAATCAGTGCAGGTTTTTTCACTTTCCTTCGAGCCCCTGTCGTTGGGTGCCACTAATATTGTGCTGGTTTTGGCCAAAATCTAGCAATATATCCTCTGGGAGAAAGTCAAGTTACAACTACCCTTCCCCCCACCAGGTTCAGGAAAAAAAATTCCTCGAAGGAAAGTGAAGGAGATAAAACCTATTTATTAACAAACACACAGGAAAAGGATAATAATACTAAATAGTAAAACCCTCACTATAATGAGAAAAACCTGGGAAGAAATTAGAGTCCTCTTGTAGGTGTGGTCCCTCCTTCTCGGAGCTGGCATGGGGGGTGGCCTTAGGCCCCCTCCAGGCCTGAAGAGAAGTTCTCCTGATGTGTTCTGATGTTGTTGAAATAGTCCAGAAGAGGAAAAAAGGAAAAAGAAAACCAAAGTCCCAGGAAACACGCTGGAGAAAAAGGGAAGGGAAAAAAAACCCAAAAAGCTGGCTGAAGAGACAGGCAAGGGAGCTCCTTCCGTGCTACCACCGCCAGAGAACGCAGAGCCGTCCCTATCTCTGTATCCTTGGGAACTTGCTTTGAAAAGTTCATTTGTTTTTTCCTCTCCTCTCAAGCTCAGTTTAAAGGCACAAAATTAATTTTTTGGCATAGAGCCGTGATAGGGGACACACACCATAGCGTGTGTAGGGATACACACCAAGACACCCTAGAAAATTAGCAAATGTATCTTGAATACAATTTTTTTCAAATGGACCCCAAAGTTAGGCTTCTGATACCTGCTTTCCTCTTTCCTCCTTTGGAACTCAAGACTTGTTTCAGCTCTCCATCATATTAACAAAACAAGTAATAAAGAACTTGTGACAAGATACATGTTCACTGTACAAGAGAAACCATGACTCACTGTTGTCTGAAAACAGCAGTATAGGTTTTCCATTTATCTTTCAGGTATGTTAAAATACCTACCTAGTTCTTGGGAATGGAAGTCAATCAGATTGCATAGGGAAATTTGTGACCTGAAGCAGCCCTTGTAGTTCAAGTACAAATATTAATATTTTAAGAAAAATTTGCCTTTTGTTTAAAATCCTGAACAACAGAAAAAAAAAACCAGAAGCAGCAAAACAGTTACTAAGACAAATTTCCCCTATGAATAGCTGTATCAGTTTTCAAGAATACAGAATCTCCCTCAGTTTCGTAAATACAGAGAAAAAATTACAGACTTCAATTTCCATAGTACATATGCTCTAATCCGTATCATTTGTGTTATTCTTGAAAAGAGCTGAAATCTGTTTGTTTTCTTCTGACATCCATTCCAGTGCTACTCATCCCACAGAACTCTGTAAAAGTAATGTAGACTTGATTTTCTACTCAATTAGTTGCAATGTAATGTGCCATTAGTTCATGACCAGACTCCTTAGAGCCTGTAGCTGCATTTCTGACACGAAAGAATTTTCACTGCCCATTGGCTTCACAGATCTGCCATATATTGTCTTTACTATCTATTCATAATCCATGAAGTTAACTTTTATGAGTACTATGTATAATATGGGGTTATATTTGTTGAAGTTGTTAAGGCTCATGCTCACCAGAAGGCCCTGTGGGAAAGGCACGGCTGCAGGCTGGAGGGTTGGGAGTGGATAGAGGGGTGGGAGGCAGCTGTGAGTGAGGAGAGAGTTGGGTGAGTGACAGTTGAAAGTGAGACTGTGATTGGCTACAGTACTACATTTTCTATCCCATGCGTCTGTGTTCTGATTTCTATTCATGAACTTTTTGTCCTCCCTCTCAAGTCAGCATAACCAGTTCTGGTAAATATTCACCCTGTGCATACTTTTTCTATGCTCTTCATTTTTTAGTGTGAAAGGACTTGATCAATAGTTAACTCATGTAGGCACGAGTTAACTATTAAGAGTCAGCAAATGTTAATCAGAAGCCTAAGAAGCAGGATGCACTTTAGCCTTGTCAGGATAAGAAGAGCAGAACCTGCTGAAACCAGCACAGAAACCACTGAGTCATCCAATGAAGGACTGCACATGCTTCAGAAAGTGCATTGTGAGGAAGACCACTAGCCTTCATCAGAAAGACCCCTGAGGAAGACACGGACTCTTCCTGAGTGCGGCCACCAGGGTACACTGTGCCTGCACATCATGTATGCTAATGATATTAATGACTTCCAAGAAGTAATTTGTACAACCACTCCTATCCCAAGGTATGTGATGAATATTCATGAATTTTAACCATATACTGTGCTGAGTAACAGTGCTGGGTGTGTGCGTTAGTGGGAGCAGTCCCCCCGCACCCGGTGCAGAATAAAGCAAATGCCCACCTCTCCAACTCTGTCTCTGAAGTGTCTCTAGGCTCGGTTTGGAGCAACTCAAGTGATATCTAAAGTCCCCAGATTAACAACCCATGACGAGGCATTTCTTTTGCAGCATTATTTCTTCTGGAGTTCCATGCCTGTCACAAAGATAACTTGCCAAAACAAATAAAGCAAATTATGTTCAGTACACCCATGTTTTTTGCCTGTAGTGACAGCATAAGTCCTCATCTTTAAGCAGTTCTGAACAAGAATGGATGCCAAGAATCAAAGCTGTTCCTTCTCTGCAGCTTTTTTGTAAAATAGAATCTAATTTCTTTATTCTGTCCTCCAAGGCTGTTTTCACAACTACAGTAACTGAAAACCCCAGGGTTTTTAGAACCACTTCCCTCACTCCCTGCCTTCCCCAAACCATTACAACAGCCAGGGAACTGAAGCACTGCCCTGATTTTTGGAGTTGTCAGCAGGCTACAATTGAATGAGAGATTATAATTCTACAACTGGTTTGTAAATTAGGCTGTGCTACTTATCATAAAGACAACTTCAGAAACCGGCATGTAATAAAGTTACTACTGAGATCAGAAAAGAAATCCTGTACTTTTTATATTTTTTACTTCTATTTTCCACCTTCAAAAATAGTCACACATCCTCTTACCTATCATTCTTTTGAATTTCTTTTTCATTTAAACTATTATCGACTATATGTTCTTCCTTGCTTTCCTTTCTTTTGTTCTCTCTCTCGTCTTTAGCAGTTCGTAATGTAGGTTTCCTTAATCTATGTTAATGTTATGTCAGCCTGAAACCGCAGCATTCCTATCAGTCACTCCCTTGACAAAGCCCAAGCATCCCATTTCTTGACTTGCTTTTTCCTTCTACTGTTTTTTCTGCAACATGCCTGAGAGTTGCTGTCTCAGTAGTAACATAAGAAAACTGCTGTTTCTCACACTCCATAAACATACTTCCTTCCAGAAGACAGCAATGAAAAAAGCGTTGAGGGAGGGTCTGCATTCTCCTTGTTACTTAAAATTTAAAATGTAATACTTGTAAACTAATTACGCAATTTAATTCACAAAACTGATACACATTTGACAAGGTAAAGAGATGAGAAGAAAATCTTTTTTAAGTTTCTCCTAATGTCCCCTTGCTGTTAAAGAAGAGTTGGCATTTGGTCATTTCATGTTACTGCTGTGTTTGCCAGTATGTGCCAGTAAAGCTTTTTAGTGTCATACTGTCATTGTGTTTGGTGAGTTATCTCAGTATTGGAAAGGACACATTTCTTCTTCCCCTTCATACTTGTCATGCTGATTAAAACACACAAACTGCAGCAGAGAAAGCAATTTCAGTTATTTTTCATTACCATGATTTAAAGCATTTGTTTCTGCAATGTGCATGATGAGGGAGTTTATTTCTTATTTTTGCAGACAGAAAACAGTTTATAGCCTAAACCCCACCAATTAACAGAGAAAATCAAGACCATTTATTGTATATATTCAGTTGTTCTGCTGACTAATACTTGTGAGATATTTTAGAAGCTCTGCTCATTTTATTATATGGAAAATAAGGGATTTAATTATAATTTTAAGTGAGGTGATTATATAATATCAATCTCACAACAGGTACTAAATGGAAAGATTACATAAGAGGAAATTCTAGCTACATTTTTTGCAGGGCTTGAGGGGAAGAGATCATCTTGAAAAACACAGCAAAAATTATTTCCTTGAATATTAACGTAAGCGTTTGTATTGTACCAAGGAATGACAGCAGTTTAGGGAAATACGATGGCAGCAGTTTTTAGCTCTCTGAATATTAATAGCCTTATTTTCAAGTCATTGTCACTGTCACATTATGTAATTGTGGAAGCAGACTCTACCACTTACATCAAACAGGCATATGTTCTCTTCACTGGAAAAGCAAGTCCCAGGCATGTGTACTGACAGAGCTGGGAATAATGTGTGTTTAAGGAGGGCAGGAAAGAGAAAGGGAAGTCAATTTTTTCAGCTGTACCATTGAGTTACACAAAATTCGTTGTGAACATCCCTTTCACTGAAGAGCCTTCTCAGACCTTGAACGTGCTCTGGCACACATTTAAATTGCAATCTAGATAGCAGTTAAGCAACAGCATTAAGTTGCCAAGACAGAGAATAGATGTCACCAGTAGATCTTTTCCTGTTACCCTTTCAGTAAGAGCACTTGACATCAAATCAGGGTACAGTCACTTTGCTGGGGCTGCTCTACAGTGAACTTTCTAGAGTGGTGCCAGAATAATGCTGCAGAAGACACTAAGTCAAATAAAAATATGACAGACATATTTCACATACTCTGGTCTGCAGTATTTGCAGCTTATTAGACCAAGACTACAGGAAAATACTTGAACACACATAAAGCAAAAAAAAAGGGAAGGTAATTAAGCTTTTCATTTGGGTTTTTGTTTGTTTGTTGAGGTTTTGTTCTTCTTGGGAGTTTTTTTGCTGTTGCTGTATTTTTTGGGGGGGTTGTAGTTTTTGTTTTAAAATATTCTAAAATGTGTGTTAATCTGAGTTTCTATTCCTCATATTAACTGCTGATGTGTCTACTTTTTCTTCTACAGGTTCAGCATAGTTCATTATCCAAGATTTCATAGTCTTTTACTGCCATGCGTTTCATGGAGAAGGAAAAGCTTTTGGAGGCCCCAAAAGAAAAAAAAATTACAAATCATTTGGCCAGAAAACGCTGTTTGTCACTTAAATAAAGAATAGTCTTCAATATTTTTGGAAAGAGATATCTACACTGTTCAGAGCATCAAACTCATAAACCCCTGACCAGGTTATAAGGGACTGTTTCACACTGATGGTATTTGATTTCCAAAACTTTTGTTTTCATTCAGGCTAAAATACTACAGAAAGACGACTAGAAAATTAAGTAAACAGGGAATAAATGGCTCAGCTGACCTGAGGTTCCAGTCAAGAGAGCACACTCACTTTCTCACACTGGTAGAGAATCATTTGGTTTTACTTCTTTATCACTGACAGCTTCTGCCAAGAATGTTATAAGTACAGAAGCAAAGCCTGACCAGTTAGTAAATGCAGAATCAAAAGAAGCATGAAAAGATGTCTACATGCTCTAAAACTGGCATGGGGAGACTCCTGTATGTTTCCTTCTGTAAATTTCCTGGAGTAAATCTTGACCTGATTCTTACAGACAAAAATGGCTAAGTTCCTGTGCAGCTACAAAGATTTACCAATTAGGACCTAGTGTAAAACTGGGAATTTGAGTTCACAGCATTCTGTCTTATTTGCTTACCATGGAAAATCTGAAAGTAGCTAATCTTAGTCAAACTGAAAAAGATTTACTTATATCATGACTCTTTATCAAACAAAATAAACAGGCAGACCTTTTTCTAGGAAACAGTTCTCTTCCAGTTTCTCCATTTCTCTTATAGAAAAGGAATTATGCTGGAAAATATTTGCAACTATCTGCATGCTATAAAAAGATTTCTGAACTAGTAGTTTCAGCACAACTGAAGAGCACTATCCAAACACCTGTCTCTCATATGAATGATTTAAGAAAAATTATGGGCAGGGATATCTGCTATCTATTCAAAATTACTTGTATTTCCCCCTTCTTACGAAAAACAGGGAGACTCCTTCATGTTTGCTTGTAGGATTTCTTAGATAACTGATTTCTTAGATAACTGATTTCTTAGGAAAGTGTGTCCAACACAGAATCCAAATACATATTTGGCAACATGTTGTTGGTCAGTTATTTAGTAACTGTAGTATCCAAAAGCAAGTGCCAGCATCGTGGATATCAGGCTTAATGTGAATAGATGAGAAAATCCTTCCTCAAAAGCTGAATCTGCAAATTAATTTCAAAACACTATTATACCCCAGTATACAAGGATAAAAATACAAAGGCAAGCTAACATGCCAGGTAACAAAAATAAAAATATTCTTTGGAGATAGAGAAAGCAATCTGATAATTCCATATAAGGGCTATTTATATTAATAGTACAATTCCTTTTCTTTTGTTTGAGCACCTGGAAATCAGGTTTTGTTAGCACTGGTGAAAGAAAGATGAAAATGGTATTAGGTAACAATAGTATAGGTATGATACTCATGTCTTTCAAGTGACTGTTGTGTTGGGGTTTAGGATTTTAGCCTGTTTTTTCTCTTAAAGAATTTTACCCATACTAGTTGCTAGGGGACAAACCGCTGGATACTTAAAAGAAACAAAAGACCTGGCCACAGAGGCGGGGTGGGACTGGCCACCCTTTTGTCACCTGGGGGTTGGGACACCCGGGGGGGCTGCCTGGGTGCTCAGCGTTTAGTCTGGGAGTTGCCGGCCTTTGGTGGACGTCTCGGTCACACTGCGGGTTCCTGCTTCTTTGGCTGTTTTGCTTTCTGCGGGCAAACCCCGGGATTTCTAAGCCTGCTCTTCTCCTTGTCCCGTCTGGAAACGGAGCTCCTACGCTCTGCCGACTGAGAGACCTGCCGGGTTTCCCTGCCACAGCTCCGCAGTTTGATACCTCTCACTGCCACCCGAGATCTGCGCTCGCCCCTGCTGTTCCAGCCTGCTGTTCCTGAGGATCCAGCCAGACGCCCAGGGGTTTTGTGAGGCTTTCCACCCATCCCTTCCCGGGACCCCGCGCCGCCATTCCCGGTGCTCCCGAGCTCGCTGCGGAGCGCCCCCTGCAGCCGCGGGGGAACCATCGCACCTGCCCTGCTCACCGGGAGCCGCCCCGGAGGAACTGCGCCCAGGGGAAAAGTGCCCGAGGCCGGCGCTGGGTTTGGGCTGCTGTTTGCTGTGACTGCCACAGCTATTGCTGTTTGTTTGTGTTGTTATACATATATATTTATTAGTAAAGAACTGTTATTCCTATCCCTCATATCTCTGCCGGAAAGCCCCTTATTTTCAAATTTATAATAATTCGGAGGGAAGGGGGTTGCATTTTCCATTTCAGGGGAGGCTCCTGCCTTTCCTGTCTGACACCTGTCTTTCAAACCAAGACAGATCTTGGCGCCCAACGTGGGGCCTGAGGGCATTGAGAGAAAGGCCTGAAAAAAGGATAACAATTCTTGGATAACTCAGTTCTGTGTGCTGAATATAGAAACCTTGCTAGGCAGCACTATGTGGTCCAGTTTGCCCTGGTTCGGGTGGCATGTGGTCGTGGCTATATTTCTCCCTTTTGCAGCTCCTTTTCTAAACATGGGTCCTCTGACTAAGGCCACTGTTGCTGTTATCCAGTTTGCCCTATGGGTTGATAAGGTGAGGAATTCATGGGTTTTTAACTTCCTCTGGAATGTGGGCACATGGATACAGGGCTATCGCACACTAACTGTATGCTTTTGGGGTTACTTTAATAATGGGACCTACTGTGAGGAGATGACACCGGGGGAAACTTTCTCCCAACCCTTAACCCATCTCTTTGGGTCCACTCCACCAGTTTTCGAAGGATTCAGATCTTCCCTAAATGCTAATGATATTGTACAGTGGGTGGTGTTGCTGATGTGCCCATTCTGCTTAGTACTCAGAGATAAAGGGAGATTGACTTGGATAACCACCCTGATACCTACCCCGGGGGCTAGGGATGCTGCCACAGAACCTGACAGGGCCCCAAAGACTAGAGATCCTGTCCCAGAGGCAAGAGATCCTGCCGCAGAGACTAAAGATCCGGCCCCAGAACCTGACAGGGCCCCAGAGACTCGAGATCCTGCCCCAGAGCCTGACAGGGCTGCAGAGACTAGAGATCCTGCCTCAGAGCCTGACAGGACCCCAGAGACTAGAGATCCTGCCCCAGAGACTAGAAATCCTGCCCAACAGCCCACCTCAGAAATAAATTACCCAGATTTAGTGGGGGCCCTGGTAAAGGAGATACGTGAGATGGGCCAGATGCTGAAAGAGTGCATTTTCTCAGCTAGTGGAAAACCCTCTCCCTGCCCCAGTGAGGAAGAGTCTGATAGTGCAGCAATGGAACCTGTGGATGTTATAACTGTCCAGGCTCCAGCTGAACCACAAGGGCAATCCCAGCCAGCAGCAGTTGCCCCTGTGCAGAGAAGGAAATACAAGGCCAAATCAGTGTGCCCAGTGAATGATGATGGGGAACCAGGGCCCTCACAACCAGCAGGGGAGCCAGAGCCTGAAATCATCACTGAGTCCCTGTCGTATGACAGTCTCCGTAATATGCGAAAAGACATTGTGCGGAGGGGACGTGAGGCTTATACAACCTGGTTACTTCGGGTTTGGGACCTTATGGGTACAGGTGTGCAGCTGGATAGTGGTGAGGCAAGGTATTTGGGATCTTTGACCCAGGACCCAGGTGTGGATCAGATATTTGTGAGGGAGCCAGGGCCCCTTTCTCTGTGGGAGAGGCTTATAATGAGTGTGAGAGAGAGGTTTGTCAACAAAGAAAGAATGCAGGAGTACCATCATAGGATACAATGGAAGACACTTGAGGAAGGGATCCAGCAGCTAAGAGAGGTGGCAGTATTAGAAGTACTCTTTGGGAGGAATGGACAGCATGATAATGACCCCGACAAGGTCAGGTGCACAGCACAGATGTTGTGGAACCTGGCAAAGCTAGGGCCATCCCAATACACCACTTTCATTGCAACCATTAATGCCGAGGACAACTGAGAAACAGTGGGTTCTCTCACCAACAAGCTCAGAAATTATGACAGTAGGGTCAGTGGCCTGCTGAAAGCTCAGGTCTCTGCTGTGGTTAAGGAGCTCAAAGAGGAGTTGAAGGAGGAGTTGAAGGAGGAGTTGAGGAGGATCAATGTGGCACCAGTGCGAGTCACACGCCCTCAAATCAGAGCCCGACCTCCCCCAGCTAGAGAGAGAGGGTACACCTCACGAGATGAGCTGTGGTTTTTCCTGTGTGACCATGGAGAAGACATGAGCAGGTGGGATAGGAAACCCACTTCTGTCCTGGCAGCACAGGTGCGTGAACTCAAGGAGAGAGACGCTAACCGAGGGGGTTCTGCTAGGGTAAAAGTAGCCTCAGCCTCCCGTAACCAAGCTGCCAGGTATTACAGAAGGGAAGATGATATGTCAGATCCCCTTGAAGGAACCTCAAGCATGTATGCCCAGGGAGGAAATGATAACCAGTGCTAGAGGGGCCCTGCCTTTGGCCAGGAAGAGGCACAGGAGAATCGGGTTTTTTGGACAGTGTGGATCCGATGGCCTGGCACATCAGAGCCACAGAAATATGAAGCCTTGGTTGATACTGGTGCACAATGTACTTTGATGCCATCGGGACATGTGGGGGCAGAACCCATTTCTATTGCTGGGGTGACTGGGGGATCACAGGATTTGACCTTGTTGGAAGCTGAGGTGAGCCTGACTGGGAAGGACTGGCAAAAGCATCCGATCGTGACTGGCCCAGAGGCCCCGTGTATTCTGGGCATAGATTTTCTCCGGAATGGCTATTACAAAGACCCAAAAGGGCTCAAGTGGGCATTTGGAATAGCTGCTGTGGAGGCAGAGGGCATTAAGCAACTGAGCACCCTGCCTGGACTATCTGAGAATCCCTC
This sequence comes from Monarcha castaneiventris obscurior, assembly GCA_026261815.1. Taxonomy (NCBI): domain Eukaryota; kingdom Metazoa; phylum Chordata; class Aves; order Passeriformes; family Monarchidae; genus Monarcha; species Monarcha castaneiventris. The sequence goes on from JAMPIT010000059.1 coordinate 1,353,687, forward strand.
TGCAGTTGGGCTTCTGAAAGTGGAGGAGCAACAAGTGCCAATTGCCACCTCGACTGTGCATCGCCGGCAATACCGGACAAATCGAGATGCTGTGATCCCCATCCACAAGATGATCCGCGAGCTGGAGAGCCAAGGGGTGGTCAGCAAGACCCACTCACCCTTCAACAGCCCCATCTGGCCTGTGCGCAAGTCTGACGGGGAATGGAGATTGACTGTGGACTATCGTGCCTTGAATGAAGTGACTCCACCACTGAGTCCACCACTGACTCCACCACTGTGCTGCTGTGCCGGACATGTTGGAGCTCCAGTATGAGCTGGAGTCCAAAGCAGCAAAGTGGTATGCCACTATTGACATTGCTAATGCATTTTTCTCCATTCCTTTGGCACCAGAGAGCAGGCCTCAGTTTGCCTTCACCTGGAGAGGTGTGCAATACACCTGGAACCGACTGCCCCAGGGGTGGAAGCACAGTCTCACCATCTGCCACGGACTGATCCAGACTGCACTGGAAAAGGGTGAGGCTCCAGAACATCTGCAGTACATTGATGACATCATTGTGTGGGGAAACACCGCAGCAGAAGTGTTCGAGAAAGGGGAGAAAATCATCCAGATTCTCCTGGAAGCCGGTTTTGCCATCAAGAAGAGCAAAGTCAAGGGACCTCCTCGAGAGATCCAGTTCCTGGGAGTGAAATGGCAAGATGGACGGCGTCAGATTCCCACTGAGGTTATCAATAAGATCACTGCTATGTCTCCGCCGACTAACAAGAAGGAAACACAAGCTTTCCTAGGCGCCATAGGCTTTTGGAGAATGCACATTCCTGAATACAGCCAGATTGTGAGTCCTCTCTACCTGGCCACCCGCAAGAAGAACGATTTCCACTGGGGCCCTGAACAGCAGCAAGCCTTCACCCAGATCAAGCAGGAAATCAGTCACACAGTAGCCCTTGGCCCAGTCAGGACAGGACCAGAGGTGAAGAACGTGCTCTACTCTGCAGCCGGGAACAATGGTCTGTCCTGGAGCCTTTGGCAGAAGGTGCCTGGTGAGACTCGAGGCCGACCACTGGGATTCTGGAGCCGGAGCTACAGGGGGTCTGAAGCCAATTACACCCCAACCGAGAAGGAGATCTTGGCTGCCTACGAAGGAGTCCAAGCTGCCTCAGAAGTAATTGGCACAGAGGCACAACTCCTCCTGGCACCCCGACTACTGGTGCTGGGGTGGATGTTCAAGGGAAAGGTTCCTTCCACCCATCATGCTACTGATGCAACTTGGAGCAAATGGATTGCCCTCATCACTCAGCGCGCCCGAACTGGAAACCCAAATTGCCCTGGGATCTTAGAAATAATTACAAACTGGCCAGAAGGTGAAACTTTTGGGTTATCTTCTGAAGAAGAGGAAGAGCAAGTAACCCGTGCAGAAGAAGCCCCGCCATATAATGAGCTGCTGGAGAGTGAAAGACAATACGCCCTCTTCACTGATGGTTCCTGTCGAATTGTAGGAGCTAGTCGGAAATGGAAAGCTGCTGTATGGAGTCCCACACGGCAAGTTGCACAAGCTACAGAGGGAGAAGGCAGATCGAGCCAGTTTGCTGAACTCAAAGCTGTCCAATTAGCTCTGGACATAGCTGAAAGAGAGAAGTGGCCAAAGCTCTACCTCTACACTGACTCATGGATGGTAGCCAATGCTCTCTGGGGTTGGTTGGAAAGGTGGAAGAAGGCTAACTGGCAACGTAGAGGAAAACCAATCTGGGCTGCTGATGAGTGGAAAGGCATTGCCACTCGGGTAGAGACCCTACCCGTGAGAGTTCGCCATGTGGATGCTCATGTTCCCAAGAGCCGGGCTAATGAAGAACATCAGAACAACAAACGGGTAGATCAGGCTGCAAAAATAGAGGTGTCCCAGATAGACTTAGATTGGAAACACAAGGGAGTTGTTCCTAGCTCGATGGGCCCATGATGCCTCAGGTCATCAGGGCAGAGATGCCACCTATAAGTGGGCACGAGACCGAGGGGTGGATCTAACCATGGACAGTATCTCCCAGGTGATCCATGACTGTGAGACGTGCGCTACAATCAAGCAGGCCAAGCGAGTGAAACCCCTGTGGTATGGTGGGCGGTGGTCCAAATACAAGTATGGGGAGGCCTGGCAGATTGACTACATCACACTGCCTCAAACACGCCAAGGCAAGCGTTATGTGCTCACAATGGTAGAGGCCACCACGGGATGGCTGGAGACCTACCCTGTGCCTCATGCTACAGCCCGGAACACCATCTTGGGCCTTGAAAAGCAAGTCCTGTGGAGACATGGTACCCCTGAGAGAATTGAATCTGACAATGGGACTCATTTCAAGAACAGCCTTATCAACACCTGGGCTAGGGAACATGGCATTGAGTGGGTGTACCACATCCCTTACCATGCACCAGCGGCTGGGAAGGTTGAGCGGTGTAATGGATTGCTTAAAACCACCTTGAAAGCATTGGGTGGGGGAACTTTCAAAAACTGGGAACAGCATCTAGAAAAAGCCACCTGGTTAGTTAACACCCGAGGATCTACCAACCAAGCAGGCCCTGCTCAATCTGAACTGCTACAAACAACAGATGGGGATAAGGTTCCAGTGGTGCACATGAGAGGTATGCTTGGAAAAACTGTTTGGGTCAATTCTGCCTCGAGCAAAGATCAAACTATCCGTGGGGTTGTCTTCGCTCAGGGACCAGGTTGCACCTGGTGGGTGATGCAGAAGGATGGAGAGACCCGATGTGTACCGCAAGGGGACCTTGTTTTAGGGTGAACTGCCCACGGCATTGTACTTGTATCATATCTGCATGTACATATGCATATAATTATGGTGATGCATGTGTGTATATGGTTAAAAAAGTTAAGTTTGATGTAACATGTTAGTATGGGAAAAATTCGGGGTGGATAATGTTGGGGTTTAGGATTTTAGCCTGTTTTTTCTCTTAAAGAATTTTACCCATACTAGTTGCTAGGGGACAAACCGCTGGATACTTAAAAGAAACAAAAGACCTGGCCACAGAGGCGGGGTGGGACTGGCCACCCTTTTGTCACCTGGGGGGTTGGGACACCCAGGGGGCTGCCTGGTGTGCTCAGCGTTCAGTCTGGGAGCTGCCTGCCTTCGGTGTGGACGTCTCGGTCAGCACTGCGGGTTTCTGCTTCTTTGGCTGTTTTGCTTTCTGCGGGCAAACCCCGGGATTTCTAAGCCTGCTCTTCTCCTTGTCCCGTCTGGAAACGGAGCTCCTACGCTCTGCCGACTGAGAGACCTGCCGGGTTTCCCTGCCACAGCTCCGCAGTTTGATACCTCTCACTGCCACCCGAGATCTGCGCTCGCCCCTGCTGTTCCAGCCTGCTGTTCCTGAGGATCCGGCAGGACGCCTGGGTTTTGTGAGGTTTTCTCATCCATCCCTGCCCGGGACCCCACGCCGCCATTGCCGGTGCTCCCGAGCTCGCTGCGGAGCGCCCCCTGCAGCCGCGGGGGAACCATCGCACCTGCCCTGCTCACCGGGAGGAGGAACTGCACCCAGGGGAAAGTGCCCGAGGCCGGCGCTGGGTTTGGGCTGCTGTTTGCTGTGACTGCCACAGCTATTGCTGTTTGTTTGTGTTGTTATACATATATATTTATTAGTAAAGAACTGTTATTCCTATCCCTCATATCTCTGCCGGAAAGCCCCTTATTTTCAAATTTATAATAATTCGGAGGGAAGGGGGTTGCATTTTCCATTTCAGGGGAGGCTCCTGCCTTTCCTGTCTGACACCTGTCTTTCAAACCAAGACACTGCGAGAAGGGGAAAGAGTCAGTTTGGAGAGAGCCGGAAAAAACATGGTCATTCAAGTGGTGAAATTCAAGAAACAGTTATTGCTGCTCACCCTTTCCTGCTCATACATAGAGGCCAACATATAATGATTGGCATATGTAAGTATAAAAATCTCCAGCAAAGTTAGAGGAGAGGGATGTTGAGAATTTCATAGACAAACAACAATATGGGCAGAGGTTGGTTGATTTAATCTTAAATATAGCCTTGTTCGCAGAATCAACAAGACAAGCAGAAAACATATCAATCCTTATTTCAGTATTAAAGCCTTAGTAAAGAACTTAAAAAAGGTGTCCTCAGACAAAGAGGAAAGTGGGGCAGAGCATTCAGTGAAATGTTATGATTACTATATGCATTGGAGAGTGTAACATAACGTATTAGTCAAAACCAGCCTTACTTCTAGTTTACTTTTTCTCTGAATTTTAAAAGATACTTAAAGAAACACATGGAAAATGTCAGGGGTTTGTGCTTGGTTGTGTTTATTTCTTTGTTTGGTTGGGCTTTTTTATACAAAGTCTTATCTCATTAGAACAAGTTCAAACATGTCCTTCTAATAATTTTGCTACTGTACAATTTCCTAGAACTCTAACATCACATTTCATGAGGAAACGAAAAGGCATCCAGCAACTCCCACTCACTGCAGTGAATAGAGTATGAGAACATCCAGACACAGTAACAAAAGATGTATTAGTACAATGCACCACATAATATATCCATATTAATTAGAACTGAAGTGTATTTACAGTGTTCAATCAATTACTTTGTAATTAAAATTGCTCATTTAACTAGAAGCAAGAATTAAATGCCTGAATTGCACAATTATGAAACAGAAGGGAAAAGACTAATACATTCATTACTTACAAGCAATCCAAGACAATAAATTTTATCTGCAGGGCTCTTAAGAGTAGGTGCATACATGGAACCTATGCAATTAAAATACTCAGATTAATTATTTATGTCTGAGCTTGTAGCCATTCTTCTACCCACATCCATACTTAGGCTGCATTTCTGCACAGGGAATGCAGTAGTTTAGCTGCTGTCACTTTTTTTCATGTAATTACATAGCTTTTTCAGATAAGTGCTTCAGTGTCATAGACATTTATATAGACTTCCATTTCATTACAGGGACAGAAATAATTTACATAACAAGCCCAAAATCTGGTTCAGACCCTGTGGGCCTTTGAGACGAGAGGAAGTGGAGACATCTCAAACAGTGAGATGACAGCTCTTGGGAATTGTCATTCCAATCTAAGTTTAACATTGATTGGAAGAAGTGGAAACAACCACACCTTGTTTCTGAACCATTGAAAACACATACTAACAGTACAGTGCATGAGAGTGCATCAGTGGTTTAAGGTAAACTAAGGAGAGTGTGAGCCCATTGCTTAGTGGGGCAAGGGACCCAGTGAAAAATAATGGGGAAAAAACTGTGGTATTGATAGAGCAGCCACAAAGGCAACCACTAAACATACTAAAAAAGAAAGACATCTCCTCAGTCAGGAGCCTGAGTCATCCCTGATAAGCTCAGTCAACACTTCCTTTGAAGACAGGTAGTTGGCAGGACAAAGACACATTGATGAGTGCAGGGTAACAAAGTCAGCAACAACTATTCCAGAAACAGTAGTCCTACGCCTACTTAAGTGTCTACCGAAAGTAATTCCCTCCTACTTAAAATGATCTCTGGAAGAGCTTCCATGCACACAATCTCCTGGATGCCGAGGTCCTCGGTCCCTCAACCGGGCAGCTGAAGTTGGTTCAGGGAGCTGCGGCGACTCAGCGGAGGGACTCCTGCCAAAGTCCTCTGGCGGCTGCTGTCCGGGCTGCACTCCCCTAGGGCAGACCTCCCATGAGGTTGCCTGGTGGGCTGGCAAGCCGAGGTGCAGAGGCAAAGAAGCCAGGGAGAGGCTATCCGTATGTTGTCCAAGAGAACCTTTATTAACAGGACGGGTCAGGGACGGACTAGCAGGGGATCTGGGTCCGGGAGCATCTTTTAAGGGAAGGGGGGTGTGGTTACCTTTAACAACCGGGAACCAATAGGGGATAACAGAACCATAGACAGACAACCGCAACATCCAATGGCAGAAACTTGCGGGTAGGAACAAAGAACATTAACCTATGAAATTTACTGAACCTCAGAACTTTCTAGAAGGAGAGGCGGTGGTCTTACACCTCAGCCTCGCCCTCTGACACACCCTCAGATGCTGATTCATCCACCCATTGGATGGCAAGGGCATTGGGGACAGTGGTAGACCACGACCCAGGGCTGGGCTGAGGCACTGCAGCATCTCCCCCTTTTCGCTTTAATAAATTGAGAAAGCAATGCTTAACACATGAAAGGGTCAAAATGACAATGCTGGTAACTAAGATGATTTCAAACAAGGTCTTTAAAATAGAGGAAGTCCATTTGGATAGTCCCCAGTTGTTAAACAAATTCTCGAACCACTCTTCTCCCTCCTGCGTGAGCTGGTCAACCTGCTTCTTGATGTCTTGGATCGAAGCGTGGATGCTTTTGCTGTGGCTGGAAAGGTTGAAACAGCAGAGTCCTTCGAACTCTTCACATCCACGGCCATGAGCTAGCAGGAGGTAGTCTATGGCAGCGCGATTCTGCAGGGTGGCATGCCTGGTGGTTTCCTCATCCAGAAGGAGCTCTGAGAGGGCCTTGGACGTGCTGTTAGCGTATCTTCCCAGCCAGCATTCGATGTGGCTTATTTGTCCTAAGGCCCGGGCCGCTGCTACCCATGGGAGAAAAATTGAGATTGCAACTCTTTTGGAGTATGGCCAATCTGTAACTTCTGAGTCACAATCCTCTTTAATATTGCCAATTGCTCTCTTCTTACGGGTGTCAATTTGATGGGATGTCCAATCGATCAAATGTTTTTTGTCAGGGGTTAAGAGTGCCAATTGTCCCAGGGTGCAGGGCCCTCCTTTCAGGCGTGAGGGAATCCCAGACCAGGCCCGGTCACCGCAAATAAAGAACACTCCTTTTGGCAGCACCTTGGGCTCTTTAGTGGACAAAGCGGGTGTTTGTGGTGTAAAATCAGACCAATTTTTGACACTATAAACTGAATTATGGGGGTTAACATTGAAAATGAGCTGTCCCCTGTTTGGGGCAAGGGGATGTCCTTCAGATGGTTCTAGGATATGCCATTCTTGCCCTTTTAACTTATGATCAAAGTTCACACAGTAGGTGGCCTTTGCAGAGCCCACAAGTGCCAATTCGTGGGGCTCTTGTTGTGCGCTTGGATAGATCTTTGTCCACTGGTCCCAAGATGTGACCGGGTCTGGTTTCTTGCCCGTAAACCGATATTCATTGGGCAGAAGTGGGATACCCACCAGGCATGTCGACATAGGGTCCTCCGCGCTGTCCATAGAGAGGCATGGTTGAGGGTCTTTGCCAGAGTGGTCCAAACATTCGCCTTTGGTTGGGGGACTATCCATCCGGTCGACAAGGGCAAGATGAAGGTCAGTAGGAGACAGGTCAGGGTTGTTGTTGCCATTGGTGTTGTCTGTCTGGAACATAAGGGAACTGGATTAATAGTTAGGAAACCAACAAAGTCTCAAGTTACTGCGTCGGGTGTCTTTGAGGCAGGCTCTAGGTAGGGCTTTATCCATTTTCCAGGGACCCACTGCGGGCCTGCAGGGGTGGACACACAGCCATACCCTCGGCCCCACGTCAGAAGTTTATATGGTCCTTTGATCTGTTTTGTTTCCGGATGTTTAATTAAGACCGGAGGTCTTTCTTTCAAGTTAATTTTTATGTTTTCTTTAAAATGCCTTACTACTGGTGGGTTACAGTTCTCAAAAGAACAGTTCAGAAAGTTCATTGTAAAGAGCGCCTTGCTCAGTCTCATCACTGGGGTCAGGATCTCGTCCCCCCCTTTTTGGTTTTCTAGAACTCTTTTTAAGGTTTGGTGGGTGCGCTCTACTATGGATTGACCAGTGGGGGAGTATGGGATTCCTGTCTTGTGCATGACTCCCCACTGTTTTAGGAACTTGCGAACTGCAGCAGAGACGTATGCTGGCCCATTGTCTGACTTCAGTTGTTTCGGGACTCCAAGGACTGCAAAGGCTTGAGTAAGGTGACTTGTGACATCTTTCGCCTTTTCTCCAGCGTGGGCAGACGCAAAGACAGCTCCAGAATAGGTGTCAACAGAGACATGCACATATTTAAGCCTCCCAAAGCTGGGGACATGTGTCACATCTGTTTGCCATACCTCACAGCTGCCTAGGCCTCGGGGATTGACCCCTGTGCCCATAGATGGCAGTTGCTATTTTTGGCAGCTGGGGCATGTCGCCACAATGGCCCTAGCCTGGTCCCGTGTTAGATGGAACATGTTGACCAGGGCTGGGACGTTTTGATGGAACATGGCATGGCTCATTTTTGCTTGTTGAAAGACATCAGGGAGATTCACTCTCTGCACGGGCATGGCTAACTGGTCAGCCTTTCTATTGCCCTCGGCAATAAAACCTGGAAGGTCAGTGTGTGACCTTACATGCATAACAAAGAAAGGTTGCTCTCGGTGGGAAATTAAGTTGATTAATTTCGAGAGCAACTCAAATATTTTTGGATTGCTTACCTCTCTCAATGCCGCCCTATCAGCTCTTGACACTACTCCGGCTACGTACGCCGAATCGGAGACCAAATTAAAAGGTTGGGAAAACCTCTCGAATGCCCTGACCACGGCTGCCAGTTCCGCCACTTGGGGGGAACCTGGGACTTGCTGGACATCGGATTCCCACTTCCGAGTCTTTGGGTCTCTCCAAGTCATTACTGACTTGTGAGACCTGCCTGAGCCGTCAGTAAAAATTGTCAGTGCATCAAGTGGCTTGGAACTCTGTAGCGTTTTAGGAATGATTTTAAGAGCCGAATTGAATAATTTATGTTTTGGAAAATGAATTGAAATTTGCCCAGAGTAGCAATCTAGAGCATACTGCAGGTGTTCACTGCTTTGAATTAAATGCTCTAGGGCGTCATTGGTGAGAGGCAGGTAGATGCATGCGAAATCGCACCCCGCCAAAGTGCAGAGGCGTGATCTCGCCTTGATGAGGAGCTTAGCCATTTGTTCTTGTGGCGTGGTGATAGTTTTTGACGGCTGGTGTGAGAGAAAAACCCACTCGATGATCAGCAAGGGGTCCCTCTGCACTGCGTCCCATTGAAAAATAAGCCCATTGAGGTATGGCATTTGTCCTAAGATAATGAGTTGGAATGGGAGTGCTGGGTCAAAACGGTGTGCTTGCCTGTTGGAGAGAGCATCTTGCACCTTACCAATGGACACTTTGGCTTCTGGTGTCAGTATTCGTGGCAACGTCAGTTCATCATTACCTCGCAGGAGGTTAAACAGAGGGGCAAGGTCCTCAGTGGTGAGTCCTAGGAGTGGGCGTATCCAGTTGATGGAGCCGCAGAGTTGATGCAGTTCCTGCAAATTCTTAGGATTGTCATTAATAATAATTGGCTGTGGCTTGACGGTACGCTCAGAGATTGCTAACCCAAGATACTTCCAAAGGGCAGTTCTCTGCACTTTATCTTGTTGAATTTCAAAACCATCCTCTTGTAGTGCTGTAATAACTCTTTTTAATGACCAGTCTAGGTAGTCATCGCTTGGGGCACAGACCAGGATGTCGTCCATGTAATGGTATATAATGGCCCTGGAAGCAATTTCTCGCACGGGGGATAGGATCCGAGCGACGTACCACTGGCAGATGGTTGGTGAGTTCTTCATGCCTTGTGGCAACACCTTCCAGTGGTATCGTCGCATGGGAGCCTCCCTATTTATAGATGGTACTGAAAAGGCAAAACGTGGGGAGTCGGTCGGGTCTAGGGGGATCTGAAAAAAACAGTCTTTAATATCGATAACTGCCAATTTCCAGTCCCTGGGTAGCATTGAGGGAGATGGCATTCCAGGCTGTAGGGGTCCCATGTCCTTTAGGGCCTCATTAATCTTTCTCAAATCGTGGAGGAGCTGCCACCTGTTCTGTCCCGGCTTTTGGATGACAAATACCGGGGAGTTCCAGGGGCTATTGTTACCAGGGCTCGATGTTACCTTTCTCCAATTGCTCATCCACGAGTGAGTTGAGCGCACTTAATTTGTGTTTTGGTAGAGGCCACTGACCTACCCACACTGCGACGTCGGTTTTCCAATTCAGGCGTTGGGTAGGGCGCTCCACAGTGGCCCTTCCTAAAAACCCTGGGATGGAGCCGGTGACATCTCCATCCGGGTGCCCCATTGGGACATAAGATCCCTACCCCAGAGAGTGAAGCCAGAGTCTATAACAAATGGGCGGATAGATGCTGTCCGCTGCTCTGGTCCCTCAATCTGGATAACATGCTTACTCCTCCGGGCTGGCACAGATCCACCTATACCCGAAACGAGACCGTCCACGCTTTGAAGCTCCCATCGTGACAGCCAGTCGGTGGTAGAGATGACCGTCACGTCGGCCCCCGTGTCAAGCATACTTGAAAAGGAAACAGAAGAACCGTTGTTACAGAGTTTACACTGGGCCATTGGTCTGTCTGCTCCCAAGCTTTCCACCCAGAAGGCGCCCGGGATGGTAGGACGTTTTGGTGTTTCCTCTGGGAGTACTATGGCTTGGGCAATCTTATAGTCTCTAGGTAAAAAGAATGTGGGAAAGATGCATTTTATTACCATTTGAAAGTGTCCGTACTCATCCGTAGTTGTTACAACAGGGATCACCTCTAATTCCGGTGGCGTGGAACAGGGGTCCCCAATTACTAAAATTTTCTGTAAAGGAGTAACACGGTCAGTTTTTACCTTTATAGGATATACTTGTGCTCTGTCAAAAGTAGCTGAGGTGAGTAATTTAATGTCTATTCTGGAAGCAGTTTTTCTATTTATGTCCTCGCGCGAGGCTGCATCCTTGCGCTTGATCCTCAGTTTCCCTGCTGTGTAGCTGCTGAATGTGGTTTGGCAGGGCGTTGAGGGGCAGGCTGCTGGGTCTGTTGTGTCGGTCTCGGCCAGTTGTGAATGGGTGCTGGCACTCTACAATATTTGGCTGTATGTCCGTTCTTTCCACAGCGCTGGCATATGAATTCTGTGGGTTTTGTTGATGTTTCAGTTGCAGCCACCATCCTCCCAGGCACTCCCCCTCGTTGTTTTTGTGTTTCAGGATCTTGGTTGGTGAGGCGAGTGCAAGCCTCGGTCATTTGGTGCAGGGTAGGTGGTGGATAGAAGGGAAGAGTATTAATAATGTGTTTACAGACATCATTCGCATTGACTCTAGCTAATTCCGTTAATATAGATTGTCGTGCTGTAATATCAGTAACTTGTTTTTCAATGGCATGCTCAAGCCTGTCAGTAAAGTCCATGTATGTTTCAGTTGGACCTTGCTTGATTAAGGTATAGTTAGGAACAGTTACACTTTTTGGGGGCATGGTAGTGAAAGCCCTTTCAGCTGCACCTCGTATGGCTGCGAGAACTGCAGTAGGTGTCTGATCTGCTTGATCTTCAGGTTTAGTTAAGGGGCCGTCCCCTGTAAAGTGGTCCATTGTGATATTAACAAGGTCAGGATGATTAAGTAATGTAGGAAGCAGCTCTGAGAGGTACCGTTTCCAGGTAACCTCCCAAAGCCGGTATTCCGCAGGAGTGAGCAGGCAAGAAAAAATTTGTTTGATGTCAGCTGGGACTAAAATTGCAGTAGAAATTATAGAGGTAAAAAGGCTTTTAAAATAAGGGTTTTCCCTGCCGTGCACTTTCTGGGCTTTGCTCAACTCCTTGAGTTTATCGAAATCGAAGGGTTCCCACCTTGGGTTACGGCCATGACGATTGAAAACAACGGGGGCAGCAAAGGGGTTTGAGGGTTTTGTAGTAGATTTAAAGGGATTGTCATTGGGAGCAGCAGGAGCTGAAGGGGAGGGGGGAGCGTGGGAAAAACTGGAGGCGTGGGAAAATTGAGAAGCGTGGGAACCGGAAGCGTGGGAACCAAAGATGGCGTCGGTTCCGGCTCCCAGGTCAGGTGACAAGGGGGGCACTTCCGGGGAGGTGAGGTCAGAGGGAGGAGGAGGGAAGAAAGGATTGATCCGCCTACTAGGGGCGGGAGGGTGGGAGGAGCTAGGGAAATCAGGGGTCCGCCTTCTCGGGGCGGGCTCAGGGGAGGGGTTTGGAGTGGCGGGAAGGGAAGGTTCCTGGCGGGAAAACTGTGGAGGATGCTGGGAAGAAGAAGGAGCTTTGGCGGGCTTTGCCATGCGGCACCCACCATTTTGAGAGGAAGATTTAGGGGAAAGGCAGGGGGAAGGGAAAATGGGGGTTTGGGTCTCGGCATTAAACTTGCAAACCTTTTTTGGTTTAATAACTGGGGTAGAGGGAGAGGAGCGAGGGGTTTGTGAGGGACCCGGAGCAGCATGGCCAGTGCTGGCCCAGGAGGGTGGCCGGGAGAGGAGAGGGCAGCTGGGAGGCAGGTGGCTCTCCTTTGTGCTCTTGCACGCAGCTCCTGTCAGCTCTCTCTGCCTCAGAGAAGGGGATTTGGGTAAGAGGGGCTTGGTACAAGGGGGTCGGGGGGAACCGGGAATAGAGAGTTGGGATCTTTCTTTTACTTTCCTTTGTGTGACAACTGCACCTCTAATTATAATTAGCAAAGGGATAAATTTTTCAACAGAGGAATCTCCACAGCTCTTAACAAGAAGAAGTTTATCTAGGACTTCAATCCAAAAAGTGGGTTTGGCCACATCAGAAATACAGGTTTTGGGGAAGTAAAAGAAGATCCATCTAATAAATTTTTTTAACAGCCCTTTAGAAAACTTAAAACCACCCCCCCCTCAGGGAATCCCCAACTTGGATGTAAATCTCCCTTTGTGCCAGCGTCAGTTTATTTCCCATGGCTAAAATAGAATGCTGGGCACAAGCTTCACCCTCACAGGTGGCAAAAGGACAAAGAAACTAGAAAACCCTGAGGACTGAAAAGACAAAAAGAGTGAGAGACTTACACAAAATCTTCTCCGGCGTGGGAGGAATCACGAAAGGGTCCCCAGGAACTAAAATCCCTCTGTGAGGTCCTCTGGGCTGGAACCGGGCTCTGGAGGTGGCAGATCCAGGAAAAATCCAGAGGCGGCTCACTCTCGGAGTGACTCCTTCTAAAACGAAGGGCGCTCTACGAGAGAGGCGGACGCCAAACAAAGGAAGAGCAGTGTCCAAATGAGTACTGCAGCTGGGTTGTCCACAGCCTGTTCGGGCACCAATTGCTGAGGTCCTCGGTCCCTCAACCGGGCAGCTGAAGTTGGTTCAGGGAGCCGCAGCAACTCAGCGGAGGGACTCCTGCCAAAGTCCTCCAGCGGCCGCTGTCCGGGCTGCACTCCCCTAGGGCAGACCTCCCGTGAGGTTGCCTGGTGGGCTGGCAAGCCGAGGTGCAGAGGCAAAGAAGCCAGGGAGAGGCTATCCGTATGTTGTCCAAGAGAACCTTTATTAACAGGACGGGTCAGGGACGGACTAGCAGGGGATCTGGGTCCGGGAGCATCTTTTAAGGGAAGGGGGGTGTGGTTAACTTTAACAACCGGGAACCAATAGGGGATAACAGAACCATAGACAGACAACCGCAACATCCAATGGCAGAAACTTGCGGGTAGGAACAAAGAACATTAACCTATGAAATTTACTGAACCTCAGAACTTTCTAGAAGGAGAGGCGGTGGTCTTACACCTCAGCCTCGCCCTCTGACATACCCTCAGATGCTGATTCATCCACCCATTGGATGGCGAGGGCATGAGGGACAGTGGTAGACCACGACCCAGGGCTGGGCTGAGGCACCGCAGCACCTGGACAGACCAGACCTTTGCAAGGGACACCCGGATGATCTTGTATTCTGTAACACTAATCATCTTTGAAGTGGGACTACTTCATCATCTATTTGTCCTGTTCCTGGTAATAGTTTGGTGAATGTTTTACCAGTAAAATTTCACATAATATATATATTGATGCTCTCACAGATAAAGGTTCATAAGTATATACTTCACTAGTTGGAATTATGAACTTACTTGAAATATACATATATATATTTGTTTTACTCTTGTAATATATACTTGCTCTCCTAGTGGTAACTTTGTAGTGACTTGTAATCTATATTTACCAGTGTTAGTAGCGTATATAAACGTGTGAAATTTTTTACTTATAGTAAAAAAGTACTTAGTAGAAATTTTTATAAAGAAATTCTTAGAAACCTAGGCTCCTATGACTTTGTGTACTAAAGAATCCTGAGAAACCCATGGTCACAATCTGTACCCACAGATGGGGTAACCCTCATGGGGTCATGTCTGTGACTACCACAGGTTCTTAAAACCTTCTGTGCCCCAGTTTTCAATGGTAAGACTGTCCTCAAGCACTGAAACACTGCCCACAAGTAAAGAATTATGGACCACTTGATCCACTTGTACGTACAATAGTCCATAGGACCAGATGGGATGTACCTGAGGGTTCTGAAGGATGCTGGATACTGTCTAAATCCTTTGAAAGGTCATGGGAATTGGGGATGTTCCTGATGACTGAAGAAGGGCAGGCCTCACACCCGTTTTCAGGAAGGGAGAGGCAAGAAGAGGAATTCAACGAAGCATAGGCCAGTCCGCCACATCTCAGTCCCTGGAAAGGTTATGAAGCAAATCTCGTTAGAAACAAACAAAGAAACAAAAAAGTGATAGACGTAGCATAAGTTTAACAAGAGGAAATCATGCTTGACCAACCTTCTTGCTTTCTGCAAGAAGACAACTGATTTTTTGGATAAGGGAAGGGATGTGCATGTTGTATTCATTGATTTAGCGAGGCCTTTGACATGTTTATTCTTCTGTAGTGTTTATCTCCAAATTGATGCAAATGGGCTGGATAAATGGACAATGAATGAGAAATCAGTGCACTACCACATTGAAAGGGTTGTGATCCAAAGTTGTGTTCAAAGTCCAGCAGCCAATAACCAGTAGGGCTCCTCAAATCAGTACTGGGACTTCTACTGTTAGTGTCTTCTTTAACAACTTTATGACTCCAGTCATGCAATGAAGGGATACAGAGGGGTAGGAAGGAAAGGATGGTCTGATGAGGAGAGGGTGTTGCTCTTTACGTGAGAAAACAGTTGAATGTCTGGAAGCATCTTAAAAACAATAGGTTCAATTTTCAACTCAATGCTGTTTCTTTTAAAAGAGTGTAACTGAGTTTACTTTGAATATATTACTCATTTATATCCTGTTGAGGAAAAAAAGGTAGCTCATGGAGAAGAAATGCCAAGTGAAGTGAGAAATGGATGTTACTCTCTGAAGAATTTTGCTAAGATATTTGCTCTGAAAACTTTAAGCTTTATTCTTGGATCATACATTTGGAATCTTTTTTTTTCATATTTTAAAATCTGGAATTTATATAAAAATACTAAGAACATTACATTGCTGGGAAATAGTTTACGATTTCCTTACAAAAAAAGCAGAATTTCTCCCCTCCAGTCCCCCTCTTCTCCCATGAGTGGCCAAAGAAAAACATTTCAAAATTATATTTCAAGGAAAAAGATCTTTAAGTTCTTTTCATGCCTACCTTGAGAAGTTGGTAGTTTTTGTATAGAAACTTCCTCTAATCTGCATAAGAACAGCCCAGGTGCAGAAGGGGTGAGGACTCATCACTAGAGGATGACCAAGCAAAACCTTCTTTTACCGACAAGATAGGTTTTAAACCAGGTAAGTGAAAAGGCCAATGAATGGATTCTGCTAGGTGGGACAATGCTTTTTATTTTGCAATGTCCCCCCTTACACAGCTGATTCAGTTGTAAAACTGCCCCTCCCTCAAGGTATTGGGATATTCATATTCATGAGGATATTCACATGTAGGCCTGAAGGCATTCATCCCTTCCCATGGGGCATAACTGGCTCAGCTATGCTCATGTGAGAGGCAGCTGTCATGTCATAGGTGTCGTAAGACATCAAAGACTCCTGAGGTGCCCCCCAGACACTCATATTTGGGCCTCTCACCTCTCAGAGGACTGCACATGATCCACAGTGTTGCATTAGACAGCATAAAACTCCCCTCCACTTCCCAGAGGAGGTATCTGGGCATTCCCACCTGAACTTGAATGTGTATAAACCCACTGAACCCTATGTTTTGTGGGCTTCCCCGGCCCATGACAGGTGGAGACTGCAACCATCACTTCGATCAATGGGCATCAAAATTGCAACAATCAAGTCTCCTCACTTGATCCACACAATATTTTTCCCCTCTGCTAGCTAATCTTACCCTTTCTTTCTCTCTTTCTTTCTTTTCCTTATATGTTTTCTTAGGTGACATCTTTATACGTTTATATGCATAATAACTAAAACAGCTACATACTTCTTTTCCATTGCAACCAAATTTTTCTAAAATAAATCCTACATATATATATAAAAATTTAAAAAAACCACTGGTTTTAGTGTTCAACTCTCATCTGCCCTGAGGAATCTATTAACCAGAATCTCAATAGCCCTCACCTACAATGCCAGGTCCTAACAGCCTTGAAGGACACTCTGGCTCAGAACACTGAAGACCGTCCTCTTCTGTAGCTCTTCATTTACACAGTAACATTTATTATTGTCAGCAAGAGCCATTATAGTATTAGACAATATTTATTTTTTCTCCTCAGAATGAAAATATTAGAGATTATGTTTGGAGAGAACAACATATTCGACCTGTAAGGGCAATGAAGATAAAGGCTAGTGAAGGTTATCTATTTCCAGATAGATTTATTTTCATTCCTGTCATGGGTTCAATGCTGAGCAGCCATCACTGGGACCCACAGAACTAAGAGAAGAGGAATATATTTTTTGATTAGTGGAAAACCATCAGTCTGGGGCCAGAAAGGGAGGGCAAAAAAAAGCTCAAAGTAGTTAAAGAGTTGAGCACACATGTTACATAGGTAACATTACTGATATTGTCTAAGAAACTGAAATGCTACTCATGGGGACTTCTTTTCTTAAATATATATCTATATTGTATACCTGTACTCTCACAATATAGAGCAAGATTTAAATGTAGCAATGTCTTTGTAGGCATATGTCATGGTGTGTTTTTAAATACCAGAAGAAAAACAGATTACTTCTCTCTTTGTTGACTGAAGGCACAAAACAAGGGTTGTCTGTATTATAAAGACAAAGTTTTTTAGTATTCACATAATGAACTCACAAATGCAGCTTGCAATGAAAGCAGCGAAGCACAGGACTGAAAGACTAATTAATTAATGACTATTTGCAACATTTAGATAGTAAGACGTTCTCTTATCTCTTATCTGTAATTATGATATTGTGTTTATTTCCAGGAAAAAAAAACCCCATAATGAAAGACAGCATCATTAATTTTTTAAGTTTTAATGACACTCCATAATACAGGACAGACTGTAAGAGTGAAATTTCAAGTTCATAATAACTTAGCATTTTGCATGTATGTATAAGACTGGAATATGCATTTTATATTAATTTGTATTAAAATATTTGCATAAATTATAAGCAAAAACATAGGTCACACCACTAAATATAGTTTGTGTCTGACTCATTTACATATAAATGAAAGATCAATATACAACCAAACTCCTTTGCCATGGAAATTCTCTTACTCCTGAACTTATGACAAGTCATCAAAAAGTTGCTAAAAAAGAGACAAACAGCAAAAGATTTTTTTCATTTTCCCTCAGCCAACTAAATTTACTTCTCCAACTGGTCATCTGGGCTGACAACAGCAAGAAAGCATTTCATAGCAGATAAACAGCAAGCATTAGTCTGATTTGCCTTCCTTCAAATTAGCTCTAAAAAGAAAGCTCTTAGGCTCACTCCAGCCAAGTTTTTAAGATCTGTTCACACACCTACTCATCACATCTGCTATCAGCTCCACACTTTTAAGCACTCCCTCAAGCTGTAGTCTGAGTGGAGCACCAAGTCTGGCTAAACATACTGCAGCATATTAAAGATCCTGTAGTCAATTTGAGCTATGTGCACCCCAGCCACCCTTTCCCACTTATCTGCTAGAACTATTTGCATTCCCTGTGGTTATTAGTTCATGATCCAGTATATTTGCTTACCTATCTTCTCATATTCTTTGCAACAAAACCTTTATTTTTTTTTCCCAGATGGCTGTAACTTTAATTTATTTTGCTTTTGCAGTGGTGCAAGACCTAGGTTAAGCACCATAAACCCCTAAGGAGGCACTAGCACAATCTATTTATACCGTATGCCACAAATGAGTCTTCCTTCTCAAGCACAAGCTAAAAGCATGCCCCTTTGGATGCCATATGTTTTTGGCCCTGTAAATTATGCTCAAAACCTTTTGTTGCCGTATTGTGAGTTAATGACATCTATCAATTCCAAATATAAGTAAGAAAATAACTGCTTTAGTGAGGAACAGCTTTGTGCTCAGCTTTCTGCTCTCTAGGCTATCCCCTTATACTTAAGGGCTACTCTTGGTAAGAAACCCAGAGGCACCTACAAAAAAAATCAGACTGAATGCTTCTACTAAGACTTAGTTCTCTGTCAGACTGCTCCTAGAGGAAAACTGCTTCAGCATTCCTGTTTTTTTCTAAGCTGTCAGACTAGTTCACCAGGCCAATTTTGGTCAGTTTTTCACTTCTTCAAACTTTCCATTTGAAGGCTTTGAAAGCTTCCAAAATGATCAGCTGGTCAATCTCTAGAATAGTACGTGAACGTTCCCAAATGTCTGCTTTAATCTGGCTGTAATTCTAGATTGCCACTAGATCAGATTCCTGGCAAGAAGTCTCTTGTCAATAAAGCAATCAACCTGCTGACTCACTGCTCACTGGTCATTGGGATCAGCTTTGAAACCAGTAATATCATTGTAGGTCCAGGTTTGGGGCTCATTTTTCTAAGACTCCTTGGCATGGAGGTCTGGCCTGAGGCCCTAGTAAATTAACTTCTCATCATCTTGGGACGAACCTGAAATGGACTAAGGTACTCCTGTTTCAGACAGTGCATTTACCCTAGCTCTTCTATTTCCAGTTGTTGTACTTCCTGCTCTAAGGCCGTTACTGCCACAGGGAAATACCCATTTTTGATATATGTTCTGGGCCTTAAAAAGCAAGACTGTGCCTCAATTTTGCAAGCTTTGTAATGTGTGCATTTCTCTCTGACTGAGGACTGATAAATACTGAAAACCAAATTTACTGCCAAAACTCAGATTTGTAATTAGCTGTTACTTCTTTTCCATCAAAGCATTACATGCAGTGCTGCGGATCGGTAGTAGCAAGGAAGCCACAGAAGAATTGCTTCTCATTTGGACTACCTTCCCCAAGGGAGGATGAATAATGAGACAGAAAGAGCAGGGGAAATGTTTTTCCTCCTCCCCATCATCCAGCCAAAGCACTAATGCTTAAGGTAAAACTTTATAAATCTGTAGCAGACTGAAAGCTTTGTTTTGGCCCAGCATAAGTTTTCTCTTTGTTATCAAACTTTTCTGTAAGTCCTCTCTGAGTTTTCATTCCCTACATAAGGAATTTTCACTCACAACATATATTCCTCCTGTATATTTTACAGGCTTTTAAAGTTATATATATATATATATATAAAAAATTCTTGTTTTTCCCTCCTGGACAAGGAAAAATTTTGATGGTTTATTACAACATGCATTACATGACTCCAAGCACTGGGCTCTTAATCCTATGCTTGTGTTAGGGGCAGCATTTCAAAGAGTTTACTGGTGGTTGAAAAGTTTTCTTTATTGTTTATTAATTTAGTGTGCCAGCTGAAATCACACTACATTGTTTCACTGCAAGTTATATTTTCCCTTGTGAACAAGAAGAAAATATTTTTATTGATACTTTATTCCTTTATCATTTTCTCCAGACATTTATATTTCAGAGTATTATTTCTTCAGTTTATCTTCAGAATATCTGTTTTCAGTATAAAAAGGAGTCTCAGTATGGAGAAAGGTAACATTTCTACTTCATCCACTGTATCCTGGAAAGAGATTATTTTTGATTGCCATCCTGTTAACTATTTATATGTTGATATAATTTTCATCTTTTTTATGTTAGTTTGTGGAAAATATTTTGTGTGTTTATGATTAAAAATATATATTTAAGTAGTAATATGATTGAAGCATAATTGTTTATTTGATTCAATTTTAATTACATAGAAAATAATTGAAAGCACCAGATTAAATGTCAGCTCATTTTCTGAACAGTGTGTTTTTCCTAAGCTATGGAAAATTAATAGAAACTTCGTCACAGAAATGATGGTATTTGTGGTTTTACTGTAAAATATGGAAACCATTCTTTTTGCTCAGCTACACTAATGTCAGATTTATTTCAGACTTGGCTTTTTCATCATCTTGAAAAGTGATCATCAGTTTGTGGAGGTATGTCAAAAATCTCCTAAAGGAAAGCCTTGAGCACAATTGTCATGCCACCTATCTTTTGAACATTCCAACATAGAAATTACTTTTGAAAAAATTTATATTTTTACTCATTAATGTTATCTGTCACTTTCTATGGTTTGAAATCTGATGATTTTTCTGCTTTAGAAAGGAAGTTGGCTTAAGATATCCCATGCTCTTGGCACTGTAATATTGACTTAATTTCAGGAAGCTAATGGGTTAGTGTCTGACAGAGACTTTCCCTAAAATGCTACCTCAATCGGCAAGACTATATGTGTCTCAGTTCCTTAACTGTTAGACTCCATCTTCTACTAAAACAACAAATGCTTACTGTGTGAACGTGCAGCTTCTTGAACAGTAAATTGCCAAATTCTATTATACTCCTTGCATTCTCTCAGAGGAGGAGTCACCTGCTGTTTCTTTTTCAAAGTGCCTTTGCCTTCTAGCAGCTCCCAAGTCCGTTTTTGGTGACTGCCAAGTGCTACCACATTACAGACAGTAAAGAAGAAAAGAAAAATTACTAAAATAGTCCAGTTTAGGCTAGTATTATGTTTGATGGACAAGAGAGGTAAAATTATCGTAGCTCCAATTCTGCAATTCTTTCAGTCAGTCATCTGAAATGCCTCAGGGGACAAATGTTACGTATTTTCCAAACCCCTTCTGTATCTGAGCACATAGTTATTACTTTAACAATTCTCTATTTCTGAGGTTACCTCAACATATCTAGTTTTTTTGAAAGATTCAACTTCATGGCTGGTATACGGAGACAAACCAGAAGTCAATAATAACATTTTTTTGGATTAGTAAGGGAGTTATCCCTGTGAGAATTTCTGGAATTGAGGCCCCCTCCAGACATCAGCGTGCAAACATGACAGACATGCCACTCTAAACTGGCAACTAGTACCTTTCCAGTCTGGTCACCCAGACAGCAGTGTAGAAAGTCAAAAAAGCAAGTAGAAAATTACCCCTGCATGCAGGAGGTAGGGCACACGAAACTAGGCAGGCCTCACAAAATTCAACAAACAGCTGGAAGTTTTTACACACATAGAATAGCAATGCTTGAATGCACAGAATCTTTTGTGTGGAAAAAATAAAATTCCTAGATTAAGTAGATTCGTTGGGGATTTTCTGGAAATGTGTATCTGCCTGAAAAATGTGCAAATGCCCTTATGGCTCTCACCATAAAACATACAGCATGGGCCTGAATTCAAGAGCAGAATTTCTCTCCCACATCCACAACAGTTTTCAGATTTTAGTTTCTGGATTTATCCACTCTATACACACACACACACATGTATTTATAATCATTTTATTTTAACATAACTAAAAGAGAACTAAGATACCCTGGGTTTAGCTGTGAAAACATTGAAAATTGCTTCTTATCACTGAGTTCTTGTATGACAGATTTTGATACATTTTCTGGTGAGATGCTGCTCTTTTCCCCACAGCTGCCCATATTCAGTGAATCAATCATAGGCCTTCCCAGGAACAAGCAAGTAAAGCCATTTTCCCTGTGAGTTTGTTTCTCACTTACATAAATAAGCAATATATCCCTTGACTGTATTGCTAAAGTTTACTTAGATTCATTCATCAGTATATATAGTAATGCTTTTAGTAAACTTTGCCATGCAAAATGTCTTTCCCAAAGAGAAATGTTACACAGCTCCTGTCACCTAAATGCTAAGGTATGCTAAATTTTATGAAAATCCACAAGAAAATTGAAGAAACTTAATGTTCAAGCAAAAAAAAAAAAGATAAGCTACTCCAATCAAAGTCAAACCATTGATCAAAGATTTTTAGGGTAAATATTTTCCTTTTTGTTGTGAATGTACCAACGCTTTCTCAATTGTTTCACATTACTGAACCAATTAATCGATTAACTAGTGCATGGTATACAGATGAGCCAACTGAAACATTATACAAAGAGACAAATGATCAAACATTCATTTCTGATCTTGTTCTTTTTCCAATTTATACTTCTATGTAAATTTTCAGTTCTTGAATCTGGTTTGTGGCAGCCAATGTACCCTGGGCTGTGCAAAAAGAAGCATGGCCAGCAGTGTGAAGGAGGTGATTCTCCCTCTCTTTTCTCTCATGAGGCCCCATTTGGAGTACTGCATCCAGCTCTGTCATCCTCAGCACAAGAAGAACAGGGATCTACTGGAGCAAGTCCAGAACAGGGTGATAAAGATGACCAGAGGGCTAGAACACCTCTCTTACGAGGAAAGTCTGAGAGACCAGGGGTTGTGGCCTTTCAATACTTAAAGGGGACTTATAAAAGTGATGGAGAGAGACTTTTTACCATGCCTTTAGGACAAGGGTCAGTGGTTTGAAACAGAAAGAGACTAGATTTAGATTGGACATAAGAAGAAATACTTTACTAGGAGGGTGTTGATGCCCTGGGACAGGTTGCCCAGAGAAGCTGTGGATGCCCCATCATAGGAAGTGTTCAAGACTAGGTTGAACAAGGCTTTGAGCAATCAGATCCAGTGAAAGATGTCCTTGCCCATGGCAGAGAGGTTGGACCAAGGTGATTTTTAGAGGCCCTTTCAAACCCAAAATATTCTCTGATTCTCTAATCCTATATGCAAGTTTGTGTGGTATGTGGTGCTCTGTGTGTGCACCTACTGGCAATACATGCTTTCAACCCTGCAAGTAGCTGCAGGGACAGGCATGCAGCTGTGGCAGCATTGCGTCTCTTGGGCTGCTGGATTTGGCCCAATTCCCTTAATAGTTTTGTGATTTAGAAATTACACCAAAATTTGTTGCTCATCTTATGAATTTGATCACTACCTTCAGCAGGGGGGCTAGAGTGTAGCAAATACATTGTGAGAAGTCATCCAAGATATTATGGCAGCCATTATTCACTATTAAGATGCAGAATCATTGTAGTATTCTGAAATGGAATAAATCAAACAAAGTGAATAATATCTCTGATGAAAATTGTATTTAAATAGCCAGAGTTTTTGTGCTGGTTTGGACAAATTTGGAGGAAAATATCCTCTGATAGAAGGCAGGTTACAACCACCCCTCTCCCACCAGGTTTGGGAAAAAAGAAATTTTCCTCGGAGGAAAGTGAAAGAGATAAAAAACTATGTATTTAACAAACACACAGGAAAAGGATAATAATGCTAAATAATAAAACCTCTTGCTGTGGAGAGAAACCTGGGAAGATTTCAGAGTCCTTCTGTAGGTGTGGTCTCTCTCCTCTTCCTCGGAGCTGGGTCGTGAGCCCGCCTCCAGGGCCTTGGAGGAAAATTCTCCCGATGTATTCTGATGTCGTTGAAACAATCCAGAATAGAAGAAGGTGAAAACCAAAGTCCCAGGAAAACAAAGTTCAACTCTCTGTCTCCCTCTGGAGAAAAGGAGCTGAAAACTGGCTGAAAAGCAAGAAGGGTGCTTCCTCCGCTCTTGCTACCTCAGAAGCAGAGGAGTGTATACCTGTGTTTTTAACTGTTTTGAAAAGTTCGCTTGGTTTTTTTCCTCTCCCGCCTCTCATGCTCAGTTTAAAGGCACAGAAAAGGCACAAAATTAATTTCTGGGCATAGAACACCGATACGGGATACAACATTATAAAGTCACTCCAAGACAGTGTTTTATCAACATTTTTACAGTACTAATGAATGTCCAGAGTACTGAATCATATTGAAAATAAGCAACTGGGAAAGGCCCTGGAATGGCTCTTAACATGATCCAAGAAAAGAACACCCCAGAGCTGTGGTCTGTCAGGCCAGATTTTTGACAGAGTACTGTTTCCTCTTCCTTTTGTATCTCAGTGTGCTGTTTTCTTGTTTGTTTCTTTCAGGGTTTTGTGGCCTTTTTTTTTCATAGAAATGAACATGTTGAAAAAGTTTTCCTTTGTAAGAATCTTCTGAAAGTATTAAACAACTTCTGGATTTTTTTTTTTTTTTAATAGTGAGTTGTCTGTTTTCATGATTCCATTGTCAGCAAACAGTATATAAAATGCAATGCTACACTTGGCTTCATTTCTTACACAAATACTGTTCATCTTCAATAGCCAAGACTAGATTGTCACAGAACACCTGCTGGCAGACGAGAGTAGTAAACGAGAGCAAAGAAATACTCTCTATAAAATTATTCCAGAATGGCCTTGTCAAATCAAAAGTTGAAAGTTCCAGCTTGGAGAAATGAGAAGTAATATGGGAAAATTTACATTGCTGATTCTTACTGTTTAAATCTGCAAAGTACCAACCAATGTAACTGAGCATCCTCAGCACCACTGCTCCACAATTTTCAGGACTGGAACCTCAATAAATGGAAAGGTCTGAACTCACTGTGGGAAAATCTGGCCCTTTTATGAGCACTGCATTTAATACGAACAACCAAGGTAAGTAAAAGAAGGATATACCTTTTATCCCTTGTTACTCAACGTGTTGTAACCATTCTCGTACTCCAGTGTAAACTTTCATTTTACAATGAGTGTAATGAAAAAAAACAGTGTTTTTTCTACTTTAGATCTCAAGCCCACAGATTTTCACAGACTCACAGAATGGTTGGAAGGGACCAGTGGAAGTCATCTAGTCCAGCCTCCCTGCTCAAGTGTGTTACTCATGATTATGTCCAGACAGCTTTTGCATCTCTCCAGAGAAGGAAACTCCATAATCTCTCTGGGCAATGTGTTCCAGTACTCAGTCACCCTAACAGCAAAGAAGTTCTTCCTCATGTTCAGGTGGAACTTCCTGTGTTCCAGTTCCTGCCATCACCTCTTCCATCACCACTGAGAAGAGCCTGGTTCCATCCTCTTGACACCCTCCATTCAGATATTTATCGATGTGATCCCCTCTCAGTCACCTTTTCTCAAGGCTAAACAGGCCCAGCTCCCTCAGCCTTTTCTCACAAGTGAGGTGCTCCTGTTCCCTCATCATCTTTGACCTCTACTGGACCTGCTCCAGGAGCTCCATGACTCTCTTGTACTGAGGAGTCCAGAACTAGACACAGTGCTCCAGCTAAGTCCTCACCAGGGCTTTCATATGCAGAAAGCAGAAAGATTTTTATGCAGAAATATATTAAATCCTGTTTAAGCCATTAGAAATATTTTAGAAAGCAATTCTTCAGCAGCTGAAGGCTTTCTGTGATCAAAAATCCATGATGCTTTTACCCAGATTTTTTCACTGGTGAAGGTCACTTCAAAAACAGTGAGTATATCAGCAATGTATCAGAAACATCAGAGAAGAAAGCTGAGTGTGAAACTGTATTTTAAAATTGTGCCTATATTTTCAGTACTATAAACATCTTACATTCAAAACCATACTTCATTTTTTCCTCCCTTTCCACCCCAGCCTGAAATAATGAGGCTCATTTAAATGAGATTTTAAAAAACAATATATTTTAGATTTTTTTTTGTTAGACTGGATGGTTTATAAGCCTTAGGCTTCTCATTTTCAAGCTTTCCCTCTACAACTATGAAATCTAAGTGTTCACATTTTTCATAATGAAAGCTACGATTGCTCAGCAATCTTATATCTTCAGGAGCTGAGATTAAGAAAAAAACATCAAATGCAACAAAATGCATGTTAAAGTCAGAGGAGTTGGCAACACCGTGTTTTAGTTGCTATCTAGCAGTAAAATCATGTTGAATAACAGGTTTATTTATAGTAGGTGAAGCCCATGAGTATTTAGAGAAAAAGAATTAAGTTTACAGTAATAAAAAGCGATCAAATACCCATTCTCTGACTTTTCTAATCAGGGGGATTCTGCCTCTCAGTTGCTATATAGGCAACAACCTGACAACAATTAAGCTTATATCCTATATTACTGAAGGCAAATGAATTTCGATTTTGCTCAGATTGCCACACCTCATTCTAGTTGTGTTTGTGGTAGCCAGAATTAATGGCTCATATGAAGTCAGTGATATACTGAGAAGAGAAATGATCTTAACTGACTGTTTTAAATTCACACAGGACAGTTCTTACTTTCTTGTAGATATAGCACACTTTGTCACTCTTAATGATTTCTTGCTTTATACCAACTAGTCTAAGTCCTCTTTAGAAAGCAAGATTTACTGTATCTTGAAAAAAGAAGCTTAAGACATCATGAAGTGCCTTATCAAAATATATCTATGCACACTGGAATATGCAATTATAAGCAATCCAATAACATGTTCTCATCGAGATACTCTATCAATGACCATAAAAAGCCTTTATCTTTAATGTGCTTTGAGATTATGGTGAGGCTGATACAGGTACAATCTTTTTTCAAAGAACTGAATATTCTGTGGTAGAAGAATATCCTTTATACCAATTTTCGGATGCTAAGCTTTAACAGAACAAAGACTGCTTGAGAACAATTCTCAGTGGCAGTACGTTTTTAAGCCAGCTATGGTGTTAAACATGAGAAAGTGAAAGGCAGCTTTACTTTTTTGCCTACATATAAGCACAATCTTCAAACTGTCAAAGTGCCTTAACTTTCAGTAACTTCAAATTTAAAACTTGCTTTAATTTTTTTTAAAAGTAAAATGTGTGGACAAAACCCCGCTGAAGTACAACACATCATAATGGAAGAAGCTAACCAATCCTAACATACAGTGCAGGAAATAAGGGGTGAAATTGTTCTCCCTAGGTACTGCACTTAGAAAGTCCTAAATAGAACAGGATCACAATCCATCTGATATGAGATTTGGGTTTGTTTGGTCTTTATCCCTGCTGGCCATTTTCTCTTCATGTTGGAAAGAGGGAATTTTGAGTATTTTGCCAAAGACATTAAAAATCTGCTTGGCATCTAGCAAACTGGTATGTTTAAACTGCAGGCAAGTCCTCTCAACCTGTACAGAGTGATTGCAACATCTGTACAGAAAGCATTTTCCTAATATGGACCTGCTGTTTGCAAACAGAGAAGGACTTGTGGGTGGCTGGAGGCCATCTTGAGCATAAGAGGCCATGAAATGATAGTTTTCAATTCTTGGAGAAGTAAGGAGGGGAATAAGGAGAACTGCTAATGTGGAATTTGGAGGGCAGACTTTGCCTGTTTAGGACCCTGGCTGAAAGAGTCCTTTGGGAGCCAGTCCTGAAGGGGCAAAGGAGTCCAGAAGGACTGGAAATTTTTTGAGAAGGAATTATTAAATGAGCAGAAGCAGACA
The DNA here is from genome assembly GCA_026261815.1 of Monarcha castaneiventris obscurior. Classification (NCBI taxonomy): domain Eukaryota; kingdom Metazoa; phylum Chordata; class Aves; order Passeriformes; family Monarchidae; genus Monarcha; species Monarcha castaneiventris. Next base: position 1,380,928 of record JAMPIT010000059.1, read on the forward strand.
ATCCCCATGTGTTGAAAGATGAGATGAGGGGGAAGAAGACCAGCTAAGAGCTTTGTCTGAAAGCCAGGAAAAAGAGGAGAGTTTATGACCATTGGAAGAAAGGGAAAGCCACTCAGGAGGACTACAAACTTTTCATGAGATTCTGTAGGGAGAAAATAAGAAGGACCAAAGACCAACTGGAACTTAATATTGTTCCTACCAAAAAATAAAAACTCAAAACAAAACCAAAAAACATCCAAAACTCAATGAAAATATGTTCTTTAACTATATTTGCAACACAAGGATGGTTATGGAAAATCTTCATCCTTTATTTGCTGCAGGGGGAGCAAAGGATGAGGACAAGAGAAGCCAGCCTTCAGTTTTGTCAGGAGAGGTTTAGATTGGATATTATGATGATTTCACTAAATGGGTTATTGTGCCGGTTTTGGCCAAGATCCAGCAATATATCCTCTGGGAGAAAGGCAGGCCACAACCACCCTTCGCCCCACCAGGCTCGGGAAAAAAAATTCCTCGAAGGAAAGTGAAGGAGATAAACCCTATTTTATTAACAAACACACAGGAAAAGGACAATGATACTAAATAGCAAAACCCCTCACTATAACGAGAAAACCTGGGAAGAAATTAGAGTCCTCTTGTGGGTGTGGTCCCTCCTTCTCGGAGTTGCTGGGGCGGGGGGTGGGGGGTGGCCTTCGGCCCCCTCCGGGCCTGAAGAGAAGTTCTCCTGATGTGTTCTGATGTTGTTGAAACAGTCCAGAAGAGGGGAAAAAAAAGAAAAACCCACCAAAGTCCTAGGAAACACACTGGAGAAAAAGGGAAGGAGGGAAAAAAACCCCAAAAACTGGCTGAAGAGACAGGCAGGGTGCTCTCTCTCCGTGCTACAGCCACTGGAGAACGCAGAGCCGTCTCTATCTCTGTGCCCTTGGGAACTTGCTTTGAAAAGTTCCTTTTTTTCTTCCTCTCTTAAGCTCAGTTTAAAGGTACAGAACTAATTTTCTGGCATAGAGCCGTGATAGGGGATACACATCATAAAGTCACCCCAAGACAGTTATCCATCACTGAAGCAGGCTGCCCAGGGAAGTGGTTGAATTACCTGGATATATTTAAAAGACACGTAGATGAGTCACTTAGGAACATGGTTTAGTGAGGTACTTGGCAATGTTAGGTTTTCCAACCTAAAGGATTCTATGATTCTAGATATAAAACATATGTGGCATATCCATTATGTATGCACTGCAGAGACATCCTGAGTCTTACGCATTCATAACCCACATTTTGGCCATCCAGATTATTCAAAGGCATAGAACTTTCTGAGAAATAAATATTTAAGTCAATACTTAATATAGCAATTAAGCTTAAATTTAAATAACATAACCTACCAAAATCCTGAAGTCATTTATCTGGTTCCTGAACTAACATAATGGGAAACAGACATAAAATATACTATAGACTGCTTTGGTCTTTGAACTAGTATAATCCTTAAGTTAATAAAATGGTTATGTTATATGATTATGACATACATGTTCTTACAACTCAAAGTCCATTCAGATGAATCTAAGACAAATGTCACTGCAGTTAATTTCTAAGCAGTTATCCCATTAACTGTGAAGGACTGGATGGATGCTATGAGCCTAATACTGGAAGATATCAAAAATTCAATGTGTTGCTTCACCTGGCAAATTCCTGTATCAATCACAAGACACTGAGACAAGGAATGATACTGAAGTTGCTTGTTTTGAAGTACACAGTGTAGGAATGATTCACTCATCTTCTTAACTTTTATGAAACAATTGTATCAGAGAAGTTTTTTTCTTTCTGGTAGATTAAAGTTTGGCAACACTTCCCTTCTATCCAACAACATTGTTCAGACAAGCCAAAATATTTTATGCAAATTTAATTAGGACACTATTTTTAGGGAATCCATTTGTGAATCCCTTGCTACATTATCCTGTCATAGAAGAGAGAATCAGAGCAGGCATAAATTTTCAGCAGCAATGGCATCTTTTAAATGCTTTGCTCCAGGGATCAGCAGAAGAGATGGAGAGCTAGGGTTCATCTGCTCCTGGGGCAGTTTGAGCTGGGAGACACAATTAGTCCTGCTGGCTGTGGCCCCAGAATTACCTACTGCTCACTGTGACTGTCCAACACCCCCCTCAGCAACAAATCTGGCATTTTGTGGCTCTGCTGGATAGAACAGTCAGTGGCACCAAGGCCATTTTGCCACTTCTAGGACACTTACCAGGTTAAACTGCTGCTCACTTTAACATGCTCAGAACAGTTACAGAGAGATCCAAATGGAAACTATAGTTTTTCAATAAGAAAAGTCTTAAGAGATGGACTACAAACAATACATAAGGAAAAGAATTTTAGTTTTCATTTTAATCTCAGTGCTGAGCAAACCCCTGAAGTCATCCCAAAATGGATTTCTCCTCTTCTGGTCAAAATTTGGTTTAGATTACCTGGGAAAATATGAGTGGACTGGTCCAGTGCAAACTTATGATCTGTACTTATAACTGAAAATAAGCATAAGTAGTAAAAAAATAAGACAAATGCATAAAATAAGTAGGAAAATCTATTTATCTTTCATAAGAGGAGATTCCCAGTAAGTCTTTGTGTATGTGAGTGTGTATATATATACATATATATATAGCTCTTTATATGCTGGAAACCTCCAGTAACTCTTTATATTCTTCTAGACAAAATGTTCAGCATACAGCTAGACAAGTCCATAATATACTGGGTGAGCAATTGACTGATGGGCCAGACTAAAAGTTATAGCAAATGAGAGTACATCAGGCTGGCGGCCAGTCACTAATGGGCTTCACCAGGGTTCAATTTAAGGGCTAGTGATTTTTAATTTTTTAAATTATGCAGGAGTAGAATGCCTTTTTAGTAAGTTTGCCAATGATATTAAATTAGGAGGAGCTGTACACTCCCTTGAGGTTAGAGACACCTTATGGAGAGATGCGAATAGTCTGGAGAGCTGGGAAATCACCAATCATATGAAATCTAACAAAAGCAAGTACCGGATTCTCCACTGAAGATGGCATAATGTTGGTTCTTCATGAAAAGTGGGGGACAAGAGACTGGAGAACAGTGGTTGATGGCAAGTTGAATGTTAGTCAGCAGTGTCACCTGGCATCTAGGTGGGCTAGCTGTGACTTGGGTGTATCAAACACAGCATGGAGGAGGATATTCCCACTGCACACTGGTGCAGTCCCAGCCACTAGTACTGTGCATAGTTTTGAGTGGCCCAGTGGAAGAGAGACATCAAATTATTAGAGTGTGTCCAGAGAAGGGCGACCAAGATGATGAAACATTTTAAGGTCAAGGCTTAAGATTTAAGGTCAAGGTTTAAGAGGAGTGTCTGAGGTGACTTGACTTGTTCATCTTAGGGAAGAGAAGGCTAAGAGGTGACTTCATCACAGTCTACAACTTCTTCAGTGTGGGACAGTGGAGGGGAAGGTGGTGATCTCCTCTCTGTGTTGACCAGTGTCTCAGTTTCAAAGACAGGTGTCAGACAAGAAAGGCAGGAGCCTCCCCTGAAATGGAAAATGCAACCCCCTTCCCCTCCAAATTATTATAAATTTGAAAAAAAGGGGCTTTCCGGCAGAGATATGAGGGATAGGAATAACAGTTCTTTACTAGTAAATATATAGGTATAACAACACAAACAAACAACAATAGCTGTGGCAGTGACAGCAAACAGCAGCACAAACCCAGTGCGGCCTCTCTCGGCCTCAGGCCCTTTCCCCTGGGTGCAGTTCCTCTGGGGCGGCTCCCAGTGAGCAGGGCAGGTGCGATGGTTCCCCTGCGGCTGCAGGGGGCGCTCTGGAGCGAGCTCGGGCAGCACCGGTAATGGCAGCACAGGGTCCCGGGAGGGATGGATGAAAAGCCTCACAAACCCCTGGGTGTCTGACTGGATCCTCAGGAACAGCAGGTTGGAACAGCAGGGGTGAGCACAGATCCCGGGTGGCAGCGAGATGCACCAAACTCCAGCGCTGCAGCAGAAAAGCCTGGCAGGTCACAGCGTAGGAGCTACAGAGTAGTGAAAGCTCCGAGCAGCAGCAGTGGCAGAGCGGCAGTGGCCCAGCTCCCAGCGGGACAGGGAAAAGAGCAGGCTTAGAGATCCCGGGGGTTCGCCCGTAGAAAGCAAAACAGCCGAAGAAGCAGAAGCTTGCAGTGCTGACCAAGACACCCACACTGAAGGCAGGCAGCTCCCAGACTGAACGCTGAGAACACCAGGCAGCCCCCCGGGTGTCCCAACCCCCAAGGTGACAAAAGGGTGGCTCGTTGGACCCCGCCCCTGTGGCCAGGTCTTTTGTTTTCTCTTAAGCACCCAGTAGTTTGTCCCCTGGCAACTAGTATGGGGAAAATTCTTTAAGAGAAAAACAGGCTAACTCCTAAACCCCAACAACCAGTGATAGGACAGAAGGAAATGGGAATGAAGCTGCATCAGGGGAAGCTCACATTGGACATTAGGAAAAGGTTCTTCAGTGAGAGAGTGGTCTGTCACTGGAACAGACTCCCCAGAGAAGTAGTCATGGCACCATGTCAAAGTTCAAGCAACAGCTGGATGACTCCCTTAATCTGTTTGTAGGTTGTCCTACAAGGAGCAAGGAGTAGGGCTGGATGGTCCTTATGGTCCCCTCCAACTTGAGATAATATATGATTCTATTATTTAATGTATATTTAAAAATATAAAAATATATTGATAATTTGTAATTATATATGTGTATGTATGTATGTACATGAAGTTGCCTGTTTTGTCTTTTCTGACTATGGAAATCCAGTCATCAAAGAAGCAGCAAGAGTAGAACTCAGGCATGCCTGACTCACATAGCTCATTTCCAAGCACTTTAGAACAGTCTCTCTTGAATAACTCTGGTTAATTTCTTAATTTATTTTCTCCTTCCTACTGATTTAACAATCTTTTACCCAATTAACCATCATCTTCTTGAGGCCAAGATGAAATACAGCTATTAGTATGATGTTTTCTTCTGTGTAGTAATAAAACACTTAAAATATAATAAACCCCTTAAAATTAAAAGTATGAATTCCTCCTTTCTGCTTACATTGATTTTAAATATATTTTCCAATAGTCAGAAAGCAAATATATCTTCCATCTCCTTTTCTTTATCTTATTATAAAAATTGAGCTGTCAGTTCTGTCAAAATACACATATTATAATCAGCTGGTAAGCATATAGCCCTTGTTTGCTATAACTGAAATTAGAAGTACTAAAATTATTTGGTCCTAGATATCTATCCTAGCTACTATTTCTCTCAGATTTGTCATATGAAACTTATCCGTACACCCAGTTTGAATACATTAAAAACTCAATTTTGCTTATCTTTTGGTATGGGAGTTTTAATTTCAGAACCTTCATGTAAACTTTGCTCTTTCAAATGCTTATGAAAATTCATCCAAAGCCAGACAGATATTTAGAGAGTTCATACAAAGAACAAATCAATTATTGAACCAATGCACCTTTTAAGATCAAAGCAAAGAATCAATTAGAACTGCAGAGAAGTTGATCACAGAGGCAAAAGGATACATGACAAGATCCAAAATTACTTTCTAGAGGGATGATGACAAAATCGAAAGGAAATAATCACTCCTCTATTATTGAGAAAGATAATTGAGAAATATATAATCCAAAATATTTTCCACAGAGGAGAAACTCCTCAATATCTCAGTTTTTAAAAAATCAAGCTATTTCTTTTGCCAAATTTCAAAATAATACTGATACTAGGAGTCTTCCAGATAAGTGTAGCAAGTCCTGACAAAGGCAAAAATCCTGGACTTTTGAGAATTAGAAGCTGAACAACTGATAGTCTTCTTCAAAAATACAAGTAGGAAAACTCAGAATTTATGCGTAAGTATGTGATTCATAAAAGATTTCAAGTGGGAAAACTGCTCTTGAGGTGCTAACATCCAACTCCCATTTGTGACAGTAATTGTTCAGATTCCCTTGAGTCTCTGGGCCTGAAAAGCTCACAGCTGAGCTGTCAGCCAACCTCTCCAGCTGCTAAAACAGGATGGGCCTTTCCTTCAATTTTTGACATAATTAGAAATAAATTGTAAACAGAAAAAGTATTTTCAACTGGTATTTGTTCCCTAATTAGTTGAATCATGAATTCAATGCTGATCACATTTGTAATGTTTTGCCATATGAATTATTTGGGTTGAAAAGGACTATATATATAGTATATAAAAAATGTATGTGTATATATTCTACATAAGTATATATATATTATTAATATATACTTTAAATGTATGTGAAACAGGAAAAATGAAAAATGAAAAATGAAAAATGAAAAATGAAAAATGAAAAATGAAAAATGAAAAGCAAATGCAGACAGTGTCTAGTTTTTGCTGTGTTTAGTCTGACTTATAGATGTTCTTATTATTAACAAACTTATGCATGTCAGGAAATTAAAACCTGCAGCAAAAAAGATAGCTTCATGTCAGGCCTTTATAAATAATAAAAAAAAAGAAAAATAAAACTGAGGAAGAAAAAGGGTAAGAAAAAAACTGGGGCTAGGAGAAAAGGTGGTAGGATTCACTTATAAACCCCAAGTTTGAATAAATGGATATGGTGAATAGTACAGGAAAATACATAATTTACATATTAAAATTATAATTTGAGTAGAATTAGTTAATTCTTAACTAATCTTATTCAGCATTGTTTATAATTCAATTGATGAAAGAAAAATACATTCAAATTGTTAAACTACTTTTCCCTCACAAACATTGTACATCAAGTTTTAGACTGAAAAATTAAAAACCTCGTCCCATTTTATTGCTGTATTTTCATTTTTCATAGTGTTTTCTAGCTGCAGTGTAAATACACATAATTTCATTTTTTCATCTTTGCACGATTTTTCTGCTGTGCTGGACGGAAATATATTTTTCTTCCTGAGGGGCTAACTTCAAGTATTTATGCTGTGTCCTTCATAAAAAATATATGCTTAGATTTTACTGTATGGTGTGAAAAGAGGCAGCAGACTTCTTGCTTAGAGTAAGAATTGAGCTAAGTTCATCAAAATCTGCTTGTGAAAATGTGGCACTCTGGTACCAGTCCTGCATTTGCTCTGCTGCAGTATTGATAGCTTATTAGGCAACTTACCCAGTATTCAGTCAAAATTCTTGGAGCTGCTATTAACAGAACATACCACCACTGGAGCATGTTAATGCGGTATCAGGTTGATTGGGCAGTAAGTATTTGTGCCTATGATTTTTCCAGTCATCTATTTGCTGCTGTAAAATATGAGAGAACCTTCTACAGATTTCTTGCTGGAGGAGACTTTGCCATTGGTTTCTCTAGCAAGTTCCAGCCTCTAGTGAGGTACCCCATAGTGTACATTACTGATCTACACCTCATCTTCTTCAGGACACAGGTGGCTTCAGATGGCTCATGAGGATACATCTGTTATACTGAAGGAGCAGCCATACAAATCTCAGCCTCATACATGCAATTTGGAATTAAAAACACCAAATCTAATCAAGGCCACTTGAGAATCTGTATATTATTTGACATGGAAGGATGACAGAGAATTAATTTCCAGCAGAACTGAAATAGCTACGTGTAACCTGGCCTTTTTTTGAAGACAGCTACCCCATGAATTGCAAACTATCCTGAGAACGGGGATTAGAAGCAGTGACTGCTTGCTAGTATCTGGCATTCCAACAGAGAGAAGGTGTGAAGTTAACCAGAAGGCAAAGAGGTCCTGAGAGCTGGAAAACATCAAACAACCTGGTTGCCTTTCCCACAGAAAACTTCCATCAATAAATGAAGAAGACTTTTCTAACCTTTTTTAAAGAATGGCGATCAGCTTAAAAGAAAAACATTATGTGATGTACTTATTTGGAACCAATTCATCTGTCTGTAGAGTTGTTTTAATGGCCCGTTGACTTTAATGGCTCATTCATTACAGCAAGTATAGTGGAACACAAAACAGCTGAAGAGATATTTTCAAAGGTGTAGAAAGAACTCATTCTGCTATATTGGAAGGAACAGGTACATACTTTCATATTTTAAATCAGACAACTTAGAGTTGTAGGATTATTACCTATCTCCAACAATGCAAAAAATAATTGAATACAGAAAATATTTTTGTTGATATAGAATGCAAGTACCTGTATAATGGTAAGGTTTGGAACAGTTGCTATGAAATACTGCTAAATATTATCTGTTTGATCAGTAATAAAGTTATCAAATATCTTTAGTGGGGTTTGGGATTTACAAATGGTATAATTAGCTTCTCTATGCACACAAAGCAGCTTACCTGTATTCAATACAACAGGCCTTTAAAATTTAGGAGTAGCAGGTGGTTAGTATCAAAGTAAGTACCATAGAATCACAGAATTGTTAAGTTTAGAAAAGACCTTTAAGGTCATCTGCCTTCAAGGTAGCACTGCTACCACGTTTACCTCTGAACCATGTCCTTAGGTGTCACATCCACATGGCTTTTGAGCACTTCCAGGGATGGTGACCCTACCACTCCTCTGGGCAGTGTGCTCCAGTGCTTTACAACCCTCTCCATGAAGACATTTTTTCTAATATCTGGTCTAATCCTCCTCATGAAATAAAGTGCTAAATTGTTAGACAGATACAATCACATTTGCTTTGTAAAGGCAGTTGCTGTTTTTTCCTCATGGTCACAGAATCATAAAACAGTTTGGGTTGGAAGGGACCTCTAAAGATGAATTGTGCAAATGAGTAACTGGAATAGAAGTGTCACTGATAGGAGACTGACTTGGGCTTGTGTCTTCAGGATTGTACCGGTTATCTTGTCAAGCTCTCTTTCATCTTCCCTAATCCTGTGTGGTCTACTCACTTCCTTCCACAGTTTCTCAACTTGGCTGCAGAGCTCCTCAACCGGCTCTTACCTCCTGTCAGCAAGATTCAAAATTCAACTCAACTTTTGAAGTTTATGCCAAGTTTTCATTTTTCCTCCTTTTCTATTTCTCTGCACCATGCAACATGAAAGAACTCAAAGCCTTTAAAGGTTACTTAATAAAATATGGTGTATATCCTCTCATTCAGGTGTTTGTATCAAGGGAGAAATAGGTTCTGTGGTAACTAGACAAGAAAGTTACACAAGTAATAAAAAAATTGGACATTTGGGACTTCACATAGAGCACATAGTGATTTTACAGAGGTGAGGATCACATAATTTTCTTTATATCATTACTGATTTATGCTGCAATAACTGCAAGGAAAATTCAATCTATATTGTGATTTATAAGCATACGACTGAAAATTATCAGGACAATGGCTGTCTGCTCATTAAGGGACAGGGACCTGAAGACAAAGCATGAAAACATGAACAACAAGACACAGGTCTCACCTTCCAGGGCTCCATCCCACAGTCCCCAGTGTGAAAGACGAAAGGAAGCCCCAAGGGTGGCAGCCAAGGATGACCAAAAGTTTGGGTGGCAATGCAAGTTTCTGACAGGGGACAACTGAGATCAGCGCTTCTGCAGTCTCAGTGGGGCAGGGACTACAGCCCTAGGATGAGAAATGCTGTAAGGGACTCTTTGGCCCATGGGTGCACCTGGGGAGAGGCCCCAGGTGAGGTTGGTCAGAGCCAGACACTGGTGCACTCAGGTCCTGACAAAAGCAATGCATGTCACATATGGTATTTTAGGCTGCAGGAACTTAGATTAGATGGCTGTAATGGGAACTTCTGAATGAAAAACCTGTGGCAAGAACACCCTTCCCAAATGTCTGCCAAAACATTATCAGCTATAACAGAAGAAATACCAAAGTAATTTCAGTCTCCCTCTGGCAACTGGATACAACACATGGGTCTAGATGAAACTGTGCAATATTCCAAACTAATTACAGCATCTAATGAAGATTTCCATGAATAGTCCCAAATACTAATTTAAAAAAATGCAAAAAGGTCTAATATTAGTGTTTTAAATTTCCTTGCCTATTTGATTTTTAATCAGAAATTTCAGGGCCCTGAAAGTGTGTTGGGTCAGGCAGAGATTTTTGCAAATATGAGCTGCAAGAGAACTCACTCTTCAATCTTCAGTTATTAGAATTGCTCTTCCTGGTCCCCAACATTCTCCAGGAGCTGATGGCATGGTTAGGTCTTCATCACTCAACTAGGTCACCTTACATCTTACTCTTCCATGAGGGAAATAAACATTTTTCTTGCCTTTCCTTGAAAAGGGAAACCTCATCCATTTATTATATTAGGAGCACAGTCTTTGAACCAACAGTATCCTTGAAATGTTGCTTGAGAATGTGCTGGATGGCACAGATCAAATCATGCCAGGCAGAGCAATGTTGCTTATGTGACAGTGCTTCAGATCATGCCCTGGCCTTTTTCAGTTGATTAGTGTAAACTCTGGGTACACAGAAAGCATTCAATTTTCTCTGAGTCCTGGTCTTTCACTTTGCTCATTGCTTCAACCACAATGAAGGATGCCCAACTCTGTAGATGTGTGGCAAGTTTCTTCCCTGACTCATGAAGCTCCTTTCAACCACACATATTCACATCATCTCAGCTGGCACAATCACTTCTCTTTCCATAGAGTGCTCTTACTTGATGAGAGTATAGAGTAGCTGAGCATCTTCCCAGGTGCCCAAAACCACACATTTTACAGCTGGAGAAGGAAACATGAAATGGCATATGTATTTTTACCTCTCATCCTGACATTTTTAACTTGGTATGGGCAGGCAAGAAAGTGTTAAAGAAGCAGCTATTCATTTTAAACTTCTTAGCTCTATGGCTTCACACACAAACTCAGATATTTGTATTATCCTAAGAAATTTAATTTCCAAGGCACTCACCAGCTAGTGCAACATTTTCACAGACTGCATCAGCCTGTGAATCAAGCAGCAACATTATTCCCACAGAGGGTAATTAGTGAATTCATATGAAAAATACCAAAATGATGGAATTGAGGGCAGCACCCAGCAGCTACTGTTATTGCTGTTACCGAGAGCTAAAGGTAGCACGAAAGTTTGTGTTTTACTAAGAACATCTGTCACACTGGAGCATGGGGATTCCTGCTCCTTGTACAAAAGGATGTTTTTGTGTGCAGCTGGCCAAAATCTAAATTTTGTGTGTTTTCTTTGAGTTTTTGTGGAGGGTTTTTGGATTGTTTTTAATATGTTTTCTACAGTGTTTAATAGGTTTTCTTCAATTATTCTCTTCATCTGAACCAAATAAATACAGATGGACCTTCATCAAAGGCTCTTTCATGATTTTCATCACTACTAGCAGGAGTTGCTGTAAGCCTTACATGTTCTCCATCTTATTTCATCAGTTATGAAGGTTGCTGAGAGTTCTCTCATAATAGCAGTAGAGTACATGCAGGGCAGCCAGTGACTGGTTACACAGGCCTGTAAGCTCTAGCTCAGCCTGGACACCTGGAAAATACCTGTCTGATTTTTCAAAGCAGTCTTGTTGCTATTGTGTAGCTGTAGCCATGTTGTTATAATTTCTGTGGTAACAACGGGAGGAAAAATCTAGATAGTTGTGACAGTAGTAGTAGTGTTTCTGGAAAGAAAAACAATATAACTTTTTTCATCTGTCTGAGTCGTGGAGAAAATTAATTACTGGAAGTGTTCAAGTAAAGATTCCTGAAGTTCACTATATATTTTTGTATTCACATCATAAAAGTAAAGGATGCATTTCATTTATGGTAATACTGACCACAAAACTCAAATGGAAGTATCATTCCTTTTATTACCTTTTCATGAAATCTCTGCAGAGGTTTGTTCTTAACCACATCCATGAGCAAAGACCTAAGCATATTACGTGTAACTAAAAAGATGTTGATTTCTAGAGGGAAGTGTGTTTTCTGGAGTCTTGGGTCAGGACCTGCACCACATAATTAAGATAGTATATTATGGAGGGATAGATTGCAGTACTTTTGTTGCCTTCTTGAACCAAGAAAACCCACTGTTTGTAGTACTCTGTGCTGAACCACCTGTCTTTTCCACATGCCAGTTTGTGTCTATTCATCAGTGTAAAATTAATGAAAGGAATTTGTCTACCTAACATTCCTCTCATCAGTGAGGATCAAACCTCGAGATCTGCGTTTTAAAAGTACTTTTTATTGCTACAGTGAATAGATTAGTTCTACTAGGGAGCAAGTAAATTTAATTTCCCCAAAGTAGCCACTAGAAAAGAGGATATCTGAGGAGAGACATTACTGATCCACCAGGAAATGCTGGGGAAAAGCCCGTTTCTCTCCTGGAGGAAGTTATAGCAGCAGTTAAAATCCTCAGATTTTCTGGCATACTATGTCAGTTTGCTACTGACAACCTAAGGTCAGACAAGCCTGCTCAGGATGTAAACATAGTTTCTTGTCTCATACATAGTTTTTCAGTATGTGGCAAATTCTGCTCTCAACCTGCTGCTTTACAGCAGCTTTACAGCAGCTACTAGTACTGGAAGAGTTTTTGCAGACTAAGATAAACAAAACTTCCAAAGAGGAGAATCTTTTTCCCGAAAGGCTTTGAATTTCTGCACTGCCAGTTAAAGTGCTTTCTGCAGCTGTCTTGGAAGGCTATAGCAAGTGCTGCCATAGGGGAGCCCTAAGGATTGTGTTCAGCACATAGCTTCACCACAGCCTGCTTAGGACAAGTGTGACAGAGGAGGTCACAGAAAAGAAAGTGAACATCCATCTGATCATTTCCTCAGTCTGTCAGCAGCCAGGCTGATTGTCTGCTTCAGCTTCCTAGACCTTATGAGAAGAGACAGCTTATAACCCTTCAAAAACCTCACCTCTTCTAGACCACAGAAAAGTTCTTTGTGTCAAGCCTAAGCAAAGGGAAAATATCTTCCTTACCAGAAAGGCAAAACATCAGAGAAGCAAAGAGCTACCAGACTGCAGCAAGAGTACTCATGTTCAAGAAGAAAATTTTGTCTCTTCCATATGAACATTTGTGTCTTCTGTGTAGATCCTTGCATCCAATTCTTGTATCCTCTCTCTCCCTCTCTCCCCCTCTCCCTTCCTGGCATGGAGTTTACCAAAAAGGAGTTGAACTAGCAATAACAAATTAGATTATAATACATTCTGACAGTTAATATTCTACTTCTTGCTCCTATTTTAAAATTTAAGCTTTTGTGAGAACATAACTAATGCTAGTTCCGAAGGATTCCTATTGCTTGATCAATTTTTCATTAGTGTATGTATGGGGTAAAGGAGCCTGAGTCACAGGGCTAGATCTTTCACTGGTGGCTATCATTGCAGCTCCATTTATATCACACAAATGCTGTTTATTTACAGCAGCCTTGGATAACCCAAAGGCACTCTTGAGATCCTTTCTTGTATTTGCAGCTTAGACAAATTTATCATGTACCATGATACGATACTCACCTACTGTCAATTTTGCAAATATGGACTGGTTTAATTTTCACAAAGACTATCAACAATATTGTCTTGGATTCTAGAGACAGTGTTTTTAGTTGAAGGAGTCCTGACCAGGAGACTGCTGTACATGAAAGAGTGTGGTGGCCGGTGAACATATAGTGTGTTGGAGTAACCGGAGGGTCTCCTCCCTGAGGTGCATTGCTCCTTGGGATGGCCTGTCCCGGTTTGGATTCCGTGGTTGTCTGTCAGCCTGGTCACTCCCCCAGAGCTTTCCCATTGGTCCCTGCTCTCTGATCCCACCTTTCCCCTGGCCTGAGCCAGCCATGTTCTGTGTATTTGCCTCTGCATCCTTTGACTGGAAGCATGCAATAAAATGCTCTTGCTGGAATTGCAAGCAAATACCCTTCCTGCCTCTTTGCCACTGACTGAATACTGATTTAAGTCGGTATTAAAAGAGCTAGTGGTCTACATCGTAGTTCACATGGACAGGCTGAGGCCTGTACTGTGCTGTACTTTGTGTGTCCCATGGCTGTGGCATCACCTCATCCAAATCATTGCAGATCAGACTCACCACAGCAGAGGAGGTTGCAGGCAGCTCCCACGTGGCATCAGCCACTATGCACATCCTTGCCTTTATCCAAAACTGCAGTCAGAATTTCTCATGTGAACATCTGTTTTATTTAAAATTACTATTAGAGCTGTTTAAGAAAATCCTGTGAGGTCTTGAATGACGAAAATGAGATAACCATTCCATGGACAATATCTGCATGGTGTACTCTGCGGTCATTGGATGCCTAGGCATTGCCACTCAGTCCAGGATTCCCAAGCCGCCTCTTTATAGTTTGAGCTCTAAAAAATGGAATTTTAAGCAATACTTTACAGTATCTGAGTGCTTTTCTGAACAAGTTTATAAAATAATAGCAGCAGCTGGTAAAAAGACTAAGCCACTGTTTTAGGTTTATGAGTAAAAATACCATTTAATGTTGCCACACATTTTTGAAATGCTTTTCCAAATGAAAATGTTATCAAGAGTATCAATTTTATTATTTAGAAGTCACCTACTTTGGCTATTGCATCTGTAGGAATATTTTGTATGAAAATACTGTCATTAAACTCATCCTTAATCTAGATCAGTAGCTCACCTGAAAATATTTCACAATTTATCACTTAATTTTTTCCATTCCAAAATTAAAACTGAACCTGTTTCTATACCACATTGAGAAATCATTGTACATGGGGTGTTTTAAAGCAATTTTTCTCAAATGCCTAAAGTATCACTACAGTGAGGAAAAAAATGCTTTATCGAAGTGATATCTTGATATTATTAAATTAATTAAAATTCTATTTATTCCCTGTAGCAGTTCAGTTTAACATGCTCAGAAAATTTTCTGCATTGTAAATACTTACTAGGACCACAAAATACTGCTTAAACAGCACTTCTGAACTCATGGGCAGGTGCTTAACCACAAGATCAGGTTTTCTAGTTGTTTCCATGTTCTACAGCTTTGTGAAGCCAGCTGTCAGCAGAAGGATATTTTGCTATCAGTATCAGTGCATTTACTAATGATACACCAGTACAGATGGTGTGGAGGCTGGGCTGTGGATGCACACAAGTAAAAGAAATTCTAGTTCCCACAAATCAGTCTCTCTTCAGAGTGTACAGGCTCACATGCTATATACCCCTAAGAAATAATCATTATCCTGAGAAAACACCAAGTCAAATCAGTAAGGTCTTGAAAAATATCACTACAGCTTGTCCCATACTCCCAAGAAATCTCAACAAATATCCATTAATCCTGGATGAGCTCTCTAGGGGGGTGGTAGTAAATTAAAGAATAATACTCTTCCCCAGAGAAGGACGGAGAGGATTCAGAGTTTGCAAGATGATGGAGTAAGGGAGAAGTTGTTTTCTGGGTGACCAGTTCAGTGACCTACTGTGTCACTCAGCCAGTGACAAAGAGGCAGGAAGGGTATTTGCTTGCAATTCCGGCAGGAGGATTTTATTGCATCTTCGCTGTCGGAGAGTGTAGAGGCAAATACGAACAGCATGGCTAATTCAGGGCTTTTTCCGGGGCTGGGGGAAAGGCAGGACCAGGGAGTGCGGACCAATGGGAGAGCTCTGGGGGAGTGACGAGGCTGACAGACAGCCGCGGAATTCAAACCAGGACAGTCCATCCCAAAGAGCAGTGCACCTCGGGGGGAGCCCCTCCAGTCACCCCAACACCACCGGGGTGGTGGCTCACCGGTGGTGGCTCACCGGCCACCACAACCTACTCCTGGAATAAGACTGATACCTTGGAATTGCCATCTTCTCCAATACATCTGTCACCAAGAGTTGAACTGGAGCCACTGGGGCCAGGTATAGGAGATGAGGTCTGCAAGAGGGTATAACAAGTTCTGCTCCTTCATCTCCATCATGAATCTTTTACAATGGTACATTTGAAATATTTATTAAATGAATGGTAATCACAGAAGCAGAACAAAAAACCTTGTTATAGGCATTAGAAGGAATTGTAGTTTCACATGTTTGGAGGTCTGTGCCTATCCTGTCAATTTGGAGAAATCAGAAGATGCTTCAAAACCCAAATTTTTTGTAGAAAACACTAATGAATACTAATTTTAGATCTTTTTTGCTTTTATATTTAAAAACTCTTGCTCTACATATGCTCAAATCCATCCGTTCTGATCCAAAAACATGCTAGTTGGCAAATACACTCATAAAAACATTTAACTTAACTCTAGTTTTATCCTGACATCAATATGTTTCAGGTAAAAATATTTTTTTGCTGTAAATAACTCAGGAAGAATAGATCTAATGTATAAATACTTAGTAGGAGTTCACATTCTTTAGTATCCTTGCTTGTGCTTGTTTCTCCGATTTCTCTTCTGTAAACACCTGTTAAACCACATTTCAACAAGTTCAATGAGAAATAAAACTATCTCTGTAAAAGTTTGTGGAGTGGGAGTTGTTTCCAATTCACAGGCTTGGTAAAGCTTTCTTCAACTAATTCTCCTCTTCCTACTGTAGTTGGATAGCAAGAACCAAGATATAAGTAAGAAGTCCACAGTACTATTTCTAGTAGCATCATATTCCTGCTAGATTTTACCTCCTGGAAACACTACAGTGAAAATTACAGACTCAGTTTTAGTAAAGGATCTCAGACTTGGTCTGTACAAAAAGGACAACAAGAAGAGAGAAGCATCTAGATTAATTTACTTGCAATTATATTGCTTAGAACAGGAAATTCAAAAAACCTTTTTCCCTACACTTGCAGAACATTTTTATAGACTGTGACATCTCTCTTCACCAAAGGCACAGAGGTAGAGTCTTGCTGTGTGGGCAAGGAAACCACTAGCTAGTGAAGTAGTTACTTCTTTTACATACAACAATTTTCATTCTAAGATTATCTTCCTGTTTGGTTTCCTTGTGATCCACTGCTTGACTTAATCCTTACATGTTCAAAAACCTCTTAAAAGTGTGCATTATGTGTGCACTTGCATAGAGGCATTTAAGTTGGGCCTCTGGTGAAGCTAACTTTTTGACTGGAATGGCTGGGATTCCTTTGTGCTGATCTTCAGGTGCTCTCCCAGTGGCCTGTGATCCCTCTTCAGGCTCAGGAATCTTTTGCAGGCTCTTGAATTAAATCAGTTTAAATTGGATGGATTGAGGTTCCACTCCCCCAGGAAATTTTAATTAAAACCCTCTTCAACAGCTTGGCAAGCCCGTAATCAAACAAGCTAGAATAGAAATCCATTCTCCTGAGTAACAGCCATCAATGACAGAATTAGAGTCAACCTTTTTAACCATAATGACAGAACAATGATCACTGAGAGACAGTACCACAAGCAGGTTCAGAAAAGCATGAAAATATTCTTCAACAGCATGACAATATCCTTTAATAGCTTCACTCTCCCTTGATGCTTTCCTGAAAATATCCTGTTCAGTTCCTAATTCAGCCATGGCAGTCTGAACTTGTATACAGAGAGGAACAAGAAAGTGTCAAGATTGTAGGCCTAAATTCACTCAAACCTTCTGTTTAAAATTTAAATACTGAATTTCATACTGCTGGGGCATGGTGTTTTAAAAAATGCATAAACCTCTGAAATAAGAGTAACATGCCCAATAATGGATGAAGTAATGTGTGAATCCCTGCTGCCCATTATTGTGTCATTCCTTTCTCTCTAACTTAGAATGTGGGCCACGTACCAAGGAAATGAAATATAATAAATGCAGGAGGATAAATAAACTAAAGCTGATTAACCTGGAAATATGCACTTGCCTTTTGTTCCTTTCTCTGTCTCTTAATTTCTTTCCCTCTTCTTCCTTGCTCCCCTCATTCTTTCGTTCATCCTGTCTTTTTCAGTCTTCATTTTCCTTTCATATAGCATGTTCCTTCTTTCCATGCATAGTTTTCACATTGCTGTGCCCTTCCTGCCAGCAACACTGACTTCCTTGCTTCACCAAACTTATGTCATCATTCTTGATTTATTCTCTTAAATTGCATTCACTATACCTGAGTTATAGAAATGGGTCTCTTTAGCCTGAGGCCACATGGTATGACAGAGCCTGTGTTTATACACTTAAACTCTCCTTGTGGTGACTGTATTTTGGAATATACAATATATTGGCAGCAAGGTGGTGGGCAAAGCCTTGACTCCTATTGCATCCTACAGACCTTTGCATCTATCTCCTCACTGCTTTTCTAACCCAACATACGTGACACAGTCTCCTCACCTCTGCTCCATGTGCAACATTTCACATACCTACAGCAAAACAGATTGTTGCATGTTATCCCATCTCCCTAAACCCTTTGGTCACCATGGAGAGTGTTAGGTGCTTCTGCATATATCCCGCAGCTTCTGCACAGTCCAAAATTCAGTGGCTTCTGGCACCATTCCTGCTCCCACTTCATTGCTTATATTGGTGCTATTCTTTGACATCTTCTGAATCTACCTTTAGGCCAGGGTTAGTAGAGTGTAACAAAAGCATGCTAACACAGTATATAACTACTTATGATGTTGCTAACTTACAAACTTTTTATTGCAAATCTTCCTCATCAACCCTCAAAAAAAAAAAAAAACAACAAACCAGCCAGGATTTAAACCATATGCATAGGGAAGAAGATGCTGCAGCAGGGCTTGCTGGTGTATATGTAGGGAAACAGTTTAAAAGGATAATGCTAGAATGATTTGGCCAGAGGAAGCGCATCAGACAGGTCGAACCTTTACTAACAGGGCCCATGCCATTTTCCAGACTGTGCGTGGAGATATGGGGATTGCTTTGGAAACTCTGGCTGGCGTGGATCAGAACCATGCTGGGGAGTGTGCCAGCAATGTAACAGTATTGGACAACTGCATGCCAGTGTTCAAAAATATGTTGTGGTTTCTTTTAATTTATATGCACAGTCATTGCCTTTTCGATTTCACTCATGTATTGCCTAGAGAGCGACAAAGTACTCTTAATTTAGGCCAGGTTCTGAACTAGTGGAATTCATGTTTTTTTAGAAAAGAATATAAAAATTTGGATGGGTTTTTTGGAGTCACACATGGACTTGTATGTCTTATTCCTTTTTGCTTTAATTAGGCATCTGAGTCTCTTAAGTGGTTTTGAAAATCAAAGCAAATTTCTTCAGTTTGGCACTAGAGATAGTTTCCCATTCCTCATTAAAAGTGTGATACATTGTGTTTATATGTAAATGAGAGGATTTAAAAGAAAAGTTTGCATAATGCCTTAAATATGGGAAGTAAAGGCAACTTACCTGTCATCCTCTCCCACTGCAGTCAAAGTATAATTGTTCTTCTTCTCTCAGTTTTCTTCTAATTTTTAAATTATTTTTATGTATTTACTGGAAAGCTATGGAAAAATAAAAATTTGATTTTTTATTTTTACAGAGAAGTAACTTGCAGTTGTCTCCCAAGTCTCATGTATTATCATGACAGTTGTGTGTTAGACATCATCATTTGTGAACCAACATTAGGGATAACGAGACCTTGTGAATGTTGTTTTTCCCCTCTATACCTTTGTTCAGTGTGCCAGTCAGTGTCTGTTGCTCTTCATCTTTGCCTGGATGATATCAAACTTCTGTCTTTAGTCAGCTGGTGAATCAGTCTTCAAGGAACCAGAGAATACCCCGTTCAAGAACAGCCTGGTGGAACACGTCTAACAAGTTGTTTGCTCTAACAAGAAAATAGATCAATGAAGTGTTATACAGAATACATTTTGATGCATCAAGAGCAATAATACAAGGAATGGAATTTTCATGTAAGGCATTGCTGTCATGCAGGTGTGTCAGTATTTCAAGAGGTCTTACACTAAAATTCTAATTGAACTCCACATTGAGGCATTCCTTCATTCCATTTATGTCTGGTTTCAGTTCACTGCTTTACTAAATCTGATCCTAGCTAATTTCTGAAGGGGTCCATTTCTTTGCTGTTTCAGATAATTATCAGCCTTTTTTTCAGGGTGCTTATTTCAAAGTGCCAGTGTCTTGGTTTAGCAGAGAACTAAACTCCTATGATTGCCCACATAGATAGGTGCTACCAAAACAGACATACATCTGCTTGAGATACTGTTTAGAGGCCTCACCTAGTTTCTTAGACAGTTAACAGCTGTCTTTCTCCTTTCAGACAAGAATATTTCTCTTCCCAGTTTCCCTTCAACAGCTCAGTCACTGTGAAATTGTGCCCCAGAAGTTCAAATCCTGATGAGGTGAACTTTCTTCTGGTCTGTCAATATTTATTGTCATAACATTTTCTTGCATGTCTGACTTTGGACAGTGAAAAGGCAATGGGAGTAAGAGGGATATTAAATGCAACAACTGAACTTGAAAATGTGATTACAGAACACAGCAGGTACTGTAGAACTTCTGCAGCACTTAAGACCATTCTAAAGATGGCTAGCTACTGTGCATTAGTAACACAACAAGGGCTTGTCCCAAGTCTTTCTGTGTCCCTGCTGCAAAATGCTAGCTTTTATGCAGATGCAAGCAATATGTGCACCTGTTTGTTTTTTACCTACTGACCAGTCCTGAAAACACCCGTCACAGTCAATAATATAAAATTGTATTGAGTCGTGCTCTGTACTGCATACATATATATTGCAGGAAGCATATGTATATGTATTAATGTATGTTCTTATAGGTAGCATATGCTATCTTTAGTGTATGCTATGCTATATGAAAAAAATCCCCCAAAACCACTTGCAAAAAGGTGATCACTGTCACAAGAGAGAAGGGACTCTGAAATATAGACTAAGGTGGCCAATTTTTTGCCATACACTGGATTCTTTCTGAGTGTGTTTTTCTATTCTTTTCACACATTCATTATTTGCAGTAGGTGTTGAAATATTGCAGGAGGAATGTTTTCTTTTTGCTTTATGAATCTCTGTTAGTGTTTTATCAAAAGGCAAAATGGCAGGAATAACTATATTCTTGGAATCACTTTCAGATTCTGAGCAATGTGTATTTTGGATTTTGTAAGATGTATTTGAGCATTTGAACTTCTACAGTTGTTCACTATAAAGGATTCATTAACAGCCTAAATTAAGAGTTTAACTTGATTACTACATAATGAAATGCACTCAGTTAAAGCTGAATGCAGGAGCAGAATTTATAATGCATGCAATTCTAGAGGTTGTGTGAAATGGAGCCTACTCCCCCAAGAGTATAGAGGAAATTACCATTAGTGCATCAGTTGTCTTTTTCCCTCCTGGCTGCATATTTTTCAAATAGAAAGCCAAAACATTTAAATAGATGGAAGTTAACAGTGCAAAATGAAGTTTTAGACATACTGAGAATGGAAGATACTTCCTCAGCTTACTGTTCCTTGGCTTTTATATTCTCACTGTTATTTTAAAATGCACCCACAAATTTAAATACTGCAGAAGACCCAGAATTACTAGAGGCTCACAGATGGTTGCAGGACAGTTTTAGAAGGCTTACAGCTCTTCCTCTATGGGAACATCTCTTCTGCCTAGTTTTTGGGTTTGCTGCCTAATCACACTACTTGGATCACAAACTTTTTTGTTTGCTGCCTAATCACAAACACTTGGAAAACTTTCTTGAAGGACTATAGACAAATGGCCTTGCAAACAGACAGATTAGCAGTGGAGATCCATTGAAATGCTCTACGGAAACATATTTTCTTTTGAACTACTAAGTACTGTGACAATCCTGATGGCTCAGAGCTGTAAAAGGACATCTTTGCATTCTCAGCCTGAAGTTCAGTACCTGTCTTGTCCCTAAATGATAATTGCTGACTGTGTTTTTCACTCCTGGAGGATTTAAAACATGCTTTGAAACTCCAGAGAGCCTTCAAGCTGTTGGACAAATTGCCAGTGGATGCTAGACTTCAGCAGTAAGCAATAAGGTCTAGTGGGTGTGTGTGGTAAGTGTGGAGATTTCAATGATAACAGCATGAACTAAATTTAGGGAACTGATACTAACAGGCACCACAATACACATTTAAGATAGTTACTCTTAAGTATTTCAAAAATAATCCAAAAAATGGAAAAGCTGGTTTCCTCAATATTTACACTGTCTGATTTATAATAGATGCTGCAAACACTTCAAAAATTGAAAGCTGTCATGGTTTTGTTTCTCATTAGAGTACTTATTACAGATTCCACCTGGGTAGGAACTTGGCCATTCCACTGAACAACTTTATTCAAAGAGAATTTGATATTTAAAATAAGGGCAACTGCCAAGTTTTATGTTCCTTCAAAAAAAAAAAAAAAAAAAAAAATAGAAGGCATTGGATAATAGCATTTAACCATGTAACTTAAATGATACCTCACCCTTGAGTCTAAGTTTAAGAGAGATTAGCAATTCGGTTAATCATTATAGCTCCTTTTGTACTCTGTTGGATAGAGAAATACAGTTCCAGCAGGCAATTCACAATAATCTTGAGTGGATTCTGCACTGAGCAGTCTTGGAAGGTCCTTGCCCTGACTTCATCCTTCTAAATGGGGACACAGAGAAACTAGTTTGCAAATGATGGTCAACATATGGGTGGATAATTACCTGCCTTTGTTTATAAAAAGTAGTACTGTAGAAAGTAGGGTTTATGGACACCAGGGAGCAAGGAGTGGTAGGTATTCTTTAGAACACATAACTACTGTGCTTTTTTCAACCAATGCCAAACATCACTCACAAATTGCCCAGAATTAGTCCTCCCACACTCCAAAGTGATGGACACTCTTTGTGTAGAGGCAGCTATATTGTAGACAAGACAACTTTCAAGCCATGAAGAAGCTTTTAGTTACATCTTACCTGCAGGGAAGTACTTCGTTGCAATACAAATATGTGCAGAGTGCTCTCTCAGATTATGCAAGGATCATTTAATCTCCTGAAGTGTTTCAATTATATACATAAAAGAAGAACAGTAAATAGTTTCCTTTGTTTGTTAATTCTAGCAAATGCACACTCACAAACACCCTATTTGTTGTTATGGGACAGATTACAAAACCAGCACATATACTGTTTTGCAGTTAATTAAAGCATCAAAAAAATCAGCAGCTGCAAACACTGAAATTCTCATACCAATAAGATTTGGAATGTGACGGTATTACTTTGGCAGTGAGTTACAGATTTTAATATACAAAAGCACACAGATTTGCATGGGTGGGAATGTTGTTGTTACCTTTTTAGGGATTCTGTGGAGTTCAGATTCCTGCAAGGAACATTGACCATAGAAATATTGATCCATACAGTTTTCACATCCATTAGATCAGGGCTGTATACGCCCTGAAAGCTGACCAAAATAATCCTTACAGCAGAAAAAAAATTTTGTTGGAACAAAAATTTTTTCTCACTTAAAAGAGACTTTGATCTGATTTTTAAGAACTGACATGTATTCAGAAAGAAAAATTAGACAAAAATATTATAGAGAACAAGACAACAAACTCACTGATCTCCACATGATTATGAACTGTCTCATAGTATAATTACTAGAACAACATCCAATTGCATATTTAAATCTTTCATACTTTAATTTGGTGCTGTAAGATAAACCAGCTATATCCAAATTCACGAACCCAATAAGAAATAATAAAGGAGGACAGTATTATTAAAGGATAAAGTTTTTTTAATGTCTGTAAAAAACAGGTTATGGCTGATTTTTTCCAACTCTTTCAAATATTTTCAGTTCAATAACTTTGATCATTTATCTCTTGCTTCAGATAAGTCTTGAATGATGATAGCAGAAGAGTGAGACTATTTTTCTTAGGTCTGCATGTTTAAATGCTCATGAAAGTACCTCTTTCTGTCCACCTTAACTCAGTGAAATGTGGAAAATGTTCTTGTAATAAGAGAATTCCTAATGAAGATTTATAGCACACAATATTTAAGCCATCAAAGCACATTTTGTTGCTATAGTAAGAATAATCCTCCACACAATCTGTAAAGTAATTTGTCTAAAGTAATGTATTCTGTATTCATTCGAGACATTGGCAGGTAATCTTTTCAATCTTCTAGCTGTCCTTGTGTTTAGAAGAATTTTTAGTTTCTTAAAGGAGCATCTCCTTTAGAAGAGTTGAGTTTTATAGCAAAATAGCTTATTTTGCAATAAAAACACTTTATGATATTGTGTGGTCACTCAGCTGGTTAATGCAATTCAGCAACAACCTGGACTGAGAGCAAATCAGAACTTAAAATAAATAATGTGTGACTTGGTATGACAACTATATGATGTCCAGAGACTAAATCATTGTTTCTAATGTTTGCTTCAGTATTACAGATTATAGAGGAGCATTGGGGATGGAAAGCATCAGGAGAAAACGACTGTATTTCATCAAGTACAGTTGGCATTTTCTCAGAAGCTTAAGAGAGTTAGGAGCTCCCTCTGGAAAAAAATTACGCTTTTCATAAGGGGAGACTACTGGGAAATTGGTGAAGTTCTGAATTTAAAATGCTGTAGCAATTCCACAATAATTCCCTAAGTGAGTATTTTTATTTTCCATTGAGCACTAAAAACATTTAACAAAGTCAAATGCCACATCAAGATGATTTAAAGCTCTGTCTGTACTGCTTCCCTAACACATTATTAGCAAGGAGAAGCTATTACAGAGAGTCATAAGTGGGACTGGAAAAGCTGGGAGCACAAATGGTCATAAACTTTTGACTCTAACACTCTGGTGAACAGGATGGGCAAACAGCATATGACACGTCAGAAGCACATGACGTGGCAGTTTGCCCAGGCAGGGCATGCACGGAGGATGCTGTAATCTGCAGGTAGGTCCACGCCTCAGGTAAGTGTTCAGTGCTCTAGGTGTCTGCCATAATGGTGGACACTCGACTTAGAGCCAAAATGATTGTGTCTACTGAGACAGCCCCTGAGAAATCTGATGCTTCCACTCAGATAGAACTGGTAAGGAAGGAGATGTCCATACAGGTGGTAGTTTGCAATAGATGCTCAGTTACTCCTCCCAGAGAAAAGGCAGTACCTGCACAGCATACAGAGTTTGATGACCTGCCGCAGCACATGGCCAAATTACAGGAGACAGTTAATAGGCTGTGCAGTGTTAGAGGGGCTGAAACAGACATGTGGCTTCAGAACCATATACCTACAATGGATACCATTGAGCGTGAGGCACCTTGGAACCTGATGACCAAAAATGCAGGGCTCCAATTCAACCTCCACCCTCCAACATCCAGACCAAAACCAGATACAATGCTTTAAAAGCTTTAGATGTCTACGAACAAGGCCAACAAGGAGAACCTGCACTGGCAGTGCATGGTGGTTACTTTAAAAAGAAACACTGAATGATCCTGATGGGTGACTCTGTTACAGACCACTGAGGGACCAATCTGCTGGCTTGATAGACAGTCACAAGAAATATGCTGTATACTGGGGGATAGGATTCATGATGTTTTGAGAGGGCAGGAAACATTCATGAATGGAGGAAGCTCCTAGTAAATCTCAAATGCCAGAAAGATATATATGGAATACGGAAAAAGGGACAGACCACGTGGGAGGACTATAGGAACATTGTCAGGGTATGCAGGGATCCAATGAGGAAGGCCAAGGCTCGCTTGGAATTGATTCTGGCAAAGGACATCAAGGACAAGAAGGGCTTCTCCGAGTAGGTCAGCAGCAAAAGGAAGAATAGGAAAAATGTGGAGCTGCTGCTGAATCAGATGGGTGTCCTGGTAACAGAAGACACAGAGAAGGTAGAATCAATGAATACCTTCTTTGTCTCAGTATTTACTGCTGAAGTCGGCCCTCAGGAGTCCCAGACCTTGGATGTAAGAAAAGGCCAGAGAAAAGAAGACTTACATTTGGTCATAGAGGGTTGGATTAGAAATTGGCTAGGCAGTTTAAACACCCATAAATCCATGGTCTCTGATGGGCTGCACCCGTGGATGCTGAGGGAACTGGCAGTGGTGTAACTGCCACTCTTCATCATCTTTGATAAAACATGGGGAACAGTCTGATGATTGGAGGAAGGTCAGTGTTACTGTCATCTTCAAAAGGGGCAAGAGGGGGAACCTGGGAAACTACTAGCCAGTCAGCCTCAACTCCATCCCTGGAAAGGTGATGGAACAGGTCAGTCTGGAGGTTATCAACAAGCATGTAGAAGAAAAGCAGGCCATCAGGACTAGTCAGCATGGATTCATCAAGAGGAAGTCATGCCTGACCAATCTGATAACCTTCTGTGAAGACATGGGAAGATGGGTTGACAAGTGGAGAATGGTGGACGTTGTTTACCTCGACTTCAGCAAGGCTTCTGACACTCTCTCCTATAACATCCTTGTAGGTAAGCTCAGGAGATGTGGGTTAGATGAATGGACAGTGAGGTGGATCAAGAACTGCCTGAAGGACAGAGTTCAGAGGGTCATGATCAGTGGAGTAGAATCCAGTTAGAGGCCAGAAGTCAGTGGTGTTCCCCAGGGAACAATACTGGATCCAGTCTTACTAGAGAACAATACTGGATCCAGTCTTACTCGACTTTTTTTATCAATGGACTGGATAAAGGGATAGAGTATACCCTCAGGAATTTGCTGATGATAGGAAACTGGTGGGAGTGGTTGATACATCTGAAGGCTGTGCTGCCATTCAGTGGGATCTTGATGGGCTGGAAAGTTGAGTGGAGAGAAACTTAATGAGGTTTCTCTAACAAGGGCAAGTGTAGGGTCCTGCATCTGCAGGGAAATAACCCCAATTACCAGTACAGGTTGGAGGATGAGCTGCTGGAGAGCAGCTTTGCTGAGAAGCTGACCATGAGCCAGCAGTGCCCTTGTGGCCAGGAGGGTCAATGGTATCCTGGGGTAGATCAGGAAGATTGTGCCCAGCAGGTCAAGGGAGGTGATCTTTCCCCTCTACTCAATCCTAGTGAGACACCATCCCAGATGTTGTGTCCAGTTCTGGTCTTCTCCATACAAGAAAGAGAAGGAGCTGCCGGAGAAGGTCCAGCAGAGGGCCACAAAGATGATGAAGGATCTGAAGCATCTCTCTTATGAGGAGAGACTCTGGGAGCTGACCCCATTTAGTCTGGAGAAGAGAAGACTGAGAGAAGATCTCATTAACGCATATAAATATCTCAAAGGTGGGTGTCAAGAGATGATGCCAGACTTTTTTCAGTTCTGCCCAGCGACAGAACAAGGCGTAATGGCCATAAACTTAAACACAAGAACTTTCACCTCAACATGAGGAAGAACTTCTTTACATTGAGGCTGACAGAGCGCTGGCACAAGCTGCCCAGGGAGGTCATGGAGTTTCCCTCTTGGAGACATTTAAAACCCACCTGGACTCACTCTTGTTTAACCTGCTCTAGGTGACCCTGCCTTGGCAGGGCATCTGGACTAGAAAATCTCCAGACATCCCTTCTAACCCAAACAATTCAGTGATTCTAAAAAAATTACAACTTGTGCAGCTACTCATAGGGATGGGTGTATGATCAAAAAGGTCTGTGGACCACTGTCAGAGATTGCACACATTTGCAAATGCAAAATAGCAAACCAACGTTTTAAAGTGACCCAGTATGATTCAGAGGTAAGTAGAAGACATCCTTGTTTTTTCACACTGCTTCCACTGTTCTGACAGGACTATTCTTTGTACAAGCACGGTCCTAGATAGTCCTTGGGGCTATTTAAAAACAACAGAACAACTAGGTGGACTGTTGCCTTCTGTTAGGAAGACAAGGCGACCTGGTTCTCAAGGAGACAGCACGGCAGCTTGGCCTCGCCCGAAGCTGCTCGGTCCACAGACACACAGACACCAGTATGGTGGATGGTTAAATGGCGTTTATTATCTTATCTCATGAGGTTAAATAGTCAAGGGGGCTTCACTACGTCAGAAAGGGGACGGTGGGATAGTTAGGGTTAGTAAGGAGTGGAAAACTACTGGGGTTAGGAGGGGTTGCATACTTAGGGTGATCGCTTATCACAGAGGAATGCGGGGGAGGAAGGTTCCATGCTGCTTCTGCTTTCTGTCACATCGCGAGATCTTCCGTTCGCCTGTCCCTATCTACCACATCTCCCCCCCCCCCTTTTTTCATAAATGAATGAGGTAGTCATAGATATAGGCATTGAAATGAGGTACGAGGTAGTAACTTGATAAGGGAAAGGGGTTTGGTACACCTGAGTAGATTTCGCAAGGCGAGTTAGAAAAAGTTTTGTGACTGGCAGTGTTTACAGTTTGGTTTACAGCATTTGTTGGTGGCCTAAAAACAGAATGTTGGCCTGTTCCAGACGGGTCTGGATAAAAGAGACTAGCTTGTTCAGCAGGCATGGTCCAAAGGTAAAAACTAAAAGCAACATTGCTAATGGACTTATCAAGGTGGAAATTAGTGTGGTGAGCTATGGCGATTGATTGAACCAGGACTTAAACTAACTTTGCTGGGCTTCCTTGTCTTTTTGTCTCTGAGCCAGTCTATCTCGGAGTTCTGCCATGGAGTCTCTGATGACTCTTGTGTGGTCTGCATAAAAGCAGCATTCCTCTTTCAAGGCAGCACACAAGCCTCCTTGTTGCATGAACAAGAGGTCCAGTCCTCGCCTGTTCTGTAAGACCACTTCTGAGAGTGAGGAAACTGATTTCTCTAGAAAGGAGATGGATTTCTCGATCCTCTGCAAGTCCTCATCGATGGTCATTTGTAGCTGAGACAGTCCTTGGTGTCGGGTCGCAAGAGCTGAGACACCCGTGGCCGTTCCGGCTGCTCCTAGGCCGAGCAGCATTGCAATAGTTACACCTTTTATTATTTCTCTTTTGTGGAGCCGGCTGGGTTTCTCAAAAAGGTGGTATACCTCTTTGTCTGAGTAGTACAGGACCCTAGGAACAATTAGAACTTGGACACAAAAGTCAGTAGAATCATTGAATTTGGCAAGAGACACACAAGGACTTACTCCAGATCGCTGACAAACTCACATCCCAGATGCGGATGGAACCACCCACTTATTGAGCTTTCTGTTGGGCTTGACAACTTTGGTGCAGATGTTACCTTTTCACTTTGCTAAGGTCGCATTGCCAAAACATCTGCCCTGACCCATGACTTGACTCAGGGTGATTCCTCGGCGGGGAGTATCCCACCTGCACTGGTGAGGGGCATTAGCTGTGGAGTAACTGAAGGGGATGTTTAAAGCAACTCCTTCGTAGAAGGGCGGTTTAACATCATAGCAAAGCTAGCAGGAATCAGTTAGGTTCGGGTTGGATTCGTTCAGGGATAGAAAGGTAGCTTCTAACATACGAAAGATTGGGTCAGAGTCAGACCCAGCTAAACGGCTTATCTGG
The DNA here is from genome assembly GCA_026261815.1 of Monarcha castaneiventris obscurior. NCBI lineage: Eukaryota > Metazoa > Chordata > Aves > Passeriformes > Monarchidae > Monarcha > Monarcha castaneiventris. The sequence continues at coordinate 1,409,995 of JAMPIT010000059.1, forward strand.
GAGGCATTTGCATGACCGATCAGGGTATCAGTGACCTTTATGGGCAAGGCTTTGGAGTGGGTTGTGTTTTTCCCTTTTAGCATGTCTTTAATAACTTTGTTGGGTCTGACTGCTCGGGATACTGGCGGTTGGAGCTTGATAATTCACACATTCACCCACTCTTTTGATCCTTGAAGGACTACTGTCCACGTTCTGCCTGTGGCCCAACTAGGGTGATTTGGCTGCAAGACGGTCATGTTATAGTCAGTGCACCTCTGAGATTTAGGGATTTTATAATAGTTTCGATGGAATCCTCCCTGGAGGAAGGCAGGTTGTTTACAGCCGGTGGGTGCCCAGGTGAATTGTAAAAATTCATCGGGCTCTTGAGGCTCCCACTCAGGTCCTGATGGTCTGGCATGTGTAACAATGGTTTCATAGCCCCAGCACCCATAATATCCCCACCCCGGGTAATTGCAGTACTTTTTTCTTGGGTTTGAGGCTGGGCACCAGTAGGATAGATGCATGTGTGTGACGTGTGGGGAATAGGGGTTTATTTTTGGTTTTCCAGGGAACAGGTCAGTAATGCAGATCACAAAGGATGGGGTGTTCGGTGTGGTGGTTTCTTTGAGCACCTTGTCATTTGACAGGTGTTGCATGACCCACCTGAATGGCTGATGGGGGTAATGGTTTGGACTGGCTTGCCCTCTGGCGACGAGCCCTAACAGCAAAATCATACAATAACACTGTTGACGTCTGGGTCTCACCGATACGGAACTCTTGGGTGCTGCTTGACGGCTTGGGGGTCTGTCACTTTCTTCTGGAACAGGGGTGTACACGTTATGGGGGCGTCCCACAGAAAACTCACAGTTTTTATTAGTCACATTCTGCTCATTCTGAAGGTCAGGCTTTATTCTGGACTTCAGTGGACACCACTTGATTCTGCCTTCCCTTTTGACAGCTGCGTACCCTCGCCCCGTGAGCACCAATTTCCAGCCCCGTTCCCATTCGCCTAGCTCATTTTTAATTATAACCTGTGGGCCCTCCTTTAATGCTCGGGTGGCCCAATGTTTTTGAGTGGGACTGTTTGTTTCACCTCCCCTAGGGAATTGATTCAGTGCTAGCAAAGCGGTTGCTAGTATACGCGCTTGATCCCCTGAGGGAATGGAATTGTCAAAGCCTTCTGCTTTTGCTAGTACTTCTAACTTGGCTTTCAGGGTCTGATTTGCTCGCTCAACAATGGCCTGCCCGGTGCTGTTATACGGGATACCTTGCACTAGAGTGATGCTCCATTTTGAGGCGAATTCTTGCATTGGTTTGGAGATGAAATTGGAACTGTTGTCAGTTTTAATTTGTTTGGGGATACCAAGCCAGGCCATAGCTGTCAGTTAGTCCTGAATTGTGGCTTTAGAGTTAGTTTTGGGGTGCTGTGTGGTTATAATCACTCTGCTGTAAGTGTCCACTGTCACTGTAAGCCATGCTGGAGGCTTCAGCAGTTGACATAAAGTGAAGTCTGATTGCCAGATTTCTGAGGGCTTGAGACCTCTTGGGTTGATCTCACTGGACCATAGGGGTGACTTCTGGCAATGAGGGCAGGTGGCCACTACATGTTTTGCGTCTGCTGTTGAGATCTCGCATCTCTTCATCAGTGCTTTGGCTCCGATGTGGAGCGACTCATGCAGTTGACGAGCTTCTTGCAATGTTCACACTCCTTTTGCTGCGGCATCCGCCTTGTCGTTGTCAGTCTGGAAATAACCTTTAACTGGGTTGTGACTGTTGATGTGAATGACAGACACGGTGCTCTGTCGCGAGGAGAGTGCTTCTTTTAGCATTAGGGCTGCTGCAGATGTTGACACACCTGGTTTTGACATGGCTAGGCAGAGCCTTGCCACGAATATAGAGTCTGTTACGATGTTGAGGTGTTCCTCTTGGAAGAGTCCACACGCCAAGACCACTGCTGCTGCTGCTTCCAGTTGTTGCACTGACAGTGTGGGGTCACATGTTTTGACGCAATGCCATTGTTCTCTTGCTTGCCACACCGCCACTGCGGTAGAAGTTGTGGAGGAAGCATCTGTGAAGACCGTCGGTCCTGGCAGCGGTTGGTCCGTGACTTTTGGTGGCAAGTTTATGTTAACAATGGTCAGTAGCTGAGTCCAAGGTGGTCTGGCGGCGTATGAGATTTCTCCTCTGAAGCCAGAGAGAGCAAGGGCTAGGTACTCCGGTATCGTGGTTGATTTCGTGGTTGGCTGCTTGCGGAAGGGAAGGTGGATTCTTGTCGGCTCGGTTCCTAGGTGTCTTAAAGCGAATTTCCTGCCTTTCATGATGAGGTTAGCGATGCATTCGATTCCTGGGGAAAAAGCACGAGCCGGTCTTCCAAGGACTACCCATTGGATCGGTCGGGACTTGTCAGAAGGTCCTTGGGCTAGTGCTCCCACTCTTCCCTTCGGTGTTGTAGCAGGTTGAATTTGGTTCCCCGTACGGGCCACCAATTTGTGTAGCAGTTTAAGGGTTAACTGTGGGCACTAACCCTCCCCCCGATGTCCTTGCAGTGAGATAAACTGTAATATCGCAGACTGTTTGTCTCCTTAATCCATGTTAAGAATGTTGGGGATTGGGCATTTTCTTTTTCCCGAGTGGCTTGTAAAATGGCTAGAGTGCCTATGCCAGGCTATATACATAAAAGCAGGAAGAGGCTTATTTCTGTAGCCTGGCAGTGAGAGAAAGCCTAAATGTTCAAGTCCAAAAAGAAAATTGGTTCATTCTTAAACTAGTAATTAGCCCCATGTGAAAACCCTAGTTTTTAGCAGTCGTGAGAGCTGCGAAAGGGCTCATGGAAGAGAAGGTTAAAGAGTAGCAGTTTGTGTAGCCACGTCAGGCTAGAGGGAAACCCACTTTTCTCCCCCTTTTCCTAGGACTGTGACCCTGATTTTGGGAAAGGGGAGAAAGTGGGGATGGCTCTGAAAAGTTTGTTCTGTTGTTTTAACATCCAGGTGTTAATTAAACTTTTTTTTCTTCTTTCAAGTTGTGTGCCTGCTTTTGCTTTCCTCCTAACAGCTTATCTCACTGCAAGGACATCGGGGGGAGGGCTAGTGCCCACAGTTAACCCTTAAACTGCTACACAAATTGGTGGCCCGTACGGGGAACCAAATTCAACCCGCTACAGGTGTAAAGTGGACGTATAGGTCAAGCGGCATGCTCGGGTTCCACCTGGCAAGAGTGCCAGTGGACATCTGATGTTCGATGAAGTCAAGGCAGCTCGCTGTTTGCGGCGTCAGCTGCTTGGGTTCTCAGGGGTGCTTTCCTTTCAGGAGGTCATATAAGGGGTCCATGACCTTGGGAGGAATTAGGACGATGTTGCGGAGCCACTGCAGAGATCCCACAAGGCGCTGCATGTCATGGAGCGTCTTGATGTCTCGGCGGACCTTCACCTTGGGGGGTGTCACATAGGAGTTTGTGATCCCCACTCCCAGGAAGGTCACGCAGGGTCCTTTCTTGATCTTCGTGCTCGCGATCTCGAAGCTGTTGGCCTGGAGAGTTTCTGTGATTGTGGACACTAAGTGATCCACTTGGCTTGCCGATGATGCAGCGACGAGGATGTCATCCATGTATTGGATGATGGTTGCAGCAGGGTAGGAGTGTCGGACTGGCATCAGTGCTTTGTCTATGGTGATCTGGCATATGGGTGGGCTATCTACAAAAGCTTGTGGTAACACCTTCCACTGGAAGCGAAGGTTAGGTCGATTGCCATTTGGGGACACGACAGAAAAAGCAAACCGTTCTTTGTTCTCAGGGTGCAGGGGTATCGAAAAGAAACAGTCTTTGATGTCTAGCACTGCGCATGGCTGTCCTTCGGGGATGGCTGAGTTCATGGGCAGTAGTGTCTGAACTGGACTCATATGTCGAGCTGTCTTGTTTACTTCTCTCAGGTCGTGGATGAGGCAGTAACTTTCTCTAGACTTTTTGGGGATTACAAATACAGGGGTGTTCCACGGGCTGATGGAGGGTTCTATATGACCTTTTTGTAGCTCGTGGTCAACTAGTTCCAGCAAAGCTGCCATTCGAGGCTCTGACAGAGGCCACTGCTCGACTTAGACAGGTTCTGATGATTTCCAAGTCAGTTTGATCGGCAGCGGTGGATGTACGGCAGTGGCCCTCATGATAAATTTGTGATTTTGACTCCTAACATAGCAAGGATGTCCCTTCCTATCAAAGGTGGAGAGTTTTGCAGAATGTAGGGGTAGATTACCACTGTCTGTACTGGTCCCCTTTTTGTGTGAAGTGTTATAGCTACTAACTGGGTGCTTTTCCACGCCTGGGACGGCCCTCCCACACCATTCACTGGGGGGACTTCTTTAAATTGCCAATGCTGGGGCCAATGCGCTTGGGGAATAATCGTACAGTCTGATCCCGTGTCTGCCTAAAACTGAAGCCTTATGACGTGGGGATCTTGACTGCCATAGAGGCGGCATGTCCCCCACACTATCAGGGGCTCCTTCCCTATTTTCATGGCCAGGGCCACCCAGGGGTTCCGCTCTGGGGCGTCCCCTGCTGGCCCTGTGGCACAAGCGCGGCTTGTGGCTGTGGTGGATGCGAGAGTGCTGCTGGCGGTGCTACGAAACTCTGCAATTGCACCGTTTGTGGGGGTGTGAGACTGGCTGCCTCCTGTGGGGGCATGGGGAATAAGGGCCCCCCACCCTACTGGGGGTTGGCATAGATGGGCCGCCTTGCATTCGCAGCGGGAGGAGGCTGGGTGCGGCCCGCACGCCCCCTCCCTCTTCCGTTTCCCCGGGGTCGGGACCTGCATTCTTTAGCGAGGTGTCCCTTCTTCCCGCAGCCCCAACAGGGCCCTCTCATGCGCGCTTGAGATGGAGGCACCGCCGGGGAAGGCTGTGTTGGCTGGGGACAGCCCGTTGTGATGTGGCCTGCCTGACCACATTTAAAGCATGCCATTGCACTGGTTAGGGTGCGTACGGCTGCCTGAAAGGGGGTCAGCTGCTCTTCCCGTACTACATGTTTGATCATATCGTGTAGGCTGGCCCTGATCGGAACGGAGCGCAAAATGTCCTTGGTAACAGAGTTGCTCTGTTGGCACAGGCAGTCGGCTACCACGGACCTTTTGCCTCCGCAGGCAGGGTAGAGGTGTCTACTGCCACCTGCAGGCGATTTACAAACTGCGTGAAGCTTTCACTCTCTGTTTGTTTTATGGCGGACCACGGTGATGGCTTAGCTACCACTCGAGATGCAGTGCGGATGGCTTCTCTGGCTGCTCGAGTTGTGGCCCTGACGTCCTCAGCTCGCAGCTGTGTGGCTTGTTGCTGAGGCGTAATCATCTCACCATGTTTTCCTGTCAGCCTGGATAAGCTCGAGCCGTGCAGCGGTTGCCCCACCCCAGAAGCCTGGGCCAATAGGTTTGTGCAGTTGTCCCTCCATTCCTGCTTAAATACAATCATTCCTGCACCATCAAAGATCATGCGACCTATTTGTATAATGTCAAAGGGGAGCAGGTTATCATTGCAAAAAAGGCCGTCTATGAGGGTGGAGACAATGGCCGAATCTATCCCTTTCTCTGAAATCGCTTTGACAATTGCTTGTACATCTTTGGGATTTACCGGATTATAAATCTGTTGCTGGTTTCCCTCTGGCCCGGTGACTCTCACCGGGAAAGCATGGACTGTGGCCGAAGGGGCCCATTCGGCACAAGCTATTTTTATCTTTCCCCAGTCGGTGAATTTGTATTGTGATTGCTTTCCGGCGTGATTTAAAGCTTTATTCGTTTTCGCTTTAGATCGCGTTAGCTCTGCTTCTTCCGGTTCCGAGTCCCAGTCAGTTTCTGATAACTCGGTAGAGCTGACAGAGCTGCTGTCGGACTCAGAGCCGGAAGTCGACTGCCAGAGCACTTCCGGGTTTCCGTGCCTTTTCGTGCGGCTCCGGCCCCCCTCTTCCCCTCGGGGGTGGTGCCGATCCCGCCCCCTGGGCTTGCCCTGTCTCCCGCAAGGGGAGGTCTCTCCCTTAAATGGTAGCAGCATTGAGCGCGGCTCTTGACTGGGCATGCGCTCTCTGTCGCTCTCCCGTGCACGCGTGTTTGCAGCTCCCTCTTCCCAGGCATGTGCATCAGCGAACACCCGCGGCTTTTGTCTGAGTTTGCGCAGTTCTCTCTCTTCCCACGCATGCGCATCAGCAAACACCCGCGGCCCCCGTCTGTTCCCGCCGCTGACACCCTGGCCCCGCCCATCTCCTTGGTCGCCAGCGCCATGTTGGGTCGTATAAGGTGGGGGTGCCGCCCGTGCCCCCTCTCTGGCCGCCCTCTCGGTTTCTCTGGCCTCCTCTGTCAATTTCTCCCAAAAGAATCGCGCGTGCTGTTGCATTTCCAGCATCGGATCGCCGACCGGCGGCGGAGAGACGGATGGGGAAACCGCGGACGTTTGGGAAGGTTCTGCGGGGGGGTGTGGACCTGACGGGTTCGGCAGGAGGGTCGGGGGGTTTTCTGGGGGCCCCGGGGCGTTTGGATTCGGGCTCAGGGAGGAGGGAAGCGCGCCTGGCCCCCGCGAATCTCCGCTTTCAGATAAACCGCTTTCGGAGTCGGTTTGCGTTGTCGCCCCTACCCCCAGCTTGGGAGTGGCTAATAAACATACATGCGCGGCATTCCAAGTCTCTTGTTGTTCCAGCGCTTCGCGTAAGGCTTGTTCTACTTTCCCCCACGCCTTGAGACTTTTGCCACTGCCCAAGGATTTAGTATCCTCTGCTAAAGCAGCAGTGCATTTCTCCCACACCTCCGGATGTAATATTTCTACGGGACGTTCAATTGCCCTGAGCTCCAGGAGTCTTGCGATAGCAAGATAAAAATTCTTGAGCTTACACTTAATTCCCCACTGCTTATGAATCGAACTTACGACCTTCGCGAAGGCGTTCATGACGATCGCGGGTCCCTGGGAACGTCTTCCCTGCCTGAAGTCAGCTTCGCCGCTTCGGCCGCTGTTTTTTCGTCCAGGTGAACCTCGTTACCCAAGCTCTTCCCGGGTTTCGGCACCAGTATGTTTCCTTCTGCTAGGAAGACAAGGCAACCTGGTTCTCAAGGAGACAACATGGCAGCTCGGCCTCGCCCGAAGCTGCTCGGTCCACAGACACACAGACACCAGTATGGTGGATGGTCAAATGGCGTTTATTATCTTATCTCATGAGGTTAAATAGTCAAGGGGGCTTCACTACGTCAGAAAGGGGACGGTGGGATAGTTAGGGTTAGTAAGGAGTGGAAAACTACTGGGGTTAGGAGGGGTTGCATACTTAGGGTGATCGCTTATCACAGAGGAATGCGGGGGAGGAAGGTTCCATGCTGCTTCTGCTTTCCGTCACATCGCGAGATCTTCCGTTCGCCTGTCCCTATCTACCACAGTGGACTCATTTAATCTGAAAAATGTGCTTATTGTTATGAAATGCCTTTTCTACAGGAATCCAACATAAAACCTATGTGTCACACAAATTGCAGGGACGCAAACCTGAGAGGATTTAAGAGGATCTCAGAAGCAATGCAGGAAGTTTAAGAATTATCTGCCTAGTAGCAAAATTTCCCAGGTCAACATAAACTAGTAACTATACAGAATAGATTTGCAAGAAAGCAAACAGTGGCAAAATTTATCATATTTCTGCTTAGACAATTTAGTTACATAATTCCATGTTTGAGTAACATCTACTCTTGCTTTATTACCATTGATAAACAGGTAACTACTTCAGGAAATCTGATTCTGAACTTTTATCTTATTTGAGGGCCAGGCGTTGAATTCTTTGAAAGCAGTATGAGGAAGAGGTACTAGAACTGGTTGACTTTTTTACAAGGACAAAAACTTTAAGAAGGACTTTTGGAGGAAGGGAGATTTTTTAAGAAATGAGATCAAACACTTGAAATATTCCTGGACAAAAAATACAAATATGTCAGTATGTCTGATTTCATTATGTCTTCAGTATTGCTTTGTGTTTATTCTAGGACATTTCAAAACCCTCCCATTCTTAGCCTATCATTTCAGATTAATGGCTTTTATTTCGAGGTTGTCTGGCAATTTAAAAGAATGGAATTTTTTTCCAAAAGTGATTAATTGACATATTTAACACCAAGTGGGAAATATTTTTATTAGATCCAAGCACATCTAAATTAATGTTACCAAAATTCTGCATAATGGCTTAAACCTTTTTGCAAATTTCCTGCAAATTCCCAACATGGCCAAAATCATTCACCTCTAATATATTTTAAAAATTCCCCCATATAATAATTAATCAGAGAAGATAAATGGGCTGTAAATAAAATTCAGCAGGCTGTAATTTTTGCCAGGATGATACTTAACCCACAAACTTGTCTGAGTGGTCTTATGGGATTGAAAAGAATACTTCTCAATGAATAGCTGATTCTTGTTGGGATTAAAAATTGCGGAATTGTACTCATTTTATATGGGTTTTGAAGTAATTCCTGAACAAAAAATTAACCTCTGGAGAAGTTCACATATTAAATATGCAAGTTTCTGAAAATGGAAAATGCAATTTCTACTGTTAAATGAAATATCTTCTGCCTTTTCTTATTCTTGACCATTAAAAAACCTTGGATTTTCATAATTTCGTAACACAGATGAATACTAGTGTCAGGATAAATGAGTCCTAGCAACATAATAGAATTTATGGCAGTCTCAGATGGGTCCTTGAAGAAAAATCTTCTGCAAGTGTAGTGGCTTTGAGAAAAGCAATTGCACCCTGAGGCATCTTTAGCTTTCTTTTACCCGAAGGGCTCCCTGGAAATTCTTCCTTTCAACAATCCATCATATCCATTAATCCATACATATATATTAAACTCTCAAACAGATTTTAGTGATTTTTCTTTCTTCATATGCCTGCACACTTTGGTTGGGGGGGGGGGGGGGGATGGGTTGTGCTGCATAAAGCATTGTAATAGTTGTTATTAGCAGAATTGTTACAATATTCAGTGTAGTGTAGTTCCAGGGTACTTAACTTGGCCTAAACATTATTAACCACACTCCTCAGTACAAGTTTGACCTACAAAGCAGCCTGGGGGAAAAGAAAATTAGAAATACCCAACATTATAAATATTTTATATATACAAGGTATTAATGTTTTAACACATGCTCTAATGCTGTTTTTTCACATGGATGAAAGCTATTCCGCATCACATATGTGCATCGCGAGATCTTAATGGTCTCATGTGGAGCCCACACAGAGGAAGGACATATTCCCTTGCAGCTCTTGCTTTTAGGTAAGCTCAGAATGGGGACAGAAGCCCAATATGAGGGAAGAGAGGAATCCTGTCTTCCGTCAGCAATGTCCCTATGCCCAAGGAAGCAGAGACAGGCTGAGCCTCTCCAAAAGGCACTGCAATATGCCAATTTTAGAGAGGCTTCTGGTTGTCTGATGTAGCAGGATGTGGTGATGGTGGTGGGAAAGAGCCTACAGAATGCAGCTGGATCTGTGGGGCATAAAATCTCATTATACCCACAGAGCATTAAAAGTATTTATTGTTTGTGTGTATAAATTGCAAATAAAACCTATTGAAAATAACAATGCACAGGTTTTCCATTTACGTTCATGAAAACCAAGCATTCTTTCAAAGCAAACAAACAACATAATCAGAGAACATAAGTGATTACAGGACTGAAGGCTGACTCTAAATGTCCTCTTTGATTTTCATTTTTTTAGTTAAGTGACACAATAGTGATGTTATTCTGTGTAATTAGTAATCTGTTGGAAGACATGAGGGGTGAGATTTTTAAGGAGTTTTCAATGGGATAAAAATCACCTCAAAATGCATGCTTTCAAATACTTCTTGCCCTCTGTTGCTAATTCATTAAATATCTCTAAATGAGCATCAAGAAAAGTAGAGAAAAAATGTCTTTGGGAAGAGGGTAAAGGAGATGGTAGAGGGTGTGAGAAGATCATGATCTTTCGTTTGTATTGTATAAGAACATGTAGGAAAAGCTTTTCCAAAATCTATGAAAGTGTAGGGAGGGTCAGAAGGTCAAGGACCACTGTGATAATCCTGAGTCACTTGTCAACTCAGATTTCCCAAAGAGCCACTTGTTTTGGGCTATCATTAAATCTGATGTGGTGTCCTTTGGTTCAGATTCAGTTCTCCAAAGTCACAAAGATTTTGCCTTATTTTGCCTATCAATATCAGGATGATGCTATTGGAATCATATCGAAGCAATATTAAAAATTAAGGATATGGAGCAAAGTCATAGTCTTTAAAAAATGCTGCAAAATAATACCGGTACCACAGTCTGGAATATAGCTCCTCAGAAATGGACTAGTTAATCAATATGGAATTCCAAGGCCAGCTTGTGTAAGAAAGCTGGAAAACTGGTGGAATAACAGACACAGTAAAAAGAAAAAATAATGAGATTACATGACTGCTTCTATCTCCTTATTTGAAAACAAGTTTTGTTAAATATGGCTCATTATTTTCCATCCATGAAATTAATTACTACTTGAAAAAAAGATACTTCTGCTTTTTCTGTCATGGCTACAGGGTATGTTCTTCTCATGGATCCTCCTGAATTATATTCAATAGTATTATAAATCTCAACTATGTAAATGTTATATGACTTCTATTTATCCCTTACTAAAATAATGTATATTCTCAAAATGACATTTACACCTTGCATGAAATACTGAGACTTCAGCTATAAGAGAAAAAAACCTATAGAAACCACATGTTCTTTGGAAAAAGATAAATCATGGCCTTAAATATTGGCCTATAATACTTAAGTAAAACACTGCAGTTCAGAAAAAAAGGCAGGCACAATTTAGTTCCCAGTCAGGACAAAAGTCCAGGCTAATCTGCAGGAATAATATGAATCCTGGGGCAATGTAGAAGAGTGGCCTCTTAATTTAAACATTAAGTCTAAGAAATATGTTTTATTACTCACTTTTGGGCATTTCATTAATAAGGTGCTAATCAGCTACTTCAGACTGACTCAACTCCACTCCAGGCTTTGTCTTGAAAAGCACAGAAAAATTCTATGCTTCCATTCCACAAGGAGCCCTTCCATTTTGTCACTCGCTGTGGTCCCAGCCTCCAACATCAAAGTTCAACAAGCACAAATAATGTGATGCTGATAGATTACATGAAATTGAATAAGTAAAATGAGCTAGAAAAGAAATAATATACAGTTTGCCTTTTCAAAAATCACCTTGACCCATCACTTCTGCCTAATTGAGCATTAAGCATAGTCATGTCCCTTCCTGTGAAGAGAAAACAAATGCATTTCTTAAAATTACTTTTAACGGCATCTTTCTTCAAGAGCAATACACATGAAGTTTTCTTCTACACATGCACAAGGGGGACACTTCACCATAAATGTTGCATCAAATATTACCAACAGGCTTGCTTTTCTGTTGTAGAAAGATGTAATGGAGCTCATGCCACAGCAATACTGACACAAAATACTCAGTTTTGCCTAGCCTCATAAAGCAGAGGTGGGGGATGCAAAAAAATTACATTACTAAACTGCCCACAGGTATTGCATCATGTCCCCAGTGATTAAACACATAGCATGCATTCCTGTTATTGACAAAAAAATGAGTACATCTATGTATTAGGTAATTGTTCACACACCAGAATTTTGTAAAAAAAGAAACATTTTTCAGAAAAATTTTCTCTAGTGCAGGTATGTCTGCTCCTCAATGTTTGTTCTTCTGGACTATTTTTAACAATATCATCATTTAGTCACTAGAAGCTTCATGCCTTTGAATGTACCTAAAGAAAATTACCTAATCTGAGAAAAGATAGGAGAAACCAATGCACACTTCCACAAGGACTAGGACATACAATTTCAAAATTACAGCTAAATTAAGGATAATATTGTAACAACAGCTAAACCAATGCAACAATTTAAGCCAATTTAAGTGTTCTATTATGTAAAATTGCAGCCATTATAAAAGAGAAATCAAAGACTGTTGTTAACATGGTTAAGCTATGGTTCTGTCACATCAGAAAATAGTGATACATGAAGTGTTTTCAAATGATAATTTGACAGGCAAGATAGGAATTGAATTGGAAGTATCTAGCACTCGGACTGTAGAGACAAAGGTCCTGATCCCAAACTGCTCAACCTATTTCTCAACAGCATCTTGCAGACTCCATTCTATGCACTATGTGCCTGATGTAGCAAAAGACCCACTTCATTTCAAACGCCCACTTCATTTCAAACGCCCACTTCATTTCAGATCATCTTCCCGGTGGTCAGTAGACTGCTCACTTCACAAGTGTTTTTCTAGATCAGTCCTGGAGGATTGGGCCTTTGGCTGAATGCTCTAAATATCCCCTGAATAGTTTCTTGCTAGTCAAGCAAATTTCTATTCACTTTCACGGTAAGAATTTCACTTATAAAATGGTCTAGTACCAAGGATGTCATTTTCACTCCACTGTCTGATTCCATAACTTTTGTCCTTTATATCACTGGTCACCTATACATGCTGTGTAGTTATGATAAAATGCCTTTTCAGTTGCAAATCAGAAAGTAGAAATGTAACCTATGTGGTTCATTGCTTTAAGTGAAATGAATATCAGATCTTGAAAATGGAGCTGATTAAAATTTTTAGGATTAAAATTTTTGAATTTTTACAGTATTTGTCCACTTCTGCTTACTCTTAAAAAGAAGCAGAAAAACTACTGTGATTTCCCCAATACCTTGAATAATTGCATAAAAATGATCTTGTAGCGTATCCTATGTTGAATGCCCTGTGAATGGAGAAGACACCTGTCAGAAATAGAGAGCATCGAAAGTACAATCATAACATCTGAATTTCAATTCAACTGTCATGATTCTTAATTACTTATTTCCTCCATGCAGTTCTTGGAAACTACCCAAGTCCTACCCAACCCTGCCCCTTTCTTTACAGTCCAGAAAGGGTTTAAATGTAGCAAAAGGACAAGAAGACAGCGGTACCTTCTTCTTAGAAATCTTCAGCCATTCTGTAAAGGACAGCTTCCTGATCCCACTATTTCACCAAGTTATTCAAAATTCACATACAGTTTAGAGGCTGAATTCATATCTATTATCAATTTTTTAAAAACCAAACTTTGCCCATTCCTATGGTGACCTTCTGGTCTGTGGTATCATGGGAGTCAAATAACATTATGAGCCTTCATAGCAGATTACTCTGGAACAAAGACAGTGATACTGTGTTTCTCTTAAGCATGTGTTCTGGAAAGACAGACAATACATGACATCCACAAAAAAAAAAAAATCTGTGTTAGACACACAGCAACTAACAGGGGAACAGCTAACTAAAGCTGAACATTATGAGATGCATAAAAATGAAGCTCATAATTTTATCAATTTTGTCTTTCATCTTTGATGCGCTTAAAAGTTTTATTTTCATCCTGACTCCATGGCATATATAGCATCCAGTCAACATCAAAACAAACTGCTTGTCATTAAATATTAAATTCCTTAAGGGGTAAATCTGTAAGTCTTTAATTTCTTTATAGTTTTTCCAGCTGGAGCTGGCACTACTCATGGCTAGAGAAGCATTTGGAATCCATAAATTGAGATGAAACTAATGAGAGCTAAACTTGAGAAAGGACTGTTTAAATAAAGCCCCAAGGAAGAAATTGCATGACTATGCCTAAATGACACAATGTCCTATTCCTAATGAACTGGGTTTTACACCAGAGAAAAATCATAGAAACAGAGTCATAGAACCATAGCATGGTTTGGGTTAGAAGGGATCTTTAAAGATCATCTAGTCCAGCCTTGCCCATCATGAGCAGGGACATCTTTCACTAGATCAAAAAACTTTTACTTGGACAGTATTGCAGACATCACTTCCTCTGCAGTCTGCCTCACCATGCACCTATAAATCCACCTGGGAAAATACATTTAACATTTTCAGAACTTTTTGAAGGTTGAAACATTTTATATAGCATAAAAAAATAGGCCATGATTTGAACAGTATTAACTGCACATACGTTGTTTTAAAGTTATGTTCCCCAATGCATTCTTAGCTTTTGAAAAAGGCTTTACATGGCTTAAATACAAGTTCTTGCTATAGTCCCTGCTTAGCACTATATAGATATGGTCTGCGCATGGTGAGCCAAAAAGAGACTTCTGTTTTCCTATTAGGTAAACTCAGGCTTGCAGCATTTCCAGTGTGGCATTCTGCAGTGAACTTCCTGAAATGCCATCTCACTGTCTGAGTACCTTTGACTTGGCTACAATACACTTCCTTATATTTCGCTAGAACCCTCCTAATACTTCTGAAAGAAGCTCACACATCAATAATGTTGCATGTGACAACCTTTTTTTTTTTCTTTCTATAGTATTGGACTACAAGTCTCTTCCCTTATAATTCAGGGACACTTTTTCTTCAGTTTATTTTAAATATCATGTCAATGGGGCCTAGCATCATTTTCTCAACTAATATATGATAGCTGAGATGGACATCCTAGTAAACAAGGCAGACCATTTGTGTAACAATTTTTGAAGCAGTCTGTCAGAAGTGAGCAGGAAAAAGGCACAGGTTGCAATTACAGCACTATTTAACATGATGAGATATTGAAAACTCTCAGTAATATTGTGATGGTTTAATAATTTTGCTACTGGTCATCAATTGCTGTATGAGACCTAAAGATCTTAGTATCAGCAACAGAGAAGCTTTGTCATCTGGAGACACCTCCGTAACTTTCTGAGTTTCCAATAAATGTACTGTATCTAGAAAGAGAGAATATATCTCCCAAAGTGCAGACAATCAACTACTGCAGACAGTGAAAAGCACGTGATGACCGTTTCATGGTATCTTTTTCAGAAAACACAACTTTTCACAAAATATAAGGTTGAGCAATATTCACCTCCCACAATCTCATGTACAGGTATGCTCAGGCCCAGGTTAGCAAGCAGCTGCTAAATGAAACAGAAGTATAGTTTTAAAAGGAATCAGATCAAGCTCAAGGAGTTAGATAAGAGTCAGAACACAACTAAATGTTGTCAATTGTAAGTTTAAACTTCAGTTTTAACACTGAAATTGACACACCTCCACTGATTTTCACCCTCATTATCAGTCAGTGACACTTAAATGAAAGACCCACAGCGCCTTCTAAATAGCTGCTAATGCCATATGCATTATATTGTTAAAATGCAGTCACAGTGTTTGTATACCACAGCTGGAACATCTCTTTGCGGAGAGGATGAGAGGATTTGGACCAGGCCATAGCATTTCATTTTGTGAGAGGCTTTAATCCAGTGTAATTCTAAAAAAAGAGTACCACTGGTGTTTCTAGCATAGAAAAGAGTCTTCTTTAAAAGTCCTGGGATCACCAATGACTTCAGTCCTATAAGGAGAAGCAGAAGATGAGGACTAAGGCTTTCCTATCTTCCTATCCCTTGGTACCTGTATCCTACCTGTACAACTTAATGAACACATTACAGAAATGCAAAGGTAGATACCAGATTTGCTGCAAGTACCCTTTATGCATTTTAGATGAAAGAGTCATTGAATAAATATATAATGACTTTGTGGAAAAGCAACCAGAACCAAATTCCTTTTTCCGTAGGAAACCATTGGCTGAAAAAAATACACTTCCTGGCTCAACAGCTTTCTACTTCTTTTCTTCCACAACCTTTGAAGAACAAAAGTCTACCTTGTTAAGCTAGAGTCAAAACTCTCACTATGCCACATAAAAATGCAGCCCCCTCCCCAACAAACTTGATTCATTGCTTATCATTGGCCCTGCTTTTTGTATGAAAGTGTTATTTTGCACCAATTCCAAACTTGAAGAGTTCCCTTAGTGTTTCTTGAAACTGATCTAAAAACTGTAACCCTTTAGGTACAGTAGTGTCTTATTTCCAGATTGAGAATGGAAGAGCTTAGAGTGAGGAAGACTGACAAGACTTCTTAGGACAGCCACAATGAGCAAGTATAGAGGAACCTCAGTGATGAAAATGTAGGGACTGACAAAATTAAGAGGAAATTTTGGTAACTTACGCACTTAACACTTCCAAGTACGTTTGAAAATGCTACTTAGAGAATTTCAGCCCATGGTATCTCAATTCACTTAAAATTTTCACTGAATTATGTACAGTTACACCAGAGATACTACTATGGGGATAGCATCCTAGTGCATGTACTTTAAAAAATTGCCAAGAGTTTCTCTGTTCTACTTTGGTCAGAACCTGAAATTTACTATTTACTTCTCTTTTGACAGATGCTTTTTTTTTTCAGAAAATGCACTACAAGAATTCAACTTCAAATGACAGAAACAGGAAATTGTTACTAGGTAGCAATAGTCACAACAATACATTACTAGTAACATCCTTTCTCGAGAAATATATTGTCTGCATATATTTAAATGTCCACGCATATGCACACAGTCATACCACTTACATAATTAGTCATGTCTTTGTGTTACTTTTTCTTAAAAAATTGTTTTTGACATCGTGTCACTAATTAATTAGTCATAAGTACTCTGTCCCCTCTAGATATTATTGTTTACTAAGATGATCATCTGGCTAGGAAGACATGAACCACGTGTGTTTGGTCATTATATTATAGTTGACATTGAAGGTCAAAACTGAACTAGAATTCTAGAGGTTAAGAAGTCTGCCTTGATCATTAATTTAGGATATAAGCTGAGAACAGTCAATTATGTTATTTGTGCTCAGCTTCCCTATCTGCAAAGCCAGGATACTAACACTGCTAAAAACTATCAGAGTTCCTCCAATTCATGTTAACAGGGACCTGAAAAGTCAACCATCTGTCATGAATCAAAAATTTACAACTAATTATGACTTCAGTAATACCATCAACAGCACATAACTACTACAAGTAGGTTACACAGATAATAGCCAATGTGACACAAACTTTCTAAGACTATATGCAGTATAATTCTTATTTAATTAAAAAAAAAAAAAAGATTGAGCAGAGAAGCAGATCAAAGCCACACAGTAATGCAGTGATTATAGGCACAAGACTAGCAGTGATAAAACAGGAGCTCACAAGTAGAGCAAGACTTGAGAAAGTAGGAGCTTAAGTAAGAGTATAGTAATTGACTGCTGTAATTTCTGCATGTTAACTCCAGGATGCAAGCAAGAAAAAAGAAAGAAAAAAACTTATCTTTGATATAGATATACAGCTATTCATAGAAGCATAACCAGAAGGGATTGTTGCAGTCTGAGGATAATAGAAACTAAATTAATATCTCTTTCATGTTAAATGTCCTTGCTGCAGATTTATAAGCTTTTCATAAAAGCTCTGTTTAAGCAGTCTTAACATAACACTGATTAATATGTGATACAGAAAGCATAAATATCTAAACATGTGCTGATCACTTTGTAAGAACATTAGCCATTTTAGCAACATTGTATATATGTTAAGGTTATTATGACTATGCACAGGCATCACTTCACGGCTGTAACAGGTGTTGCATCAAATTAACCATGTACTCCCCCTTTTTTGTCCTTTCTCCAGTACTCACAAAATCTGTGTAACTGGAAAAAACCTCCCAAATTTTCTTCTGCAAAATTATAAATCCGTAAGAACCTAGTTTTGTCTGTATTCAACTTTTCACTGATGAAAAATAAAATGTAAAATCTTTTTCCATGAATGTAGCATGAAAAAAAAATACAGA
Organism: Monarcha castaneiventris obscurior; assembly: GCA_026261815.1. NCBI lineage: Eukaryota > Metazoa > Chordata > Aves > Passeriformes > Monarchidae > Monarcha > Monarcha castaneiventris. The sequence continues at coordinate 1,427,591 of JAMPIT010000059.1, forward strand.
CATTGGAGATTACTTGGATTTTTTCCCTACAAAAATGTATAGTTTTTCAATGTAGAAATTTTACTATTAAGAAGATTTTAGTATGAAAAAGGTAGTTTCTTTTGGAGACTTTTTTCAAAATAAACTTACTGTAGAATAATTATTGTTAAGTAGAAATTAGTTGCTACATTATGTTGGGTTTGACCAAGCCAGCCTATGTGTGGGAAAACTTAGGATAAATTAATTGAAAACCCAGAATTATTTTCAGGGTCCTTCCTTCTTTGACAATGCAGTAAATAGAAACCAGTTTTTAAAAAGAGACCACATCCTTATATTTTCCGTCCCTCAGGCTGGGACCTGTTCCCTCCAGCCTGCTGCAGTTGTAGTGTAATGCTGCATGAGAGTTTATGACAAGTGAACCTCTAAGAAGTTAGGAATTTGGTTCATATAAATTCATCTGCACTGCTGAAAATTCTCTGATCCAGACTCCAGGTTGATACTGCATTTCTTTCATGAGCTTTACGGCATATCCTAAGCTTAAATGGCTTTTAAGTTTCTGCCAATGTATTTCCCACAGTCCTTGCAGAGACGTGCAGCTTTTGTCCCTACACAGTTCAGGTACAGTGTTTAGGGACTGTACACAAACTCTGAAATGCACCTGTTGAACCTCAGTACAAAAGCTCTTGCCCTCCTAGAAGGCAGAAATGCACTTTTAATGAGCTCTGATTCCAAATAGAATATGACAAAAAATCATTTTCAGCAGTGATTATTCAAAATTGTCAGCTTGTGAAAGGATGAAAAGGAGTTTACTCTTTAGAATAAGCAATCAGGCCAGTTTTGAGGTTAAGTCTTCTGGGAATTTTGGAAAGTGATTCAGCTTCCAAAAGCGTTGATACCTGCCTTCCTTTGAACTAAGTTATTTGCTAAATAGTACAGGAGAGTTATTGTCCACTGGGGAGCATGTTAAGATTGAATAATTAATTTCTCTAGTAACCTAAACTAGATCTGGGTCCTTAGAGACACAAGGAAAGCAAAGTCAAACAATGTGATCTCTCTCTCTCTTTGTCTCTCTGTATACTTTTTTAGAGAAATTATTTAAATTATGAGAGACTATTTTAGGTCACTGATGGAAAGCTAAATTTGTTCTTCACGCTTAAGACTCCTTCCGTTAATCCCCTTTACAAAGCATATTTTTAGCCTGTAATTGCAAATGTTCTGCACTCTAAGTTTGGTAGAGATTTTGCTGTTTCGTGATGGTTAACTGAAGCTAGCAGCTTGGTAATTTTGAAAAAGAAAATGTGTTAAACTTTTTAACCTCACAGTTATCCTTTTTCTGTTGAGAGTAAAAATTTTTCATAAACGAACAGGAAATTTCCTTTCATCTGGAATAGAGTAATGGTGTTTCTCTGGAAAGAGAGTCAAGGTTTGTTGTGGGATATTTTCATTACTAGTGTGATGCACTAATCTACATGAAACACAGAAAAACAAAATTCACATTAAGACTCTCTAACATTTTTGTAGCTCAAAGTCCATCATGTTTATCCTAAAGGCTAGATCATACATTTAAAAAAAAATAGAATAAATGCCTAAGGAGGTTCAAAAAACATATGCCAAAATGTAGGCCTTCTTGGACATTACTGCCTAATAATTTCAGAGCCATTGCAATTCTGCACAGCTGTTTCTGTAGACCTCTGCATTATCCCAGGCAGCTCTACCATCTGGCTGATTTGCCCAGATTAAGGGCAGGGCCATGTTATATTTACTTTGTAGAAAGAGTGGCATCTCCAGAAAGTGATGAAGATGGAGAGTTGACTAACAGGAGCACCAGTATATACAGTGTATGCTTGGCTGCATGGGCAATTGCAACTCAATTTAATTTTATATTAACACAGAAACAGAGGAAATAGTAAAATCATGTAATAAAAACTTATGTTGGAAAAATCTCTTGAATGAACATCCAAGAGGCAACCCAGAGGGACAAAGGAATCCCGGAAGACTGCACATGCTTCCAGAAGGAAATCTAAAAGGCTGTCCTCACTTCCTGAAGGATGAGCTGTCAGGGAAGAAGACCAGCCTGGTCTTCTTCTCAGAAGAAAAGAGAAATTTGACTGGAACTCAGACAAAGAAAGAGAATATATCACTTTTGAAAGAAGAGACAGGCCACTCAGGAGGACTGCAAGGATCTTGTGAGCTATGCAGGGAGAAAACAGCAGGGCCAAAGCCCAATTAGAACCTAATCTCGTTACTGACACAAAAAGAAAAAAAGAAGGAAGTTTTTATAAATATATTAGCAACAAAAGGCTAAGGAGAATGTCCACCCTTTAATGGAAGTGTGGGGAAAATTGGTAATGAAGGATGAGGAAAAGGCTGATGTACTTAAGGCCTTCATTGCCTCAGCCTTTCATAGCAAGACCAGTTGTCCTCAGGGCATCCAGTCTCCTGAGCCAGAAGACAGGAACAGAATGAGAACTCAAAATCCAAGGGCAGATGGTCATTGACCTGCTACACCACTTAGACATGCACAGGTCTGCAGGGCTGGAAGGGATCCACCCAAGGGTACTGAGGCAATTGGCAGAAGAGCTCACAAAGCCACTTTCCCTCATTTATCAGCACTCCTGGCTGACTGGAGGGTTCCCAGTTGCCTGGAGGTCAGAAAATGTGACACCCATCTACAAGGAGGCCTGGAATGAAGATCCAGGCAACTACAGGCCTGTCAGCCTGACCTGGGTGCCAGTGAAGATTACGGAGGAGATCATCATGAGTGCCATCAAAAGACTCATGCAGAACAGTCAGGTGATCAGGCCCAGCTAGCATGGGCTTAGGAAAGGCAGGTCCTGCTTGACCAACTCGATGTCACTCTATGGCAAAGTGATCCACTTAGTGGATGAGGGATCTGGAGACACTGGATGAACGGGCTGAGAAGATGTGGATGCAGTACAGAAGAAAAGGCAGAGACTTAAGAGGATACTGAGAGAATTGTTATGCTTTGTTGGTCTGAGTTTTATTTGGGTTTGGAAATAGCTAAACAGTAAAAATGGCAACTATTAAAAATGATTGATCAGGCTAACATTACTGTATTAATCATACTAATATGCAACAACAGTAATTCATTTTTACATAGCTCTGAAAGCTGATTTTAAAGCATGTCACAAAAGAAGTTAGTCTCAGGTTTCCCTAAAACAAATGGAGCAATTTGGGTTACAATTCTAATATTGGAATCAATATCAAAATCATATTTCTTTAATAATATGTCAGGGAATTGCCTGAGCCACCCTTCCCCATGGAAAAAAAAACCTCCCCTTGAAATCTCAGAAATTTCTGGATAAATTTGTGTTGCTACAAATTTATGAAAGAATTAATGTATACATACTCACTGCATGTTAAAGCTCTTTTCTGGATATCTATTAGTCTAAAAACCCAAAGATTTTTATCCACAAAGAAAATCTCAACCTCTCATATGGGGATCATGGTGCCAGAAAGGGCTAGCTGTGCAATGGGAGTGAGGACAAAACTCAAATCTTACCATGCTAGAAAAACTGTATGGAAATAATACCACAATTCAGAAAGGACAAAGACAAGATTCTGTTGTAAGCACTACAGCAAGACACATAGCACAAGCTTTCATAACAATTATGTAGTTCTCTTGGATCTCATGCTTTAGAAAGTATGTACATCAACCATAATGAGTCTAGAGTGAACAGGAACAGCTGTGTTTGACAGGAACAGCTGTATATGAGAAAAAGCTAAGAAACTGGAACTGTTTAACCTAGAAGAGGTCTGATAGGTCCTTGAATTCATGTCTTAAGGAGTTGTATTTCTTTTAGCACTCTCCTCCAAAGCAACAGAGAAAAATGCCATTTTTCTATGCCTATATGGGTATGAAATGGTGAGTTAAAGTGCAGGATGTTCTGATATCATGAAGACAGCTTATAACACTTCACACAATGAAGTAATGGAATAAGCTCACCATAGAGACAATTTCTGTAGAATTTTGCATCACGGCAGAAAAGCTTGGAAAAAGGTTTATAGTGAGGAAAAGCTTAAGATACATGCCATGATAATATAGGCATGCATCTAGGAAAATGACCAGTGATGGAGTTAATAAGTTGCATAAACCTGAAGCTGAAAGTTTGGAAAGTCTACCAAAATATCACTGAAACTAATCAATCGCCAGAGTTGTTCTCAGGCCACCTCCAGACATTTCTTGTAGAGGATAGCTGACTGCTTCTAAATTGTCACTGATGTTTTTGTAGTGTGAGAAACTTCTATGATACAAAATTTATTTAGGAAGAGTACAATTAGTTAAGTTTATATTTAACACATAAGTAAATATAATTAAATTGGTGAGAAACAATTCAACATAACTAGAAGGTGGAATCATGGCTACAAACATCTGTGGCTGTAAACATAGAAGAGACCTTAAATTAAATCCCAAGTGAAAAGGCTTTATAAAACACATCTTCACAATTACAAAAGCCATGACAGAAAGCAGTGAATAGTCTGCTCATTCACAGATCCTGTAGAGCTGTCTGTATGACCTGACCTCTGATACCCTCTTCTCCAGTCTAACAACTTCTTTTTTTTTTCTTTTTTCCTTCACTGTTTCATGCAAGAGTGCCTCAGTGGGCTTTCTATGTTCAGATTATTAATTTAAGTAAATGAGAGCATACAGAGGATTGCAGCTGGCTTCCTCAGCAACCTGACCTACTTAAGATGCATCAGTTGTAAAGAAGAGGGAATAATAAATGTGGAATGAAATGAAGAGGCACCTAGAGAAAATGCCTAACTTACTGGGCATGAATGGAGTGGTGTATGTCTCTGTTTCTGCAAGAATGCAACACTAGCACAGCAGCTTTAATGCCACTGATGGGATATAAAGCTCTGTTTTACCTGACAATATTTGCATCTGTGCCTTATCCATCCCTTTTCAATAGCTTACCTGATATTGCAAGCTGGATTGCTAATTAAAGGCCTTAATCAAGATGCCAGGGGAGTATCTTTGTTCATTGGTGTTCCTCTCGATCTGACGAAAATATATACATAAAAGATCCTCTGATGTATATAATTTTGCCTGAAGGAACAGAAAACCCTACTTTAAGGGAGTCTTGTACATTTCCAGGTCTACAGTAGATGGACCTGGCTCACTTTATTTGGATTTTCTTTCTTATTAGATAAACTAAGCTCTCAGGAGCCACTTGTTATCTCTCTTTCTCAATTTAAACTGTCTATCCACATATTATCTTACTAAAAGGAAGGACAGCTACCAAGAATATAATTTATAATGTTGTCTTTCGCTGAACCAAGGAAGATTGCTCAGTACAGCTGGTGATCCATCTGTACAATTAGTCATACAATATGAAATAAGTGATGAACATTTTAGGGAGAACAATGGTTTTAAGTCTTACACCAGGACTTTTTGATGTGGAATGCACTCACCATCAGATGCAAAAGATCAAAGATGACAAAGGAAAAGGTATATGTGTGTCTTGGTTTGAAAGACACGTGTCAGACAGGAAAGGAAGGAGCCTCCCCTGAAATGGAAAATGCAACCCCCTTTCGCTCTGAATTATTATAAATTTGAAAATAAGGGGCTTTCAGGCAGAGATATGAGGGATAGGAATAACAGTTCTTTACTAATAAATGTATAACAACACAAACAAACAACAATAGCTGTGGCAGTCACAGCAAACAGCAGCACAAACCCAGTGCCGGCCTCTCTCGGCCTCAGGTACTTTTCCCCTGGATGCAGTTCCTGCGCGGCGGCTCCCGGTGAGCAGGGCGGGTGCGATGGTTCCCCCGCGGCTGCAGGGGGCGCTCCGGAGCGAGCTCGGGAGCACCGGCAATGGCGGCGCGGGGTCCCGGGAAGGGATGGATGAAAAACCTCACAAAACCCCTGGGAGTCTGACTGGATCCTCAGGAACAGCAGGCTGGAACAGCAGGGGCGAGCACAGATCTCCGGTGGAAGTGAGGTTCACCAAACTCCGGCGCTGTAGCAGGAACCCGGCAGGTCACAGCGTAGGAGCTACAGAGCAGCGACAGCTCCGAGCAGCAGCAGGGCAGAGTGGCAGTGCCCAGCCCCCAGCGGGCAGGGAGAAGAGCAGGCTTAGAAATCCTGAGGTTTGCCCGCAGAAAGCAAAACAGCCGAAGAAGCAGAAACCCGCAGTGCTGACCAAGAGTCCACACCGAAGGCAGGCAGCTCCCAGACTGAACGCTGAGCACCCAGGCAGCCCCCCGGGTGTCCCAACCCCCCAGGTGACAAAAGGGTGGCTCGTTGGACCCCGCCCCTGTGGCCAGGTCTTTTGTTTCTTTTAAGTATCCAGCGGTTTGTCCCCTAGCAACTAGTATGGGTAAAATTCTTTAAGAGAAAAAACAGGCTAAAATCCTAAACCCCAACATTATCCACCCCGAATTTTTCCCATACTAACATGTTACATCAAACTTAACTTTTTTAACCATATACACACATGCATCACCATAATTATATACATATGTACATGCAGATATGATACAAGTACAATGCCATGGGCAGTTCACCCTAAAACAAGGTCCCCTTGCGGTACACATCGGGTCTCTCCATCCTTCTGCATCACCCACCAGGTGTAACTTGGTCCCTGAGCGAAGACAACCCCACGGATAGGTTGGTCTTTGCTCGAGGCAGAATTGACCCAAACAGTTTTTCCAAGCATACCTCTCATGTGCACCACTGGAACCTTATCCCCATCTATTGTTTGTAGCAGTTCAGATTGAGCAGGGCCTGCTCGGTTGGTAGATCCTCGGGTGTTAACTAACCAGGTGGCCTTTGCTAGATGCTGTTCCCAGTTTTTGAAAGTTCCCCCACCCAATGCTTTCAAAGTGGTTTTAAGCAATCCATTACACCGCTCAACCTTCCCAGCCGCTGGTGCATGGTAAGGGATGTGGTACACCCACTCAATGCCATGTTCCCTAGCCCAGGTGTTTATAAGGCTATTCTTGAAATGAGTCCCATTTTCAGATTCAATTCTCTCAGGGGTACCATGTCTCCACAGGACTTGCTTTTCAAGGCCCAAGATGGTGTTCCGGGCTGTAGCATGAGGCACAGGGTAGGTCTCCAGCCATCCAGTGGTGGCCTCTACCATTGTGAGCACATAATGCTTGCCTTGGCATGTTTGAGGCAGGGTGATATAATCAATCTGCCAGGCCTCCCCATACTTGTATTTGGACCACCGCCCACCATACCACAGGGGTTTCACTCGCTTGGCCTGTTTGATTGCAGCGCATTCTCACAATCATGGATCACCTGGGAGATACTGTCCATGGTTAGATCCACCCCTCGGTCTTGTGCCCACTTATAGGTGGCATCTCTGCCCTGATGACCTGAGGCATCATGGGCCCATCGAGCTAGGAACAACTCTCCTTTATGTTGCCCGTCCAAGTCTATCCGGGACACCTCTATTTTTGCAGCCTGATCTACCTGTTTGTTGTTCTGATGTTCTTCGTTAGCCCGGCTCTTGGGAACATGAGCATCCACATGGCGGACTCTCACGGGTAGGTTCTCTACCCGAGTGGCAATGCCTTTCCACTCATCAGCTGCCCAGATTGGTTTTCCTCTACGTTGCCAGTTAGCCTTCTTCCACCTTTCCAACCAACCCCAGAGAGCATTGGCTACCATCCATGAGTCAGTGTAGAGGTAGAGCTTTGGCCACTTCTCTCTTTCAGCTATGTCCAGAGCTAATTGGACAGCTTTGAGTTCAGCAAACTGGCTCGATCTGCCTTCTCCCTCTGTAGCTTGTGCAACTTGCCGTGTGGGACTCCATACAGCAGCTTTCCATTTCCGGCTAGCTCCTACAATTCGGCAGGAACCATCAGTGAAGAGGGCGTATTGTCTTTCACTCTCCGGCAGCTCATTAAATGGTGGGGCTGCTTCTGCACGGGTTACTTGCTCTTCCTCTTCTTCAGAAGATAACCCAAAAGTTTCACCTTCTGGCCAGTTTGTAATTATTTGGGTTTCCAATTCGGGCGCGCTGAGTGATGAGGGCAATCCATTTGCTCCAAGTTGCATCAGTAGCATGATGGGTGGAAGGAACCTTTCCCTTGAACATCCACCCCAGCACCAGTAGTCGGGGTGCCAGGAGGAGTTGTGCCTCTGTGCCAATTACTTGAGGCAGCTTGGACTCCTTCATAGGCGGCTAAGATCTCCTTCTCTGTGGGAGTATAATTGGCTTCGGACCCTCTGTAGCTCCGGCTCCAGAATCCCAGTGGTCGACCACGAGTCTCACCAGACACCTTCTGCCAAAGGCTCCAGGACAGACCACTGTTCCCGGCTGCAGAGTAGAGCACGTTCTTCACCTCTGGTCCTGTCCTGACTGGGCCAAGGGCTACTGCGTGAGTGATTTCCTGCTTGATCTGGGTGAAGGCTTGCTGCTGTTCAGGGCCCCAGTGGAAATAATTCTTCTTGTGGGTGACCAGGTAGAGAGGACTCACAATCTGGCTGTAGTCAGGAATGTGCATTCTCCAAAAGCCTACGGCGCCTAGGAAAGCTTGTGTTTCCTTCTTGTTAGTTGGCGGAGACATAGCAGTGATCTTACTGATAACCTCAGTGGGAATCTGACGCCGTCCATCTTGCCATTTCACTCCCAGGAACTGGATCTCTCGAGGAGGTCCCTTGACTTTGCTCTTCTTGATGGCAAAACCGGCTTCCAGGAGAATCTGGATGATTTTCTCCCCTTTCTCGAACACTTCTGCTGCGGTGTTTCCCCACACAATGATGTCATCAATGTACTGCAGATCTTCTGGAGCCTCACCCTTTTCCAGTGCAGTCTGGATCAGTCCGTGGCAGATGGTGGGACTGTGCTTCCACCCCTGGGCCAGTCTGTTCCAGGTGTATTGCACACCCCTCCAGGTGAAGGCAAACTGAGGCCTGCTCTCTGGTGCCAAAGGAATGGAGAAAAATGCATTAGCAATGTCAATAGTGGCATACCACTTCGCTGCCTTGGACTCCAGTTCATACTGGAGCTCCAACATGTCCGGCACAGCAGCACTCAGTGGTGGAGTCACCTCATTCAAGGCACGATAATCCACAGTCAATCTCCATTCCCCGTCAGACTTGCGCACAGGCCAGATGGGGCTGCTGAAGGGTGAGTGGGTCTTGCTGACCACCCCTTGGCTCTCTAGCTCGCGGATCATTTTGTGAATGGGGATCACAGCATCTCGATTTGTCCGATACTGCCGGCGATGCACAGTCGAGGTGGCAATTGGCACTTGTTGCTCTTTCACTTTCAAAAGCCCAACTGCAGAGGGATTCTCAGATAGTCCAGGCAGGGTGCTCAGTTGCTTAATGTCCTCTGCCTCCACAGCAGCTATTCCAAATGCCCACTTGAGCCCTTTTGGGTCTTTGTAATAGCCGTTTCGGAGGAAGTCTATGCCCAGAATACACGGGGCCTCTGGGCCAGTCACAATCGGATGCTTTTGCCAGTCCTTCCAGTCAGGCTCACCTCAGCTTCCAACAAGGTCAAATCCTGTGATCCCCCCGTCACCCCAGCAATAGAAACAGGTTCTGCCCCCACATGTCCTGATGGCATTAAAGTACATGGTGCACCAGTATCAACCAAGGCTTCATATTTCTGTGGCTCTGATGTGCCAGGCCATCGGATCCACACAGTCCAAAAGACCCGATTTTCCCGTGCCTCTTCCTGGCCAGAGGCAGGGCCCCTCTAGCACTGGTTATCATTTCCTCCCTGGGCATACATGCTTGAGGTTCCTTCAAGGGGATCTGACATATCATCTTCCCTTCTGTAATACCTGGCAGCTTGGTTACGGGAGGCTGAGGCTACTTTTACCCTAGCAGAACCCCCTCGGTTAGCGTCTCTCTCCTTGAGTTCACGCACCCGTGCTGCCAGGACAGAAGTGGGTTTCCTATCCCACCTGCTCATGTCTTCTCCATGGTCACACAGGAAAAACCACAGCTCATCTCGTGAGGTGTACCCTCTCTCTCTAGCTGGGGGAGGTCGGGCTCTGATTTGAGGGCGTGTGACTCGCACTGGTGCCACATTGATCCTCCTCAACTCCTCCTTCAACTCCTCCTTCAACTCCTCTTTGAGCTCCTTAACCACAGCAGAGACCTGAGCTTTCAGCGGGCCATTGACCATACTGTCATAATTTCTGAGCTTGTTGGCGAGAGAACCCACTGTTTCTTGGTTGTCCTCGGCATTAATGGTTGCAATGAAAGTGGTGTATTGGGATGGCCCTAGCTTTGCCAGGTTCCACAACATCTGTGCTGTGCACCTGACCTTGTCGGGGTCATTATCATGCTGTCCATTCCTCCCAAAGAGTACTTCTAATACTGCCACCTCTCTTAGCTGCTGGATCCCTTCCTCAAGTGTCTTCCATTGCATTCTGTGATGGTACTCCTGCATTCTTTCTTTGTTGACAAACCTGTCTCTCACACTCATTATAAGCCACTCCCACAGAGAAAGGGGCCCTGGCTCCCTCACAAATATCTGATCCACACCTGGGTCCTGGGTCAAAGATCCCAAATACCTTGCCTCACCACTATCCAGCTGCACACCTGTACCCATAAGGTCCCAAACCCGAAGTAACCAGGTTGTATAAGCCTCACGTCCCCTCCGCACAATGTCTTTTCGCATATTACGGAGACTGTCATACGACAGGGACTCGGTGATGATTTCAGGCTCTGGCTCCCCTGCTGGTTGTGAGGGCCCTGGTTCCCCATCATCATTCACTGGGCACACTGATTTGGCCTTGTATTTCCTTCTCTGCACAGGGGCAACTGCTGCTGGCTGGGATTGCCCTTGTGGTTCAGCTGGAGCCTGGACAGTTATAACATCCACAGGTTCCATTGCTGCACTATCAGACTCTTCCTCACTGGGGCAGGGAGAGGGTTTTCCACTAGCTGAGAAAATGCACTCTTTCAGCATCTGGCCCATCTCACGTATCTCCTTTACCAGTGCCCCCACTAAATCTGGGTAGTTTATTTCTGAGGTGGGCTGTTGGGCAGGATTTCTAGTCTCTGGGGCAGGATCTCTAGTCTCTGGGGTCCTGTCAGGGTCTGGGGCAGGATCTCGAGTCTCTGGGGCCCTGTCAGGTTCTGGGGCCGGATCTTTAGTCTCTGCGGCAGGATCTCTTGCCTCTGGGACAGGATCTCTAGTCTTTGGGGCCCTGTCAGGTTCTGTGGCAGCATCCCTATGCCCCGGGGTAGGTATCAGGGTGGTTATCCAAGTCAATCTCCCTTTATCTCTGAGTACTAAGCAGAATAGGCACATCAGCAACACCACCCACTGTACAATATCATTAGCATTTAGGGAAGATCTGAATCCTTCGAAAACTGGTGGAGTGGACCCAAAGAGATGGGTTAAGGGTTGGGAGAAAGTTTCCCCCGGTGTCATCTCCTCACAGTAGGTCCCATTATTAAAGTAACCCCAAAAGCATACAGTTAGTGTGCGATAGCCCTGTATCCATGTGCCCACATTCCAGAGGAAGTTAAAAACCCATGAATTCCTCACCTTATCAACCCATAGGGCAAACTGGATAACAGCAACAGTGACCTTAGTCAGAGGACCCATGTTTAGAAAAGGAGCTGCAAAAGGGAGAAATATAGCCACGACCACATGCCACCCGAACCAGGGCAAACTGGACCACATAGTGCTGCCTAGCAAGGTTTCTATATTCAGCACACAGAACTGAGTTATCCAAGAATTGTTATCCTTTTTTCAACCCTTTCTCTCAATGCCCTCAGGCCCCACATTGGGTGCCAAGATCTGTCTTGGTTTGAAAGACAGGTGTCAGACAGGAAAGGCAGGAGCCTCCCCTGAAATGGAAAATGCAACCCCCTTTCGCTCTGAATTATTATAAATTTGAAAATAAGGGGCTTTCAGGCAGAGATATGAGGGATAGGAATAACAGTTCTTTACTAATAAATATATATGTATAACAACACAAACAACAATAGCTGTGGCAGTCACAGCAAACAGCAGCACAAACCCAGTGCCGGCCTCTCTCGGCCTCAGGTACTTTTCCCCTGGATGCAGTTCCTGCGCGGAGGCTCCCGGTGAGCAGGGCAGGTGCGATGGTTCCCCCGCGGCTGCAGGGGGCGCTCCGCAGCGAGCTCAGGGAGCACCAGCAATGGCGGCGCGGGGTCCCGGGAAGGGATGGATGAAAAACCTCACAAACCCCTGTATGTCTGACTGGATCCTCAGGAACAGCAGGCTGGAACAGCAGGGGCGAGCACAGATCTCGGGTGGAAGTGAGGTTCACCAAACTCCGGCGCTGTAGCAGGAACCCGGCAGGTCACAGCGTAGGAGCTACAGAGCAGCGACAGCTCCGAGCAGCAGCAGGGCAGAGTGGCAGTGCCCAGCCCCCAGCGGGCAGGGAGAAGAGCAGGCTTAGAAATCCTGAGGTTTGCCCGCAGAAAGCAAAACAGCCGAAGAAGCAGAAACCCGCAGTGCTGACCAAGAGTCCACACCGAAGGCAGGCAGCTCCCAGACTGAACGCTGAGCACCCAGGCAGCCCCCCGGGTGTCCCAACCCCCCAGGTGACAAAAGGGTGGCTCGTTGGACCCCACCCCTGTGGCCAGGTCCTTTGTTTCTTTTAAGTACCCAATAGTTGTCCCCTAGCAACTAGTATGGGGAAAAATTCTTTTAAGAGAAAAAACAGGCTAAAATCCTAAACCCCAACAATGTGTTTTTCCTACATTCAGAGTAATCTTACAGGTGAAAAAGAAATATACCTCGTATATAAAGGCAAGAACTTCTTGCTAGTGTATTTGCAATCTTGGCAGCCCAATAAAACTACTAGTAGTGCTGGTGGTAGTAGTATTGCAGGTCTAGTTATTGCAGGAAGTGAATATAGACAGTTGTGTTGGTTTTGCACCGCCTGGTTTTTGGTAGCGGGAGTGTCACAGAGGTGGCTTCTGTGAGAAGCTACTAGAAACTTCCACTGTATCTGGCAAAGCCAATCCCTGATGGCTCTGAAGATGGACATGCTGCTGGACAAAGCTGGGCCATTTAGAGTTGTTGATAATGCCTCTGTGATAACATACTTAAGAAGAAAATCAAAACAAAGTGCACACAGTTTTTGTAGACAGAGAGGAGGAGGAGGTGAGAACATGTGAGGGAAACAACACGGAGGCACCAAGGCCAGTGGAGAAGGAGAGGCAGGAGGTGCTCCAGGTGCCAGAGCCAAGATTCCTTTGCAGGATGTGGTGATGACCATAGTGAGGCAGGCTGTCTCCCTGCAGCCCACAGGGATCCATGGAGGATGCAGAGATCCACTCACACCCCATGGGGGAGGTGTCCATGCCAGAGCAGGTGGATGCCTGGAAGAGGCTGTGATCCAGTGGAAGACCCGGTGGAGAGTAGGGGCCCCTGCTTCCAGGCTGGAGCAGCCTCTCCTTGGAGGACTGCACCGGTGAAGAGTGACCATGCCACAGCAGTTCTGGGAGGACTGTTTGCCCGTGGGAGGGACTCACATTGTGGCGGTTTTGGGAGGACGGCTGCTTGTGAGAGTGGAGCCATGCTGGAGAAAGTCACAGAGAACTGTCTCCCGTGGGAGGGACTCCACAATCTCACAGGGGAAGGACTCCTCTCCCTGAGCAGTGGAAAATCTCGGGGGATGAACTGACCAAAACCCCCATGCCCTCTCTCCCTGCACTCTCACTGGGAAGGAGGGAGGTGCTGGGGGAAGAAAAGGTGTTTTTAGGGGCTTCTTTTACTTCTCATTATCCTCCTCTGATTTTGTTAGTAATAAACTCATTTTGTACCTTTAAGTTGAGCCTGTTTTTCCCTTGGAGTGTTTTCTCCTGGTCCTTATCTCAACTCATAAACCCTTCATTTAAATTTTTTTCTCCTCTGCCCAGCTGTAGCAGGGGAGGGTAAGGGAGCAGCTGTCATGGATGCCTGGCGTTTGGCCAGTGTCAAACCATGACAACAATAATTAACAATATCACTATTCGTTAAAATTATAAAATTTTCTATCATAATAAAGTTTAATATTCACATAAATAAATATTTTATTTAATGCCACTTTAATTAATCATCTGAACATAGCAAAGCCTACCCTCCCCTGCCCTCTGCTTGCAAAGTCAAGGGCACTGGTCTGAGTGGGGGTGGAAGCACTGCTTCAGTCTGTCTGAGCAGGTGAAGGGTTCTGCAATTTGACAGCATGTCAAGTCCTTTGCTGTGCATACTGGTGGCTTCTTATTCCTCAACATAGAGTCTGCTTAGGGTTGCTTTAAAATGTTTGGTAGCATGCTCTTAGACCTTGCACTTTCTTTTTTAGTTTGTAAGTTCACATCATGCATGAATTTCCTATTTGTTATGCATTTTATGTCTTTTAAATGCTTCTATTTTGTTCCATTTGGTGCCCCTGAAACTGGTTTTGCCCAGCTACAAGTCTGCATTTCTTTCACAGACTATTGGAGAGTTGTTTATGGCCATGAAGTTCCTAGTGTCAGCCTAAGTCTCATTTCTTATCATTCCACCTCTGCCCTGCAGCTTGTATCCCTACCTTTCAAGCTCTTCAGCTTCTTCAGCTCTCATTTCTCTACATTGCACTGTTATGCTAAAAGCAGTATCTCTGTGGACCTCTACCACTTTGGGTATAAATTAAGGTTTTTATGGGATAGAAAACCAGAGTATTTTATCATTTCAGTATTATAGGATAAAGAAAAATAGTGATTAATTTAAATGAAAGGAACAATTGTTGCCAGTTTCTGAATTAACTGCAGGAAAATTTCTCTAGTTTCAGAAATAAACTAAATTTCCAGATCAATACAGTATATTCAGGAGTATTCCAGGTAATAGTTTTTGATCTTTTGCATGTCTTGCAAAAGTTAACAGAAAGTAAAATAGCTTACTCTAATTCTTTTGAACAAGTCCATAAACACAAATGCTGCAACTAAAAGAAATAATTATTATACCTCGATTTACAAGCCAAATAACAAATTTTTGTAGGAAATCTACACAAGCTGTCATTTTCAAACTTAGTGCAGTCCATTACTACTAATTGTTTCCTCAAAGCTTTTTTGTGTGCTGAATATGTTTAGGATCATGTATTACATCATCCTTAACGCCAGAGGTAAAAAAGGTTGGATTTTTTCTTCCCCTTCAGAACTATCAAAGAACCAACTGCAGACGTTTTTGAACAAGAAATTTTTGTTGCAGGAGAATCTTACTATGATATCACCCATTTATCTTCTAACAAAATCGGAAAAGCTAAATATTTTCTATATATCACCTGAATGTCACATCTATGAAGTAGGAAGGTGACTTTTGCACTGCATATATTTTCTACCTGTAAATACACACCAAAACTCACAAAAAAAAAAAAAAAAGGATATTTTAAAACATACCTTGATAAATCTGAAAGTATACACTTTATAGAATGTAACAAAAAAGAAGTTAAAATTAGACAAATCAAGTCCTGATCTTTATCTTAGTTTGCACATAAAGCTAAGACAACACAAGTTAACTTACGTGATATATATATATAAGCCTACTGCAGAATAAATGCAATTAAATGTAAATCACATGAAACACAAACTAATTCTTTCTCGCAGTAACACTGACATTTATATTAGCTTAATTGATTGACTTGGGCCCTCAGCAGTGCTGGGATTGGGGAGGATTCTGGTTTATATCCAAAAAGGTTAGTCTCACTGTGTTTTAAGGTTTTCTTATATGCCTAATATTTCCACATGCTTTCATAGTTACCTTCACACTTCTCCATCCAAATATGCACACCGTGATGGATATGTATTTATAAATATTCCAGCTCGTGAAAGAAGTCTAGCGGAGGCAAGTTTATAAATAGGGAAAGGCTATAGAGATTTTCTACAGAATTCAAGGAGGTAATCAGAGAACAAACAACTATGGGAATAGCCCAACAATAGGAAACCTTGTGTAAAGTAAGCAAAACAATTATTTTGTATACTTACAACAAGAAAATGAAGAAAAATCTCATCTACTAAAAGACAGCAGAGAAGCAAAAAAAAGCAAAACTCCTTGAAAGCCCTATCTGTAAAAATTATAACACTTGGTGTTATGCCTTGGTGTTTGTCTGGGAACACTGACATTCAAGTTATGCCTGTAAAAGATGTTCGACTCTGGTATTTCAAGTCTGATCATTCAGATAGCTTTCTCAGTAAATCTTGATGAAAACATGTATCCTTGAGGCAAATTCATCACTAATACCCATTTTAGCTCACAAAAGTAATTTCATTACATATGGTGTTGCATGCCTGACTAATCCCAGGGGATGAATATTCATGGTGGTTATGAGATGGACTCTTCTAAACTCTTGGAGTTCCACATTGGCATCATGCATCACAGCAGCTTCACAGATCATTTTGTTCAGCTAGAAATAATCTGCTGTTATGCCTTCAAAGTAAGACGGTTTTATTTTTATCACAAGGGTCACGAATTCCTCTGTTGAAACCTAGCATTATAACTCAGCTAGAGACATATTCAGTTTACCAAACAAGTGCTGGAAATAGCAAAGCGCAAGTGAACAAAACAGTCACTTTGGCTTCTCTGAAACCCTGAAACCCTCTGTTTTTCAGTGGTGTGCCACTGAGCAGTAACATATTAACCAAAGGAGGCTAAATCTATCACCTATAAAGCTTGTAGTTATACACCAGTAGTGTTCATTTGGAAGCTGCAATAACTGAAGATACCTTAGCATAAGCAAAATGAAAAATGGTAATTGGGAGGCAAAAATAGATTAATTCGAGATTCCTTCACTAAGGACTCCCAGGAATCAGAGGCAGAAAGAGGTTGTTAGATTTTGCATTCATTTCCCTCCTATATAACACTCTCTAATGAATTCTCCAGCCAAAATGTTAATGAGTATCCACAACTCTTCTGCTTTTTCATATAGAAAAAAAAAAAACCAAAAAACTTAATACAAATTTTCAGCAGAAAATGTAACTTGTGATGCTGAAAAACTCAGTATATAGAATTCAATCTAAAGTTAATTTGTTTATAAACCAAATAAGAGGTCTTTCTACAGCTACATTCCTAACAGTGTATATCAAGATCATCTGGGTATCCTCACAGCACATGAAGAATGAAGAAAATGTGTAGAAGAAAATGTACATGAAGTAAAATGGGTTTTGTAGGTTGGTATCTTTACAAAAACTTACCGATTTACCTGGGTTATGAAATAGGCCCACTATCTGCATCTGCATCTTACTGATCCTTAAACCAAAAACCACAAAGCAGTCATACCCTAAGTGATGCAACCCACCTAGGAAGCACAGAGTAAGGACACAAGGGATCATTAGTATCAAACCTGTACTTTCACATAAAATATAATACATGATGGAAAAAGGAAAGAATTCTAATAAAAACTAATATGAGGATATTCTTCAAACCATAACAAGTCAGAGAGAATGGCAAACTGGCAGTCAACTGTCTATGGCTGATCCGATAAAGCCCGAATATGTTAGAAGAAATAAGTTAATCTGCATAGCGTCTAAGGGACCGTGACAAGTGACTGGTGAGGTGGAGGAGTGACAAGAAGAAAATAATATGTCCTACCTTCCTCAAGGAGCAGCATAGCATCAAGAAATATCAGGAAAGCACTAGAATTAAGAAGAAGGTTTTAAGTTCTCGTACAACGCTTAGTTTATGGTAGCAGGTGTGCTTAATTAGTACATCTTGCAGCTGTTGATAACAAAGTCACAGTTGCTCTGATCATCTCTAAACATAGCATATATTTCATTGTCCACCTCCACAAAGAACAAACTACTAAGGAGACCAAATTTATTCCTTCAATACACCAGCTGAACTGGTGAGTGGTAGCACTGTCAGTATATGAGAGCCAAGAATTAAAGATGTTGTCTTCATCTTAGTGTTCTTTAGAAAACTCATAATATTAAGAAATTTTTGCTTAAATTTCTTTTAATTTATGCTTCTCTTCATAAGATTAAAGATTTTGTGGAATGTTTTTAAGAATGGTTACCCATTCGAAACAATGGGTATTTGAATCTTTCTGAATTTTAAAATAATATTGTGAGTGCAAGTAAAAATTATTCAAATACAACTTTTAAAAATATTTCTAACTGAAATAAAAATAATTTTTTCACATTACCAAAGCAAATCTTAATTTTTTAAATTTTTTTTTCCACAAATCTGTGCTGTCCCAATTCTTTAGTCAGATCCCTATTGGAAAATCCTACACTTGAGAATAGTTTCAATGGTATGAATCTGATTATCAATATTTATTTTTTAATTTTTAGTTTCTTCTTCCCTTCTATGATCCATAGTCATTCTGTAATTTGTGTGCCACCATCATGTTCTCTTGATCTTTGAAGGTTTGTTAATATTCTGAAAGATAAATGTTAAATTTCATGTTAAATTTCCAAACATTACTCATAGTTGGTAGATTTTAATTTTATTTGTTCTTTGGTAGGCAACATCAAGTTTCCAGACAAGGTTTTCCAGTTAAAAGAAAATATGCCTTGCACTTCCCTTTAGCTTGAATGGTTTGATTCTCTAAAGGAAATTTTTCCTCTACAGTTTTTCACATACATATGGCTGAAATGGGTATTTGAAGTAGCAGATGTTGAAAACATGCATCTCCCATTAAACTCGCTTGATCCTTCTGTTTAAATTAATCATTAAAAACATATTTCAATTCTCTGTGGCATCTTGCTGTTTTGCATCCTGTTTCTGTAATTTTCCATCCTGCTATTATCAATACTTTGAATAATAGCTAGCAGGAGCCACAACTGCATAAATATGTGATGCAGAATATCAAGAATTAGGCTGGGAAATGAAAGATAGTAAATAAGCCTCTCAGGTAAGCTCCCTTTCCCATGCAAGGCTGGACCACATGCAAGGTTCTATTCAGCCTGGGCTGTTCTATGATTCTATGACTCTATGGTGTCGTGGTTTAGAGTAGCTGGGAATTATAGTTGAAGAAGGCTGCACCGGCCAGGAAGTGATTCCTTGCAAAGAGGTGCTTTCAGCTCCCTCTAGACCCAATCAACTGGCCAGGTTGAATATTGACAACTTTCTAAACCACTTAGAGAGCTTGACACGCCTCTGTGAAATCACATTTTTAAGAAACAGAAAGCCCGGAAAGGTCTCTCTTGCTTCCGGTGGCCGAACAGGTAACTGGTGGGGGGTGGCCGGGCCAGGCCGGGCTCTGCCGGCCGGGCCTGGCCCGGGTCGGCCGGGGGGTGGCTTGGCTGAGATTGCAGCCGCTCCTGCTCGCCGGACACCCCCAGAGGCCAGGATGGCCCTCACCTCAGCCCCAAAACAGCTGAAATCCCCTGAGACGGCCGTCGGCAGGATCACGTGGCCAAGAGATAAGTGAGTCCCACACTCCAGCTGCAAGACCCAGGAGAGATTAACTCTTTTAGTGCTGTTAAGACTTTTTTTCCAGACCAGATGAAGCCTGCAGAGACTAATCATCTCCCCGATCAGATGGAGAGAGGAAAGTGAAAGCTTGTGAAGGAAACACTATAAAGATGCCCAAGTCAGTGAGGAGGAAAAACTTGAGACCTTGAAAGAGAGGATTTGAGGAGATGCTTTAATCCTAAAAGCTGAAATTCTGTTGGAAAAAACCATGGTGATAGACTGTGATATATTAGACTACCCATTGTAATTTCTTGAAAGCATAAGGGGGGGGGAGCGTTCAAACTGTAACTGTGAGCAAAGGTGCTTATACTAGAACAAGCAAACGCTGAAGTAGCTGTAACTTGCTGTTAGCAACTGTACTGGTGCTGCAATGCTGAAGTAGCTGTGATTTAATGAGGACCTTGAGCAGAGATCGCACAAGAGAGAAAGACCTCTGTTCCCAGACCATGAGGCTGCTCCCAGAGAGGGTCCTTACGCCTTTCAGGCACTTCGATAAGTGAAGAAAGCTCCTGTTTCTGAACTGCTCATCCTTAAAAATAGTACCCCCTTAGCTAAAGAAACCCTCGAAGCAGCTGTGGGGAAAGCTGTAATCGGGGGATGGGACTTTCACATACAAGCAGAAAAGCATTCCGGGCGGCTGCTTTTTGCTGTGATACTGAAGTTGCACGAGATTGTTTTATGTGGAGATGCTCCATGGTTTGACCAAGAGAGACTCCTCTCTCTAAGTGAACTGAAAAACCAGAAATTATATAGGTGGCGAACTGACTAGAATTCTCAAGGGTTGTGTTTCCTTTTACATTGGTGATAGAAGGGAGCAGAGGTGGGGGGAGAGAGGTGTTCTGGAGGTTTAGTCTGACTTTCTGTCTCCTTCTTTTAACTCTGTTAATAAACTTGTTTATATTCTTTAAGTTTTTTGTGCCTGCTTTGTTTTCCTCCTAATGCTTATCTCACAGAAGAGACATCAGGGGGCTACTGCCCGAGTTAACCCTTAAACCACTACACTAAATGGTGTTTCCGCCCAGTTACCAAATTCAACCCGTTACATATGGTTACACAGCGTCTGGCCAAGTTTCAACTGGTGTGCTTCCACTGACTTTCACTGGAGATAATGAGACAAAGTAAGCCCTTTGGGAGTCAAAAACACTTCATGTGTAGAGCAGCTACTAGATTCTGCTCCATGGCTGGGACTCCGAGGCCAAATTTCATGTAGACAAGATTAATAGAAATCACTAATATTATTGTTATTATATGAGAAGGAAGCCAAAATAAAAACGCATGTTTGCTGTGAATAAGCATCTCCTTTTTATGATGTCTGCATACCTTTAACACATTATCCTTTTTTTATTATTCTAAAATCATTCAGAGTCTTAATTGGTTAATTCTCTGGCATGAAGAGTAATTTTAACACTTTGAAAATTGATTTTACTCATGTTTAAATCCCTGATAAAGCAGATCTGTATCTATATGCAATTATAGTTTCAATTTATTCGCAATTAATTTTCAGCTGAATTTCGCCTGTCCACTCAAACACCCATATTTCTGCAATATAGTTGTCTGTGAATATGTCAATAAATATTGAAACTGAAACTGATTGGGAGAACCAAAAAGATAAAGGCAATGATTTCTTCCTTTTTAAATTTTGCTTTATTTCTCCCTCCCGCCCCCCCAATAACATTGAAGTTTAAAGTAGAACACATAGAATAGCTTTTGAAAACATGTCAGAGCTTTTCAGATTTGGTTCTAATTTCAAAATAGGATTATGTTTTTAAACAAGGTCTGGTAGAAGTCTCCAGCTCTAAGGAAATCAAAATCACTAGCTTACTTTAAGCAGAAGCTAGCAGAGTCTTGAGCAGTTAAACATTTAATGCCCTGAACAAATTAAAGTGTGTGCTATCCAACTGCAGAGAAGTATTATTTAAATCATGGTTATTAGGCTCAGCTTTCTGCTGTTTTTTCGATATTTGAAACTGGTCCCTCTCTTGATAATTTAGAGCCAATAAACAAATGCGTATCTGGGGATACATCAGTTAACCTACCTGACTTGGAAGACATTTACTACCCTTAACCTGTTTTCTTCCTAGATAAAGGTGAACAAATGCCAGAGTGAGATCACACTGCAGTATTTCTCCTTTTTTTCTCTTCACAGTAACTGCCAATTTACTACAGTGAGTTTGCAGATTATCTAGAAATTGCTCCCTTTTTCTGCCCTCCCCCCTCACCAAATTAAAGTTGGTCACATCAATCAAGATTATTTTTATTGGTTGGAATTAAGGCAGTAGCAGGTTAAAGAGCTTAAACGGGACAAAAATAGAAAAGACTTTAGTGGTTGAAAAATGCTCCTCTCAATTTGGAGCTTAGTGCATGAAGGGTTTTAACATGAGAAAACCCTCAAACTGGGGGGTTGCAGCATAACAGCTGTCTCAGCTCTGTTATTGTGCACTTCAGAGAAAACACTAAGAACTGTTATGCAAATAACCTAGGATAATATGATTTTGAAAGCTCTTTACACCCCAAAATATGAAAATAATTCCAAAATTGATTCACTAGTGTTATTTAATGCCATTAAAATCCATACATCTGCCTAGTTTTTTAAAATTTACTTTTCAGAATAGAAAGCACTTTACAATTTGGACTTGGTTTTAGTCTTTTAAAAATATCTTTCTATATATAAAACAAGCTCTTGATATTCATATTTGTCTGGCATAGTCTTTTGAGCCATGGTTGCTCTATTTTTTGCTGGTCTATATTCACTATACTTGCTGAAATCTTGCCAATGGATGAAGTAAATTTTAGTGCATTAGGCTATCATTTTTTTATCTGATCTATGCTAGAAGTTGCCTAAACCAAAACTGTGTTAAGCTGCTACAAGATTAAATAAGTAGACTAAGGGGTCATCAAGAGGTGCCAGAAAAAAGTTTGTGCTTACAGTAGTGATAAGTTGAGCCATCATCCATAATTTTAGTTCAGAGTGCTAGAACATGTAGAGCAGGAATAAACCTCTCAAAGAACACACATGATGATTGGATGTGACAATCTTCCTTTTATGTCATTTTTAACATCAGAGCTGGATCACCTGGTAATAAAATTCTATAATGAAACTAGGTAGAACTGAATGAACAAGGTAAATTAATAGAACCTAATGCATAGGCATGCACACCTGACCTGGTTCCCCAAATTAAATATGGTGTAAATCTCACATTTTCTAACAGATGAGCCATGAATGCTGAGACATTAGAAATTCTTCACTGCATTCTTACTTTATCACAAAACATACTTTTGTTCTTAATTAGTTAATTAGTATGCAAAAATATTCTTATAAAAGATGAGAAGATTGAGCAAAAGATGATCACGGGGTCGTTTACATGACACTGAGCCTGCTGGCAACAGATAGGGTACCCATCTCAAAGGGGAAATAAGGATATTTGCTCAGGAGTTCATAGGTCTCACTTGAGAGAGCTTTAAACTAGATTTGAAGGAGGAAGAGGATAAAAACAGAATCACCAGACATAAGCCCATTTGTGGGACGCCACTGTTTGAGGGACAGTGTGCAAGGAAGATACTTCAGTCTGGTCTCTCAGTAGATGTAGGCAATGGAAATCTGTGTGGCAGCAAGGATGCAGGGGTTATTGATGTTAGAAACCACAGACACACTGGAGAAATGTCATGCAGGAATTAGAACTTCTCCACCAAAAAAAGGTGCCTGGATTGATAACCCAACTGAAGAGCATCCACACCATGCACTCACCATGGGCAGCAAACAGGAGGAGCTAAAAGCCATGGTGCAGCAGAAAAGATATGCATAATTGCCATCATGGAGACCTGGTGGTACTACTTGCACAGCTAAAGTGCAGCAATGGATGGCTGTAAAGTTTTCAGAAAGGATTGGGAAGGAAGGTGGTGGAATAGACCTGTATGTTAGTGAGCATCTAATTGTCTGGAGCCTGATGGTTGTATTTACTGGTAAAAATCAGGGACAAGACCAACAGGGCAGATATCCTGGTGAAAGTGTGTTATAGACCACTTAACTGCGAAGAAGAGGCAGATAAAATATTCCATAAGTAGCTGGGAGAAGTCTAATATTGCAAGCCCTTGTTCCAACTTGGCAGATGTCTACTTGAAAAACAATACCAGAGAAAAGGAAACAGTTCCATGAGGTCCCTAGAGTGTGGGAGATAACTTCTTGACACAGCTGATAAGGGAGCCAAATAAGGAAGGTGTCCCTCTGAACCTGCTGTTTGTAAACAAAGAAGGACTAGTGGGTGGTCTGATGGATGGAGGCCATCTTGGGCACACAAAAAGTATAGATTTTTCTGCTCTAGGGGAAGTAAGGAGGGGAATAAGCAGAGCTGCTACCTGGGACTTCTGAAGGGTAGACATTTGCCTTTTTGGAACACTGGCCAAGACAGTCCCTTAGGAGGCAGTTTGGTAGGGTAAAGGAGTCCCTGACAGCAGCACATACTTCCAGAAGGAAATCTTAAATGTACAGGAACAGGCCATCCCCATGTGCCTAAAAATCAAACTGATGGGGAAGACCAGCCTGGGTGAACAGAGAAATTTGATTGGAACTCAGACAAAGAAAGAGAATATATCACTTTTGAAAGAAGAGACAAGCCACTCAGGAGGACTGCAAGGATCTTGTGAGCTATGCAGGGAGAAAACAGCAGGGCCAAAGCCCAATTAGAACCTAATCTCGTTACTGACACAAAAAGAAAAAAAGAAGGAAGTTTTTATAAATATATTAGCAACAAAAGGCTAAGGAGAATGTCCACCCTTTAATGGAAGTGTGGGGAAAATTGGTAATGAAGGATGAGGAAAAGGCTGATGTACTTAAGGCCTTCATTGCCTCAGCCTTTCATAGCAAGACCAGTTGTCCTCAGGGCATCCAGTCTCCTGAGCCGGAAGACAGGAACAGAATGAGAACTCCAAATCCAAGGGCAGATGGTCATTGACCTGCTACACCACTTAGACATGCACAGGTCTGCAGGGCTGGATGGGATCCACCCAGGGGTACTGAGGCAATTGGCAGAAGAGCTCACAAAGCCACTTTCCCTCATTTATCAGCACTCCTGGCTGACTGGAGGGTTCCCAGTTGCCTGGAGGTCAGAAAATGTGACACCCATCTACAAGGAGGCCTGGAATGAAGATCCAGGCAACTACAGGCCTGTCAGCTTGGAAAAAAGGGGGCTTAAGGGAGACCTGATTTCTCTCTGCTTCACTGCCTGAAATGAGGTTGTAACAAGGTGGCATTCAGCTTCTTGTCCCAGGTGACAAGGGACAATACAAGAGGACATGGCCTCAGTTGCACCAGGGGAGCTTTAGATTGAATCTCAGGAAAAATTTCTTCTCTTGAAGGGCATTCAGGCATTGGAACAGGCTGCCTAGAAAAGTGGTGAAATTACCATCCCTGGAAATATTTAAAAAATATGTGGATGTGGTATTTGGGGACATAGTTTAGTGCCGAACATACTGGTGCTGTTGGACTTGATATGAGAGGTCTTTTACAACCATAGTTATGATTCTATGACTATGATGTGTTTTGAGATAATGGTTTCAGTAGCAATGGTTATAGATTCCTGAAATGTTTAAAATAACTACCCAAGAATATCTTTACAATATTTCCCTCACAGTCCTAAAATAGCGATATATTTTTTGCAGTATTTATATAGTTACACGTACATACATATTTCTATTCTTTCTATGTCACATAATGATGATAAGGATCATCAGATCATCAGTCTTGATATAATTCTCCTTGATGTGAACAAAACAACAAACCATAGGTTCAATATCAGACTCAGCGAAGTGTGAGCAAAGTAGTTTTCTACTGCAAATATCTTACTCAAACTTGTGATTGTAATAACTTATGATAAAGTTTTTTCAAAAAAATTACTTTCAAGCCAAACCCAATGTCTTTTGCTTACTGTAGCCATCCAAAGTCGAAATACCTCAGTCCCTTGTTCCAGACCTCACTCATGCTTCTCTTGCCACCATCTAGTTCTACATACATGCTTACCTATCCCTCGCTTCCAAATAACTCTTATCAGCATATTCTGTACTTGCTTCTATGTTAGCTGGAATAACTTTGTCAGTGTGTTACTACTCAATACTGAGAAGAAAATCATCTAGTATTTCACAAAAGTGCAAGCATAGAATTAGTAATTATGTGCCCTATCCCATTAATAAATAAATAAATAAATAAATAAATAAATAAATAAATATCCAACCAAGTACAAAAATTTCACCTAGAAAAAGATATTTCTTTTCCAATTTATATTGCACTTCAACCAATCAACTACTGTTGTCTCTACACAAGATTTTGGGCCCCACCAGCAAAAAATACTTAATTGTATCCAAATATCCATAACAAGATGAGTCTAAAAAGAAGCTACTTAACATTAAATAGATCTTAGATCTTCATGAAAATGTATTTCACTTTTCGCTTTGGCAAATTAGCCAACAACTGATAGAGATTGCAGTTGTCTCCGTTTAGAAGCTAGGTGAGGAAACCTGGCTCTTCCACAACTTGGAAATTATTGCTATAGATTTTGTAAGAGGAACAAAGTTCTAATGAGAGGTAATACAGTGTTGGCTTCTTATCTGTTCAGTGTATTTCTCTTCTTACTCTTTCATTTAGGGATCACAAAAATTAATGTATTCCTCAGAACTATCATACATATATATGATATATAGTATAGATATATAGTATACATATAGATATATTCAGTATATACTGAAACTTCTTGAAAACAAGCAGGGAAGAGGTTACTACTTCCTGCTGAAGTAAGTAAACTTGCTTCTGAGGAGGTTGTCTTTCTGAAAAAAATCATCGTATCTAATCTAACATTGCCCCCTATCCTCCAGTTTTGATCAAATTTGTTCCTAGCCCACATAACCAATAGACTTGAATCATGAATGAATTCTAAGTATCTTGTACCCTTACCTGTACAACCTTTGAAATTTGAAAAATATGTTGAGAAGAGCAGAGGTTATTGCAGATATTGATGTATTCCTGACAGTATCATGTCTAATAATCTCTACAGACTTCCCCTGCATCCAGTTCACAGAAAATAGCTCTATTTTAGTGAAATGTGTTTGGATACAACAGCCTTCTGATATTTCATATTATTTTTTAAAGAGCTTCCCATCTTTCTTATCTATATGTTAAAGAAGAACAAAACTCATTGGAATGGAAATAATCCTGAACATACGATTATGTTCAATGTACTTCAAAATTATACACACAAACATTTAAGCTACAATAGCAGCCCTACACTAGTTAATAATTATGTTTGATTACTCAGCCCCTGAGAGGACTGCTCAGAAACTTCATTCCCCACAACCGTTAAGGGATTTTAACCAGAATCCTAATGCAGCTTGATGTAAATTAGATAAGGAAGTTTTTTTGCAATGTTGTTAGTTTGTGCCATTAGGTGAGGCAGCAGGATGGCATTAAATGGGAGGAAAGAAGCAAAAATAACACAAGGAAAAGAAATAAAGACAGTGATGAGAAGAGACAAACTTTTCCCAACAACTCTTAAAATATCAATGTCATGTTCAACCAAACAGCACTCAAAGGCAAACCAAACTCTCTTGCAAGTATTGGCTAATGCTTTTCTCAGACTTCCTTGTTAATGACTATTAGCCTGTATCAATCAAGTAAAAATATTCTCGTTCTGTGAAATGCAGTTGCTAAACATCAAATGGATGTATTTTTACTGCAACAGATACTAGAATGAGCAGATTCTAAAAATTGAAATTTCAATCATATTTGCCACCAAGCAAACATACTGAGAGAGAGCTACTTTTCTTATAGTAATTCTTCTGTAGTTGCTAACTGGCTTATGCCACAGCATAAATTAATGATTCAGTGATATGAATCAGTGTTAGAATAACAAATTTAAAGGAAAACCAGTAAACTTAAAGGTTGTTTATGCAGAGACAGTTAGTCTTGCAGACTTTCTCAGGGCTATAACACATACAGTTCAAAAGCATGAGTATTTGTGTTACGGATAAAATAAGAAATATAAATTTGATATTACTGGAAACTGGAAGTGTGGTGCTCCCTATATTCAGCTATATATCATTTTCATTCAATAAACCATTTCAGGAGGCTCTGGGACAGCTTGCTTTAAGAAGGATTAAACACATCTCTATCTACTGAGAGCCTGGTTCTGCTGGCTCTGAACCTGCATTTTTACAAACCTTCACATGCGGTTACTTTCAAAAAACTCATACTTGTCTACAGAAGCAGCACTTTTCCAGCTCTCACCACCAGCATTATTACTGTGCCACCAATTTCCAAGGCTCTCTCAGATGTCTTGAGATGTATTAGATGAGAAGGAGCTGTAACATTGTAAAGTCTAGCAGATCTGACCACAGCAGGTTAAGTAAAACTCCTTAGAGAACAAGAAAGATCTACTATGTAATTCAAAGAGCATGATCTTATCAGAAGCATAAAAGCAATGCCAGCATCTCTCTTAAAATCATTTTTTCTCTCTAGGCCCAAAATATTTCATGCTGAAAGACAGAATCACCATCTTTGTTTTACAGACTGAGGCATAAAGAAATTACTTGTTCAACATCAGTCAGCAGACAAATGGTGTGGCCAAGACTTTGAGGGTCACAATCCTTGGTTCAGAGTGATCCCAAAGTGCATTCAGTGAAGAATAGCTATGAACAGAAGTGGAAAGAAAGGAGACAGACATACCCATCAATACATATTCATATGTATTTCCTACTCCTACACTCGTTTCATCCATAGTCTTTATGAAATTTTCTTTCCACCAGCACCTTAAATATACTTGTTCATACCTTCTGGCAGCAGAGACAGACAATTTTCCAGACGTACCATTCAGGGTTGTTGCAAGAAAAAAATCCCTCAGAAATGAATTCTGAAACTGAGATGACTTAATTTAACTTACAAAAAAATACTGTCAGGATTCAAGACTACTGAAAGTAGTATTTTCTATGACATATTTGACTTTTTGGTGCTCACTACATCTTGGACACTGCCACAGGGAAGAGGATTCTAGTTCAAAGACAAAAAGAAGCTGTAGGACAATTCTTTTTTCCAGTTACTGCCATACCTATGACATTTTCTTCTGTTTCTCTTACTAGAACAAGCAGAAATAACAAGAAGTCACTTGGTTGTCTCTTCCAAAACGTTTCTGTTTAAGAAAGGAATACTGGCAATAGTTGCCCATAGAGAAGAAAAAAATTTTGGGTCGTTGTTGGTCTAGATCCCAAGGGCTCAGATCCTAGCATTTATTATTAGAATTACCTCATCTTAGGTGGTGCTATCTACAAAAACAAAAGAATGTTTGAAGATAATATTTCTTCAAACAAAATATACATCCATGGAAAAAGACCCATTTTTCATCTCTTAAAATTCCCCCTCTTTCTCAAAATAAGCAATAAAATCTTCATCTTGACAGGAAAACTCATACATTTGTATCATTATTGGTAAAGATCTTACTGGAGATTTCTCTATCACAAGTTTGATTTCAGCAACTTGCTAAATCCTAAGTCAAGCAATTCCATATGTGTAGTTAAAAAAATAATGCCATTACTAATAAAAACCCCACCACAAATGGAAAATCCAACTAACCACACAAATACACTACCACCAGCGTCCTGTTAACACACTTTTTGTTGTACATTAATCGCGCTGCCTGTCTGAACTGTGGACAATTAAGACAGCAGCTCCTACTCTAAAGCAGATCAAATCCTCTTAAAGTTGCATATGGCCCTTTAATCTAAGTGCACTGTACAGACGACTTATTTCTAGCGCTCACCCTCATGAATCAGCTCGAACCCTGTAACTGACCTCATTTGGCATTTGTCAGAAACTAAAAGCAACAGCACCCAGCTGCTTACTGTATTAAAACATACAATTGCATAAATAAAATACAAAACTATAAATGTAACTCTAATATTTTGGAAACTCAATGCTATTCAGTGGTAAAAATTCAATTGCTATTTTTTTCTGTGATTTTAATACCTTCTGAACAAAACTTATCCAGTTCCAAATCCTGCCCCCAAGATTTTCCACTGTGTTTTCTCATTCTGTAATAAGATTCTGTCATGGCACACAGGATTCTTTTTTACCCTAAAATAGAGCTCTTTTCTCAGGGTGAAAAAGCATCAGACAAAGGAATAATTTATTAGTTAATGTTGTTGACATGTGAAAAAAAAAAGTAATTCATCACTGAGAAAAGCATTCAGCAAGCTCTTTACCAGTGATTAGAAAAGGGATTTTAGCTTTTTATATAATTTCCTAAAAGTTGTAGTTTCTTTAAACTCCCTTGCTTCTTACCAGGAATGGTTCTTGTCTTCATTTATTACCTGAAGCTCTGGTCAAAAAAGGAATTATATGTGCCTACAACTCTTGTCCTGCTCCTGCATAACTCGCCCTAGAAGGAGTCTTCATAGTTTCAGCAAGGAGTCAGATATTTCCCCCTGTAAATCATGACAGTAGAATGCATCATCAAAATTTAAATTTTGAAGAATTAAAAGAGAAGACTATATCACAAGAAAAGAAAATATTAGGGGGAACATAGAGAGGAGTGCAAAGATTGTATTGGGGAAAAGAAAATGTAGAATCATAGAATATGGTGATGGAAGGCAACCATCAGGATCATCAAGTCCAACTTCTGGCCCTGCACAGGACACCCCAAGAGTCAAACCATGTGCCTGAGAGCATTGTCCAAAAACTTCCTGAACTCTGTAATGCTTGGTGCTGTGACCACTTTCCTGGGGAGCCTGTTCCAGTGCCCAACCACACCCTGGGGTGAAAAACCTTTTTCCTGATATCTATGCAAAACGTCCCCTGACTCATCATAACAGATGATCATGCTGCTGAGGGAAGTCTGGGCCTTTCTCTGCAATGACTGCACCTGACTGCTTCTGGCTGCAAATGAATTTGGTACCTCCACCGGTACCCAGAGAGATCCACTGAAGGAAGCCATGTATTTCAGACATTAGGAGAGGATGAAAAATGTTGTACAGAGAGAGGCTGGTGGTAAAACAAGTAAAATAAGGGACTATAGATGCAAATTCATGAAGAGCAAGCTTCTGGTAAAAGGACAGGAGGAAGGTCACTGCTGCCAGAGGTCAGACACTAAGAGGGCAAGACAAATGATACTGCAGGAAGCCTGTTACTAGGAACTGAGGTTTTAAAAGAGAAGGAGGAGAGTTAACAAAGCCCTGAATAACAATTAATTAAGAAGAGTAAGGATAATATGCCAAGCCTACAAAGTTGATTTTGAAAGGTAAACTGGGTTAGGAGGCCAATAGCAGGACAGAGGAAGGACGGAGGCAGAAAAGCCCTTGGCAAGAAATATCAGAACAACAAATTCTATCCTTATAAAATATATCTAGAACTCATTATTCCCTCTTCAGAGTACAAAAAAAATTTCATACATTCCTACTTCTATCCACAGGTCTCTCTGAAACCACTGGCAAAACATGACATTTATGGTTAGTCCATATAAAGGATTTCTATTAGCTAGTGATAAAACACTTTATACTGAATTCAAGTAGTTAAAAATTTTTTGATTCCGTTTAAGGTGCCATGCCTTCTGAAGAACCACAAAGAAAGAACTCATTGGCAACATTTAATGGAGAAAGTAAAGTGCTGGGTTGCTTTTTTGCATTGTAGAAAATGTTATACAACAAAAATTATACATAAATGAGTATGTATCTTACAGTACATTAAAATAACATAACCACTATTCTAGACAGCAGCTTTTGAAGACTATAAAGAAGTCTCTGTTAACAGTGCATATCATATTTTTTATGTCAGTGCATATCATATTTTTGTATAACATTTCTGCCAATGTATTGATCAGAATGGGCTCCCTGACTCTTTGGAGACTTAGAATATATTTTCACATTTAAAAGGTGGTGTCCCATTTTTTTTATATATGTATATGTAAACACTTATTTTTTGCTAATAAGCTATTGCTACGGTAAAGTACAACATAATAAAACATTTACTTTACATATTGCAAGTTATACATACTGCAGAAGCATCTCTGCAAGTCATTTCTAACATTCTACACAAGTTTTCATACTTTTTTTGAGTGTCCCATGGGAAAATATCAAACAAAATTTGGAATAAACTATGTGGAATAAAAATAGATCATTTCTCCAGATTTGGATAAAATCAAACATGGAATCAAATTTACTTGTAACTAATTAGGAATGTTTTAATTGTGAAATCCCCCCCAAATAATGAAGATAAATTGACATAATTAGTTTAATTCAATTTACCCGTGCTGTTTTGGTATAATTTTTTAATGATGATGTAGCTAACAAAATATAAAATATTCAGTTATACTTTCATTATCAAAGGAATAGAGGCACTGTGAACACAGAGATACCTACAGAGTGGTTACCCTAGCAACAGGAAGAAGGAATGTGCTGACAACTTTCCATACCTTCATCAAATTACTGGTGGTTCACCAACACAGTTCATAGATGAGAAATCTATTGCACTTGAAATATAGAATAATTTAAAGTGTAGCTGATGTTTCCTTCCAGACATGTTTTCTTTCTCAAATCTTTAAGAAAACATTCTCTGAGAAAGGTTGAATGTCTGGCTGAAGATACTTCAAGGGGCAAAATATTTCAGAAAAATTCTGGGTTCTTTCCAGAAAGTTGGACCTTGCCTAAACTTCCAGCTTGGTGCTCAAAAGTTATGGAGTCACCACACATTTCTCACTGAGGTTCTTCATGGCAGAATGCGGACAGTTCTGAAGACACTCCACTTTGGCCACGATGGAGACCAAATGCATTAACCTGCATAGAGCACCATGCCAAGATTGAAAAAGAAAGTATCATTCCAATATCAAATGTATTTTCTTGGCCTCTGTGACTCTTAAAGACAATCCCATAATTTTTAAATCAGAGCTGGCTTGCAAGACACCAGATTGGAGTGAGAAAGCCTTCTCACAAAAAAAAATTTTGGATTTCTAAGGATTTTTTTAAGTCATTACAGTGAATTTTTCTTTATAGGTGTAACTGCAAAGGGGGAAATACTTTCTTCTGTGCTGATATATATCCTCTATAATTAATACTGTTACCATCACTGTTTCATGGGATGCCTCACGATATCTCTAGGATCTAGAGACATCTTAACCTAAAGAATCTACAGAATCTACAGAAAATGGGTATAGAAACAAAAGTACTGATCAGAAACAACCATCTATTGTCAGTTTTAGCATTTTGTGCTAGGAATACATAAAACTGACCTATTGCATCTGCCATGCACTCACATATGTTACTGATTCTTAATGTGGAAAGTAAATTCCTTACAGCAGTATCATCTTCTGAAAAAACTTCTACAAATCACTCGAGAATCTTTCCCTGAAACCCCAGCCATCTGAATCCAAATTAAAATGAGCTTGAATTCAGTAAAAAAAAATAAGGTTTTGCTATTAATTAGTTAATTTCATCTCTTCTACTTGCTGCTATAAAAACAGTGCATTTTAAATTATCACAGATATAAAAGGGAGGAAAGAGTGATGAAGAAAGACTGTTCCAAAATGTGATGTCATAGTTGTAAAGGTCACAGAATAAGCTGCCTTCTTCCTCCATGGGCTAGACACATCAATCTGAATTTGCTCCACCTAGGTTCTGGCACTTAAATGAGGAATATTCCTTACTTTCCTCTGCAAGTAGTGGTAAGATGTGATATTCTGGTAATTCACATTTTAGACGGGCTGAATAATCTTCTGGAGAGGTCTTTCCCTCCAAACCATGAGCAATCTGAGAAACTGCCTCATACAGGTGTATAGCTCAATAGTGTATAGTTGCCTCCACCACTTCATGCCCTTCTAAATCTCCACAGAGCTAGAAATTATGTATCTCACACTATTTATGAAACTGGTAACTGTTGAATTGTTTGTATTTGTATCCTTTTTATAGAAGAGCAGAAGAGAAAGTAATACAAGAGGGACAGAAGAGAAAGTATTAGAAGAGACAAGAGACAAGAGAACAATTTCTGTGTTGGAATCCTAATTTAGGTCCGGAATCTGTTAACTTCAAATTGGAAGCTGGTGGCATTGAAGGCAGTTATCCCATCAACATATTATGTTCTCTGATTTTGACAGCAACACAGTGATGGCATTGCATTTGCAGGGCTGGTCTCAGACAGGATGACAGATGGCACCTCCATTACATAGTGATGTCCCCAAAGAGATTTAAAAAACAAATGAGTAGTTTTCAAAGATAATGTTTAAGTATAAAATGCCATGATTATGCATACAATTTAAACAGTGTAAATAGTAGCCAATAGCAGTCAATATTCACTGGAGCTCAGTCTCCATCCCTGAAATCCCTGAGCAACACCTTCATTTTAAAGCTGAATAATACCTGTGAGGAGCACCAGTATCGGTGCAGAAAATACATGATGGAATAAGACCAGCAAATGGAGATGTTTGCTCAGCCCCTTCTGCTCTCCAGAGAATCTGCACTGGCTGAAAGGCTTTTAAATTGTGTAGGAGCACTGTGAAGTATCTGACTCTAGAATTTCACCCACAAAAATACGGAGCATCTCCATCTTGTCTGAATAAATCCATGTATGACAATTTAATAAAAAAGATAAGAAAGATACACTGAGACCCAACATTATATTCAACAATTACTTATTGACAGAGTTGAAAAAAGCAGTATTAATGTCTTGTAAGGGATCATACATTCAAAACACATAAGACTAAGCATTCTGTCTGCCAATCCCATAGTACAAATCTGTGGTGAAATATTCAGTTCTACTGAATTCTACTGAATTCTACTTTTCTAGTTGTTTTGGTAAAAATTTAGAGGACTAGTAAAATTCTTATATGGAAAATATTTTCCAAATTGAACTAAATATTTCCTATGATACTGAGCTGTTCCAGCATGATACACAACACAGATAGGTACAGCCATCCATGACTTTGACACACTTACGAGTGAAATGAGCTAGCTGGTTATCTCTGGGTAGTTCTCTGGAGTATAAATATGCAAAGAATTACCTTTTTTTTTCACATCTCAACAACATTTTAACGACTAATAAATAATTCCTTTGTCTGATTAATAAAATTTTAGCATTTTTTCTGAAGAAAATTCTCACCAGTATGAATTAGAGCATCACAAGCCACTCTCTAAAAGTAAGTAGATTTCCCAGTGCTTTCATTAATTTTTAAATTGTGAGAAAAGAAGGTCTAAAAGCAACATATATCAGGAAAAGTAAAGATAAAGTAATATCCTTCCCCTTTTTCACCTTTTAAGATTCAATAATCTTGGTATTTTAAGCTACATATTTCCTAAATAACCAACAGGACTTCAACAAAGAATAAAGCAACATTCTCATGTCAGCATCTACCCAAAAGACCTTTAAAGGGTTGGTATCTTTCACTTTTAATATTGCCCCTCTAATGCTTTAAGAAAAAAACCAAAACATAAGAAAAACTAGTGGAGACACGTATCTAAAAAATTATTCTTATTTTTTGGGGGGAATTTCAAGAAATGCTTAACTAAACCTCATTGATGCAGAGTATATACCTCTTTACTAGCCATGATTCCTCTGTATATGCAAAACTCTCCAGAATGAAACTGTCCCACTTTTGTTCTGTCATCTAAATGAGATCTCTTAATTAGAAATAGAGCCTGCTTTGATTCCCTTGACAGCTAGCAGTAAGAGATATGCCCCTCGGCTGATACTGGATTTTGTTATTAAAAAACTCCTCAAATTTAAAAATGTTTATCACAACCCTGTCTAATATAATTTTCTTTATTATAAAGTAGCACTGATAATTAAGCTAGTTCAAAGCAAATTCAAAGCATATAATCAGTGTATTTTCTGGACAAAATCCTTCTGTCTTCCAGATCAGCAAGTAATGTTCAATGAATGCAGATTATACCCTACTCAATAATGAAATGGAAAATTAGAAAAATTGGAGGACTGTTGCATTGCGAGGTATAGTTCAGCAGCTGCAGCTATCCCTGGGAGCTCTGTGGGGGCTTTCTGGACTGCCCCGCAGTCTTGCTCCTGCTAGCTGTCAGCTCTGCAATCCAGTGATTAGCAAAGGAGGCGAGAAGGGTCTCCCCATGAGGGTTTCAGAAGATCATTAATGGTCGCACCTTGACCCAGCGACCCCCAGAGGTAGAGAAACGACAAGGCCAGGGAGCAGGGGCTTTTTCTCCGGGATCCAGGGGCGGTACAAGGGCAGAGTTGGGGTACAGGAACCAATAGGAAGAGCCCGAGGGAGTGGCCAGGGCTAGGGACCACGGAAAGGTGGGGGAACAATGTAAACCAAACCCCACAGAGAACAATTGCAGCAAATTTTCAAATGAGGCACCAGGGAAGGGATTATAATTCAATCTTTTTCATTCATTAAGGAAATTAAGAACCCAAGAATCCGCCTTAACTCATTCTTCATTTCACCTCCTTTTTATCTTACTCTTACAAAGCCTCACAAAAACATCAACTGACATCTGAGATGCTTTAGCATCCTAGCAGTCACTCAGTGATGTTGAAGCCATTCAGTTGAAAGTAACAATAATCTAATGAACATATGTTTTCCTTGGGACATTGTAAAGGTCCCATCTTAAAACTGAAGGACACCCCAAGAGTCTGAAGGAGCTTAACAGTAAGTAGCAGTGAGTACCTAATGAGACACTCATATGAATGATGCTAAAGAAGTATCACTATTATTCCACAATCAGTTTTGATCTACAAGAATAAATAAAAGTTTTTAAATCCCATTGCTTCCTCTCAAGAATGTTCTACATCTCATCGTATTTGACAATATTTATACTGAAAAAACCAGAAATGTGGAAAAGCATCAAAAAATGTAACTGGGCTGTGTTCCTAGATTACTTAACTATTCCCTGCTGTACTGGCTATGAAAACTTGATTACATTGAACCTCAGCAGATGGTTTCCACAAGCCATCTAACATCCAGTAAAAAGATAACAGGATACATGTCAGAGGAAGTGGATGGATGGATGGATGGATGGATGGATGGATGGATGGATGGATGGATGGATGGATGGATGGATGGATGGATGGATGGATGGATGGAGTGATAGCCCCTCTATGTGTGTATGCCTTGCCCATATTCCCAACAGCAGATGTTTCACTCAAGAGCCACAAACTCATCTTTTCCCTAGGTTGAACATCCTGTATTTTTAGACCATGATGATTATTTTCTCCCCATCAACTAAACTGAATATATAGTGAATATACAAAATGGTGTCTGGAGCTATACAAATGAAGTTTCATGTGCATATTGCTTTAATTCATAAGCTCCTGACATTACTATTTAAGTTCAGTACACATGTAAATTAAAGCTACAAAAAGAGGTTGTGAAGCAGATCAGAGTAGATGTCAAAAGAATCAGAGAAAATCAACTTATTTTCCCAGACTACCTCACACCAAAATCACTTACCTGAGAAACAACTGGGAAGATGTACACAATTATGAATAATTACTGGGGTTTGGTGCAGGAGATGAAGACAGGAAGTTTATACAATATATTAAGTGCTGAAGACAAAAAGTAAAATGATCTGAAAAATTAGTGGTGGTCTAAAGGCACTTTTTGTTAATGAACCTTGCAAAAGCAGGAGCAACACAGACCAGAGGAGATGTTGTTCTCAATTGTTCTTTAAGTCTTTTCAGATTTTACTGAATTGTAAAGAACACTCCTTATTAAAATACTTTGTAACCTTACTGCAATCAGAGATGAACTGCTGAGGTCCATTTAAAACCACTGTGGTGCTAGTTTTGCTTAATATTAAAGACTGACTGGATATTTTCTTTATTCGGAAAGGATGTAAAGCGGAGTTTTTCATTTCAGTTTAAAGGAATGCTGACTGGCTGAGTAAGTTTTTTTTAAAGAGCATAAAGCCTTCTTCCCTGCATGCCCCTCTCCAAAATACTGCAAAGAGAATAGCAAAATATTCAAAAGACAAATGTTGAAATAATTCCTTTTAAAGTCATTTTCATTGAGTTTAGCAAAGATTTTTCTCTTTTAAAATTTGGAAAATGACTCTACATTGAAAAAGAATAAATTATTATTAATTAAGATACACTATTTAAAGTCAAGCATAGGTGAAATGACCACTTCCTACTTCTTGCTTTTAAGGTCTGCACAAGCATTCCTTTCCTGCATTTTTTCTGGGCTACGAATTTCCTTGTACTACAGGTTGCATGATAAAAATCTATTAGCACCTGATTCTGCACTAAAGCTGAATGCCAAGAGAAGCACAAAAAGCAGCACATGAAGACCTTGTCACATACTGTCCTTGTGGGATGTGCCAGGTGATGGACCTGCTGTATTTGTTTGCACAGTGTATTGTGAGTGAATTGTAAAATATCATTATTAAAAAGAATAGGGCTGAACAAAAGAGAGAAGAGAGATCTGTCATTCTTAATGGTATTCGAAGAGAGTGGGCAAAAACTCACAAAGATAAACAGATGGTGCTTCCTTAGAATGTGCTGATGATGCTACACAGCAGACTGGGGCAGGCAGAAATGAGGATGATGGCACACAGAGTTCACCCAGGATGAGTGCAGCCTGCTACTTTTCTGAGAGGAACAGAGCTTGGGTCTGTCAATGGACAGATATCTGAAACCCCCACCTGTGTTTGCACCAGGTGACATGGAGCCCCACTACATGACATCATGGCAAGGCTTGGCAGAACAGGCAGGAGCATGTGCCAAGTTACAGTAACTGCCACAGCTCTCTGCATGTCTCCTTCATGCACAGTGGGGCCTCATTATGCATGACCTAAATAATAGCCATAATAATCTGGTCTTTAGAAATAACTTTGGAGCTACTCCTCTCTTGCATATAGCTGCAACAGCTTTTACAATCAAAGCATTCCAAAGCCCTTGAGATACTTGCCAGGCAAGAAAGAAAAACACAACCTCCACAATGTATCATTCCTGTCAGTGATACCATGGCATGTACTGAAGGCATAGTATCCTTAGCAGGAAACTACCATAAAAAAATCCTCAAACCTCCTTGCACCTTACACACAACACCCTTCCAAGATGCACACAAACCCACCCATTAATTTGAAGATATTTAATTAGATGAATAGTTTAACTATTTCAATGACACCTCATTTGTTACTCTACTGTTGCAAGGCACATGTAAAAACTCAGTAAACAAAGGAAAAGAACAACTTAAATATGTCTGACCATGTACACATACGCATTCTCTTAAGAATAGTCTCCATTTTTCATACACAGCATGACTCATTTAACAAGGCTCTTAGCAATCACAGGGATTACAAAAAATTTTATAGTTCTTGAAGGTGCTTAACTTTTTGTCACACTGTAGACTCCTCAGATTTATCTGTAATACAGTGGGGTTTGGCAAAGCAGTCAGAAGTAGAGAAAGAAACTGTATTTCAGCTTTCTTGCTTTGAAGGGAGGTGGAAGGAAGATCCACAATCTAAATGCTCCCACAGAACTGAACTCCATGGCATATTTCAAATCCAAGTCCAAGCATAAGTGGATACCAGACAGCTCATTATCCAAAATTACAGGAGTATCCCCAGAAAATACATGATGTTTTAGTGTGAATAAGACTGCACTGTAGAAGGAAATCACCTAATTCCCTCTTACTGTGCTTTGTTTCGTATGACAATGGAGGCCCAGAGAGTGTGAATTAAATTGATTCCAGGTGAAACTAAACCAGAGCACATCTCATCATGCCAATGAGAGGGCATGCTTGGTCATTAGAGCCATATTTAAGTTAACCTGAAGTCAAATCTTCAAAATACACATAATGTGAATGTCAGATCAACAGCATCAGTTACTCTACAGATTCATTCTGATTTTGCCATACTCCTTGTTACTGTGACACAGTCACAGATCACAAAGCCAATACTCATCTACGGGTTTCATGGACTGATTTATCCATCAGCCTGAGTAGATCAACTTAGATGGCAAATTCTGTGGAAGGAGAAAAAAATTTTTCTGCCAAATTTCCTTGGTGTTCTAGTCTGTGAGAGCTATAAGCCTTGAGGAAATTGTAACAATGAACTAAGATAGCAAGGATGAGCAGCAATAGTGTTAAATCTCCCCAGATAAAATATAGACTCGTTTTAATACACTTCCTCAATGAGACTTTCAAAACGGACTAAAAACATAAACATGAAAACACTCTTTCTTTCCCTGTTGTCCATATTCCTTTAAAGTAGAATTACCTGAAAAAGGCAATGCTACTAAATATTCTTGAGAATCTATGGGGAAAAGGTCAGAAGAAAAAAAAGATGGAGTTTTTACACTACAATTACAGACTTGTCAATTTCCACTTTCACATAAACAACTACTACTAATCAAAAGACTGTAACCATCTTGTGGATTGCAAAACAATGAGCAGCAAGTTTAAATGACTTTGTCAAGTACAATATTACCATTCCTCCTGTGATAGGAAAAGCAATGTAACTCAAGCATCTTGCCTTCTGTTAAGGCTCTTAACTGATTCATAGTAATTTCCATGAACAAAATAATGGAGTATTATAGAGCTTACAACAGAGAACAAAACTAGTTGGAAAACCTTGCATATAACGATTACTAGTCTCCACTAGACTAGAAATCCCTAGGCATGCCTTAGTTTTTCTGTAGAAAACTTTGATGAAAAAGACACTGGCTTTGTTAAAAGTGAATGGATGCTAAACTGAGGATTACTGTCAGAGACCTGAAGTCCGGTTATAAAATCACATTCATAAACAACAAAAATAAACATTGTGTCAGAAAAGAAATATCTTTGGATCATTAAAATAAAGAGTCTATTTTATTGAAAAGAAAACAGGTAAAAAACAGCCAGGTGAGAGCGTTTCAGAGAAAAAGGAAGATAGTATTTTTAATTGGAAGCTGAATAAGAACTGAGCAGTAATATATTACAAAATATGCTACAGGTAAGGACAAGGATAAGTCAAAGGATAGCATTTCATTCTTGGGGAGTTTCAAAGTGTTTAAGAGTCAGCAATTACTAAGAATGGGTGTAGTGGGTTGATCATAAATTGACAGAAAGCCTTTTAGACCAATCACGCTTCTCTAAATTTTACATATGTAAACCCGGTGAGAAGGTGGGATTTTTGGGGAGTTTTCCATTCCGGCTCAGGGCAGGGATGGGAGAGAAGGAGGGGTGGGCCCCTGTTGCCCAGCCCATGGAGCTGGGCATGGGTGCCCCTGCCCCCCTGCCTCCTGCCCCCTTTCCCCAACTCTGCAGCACAGACTCTGGATTGCTGGGAGGGGGAACTATCCCTGAGCCACAGGTAGCTATGGGCAGCCACACAGCTGAGGCCGTCCGACGCGGTATCCTGAGACAGCGGGAGCCGGCGGCGCCTCCAGTGCAGCCAGCAGACTTCGCTCCGAACAGAGGAAGACACCCCTTTTCCCCACTGAGCACCTGGCAGTGCAGAGGGAGCGGGGGGGGCTCTCTCCACCATGAAGCCTGAATGGTAACACTGTACAACATGACGGCTTTCAGAGCTAGAGAGAAAGGGAAAGCGAGATCATGTGGGACGAAGCGTGGTCTCGCACGTAGCTTAAAAATCTCCTTGCCTCGCCATGGTATGAAACTGTAATATCACAAACTGTTTGTCTCTTTAATCCATGTTAAAGTACATGGGGGGATGGACATTTTCTCGAGTGGCTTGTAAAAAGGCTGAAGAGTGGTGATGCCAGGCTATATATAAAAGCAGGGAGAGGCTTTTAAAACCTGGTAGCGAAGAAAAGCCTTATGTTCAAGCCAAAAAGGAAAATTATTCATCCTTAAACGAGTAATAACCCCATGTGAAGGCCTGTGTCTTACAGCTGAAGGAGCTGTGAGAGGGCTCATGGAAAAGAGATGTGTTACGCCTTAGCAGAGATTGCAAACCTGCAAATGGTGGCAGTTTGTAAAACCACATAAAGCAGGAGGGAAACCCCTTTTTTTTCTCCCCCTTTCCTAGACCTGTGACACTGATTGGGGGAGGGGAAAAGTGGGGGAGAGAAAGAGTTCTGAAAGTTTGTTCTGTTGTTGTCTTTTTTCTTCTGGGTGTGTTAATAAACTTCTTTATATTCTTTAAGTTTCGTGCCTGCTTTGCTTTCCTCCTAACGCTTATCTCACAGAAAGGACATCGGGGGGGTAATGCCCAATTTGACCTGAAAACCACTACAATGGGTTAGAAACTCCCTGTCAAGTATGATAAAGCTGATACTACACAAGTGAGGTAGGAAACAGAGTACATGGTCTCACTCCATTCCTCTAGACTTATATTTCTAGGATTGATTTTTAAATTATCCTAAATTTCAAATGTTTTTGTTTGTTTGTGGATTTTTGTTCTTGTTGTTGTTTTGGTGCTTGTTTTTTGGGTTTTTTTCACAAAACCTATAGAAAAGAACTACAGATTAGGAGAACCTACTCAAAATTTTGAAAGGTTTAAGAGAGCACCCACACTACAATCTTCTTCTCTTGCATGAGTCAAGACGTCCAAAAGACCTAAAAGTTAAATAGATTTAGGCATTTAACTAGCAAATCTCCTGAAATATCTTCTAATTTTTCCTTTTATTTTATGAGTCAGCAGGAGTTAAAAACATGCATGAACTGTCCAAGAGTGTTGCGAACCAAACGTGTGCATTGATAAAATAATGCATAATTCCATTTGGAATTGCCGTTGTTGTCTTAGTGACGTAAATAGTAGATGTTTAAATGGCTTTTAGTCATACAGTTATTATTATTATATTTTTTGGTTTTCCGCATTACTTGGCTGTTATTGTAAAATAAACAATGAACTTGAATTTTATTGATTTAAAAGCCATCTGTGATAAAAAATACAGTCATTTGTAGCTAGCACTCTTTTTAGGAAGGTCTTTCAATATGTCCATGTTATAACTGTCTTTTAACTACAAACCTTTTTTTAATTGTTGCTAAATGTGTTTGGAAAATGTCAAATTTATTTTACTTGGTTTCAGGTTATTTCAACTTTTTTTCATTTTTTCATATTTCCAAGTTTCTAGTATGGTTTTTTTACCCTGAGACATACCAGATTTAGGACAAGCAGCAGCTTGATGCTGTCCTGGTATTTTTGAAATATCATCTCATTTGGATCAGCAGTGATGATCAAAACTATTAGAAAGTTCCTGTGGTGGCCGATGAACATATATTGTGTTGGGGTGACCAGAGGGGCTCACCCCGAGATGCATTGCTCTGTGGGATGACCCGTCCCGGTTTGAATTCTGCGGTTGTCTGTCAGCCTGGCCACTCCCCCAGAGCTCTCCCATTCGTCCCTGCTCCCTGGTCTTGCCTTTCCCCCAGTTCCGGGAAAAGCCCTGAATTAGCTATGCTGTTCCTATTTGCCTCTACACCTTCCGACAGTGAAGACGCAATAAATGCTCCTGCCGGAAATGCAAGCAAGTACCCTTCCTGACTCCTTATCACTGACTCAATACTGAACCTGCCCAGGCTTCTGTGGGGCTCGCGGGACCCCACGGAGCCAGATATTTACAGTATTAAATGGCTCCTGAACATGGGACGGCCTTGGACCATCCCTAGAAAGTGTCTCCAGCAGAGCTTTGTCGCTGGCATGAAAGTCGCCTTTCTGAGCAGCCATTACCCCAGAGAAACCTCTGAGTTGTATGAGAGGCTCGGTGGGGAAGACCAACAATCTTCTAGGGAAAGAGAAGACTTGTCTAAGTCAGTGCACCGCCCTCAAAACTTTCATTTGACCTCTGAAGGTAATATGGGTCACCTTTGTATCCTTTTCTTTTAATTTCCTTTTATCTCGAGGGTTGGGAAGAGAGGGAGATGGCGGCAGAATTCTCTCGTCTCCTGCGGGAAGCCTTTCTCCCAGTTTAAAGAGTCTCATCTGTGAGAATTTCCATTATACCAGGGAAGGTTTAAAACATTTTGTGCAGTGGATATTTAAGCAGTGGTTAGTTGAATATTTAAAATGCTTTTGTCAGACAAGAAA
Organism: Monarcha castaneiventris obscurior; assembly: GCA_026261815.1. NCBI lineage: Eukaryota > Metazoa > Chordata > Aves > Passeriformes > Monarchidae > Monarcha > Monarcha castaneiventris. Next base: position 1,470,886 of record JAMPIT010000059.1, read on the forward strand.
GGCAGGAGCCTCCCCTGAAATGGAAAATGCAACCCCCTTCCCCTCCAAATTATTATAAATTTGAAAATAAGGGGCTTTCAGGCAAAGATAGGAGGGATAGGAATAACAGTTCTTTACTAATATATACATATATATATATAAAACAATGCAAACAAACAATAACTGTGGCAGTAACAGCAAACAGCAGCACAAACCCAGTGCCGGCCTCTCTCGGCCTCAGGCACTTTCCCCTGGGTGCAGTTCTGCTCACGGCCGGCAGGGGCGCTGGAGCCTCCCGGTGAGCAGGGCAGGTGCGATGGTTCCCCCGCGGCTGCAGGGGGCGCTCCGGAGCGAGCTCGGGGAGCACACAGTAATGGCGGCCTGGGGTGCCAGGAGGGACGGATGAAAAGCCTCACAAACCCCTGGGCAGCTGATCCCAGTGTCTGGCTGGATCCTCAGGAACAGCAGGCTGGAACAGCAGGGGCGAGCACAGATCCCAGGTGGCAGGCGAGATGCACCAAACTCTGGCGCTGCAGCAGGAAAAGCCCAGCAGGTCTCTCAGGCAGCACAACGTAGGAGCTACAGAGTAGCGAAAGCTCCGAGCAGCAGCGGGGCAGAGCGTCAGTGGCCCAGCTCCCAGTGGGGTAGGGAAAGGCAGGCTTGGAAATCCCAGGGGTTCTCCCGTAGAAAACAAGCAGCCCAAAGCAGAAGCTTGCAGTGCTGACAAAGACCATCCACACCGATGGCAGCAGCTCCCCAGACTGAACGCTGAGAACACCAGGCAGCCCCCTGGGTGTCCCAACCCACAGGTGACAAAAAGAGTGGCTAGTTGGACCCCACCCCTGTGGCCAGGTCTTTTCTTTCTCTTAAGCACCCAGTAATTTGTCCCCTGGCAACTAGTATGGGGAAAATTCTTTAAGAGAAAAACAGGCTAACTCCTAAACCCCAACAGCTTTGTAAGATGGTTGTTTACATCTGGAAAAGGGTATTTGCTTTATAAGTTAACAAAAGCTATTGATACTTTTGTGAAACAGTTTAAAAATGTTAAGCCCAGTTTGGAAAACCCTTTACCGCCTCCCTGCCCCTGTATTCCTACTCCCTTTGCCCTGATTCAAAGGAAACCGGGAGATGGATTCTGCTGTGGTGCACAGGGTTGCTACCATCTCCCTGCTCTCTCCCATTCTCCTTTGTTCCCTGCCTGGAGTGGTGAAGGCCAAACCACCCCGAGTTCTATCCCAACTGCCTGTATCCACTTCCCCGGTTGATGCTACTTCAAATTGGCTCCAAGATCGCAGTGGCAGCATGGTCCGACCCGCAATACCAGCTGCTACTTTTAATTTTCCCGGCTCAAATCCCCTCATCCAAAATGGCGGACACCACCTGGCGCCCGCGGCCACAGTGGAGGGCTTTTCACCCCCTCCCCCTCCTGCTCCCACTCCCGTTACCGCGCGTGGCCCCTACTCCATCCCGGGCCCCTCCCACACGTCAATTCGTGTTGCGTCGGGTCCCTCTTCCGCCTTTTGTGGGCATCCCCTGCCAGCCAAGGACACTGCCTCTCCCTCCTGTATCCCAGACCTCCCCGAGCAGCCTTGCAGGAGCTTTAACATAAGCCCCGAGGACCTGCAGCTGCAGAAAAAAGTGGCATTTGAAGACTTCCTAGAAAGCTTGAGACAGCCTAGCAATGCTAGAATCAGAGGGGATCTAGTGCCCGTTGAACACATACTGAAAAAGGAGCAGCAAAGTGTGGCAGGTGATAAAGAAGCCTGACCCTGCTGCCCTCAGTCTCCCTGGCAGCACCGCAGCAGAGAGGCAGCAGCTGCCAGTCCTCACAAAAAGCCCTAAGGCAGCGAGCAGCACGCAGCATGGTCAGCCCAGACAAAAGGCTGCCAACCAATCCCTTCGGTCTGCTGACCAACAGCAGACCTCTCTTCCCCCGTGGCAGCTCTGACGGGGCGCCCACTCCGCCGCTCCAGAGAGCCTCGACGACTCTGCGTTTCTCCCCCATTGCTGCTCCGGCTGTGCCCGCCTGCGACCCCGTGCCGCCTCATGCCTGGCTGCCGCTCTCTGCTGGAACAGCAGCATGCTCAGACCAGCCACACAGCCAGCCCGAGACCGGACCCTGTGCGGCCACTCGCTGCGGCTTGCCCTGGTCAGCCACATAGCACGAAAGTTAAAAGGACAGTACATTCTTGTTTTTAACTTAGTGGACTAGGGTCCCCACAATGTGGCAGAGAGCTGGAGCCAGCTCCTACAGAGACACTCTGCCCCAAATATACCGGCTGGCCCTGGCCGTTTCCTCGTGGCTGTGGCACTGCGGGGCCGCCTCTGCCGGCTCCGCCGCGGCTTCATAAATGCCCTGAGGCTACCAAGTCTCAGCCACTGCTGCCGTTCTGCTCCAGCTGTGAGAACCCTGCCCAAGTGCTGCCTTTCACCTCAGCCCTAGCTCTGCCCGCATCCCCTGCTCTTGTGCTGAAAGAAAAGCAGAAAAAGAGGGGGGATTGCAGGAGCCAAGCTGTAGGACTTAGACTTTTCCTAAAAAGCTGCGAAAGCATCGTAAAGGAAGCAGCAGACCTGAGCAGCTTGCAGGCATGGCCAGAGGATGCAAAACAGCAGCCAAAGAAACAAAACAGTGACTTCTCAGATTCTGGTACTGAGTGTAAAGACCAAAGGACTGGCGTGAGAAAACCAAAAGCCACAGATGACACCTGGAAGCTACCAAAGAAAAACTGTACCAGCCCAGCAAATACCATTACTGTGGACATAACACCAACTAAGAAGAACAAGGCGCAGTCAAAAGATGAAACATCTGCCACCTGGAAGTGAAGACGACGCAAACCAGCATCGATGACCACAACAGAAACAGACACATGCAGTCCCAAGAGCCAGAACTGCAAACAAGACTGCAAACGGGTAAGCTGAACACCTGTGGTGTCTCCCCGAATCCTACCCCATTCTGTTACTTCCCAAACAGTTAATATTCCCTACCACCACCCCTCTGCTTTGCCTTTCCCACAACCACACTCCCTGATATTCCTATTAAGATGTTTTCTGTTAGCTTGCACTCCTCTGTTTATTTACTATCTGTTATCAATTCCATAGTCACGGGTTCCCATATCCCTGCAACCTTTATACCATTCCCCTTTCCCCAAACCTTTAGGAGAAGAGAGAAGGGAAAGGCCCCCTTCCATTCCAAATTGCAAATTTTTAACTCTGTTTGAATCCCAACAGAAGCAACTGCCAGAGCCTGTGCCCGCACTCACCATCATGATGTCCAGCACCCAACACCTATCACCCTGCTGTCCTCTGAATACTCCTGGTAAAACCAGCAGTGAATGCTTGAACTCTGCCGCAGCCCAAAGAAAACTGTGCTGCTTCAACGTCACCTCTGCCTGTGAGAGCATCCATTCCAGCATCCTGAGAAAAAATCCTCTGAAAGATTTGAGGACTTGTTGCGACACTGGGTTGGGGGTGTTTCTGGTTATGTATGTTTGGTTTATTGGGACATTGAGCTTTCAGTGCTTCTGATCATTTTTGTTGTTCTGTATATGCTGAGTTTTTGGGATGTTGGGTTTTGGGACCCCTGGGGGAGGCCTCTTAGTTTAATACAGAAAGGAGGATTTGTGGTGGCTGGTGAACATATATTGTGTTGGGGTGAGAGGGCTCCCCCTGGGTGCATTGCTCTGTGGGATGACCCGTCTCAGTTTGAATTCTGCGGTAGTCTGTCAGCCTGGCCACTCCCCCAGAGCTCTCCCATTGGTCCCTGCTCCCTGGTCCTGCCTTTCCCCCAGCACCAGGAAAAAGCCATGAGTTAGCCATGCTGTTTGTATTTGCCTCTACACCCTCCGACAGTGAAGATGCAGTAAATGCTCCTGCTGGAAATGTAAGCAAATACCCTTCCTGACTCCTTATCACTGATTTAATACTGAACCTGCCCAGGCTTCTGTTGGGCTCGCGGGACCCCACGGAGCCAGGCAATCACAGTATTAAGTTCCAAAACACTGAAAAATTCTAGGGGATTTTTTTCCCCCTGTCTGCTCATACCTTGATTTTAATGTAAGAACACCAGTTTTTCTGGATATTAAATTCAGCATAACATTTTCTAGTGAATTCAGTGGGATTGGACAAAGTTCTACTTGTATCTTACCATGCAATAAATCCTCTATGAGCAAACAGCATTCAACTTACAATTTACACTACTGACACAAATAGTAACAGATGCAAATCATGAGGAAAGCTCTTAGCCAGACTGAGTGTGAAAAAGAAATACTCTTCTAAAGTCAGCGGAAAACCTTTAGCAAGCTTCAATCGGACCAGGATTAGCCCTCCTTTTGTTGTTTCTCAAAGGTGTTCTGAGCCTGAGCACACCTTCTCGTCATCCATTGTATAAAGAGAAATAGAATTTTTACTTTTCTATTTTTAGTAAACAGAAACCTAAACATAGCTGTCAGTCGTAAACTTATATTCTGCTGACTATAAACATCCACACACTGAATTTTTTTCGTTGTAGCTGTATTTGGAAACAAACTCCCATAGTGATAAGATCACTGTGCAAAGCTTTAGTTCAGAACCAGTTCTGGGTTATACCTCCGTGCTATAATGGACGTGCCAACAAAACCTTAAACTGCACTATCATTGTGTAACTCTATTGCAATAATAAGGCTTCATTTGATTTTTCTTGAGAGTTAAAATAAGATTAAGGCACAATCATAATTTCCCCTATGACGAAATATAAACTACTTCTCATTGATCTCTCAGAAACCAGACTACTCTTTAGATATTAAATAGTCATTTACAGCAGCAACAGGTATATTATCATTCAATAACACAATGTCAATGACACCCTGATTTTCAGAGACATATACTGTAGTGGTCTCTTGAGAAGCCTGATTAAACTCCTGAGCCAGACAACAGGGAATAACAAGAACTAACCAGTTGCTTGAGGGACGTCTAATGGATTTTGTTTTCATTTGTATTGATTTATATAAACCTCCCAGCAGGCTTATTGGCTTTTATTAAGTGAGTACCAAAGCTACATAGATTGAATGAGAATTTTTTTTTTTTTTTCTGTTTCTATTGTGACATTTAGAGCAAGGTAACAGTGCTTTAGAAGTCTGTTGTCACACCTTTCAATAAATTAATTCAATCCTTACTAATGCATTTACTGTGTAGGCAGAGTGTCTTTATAATTAGATTAGAGGAAAGGTATATAGCTTGACAGTATTACTGAATATGTCATTGCAGTTTACCGTCTTCACGTTGTTAGGACAAATTTTTATGTTTAGTTATTTCTATTAAAATTCCAGTGGTGCTATTGAACATAAACATGAAAAAAACATGCATTACTTGTCAACCCATGAATCAAGCATCTTATACCCTGAATATTCAGGAAAACAGACAAAAGAATTTCTACCCCATCTCGAGAAGAAAATTCACAGTAATTAGCAGGGAAAATGAGCTAGAAGGGGTCAGTACAACTTCAGCTTTGACATTATTATAGTAATCTTCATCCAAAACAACTTGCCAATGATTATACAGGAAGCTTAAGGAAAGGAGCAGGATTAACCACAAGTTTCTTCTATCTCCTGGCAGCATCATAATGACAAGAACGTCTTCCTCCGTTCTCTCAGATAAGACCATATTTCCATCATAACATCAACACTCTAATTGAGTAAGACACCAAGAAACATGTATAACTCTATGAGATTGTATTGAAATTTCAGTGGAACAAAATAATGGATAATTTCATTACTCTAATTCAAAAACTGACCAGCAGAAAGGCAGCCCTGAAAAGAAAAGATTTCTTGGATCCTGCAGCCTTTATGTATTCAGAGGATATTATACACCATAACTTGGTTAAGAAACAGTAGAGATCTGACTTTTAAATATCAAATATTATATTAGTCTTCTCCAAAGCAGTCCACATCTAACAGAAGCAAAAATTACTTTTAAAACTCATTTCAAAGTGAAACTGACCAGATGTCTCAACCTTAAAAAGAAAGCCCTGATGCAATCAAAACATCCACTGAGACTAGTAGTGGGTGAATTGTCTGCTAATGGAGAGAAGACACTATCCTAACATTGAACTTGAGTGCAAATTATTCTCTTAGTTCTTAAGCAGGATTTATTTCTTAAGTCAGATACGAGTTCTCTTTAAAAATCAGTATGATGAGATCCACACAGGGAATTCTATAACATCTGTGAGTCACAGAGCCTGTTCCAGTGCCTCACAAATCACACAGTACATTTTCCCCTGAGGTTTAAATGGAATTTCTTGCAATTCAAACTGTGCACGTTGCCTTTTTCCCATCTACTGGATACCACTGAAAAGACTCTGTCTCCACCTTCTTTACTTTCTCTCACCAGATATCAATCCACAGTGATAAGCAGTTCCCTTGAGCCTTCCCACTGAGCCTTCTCCTCTCCAGGCTGAACAGTCCCAGCTCTCTGTCTCTCTTCATACTTCATGTACTCCAGTCCTTTAATAATTTTCGTGGCCCTTCAGTCAACTTGCTCCATTGTCCATGTATCTCTTGTATTGGCAAGCCTGGAACTGGATACAGTGCTCCAGATGTGGTCTCACCAGTACTGAGTTGTAGGATCTTTTGCAGGTTTAGATGGTCGGGATGGATGGAGACGAGATATCTCTGAAGTCAGGTCTTAGAGCATGAGGTTTACTGCGAAGGGCGGGGATGCAGGGGCCCTGCTTGGAGCTGCCAGCCGCAGCTCGAAGCAGGCCAGGAAAAGCAAGAGAGCAAGAGAAGCAAGAGAGTAACAGCATAAGAGGGTATGAGCACCAGAGAGGGAGAGAGAGTAAGAGAGTAAGAGCCGGAGGTTCTTGTTTACAATACAATAAATCTTTTTCTGTTCTGAATATTCTAATTTTCATTAACCAATCTAGTACAAGATACAAATCCTATAGCATTTACATACAGCCTATAAGAATCATTACATTACCATACTGCATCCTTTCCTTAAGAGACCAGATGGAAAATATTCTCAAACATAGTCATTTTACCGTCAGAAAATACGGTTGCATGCATAGGGAGGTTCATCAGCCAGGACAGTATTTTTATTTTTGCTCCCATATCTGTCAAAAGGAGGTGTCATTTTGCCCCTAAACAGGTCATCAAAGCTTCTTCTATTACTGGTCTGTAAGCTCAGACCTGAAGAAGCAGCCAGCAAGGCATTAGCTGCCTTCAGCAATTCCTTTAATCAGGAATAAGGCCAAATCTCACTGAATTATCATTAGTGTATTCTAATGAGGTTAAAGGTATGGAGTCCTTTAGCTCCTGCTAACATCTATCAGCACATGGTAGTCCAGTTGGCTATTGTTGATTTCAGCATCTTAAAATAATATTCCCATTTGCTGTAGAAGCTGAAGTCTGTTTCTCTGAACTGCCATTGTTCTTTATATCTAAAAACTGCAATGATTTTACTGATGAGAGAATCCTATTTGCTATCATACACTAAAAAACCCAGAGACAAAGAGCCAAAGGTAGGATATATACAAACACCTGCTAAAGATACTGATACACGGAAAAGACTCCACGACTGAAATAAGCAGTAAAGTAGGTATGTTTATTCCAGCGCTGGGGCGCATGTGGATTGCTCCACCAAATGTATGTGTGCCAACAATACCATTTGGGTTGGCATATATCTAGTTACAAGCTACATATTCATTAAGTTTCCAAACGTGCCTATACATATTCATTTCCTAGCCCTGCCTAGCCCCGCTTCATGTTATAACGAGCCCAAAGTCATTTCCATATGGCTTGCGCTTGCGCAGTGCCTCGTGCAGGGGTCTCTGCGATGAAGTAGAGAGTCTTCCTCAGATGAAGTAAGGAGTCTTCCTCAATTTAAACTTTTCACCTTGCTTCCTTGCACATGCTCCCTGAGTCCCTGGCCCAAGTTCAAACCCCAAGGCTGGTTTGAACTGGTTCCTGGGTCCAAAGCAGGATCTTTTAGTCACGGCTGCTTCCCATCATCAACAGACTTGTATCCTCCCTTTTTGTACTTGACAAATATAAGAAATGTTAGGCAAGCTATATGCATTGTTTTAGCAAATATAATAAATGTTAGGCAAGCTATATGCATTGTTTTAGCAAGCAGCCCCTTTAGTAATTCACTTAACCCTTGTTTCCCTGACTCAATACTGAACTATGTCATAAAGGGCCATGAAGAATCTATCATCAGGAAATCATGTCTTTCAGGAATTGTGATCTTGTTTCAAAATGGCAAATGAGTGTTCTGTACCAAAGACCGAATCTATAGCAAAGACTGGGTAAGCAGAACACATGGTACTGACAAGAATTATATTCTACACTTGCCATTTTTTTCTATAGTATTTCCATGAAACAAAATATGCTTGCATAGGTTAAAATCCCAGACAATTCTTTTTTTTTTTCATTGAGTTAGTGGGACCCACAACAACATCTAAATATGTTCCCAAATTTGGAAAAATATTTCCAGTATTTCCCAATATTTCCCTCTTATCTACTCCTAAGGTCCCTGGCAAAGGGAATATGAGAGAAGGCTTCTCTAACATATATATTGAAAATATGCTGGGGGCATAACAAATAACTGGAGAATCATCAAACTGCAAAGACTCAGATTATAATTGTGAACAGTAATATATTATCTTACCACTAATAAATAATTCCCCCCCCCCAAATATGTGAGATCTAACATCGTATTTTAAATAACACTGCAGCTTTTCATGGTGTAATAAACAAGGGAAGCACAGTGTTTCTTCAGATTCTCACACCTTTCACACCTAAGCTACATTTAAAGATAACCAGAAATGCAATTACATAGAAAACTATGATAAAAAATCAGACAAAAGACTGTATCAGTTCATCTGGATGTAATGCAATAGTACAAAAAGAATGTGTCTGATGAAACACAATCAATATATATATTTACATTTGCAACCATAAATTTTTAAAAATTTTTTAATGTATTTTCTCACTGAAAACAAAAAGGTGATCTTCCTTATGATAGTCAAAGGATACATTTTTAAGCTGCTTTTTAATTGCCTAAAAAAAGAGCTTTGGCTTTCATACATGTGGATTCCCTGCTGTTTGCCTTACCTTGAGAGACATATTGGAAATAAAACCAGATTCTGCCATACAAGGCACATCAATCACATTCTTTTTATGCATATTGCTAGAAAATGTTTTCTGTAGATCTGTCTTGCTTTGGTTCAAAGCCGTTGTCTTTCTTCAAGTCTCACTTAGAAAATATTATTTATAAAATAGTCTACTAACTACAGTTAACTTTAATTCATTTATCTAAAGAAAAAAAATGTAAATAGCTCCAGTATGTAGCTGCATGAAGTAAATTATTGATTAAAAATGCATTCTAATAAAATGTTTAGCAGGATCTCTTCAGAGTTTTCAAGCAGGTTTTCAAAGCAGTGGTGTGTGAGAGTTGATTAAATGCCTCTTATGTGCTCCATATCCGTAGTATTAAGGTCAATCGAATTCTCCTCAGCAAAAGCTGGCAACTGAGATGAAATTCTGTGGGATTTAAGCAGCAGCTATTCGGGCATTGAAAGCTTACCAAATTCAGCTAGCTTTTCCCCTCGCTACAGGGATGTATAAATAGCAAGACACAGTAAACAACCTGAACTAAAATCACCAAGCTTAACAGGCTTTAAACAGAAGGAGATGAATATGCAGCACCTAATGCTAAACAATACTTGTTAGGCTGAGATAACCAGTTAAAACCAACTACATGTTAACACTCAGATGATGCAATGCAAGAAGCCAAAGCATAAATATTAATTAATGTTAAAAAAAATTAAAATCACTATGCACCAGCCTAGCAAGCCTTGTATCTGAGCAATTTTAGCAAGCTTTTACAGCTCCATGACATTAGCACCTTTTTCTGCTCCAGAACTCAGCAATGTCTTCTACTGCTCAATCCTACCAGCCCTGTTGGTGTCAGCTGTCGGACTAGTTTCACTGGTCTCTGTGCTCAATACACACATCCAAAGTTTAGTACTTCTCCTCCAAGGAAAGATTAGAAACACCAGCCTGATCCCTTTAAACAGCAGAGACCAGACCCAGGTCAATAATGGGATTTTTACATGATGAATACCCCTTTCAGCTTCAAAGGAAATGTCTGCAGAGGGGTTGCCAGTGTTTGTCACAATTTTTTTTAACAATGTAAGACAGAGTAGAAGTGAATTAAGAATCCACACTGACATCTTGTGGACACAGAGCCAGCAAAGCATTTCAAAGTGCTTTAAGCACACCCCATTGGTGTGTTGTTTAATCTAGTAGATAAACTTCAATCGTACTGGGAAAGGGAGATGATTTTCTGACACCTGTTAAACTGGACACGAAGGAATGTATGAAGCTTGTGTAGAATGGTGCTTCACACAACAAATATGAGAATCTGGACACTCATTAAAAAATGTTCAAAAATTCATTTAATATTTTTATTCCCAAGGCTCAAACTTAAAAATGAAACATAATTGAAGGAAAAAACCCCCAGAAAACGTTAGAAACCCAAACAACAAAACACTTTACAAAATTTATGTGATTATTTTAGATTACAAGCTGTGATTTAACTCGGAACTTGAAGTCTATACTAATAGTAAAAAAGGAAACCTGATGAACTTAACATGTTAACAGCTGACATTTGCAAAGTCGTCTGTTAGAGAAGCATTTTCAGAATAGCAGGCAAACACTTCTGGTCTGAAACAGCTCTATTGTTTTTTGTGATCTGCCAATTTTTCTAGAAAAAACCCCAAAAAATCTCTGAAATATCTTGGGAAAATTCTTGTCAACAGAAAGTGGAATTACAAATTTTGTTGAAATAAATATTCGCAGGAATGGTTCCACAGACAGCAGAGGAAAATATCTTACTTCCTGCCTTTGGAAGGAACAACATAAAAGGAAACGTTTTTAATCCCAGCCTTCAGGAAAAGCAGTGGTAATTCTCTCGCTTCTTCCAGGACTTCTCAATGTATCTCATTTTAGACAAGGTGTGCAGAGAATACAGAGATGAAAATGAATCTTAAGCATGTTTTGCATCACATGTCCTGAGAGATTTGCCTCAGAGAATTATTAACATAGACACCAGAATAAAGCTGCTAGCAGGAAGAAAACACACATTGATATAGAATATGCATCCAAGATAATTTTTAATTGATGGTGCTAAATATTGGGTCCAAAAAGCCCTCTAATGTAACTCAGCCTCATAAGAATTGGCTCATTTGATGGCTTTAGAGGCAAAAAGATTCTGAAGTAATAGTTTTATGCAGGAGCACATTCCAAGGGGTGACAAATTTTCAGCATCACCAAAGACTTCTCTTCAAATATAAGAATTTAATTAACTTTCAGCAAAACATTTTGGAAACAGTGTGGTTCCAGTAATACTCTTCTGAATCACATAAGATTGCTTTTTACCAGATCTGTATCAAATACAGGACTTGCCTTTTCCTTTTAAAGACATTTGCTCTAGCTTGGTATTGCCCAGGAGATCCAAGACAAAACTGAATCACTGCTCATTTGCACCATATTTGGACTATGTTAACCCTGTGCCTTTCAGTTTCCTGCAGCATTCAGAAAAGATCCCTCCTTACAGTCTCCCTTCAATGTAAAATTTTGAGAATTTTGGGGGTGTGAAGAGACTTTTCTGTGGATATCCCCCTCAGACAGAGAAAGGATTTAAGATGGTACATCCATCAGAGTCTTAGTTGGTAGATCAGGCTCACAGTCCCAGGGTTGACCACATTTGGTATCCAGAGTCTCCAATTTCCTTGCTATTCTGTTGAAATCTGACCTTTCTTGTTCTAGTCCTCTGGCACATTTCAAGGGTTGCTAGTCTTTCTTCCAGCTTCACTTTAAGCATTCTGTACCTGCATTATGTCAGGATATGAAGATGGGATGTTCTATAGTTCCTTCCTGATTAAAGCTCTGTTGCAGTTAACAGTGTCCAAGCGGAGCTGGACAGTAGGTTCCTGTCAGCTCCTTGTGCCTGCATTGATAAGAATCTCAGGTCTTCCCTTGGTTAATGTCACTTCACTTGGCATTCACATGTGTGGTTTCTGCTGAAAAAAAAATAAAACCTCACCAAAAAAAAATATTTTGGGATTTCAATCTGTCAACAGTGAAGAGTAAGAAAGGATTTAGCTGTGGACTATTGAATAACTCAAGTAACTCAAGGGGAAAATAAAATTTTACTATATTAAACATGGCAAACATTCACTCCACTTAGGAAAGATATGTAGCATTTGTCTTCCACATACAGCAATTGCATGTGACAAGGATTTTCATTCTGTGTCACATGGAAGGACAGATATAGCTTGCATGTATAACAAATTTGTATAACAAATGATTAACGAAGGTCTTAATTTATAAATTGATAAAATTATGTTTTCAGTTTATAACTATATAGAGAATAAGGGAACTTAGTTCTACTCATAGTGATGCTTATCTGCACTTTAAAGTGCAATGAAACGTATTTGTATTCGGCTTATCTCAGTTTTCAGTAACTTAAGAGCCTGTCCTGCAAATAATTAATCCTTTGTCTCAACAGTTTATATACATCAGTCTGGGCAGTAATAGTAAAGGTTTCCATGACTTTACAACTAAATCTTCAGATTGTCTAAATATTCAAATACCACAGGTGGTTTTTCAGCTTCAAAAACACTTAATAAGAGATGCTGGGTTTCACATTGCTCCCTTTCGCATTCTGAATGCTCCATTTAAATTTCTACGTAAGTTATTGTGTAAGTGCCATCTTGATCTTCTGAAAACTTAACCAGTCACTAAACTTTACAGGACCCATTCCCATGGGGTTACTGCAGTGTTTAAAGCTGGGAACATGCTGAGAAACAGATATATGAGAAAAGTAATTGAAATTATGGAAACTGAAAGTAGCCATTTCAAAGTTCCAGTTTGACCAAAATATTACTTCCAAAAGCATATGACTAAAAAAGGGTAAGACAGCACAAAGAAGATCCTCAGTATAATATCCCATCTTTCATCTACTGAAGTTCACTTATAGCATTTCCCCATCTGTTTCACCAGTCCAGACATTCTGGTTGTTTTATTTTTTTATTTCAAAGATAATTGTAGACATGAATGATCTGGTTTCACTTCAGTTTTTAAGGAATCCATTACTGAAATATTAAAGAATGTGTGGCACCATCATTAGCTTTTTATGCTTCTTTTATCTTAGCTCATTAAACATAAATGTATATACAACTTATATGAGGAATTTGGTGTCTCTACAAATTATCCTCTCTCACAGTTTTAAAATTTATTTTATAATTTTTCATTTTATCCCTATTAAAGAGCCAATCTCCCACAAAATTCATATACAAATACTAAAGCTTGAAATTTTGATGTTTCACATGTTAAAGAGTACAAGCAGTATCTTTTCCAAGAACTGCATACACTGAACACATAGTACGGTATCATATTTCTATGTATATACCATGTCATCTGTAGGTAAAGAAATTTTGCTTCATTCAACCATGATAACTGCATGAAAGCACTAAAAGAATACTGTGTTTCAGATTTCAGGAAAGACCACTAACTTGCAGCCTCAACCTTTCCCTAAATTTTAATAGCCCTTTGGTCAAATCTCTTCCTTCACTGTGTTTGATTTTCTGAAGGTTAGATAAACTTGTAAGTTATCTGAGAACTTTTTTTTTTTTTTAAAGCTCTTATTTTAAGGGGATATAGATCAACATAGACAGAGGATTGTATACAAGAAGGTCATGTAAGAAACATCAAGAAAGCTGCAAAAGTGGTATGTTTCCTCTGGCATTTTCCAGTGCTCCTCCATTAATAACTGGACATGAAGCATTTCCATTGGGAAGGATATCTGTAAGTGCCTAGACCAAAAAACCAGTTACATCATGTTGCTTCACTTGAGCAACCATCCCACATGCAGAAAACAAATCCTTTTTAAGCCTGTTGCTGGTGCCAAAGCAGCATCAATGTGCTTTGGTTTGTGCATTTAAACTAAAATTCAGAAGTGATGGAGAACCAGAAGGGTTGCAAGGTCTAGCTGTGACCAAAGGCATGAGACTGAGGCTTTCATTTGCTTAGTAAAAAAGCCTTGCAAAGATAGAAATGAGACCAGCAGCACTGAACTGCTTGCTTTTCCCCATTTAAACATTATTTGGGGTCTAATTTTTCTAAGGATCTTGGCCTTCTGAGAACCTCCCTGCCAGCTTTGAAGGCATGTGCAAATCTGTTGGCCTACTGTTACAAAGGTACTGTTTCAAGAGGTATCAAAACTTTCAAAAATGAGGTTTTCTTCAGTCATGCAGAACTGCATACAAGTGAGCAGGCATTTAGGCAGTGTTCTCTCTTCTGCCAAAAGCAAAACAAAACAAAACAACCTGTGAATTTTAATATTTCACAGATTGTTACAAAAAATAAAATTAATTATTTTCAAAGAACTCCAGAAAGCTACCAGATTTGTACAGCAAAGTATCACTCCAGCATTACCTTTTCAGAGATGGTGACATGAAATGCAAAGATGTGATGTAAACTAACCTAACACTAAATCGCAAGTCTCTACCTTCTCTGACGAGCAATGCATTCAATTAAATACTGCTACAAAATCAGCCATATAATTTATACTGAATGAATGGGTAAAGTTAAGGCAGTCCAAGAAGTGAAAAATTTCCAGACACCCAAGTAAATATAAGTGAGCATATGAATACAGCTCATCTCAAAAACCACACACACCAAGGGAAAAAAACAACAACAACAAAAAAAAAGAAAGCACCTACAAATTAAAGAGTGAAAAAAATATATCTGAGATGTTTTTCTAAAAACATTGAAAAAAACAGATTGATTTGAATATTGAACATTGGATCTGTGAGAAACAGGGTAAAACATGATTTGTTATGAAAAGCTCTACTTTTCTAAACATGGCTATGCTTTGGTGAGGAAAAGAAAATCTGTATCCTATTTTTTTATTTCTATTTAATTTAATTTGGTAGAATTGAAATTGGAAAATACAGGATGCAAGTCAGTCTCTCAACTGAGTTTCTTAAAAGAGAAAAGTATGTATTAAAATTATTCCAGTGAGTTTTTGCAGCTTATTAAAAAGGTTGCAATGAACAGTAGAGGCTCATTAGACCATGAAATAATGCGTCAGTTTTAGAAAAACTTGTTTCTTAAATCTTTCCTTTTCTACATTATGTAAAATTTCACTTCAGTGACTTAAGATAGTGAGAATCCCTGATTGAGATTTTAATGAGTCCCCTTTTTCTTTCAGTCTAATTCTAGTATGTTTCATTTTTGACATATGCTTAGCTATATTAAAGTCTCTCAGTAGTGAAATAGGTATTAGCTACAGAATTATCAGGTTCACTCTCCCAGGAAGAAAGATTAAATTTTACATGAAAACATAAACACTATGAATTTTATTCTATTGCCCATGTTTAAAGTGCATTCATAGTTTATTATTGCTGACATCAGGACGGCTCCCGCTGTCTCAGGATACCGCGTCGGACGGCCTCAGCTGTGTGGGTGGCCATAGCTACCTGTGGCTCAGGGATCCCTCCCAGCAATAGTTCCCCCTCCCAGCAATCCAGAGTCCATGCTGCGGCGCTGGGGAAAGGGGGCAGGAGGCAGGGGGGCAGGGGCGCCTGTCCCCAGCCCCGCGGGCCGGGCAACGAGGCCCCCCCTCCTCCGGCTCTCTCTCTCCCTCTCTCCCTTCCCTGCACTGAGCCGGAACGGAAAAACTGCCAAATCCCCGCCTTCCCACAGGGTTTAAATATGTAAAATTTAGAGAAGCGTGATTGGTCCAAAAGTCTGTCTGTCAATTTATGATCAACCCACTACACCTCACTTCAAGTGACTCAGGTGCGTAAGGAGTGTAGAACTTGCAGGGCAGATCCAAACGTGATCGGCAGAACGCATGTATTAATCTGAAACACATATTTTCAGCCTGTACAATTATCCAGAGATTCATGTGGGCTAATGTCACCTGATTATTTCCGAAGGTATCTGTGCAAAATAACTTTAATACTAATTTATTAATACTGAAGCTTTGGGCAGTGGAGAGTAAAAATCTTTTAATTAGAATATTTACATTCTCATGTCTTTCTGAGGCAAAGCCTAGCAATCTTATGGACTCCCTTGCCAACTCAGAACACAGGCAGAGTTTGGGGATGTGGATTCATCTCCAAATCACCACATTTCTGATGGGTAATTTTTAAATGTGCATACAAAGGGATGAAGTCTTCTGGCTTGGCTTCCATTGGAGTGCCACTGTACCTCTTTTTCGCCACAGCCTTGCGTGCTCTCTCTCTCACCCCATAAATGCTTTCCACTGCAACTCTGGAAATCTGCCTGAAACTATCTCTGATAGCCTTTTCTCTGATTTTCTCCCAGCTGCTCTTTGTCAGATCAGAAATTAAGCTCTTCTAATGCTGGTGTAATTTGCAGTAAGAATATCAGCCTTTCTCATATTCTCATATTCTCTGTAAATAGCCCTTCTTATCCTGGGTCCATTAGTTTTATTCTTTCATCTCAATAATTTACTACTTAAATGGAAACACAGCTAGGAAAAGGAGCTGGACTCTAGATCCACATAAACTCCTAAAACAAGATCCTACCAGACATCCGGGAGGAGTCTAGGAGTACGATCTAAAAGACCTTCAGCCACCAGCCTTGTAACACTCAGTAGGTCCCTCTCCCTCCCTGCCTCCTCTAAGAAAAGAAGGTATTAAGCATTTGTTTCAGGGGATAGCTTAGTAATACAGGAGGAAATTCCAGAGCACAGTTTGTCTTTTAAGGGCCTCTATACCAGAGGCTTCCAAGACCAGTCTTGAATCAATGATTTACAGCCTGTGAAGGAAGAAAAAAATTTCAAAAGGGAGGAGAAATCTCTTTAAATGTTTTCAAATTTAAGAAATAAATAAATCATTATTTTTAAAGCAGTCTAACAAGCAGTTATAACTATAATTATTGATTTCTTTGGAAATATGCATTGCAGTTTGCATGTGACATTAGCAACCTCAGGGTAGCACACAAAATCTGTATGTTCTCATTGCTTAGATTAAAACATCTAAAGTTCTTTCACCAGTATGCAGACAGCCTAGATACTCACGTTGAAGAGATAGCTTCTTATCCCAGAGCAAGGCACCTACTTAGATCTCATGTGCAGCTTTTTATTACAATTTTCCCTTCAACCTCAATTTTACCTTCTTCCCCTGACAAGAGCCAATTTGATCTTTGCTTATATTCTTTAGAGGGGAATGGGATTAGGAGGGGCAGAGGGTGGGGGAGAAGGTCAGGAGGAGGGAGATCTTGACCAAAGTAAAGCTTATGAAGGCTATTTAACTGATGTTCTTTATGAATGAAACTAGCCATGGCAAATGTGTGCACTCAGGTCTTTGAGACTGTTTTCAGAGGAAACGGTTTTATAGTCGCAGATATTCTTGTAAAATTTTAATTTGTGTACCTGTTGAAAACCTCATAAGTCTGGACATAATCCCTTTATAGCTATTATAAAGTACTGCATTGCCCCTGTGACATTTCCCCTTCTTTGAGCTCGTGACCAGTCTTCTCAGAGCCACCATTTGCCTGGAGCCACGGGGCCCCAGTTTGACTTTAATCACTGGAAGTTTTGTCAAGAGTTTCATTTTTGACAGGTCTGTGTTCCTAGACTTTCTGTAATATTGAGACAAGTTTAAAGGATCTCAGAAGTTTTATCTTTAAATTTATGTATGATTTGCTATTCAGAGGCACTTGGCCTTACCTCATTACCCTTCACTTACTTATTACCATGCAGCCCTCAATGTTTTACCTGTTCTTTAAATGAAATATTTTATCTGTCATCAAGGAAGGTAAAATTAATCTAGTTTTACTTTACCTTTAACACAATAGGACTGTAAGCATGACCACCTATAGGATACAATAAGAAGGCATCAAAATGCTGACTGAGAGGTGGTAACTAGCAGATGTAAGCCAGTTACTTAACCCTCTCTAAAATGATCACTGATATTCACCTGGCCATGCTTTTATTAACATTGATGATATGTTCACACTTAACGAATTAGGCTTTTGTTCCTACAGATTACTAAATCATGTCTATGCATAAAATATTGCCTCAGTATTAAAGCTGGATAAATTCCAAAATGAGGGGAGAGTATAAGTAAATCTAGGAAAAATCTGAAAGTCTGTCCCATTGCAGGCTAAGAAAGAAGATGATTGCAAAGAAGTTAGCATTTTGGTAAGTCAATTACTCAGTTCTACAGGGAATGAAAAACAAATTAGAAAAACCACTTCAGATTTAATTATGTTATTTCAATTAAGCACTTCACATTTCATTAAAATAAATGGGAAAAGGAACTATTCTGTCCTGGGATAGAGGGAGAAGGCAGGAGGTGGGTATTCAAAATGTTCACAATATAGTTTATGCCAGCCTTGTAATTAAACATAAACAGACTTCAACAACTAGAGTTATAGAGCATAGAAACTCAAACACTTAGTTTTGTTTATAGCTTGCAAAAGGAACACATAAATGAAATCACACACAATGGAAAGACTCCTGGAGGCTGGTTTTCGATGTAAAGACTAAGGCAAAGAAAATATTCGATACTTCAGTCTTTTCATCATTAAGGAAATCTTTTTGCCTGACCATTTAGGAGCCACTCTGGGAGTCACAATCACACTACGCAAAATTTTCATTGATGGGGCCCAAGCCCTTTTGCAGTGGGCAGCTCCAGTGAGCCGATGGGTCCCCACTTGACTCCCACCACACACCACATGTATACAGTCAGATTTCAAAAATACATGCCTAAGACAGCTTTCCTGCCCATGTGTCTAGCAATGTGAGACTCTCCGTTTGAGCTGGTTGGCACAGGCTGTATTGACAGTCATTTGACAATCAACAGAGAAAAATTCACATTTTTAAATTGCAGTACTCTGTATCTGCTTTCGAGACATAATATACTCGGGTGAGATTAACTTCACCTTTAACCAAGGTTCCATTAGACATAATTACTGGACATGGGCACTCTGAAAATGTCAGACCATACATTGAAAATCTGTTGGCATTTTCAAGCACTATTGCACCTGTTGACAAGATATTTTCAGTGAAAAATTGCATCCTGGCTAAGGCCTAAAAAGCACTCTTGAACTGCAGTGCAAAATCACTAGTCAATTTAACATCACACTCCATTAACTTAAAGAAATGTCTTTATAAATTTAATCCGAAGAAGGAAATCTGCTCCATACTAGACACAGCACAAACAACTGTGATTTCTATACAGGAGGGTGTTGCTACATTTACAAATAATGAATAAACCCTGCAGATCCTGTCAGCTGTAAGATAACCAAAACAAGAAAGATGGCTGTTTCCTGAGGTTTATCTTCTGCATGAAGCTTACCACCAGATGCCAGCCTTTCACCAGAGAAATAGTTACAAGAAGCTAACTTTGCTTTTTTTTTCTGAAGTGGTATATATGAATAGAAGATAAACCAAATTTTGAATAAAAATTAGCAAATTATTCCAAAATATTCAAACATGACTTCAAATGTGGGTTTGGGTTTGGTTTTTTGTTTTATTTTTTTTTCATTTTCTCTATTTCTAGTACTGTGAAGCAAAATCTTTTTAAAAAATACATTACTTCTTTTAATGTGTGTTACTGAACAGAATAAAGAATTTGTGGTTCAAGGGCAAGGCAGTATCTTACTTTAATCACTGGAGAACTCAGAGAGATTCCCAGTACTCACAAATCAAGTGGTCTACCTGCACTTCACAAGATAATTCTGAATGTCTTTTTGACTGAGTAGCTCTTGTTTATGCAAATTGAAAGTCTAAACAGAAGGTGTTAAATGTCTCTTCCGTAAGGTTCAGTTTCCCATTTAAATTTCATCGCTATGGCTCTTAATTCCTTAAAGCACCCTTCTTATGTTTGTCTTTGACAAGCTATGATTTATGAAGATCCCTGTTTAATACATCATGAGAAACACTTGTTTTATGCATGTTCACAAAAATATATAATCATTTTTATTTGCTTTGAAACAAATAATTTCTTACTGTCTCCAAACAAATGAAATGTCACAATTTATTCCCTTTCAGTGCTGCAGAGGAGATATTAAAAGGGCCTAGACAGTTAACAAATATTAAATCTGGAACAAGTGAAGATAAAGAGCCCAAAGTCTCTAATTTACATAATTGATTCAACTGCCAAAAATTAGGACATCAGATAAAAAAAGCACTGTCCAACATCCAACTAAACAATTTAGTCTAAGTTAATTCTTCTAGATCTGCTGCATGGTCAGGGAAGAAAGGCACCTTGACAGTGTGCTTCTCTTCTAAATTGGAAGACTCAGAAGAGATACATCACTGTGTGCACAGATGCATTTTAGAATCACAGAGTCCTACAATTGTTTGGGTTGGGAGGGACTTTTAAAAACCATCTAGTCCAACCCCCCTGCCATAGCCAGGGACACCTTACACTAGATCAGGTTGCTCAAGGCCCCATCTTACCTAACCTTGATCACTTCCAGGGATGGGGCATCCACAACTACTTGGACAACCTGTGCAAGGCCACCAACCTCATCGTAAAAGACTTGTTTCTTATATTCAATCTAAACCTACTCTCAGTTTAAAAGCACTACCCCTTGTCCTGTCAATACAGGACCTTGTAGAAAGTCTTTCTCCATCTTTCTTATAGGCCCATTTTATATACTGAAAGGCTGAAATACCATTTCCCTGGAGCCTTCTCTTCTCCAGGCTGAGGAACCTCAACTCTCTCAGCCTTTCCTCATAGAAGAGGTGCTGCAGATCCCTGATCATCTTCATGGCCCTCCTCTGGACTCCTTCCAAGAGGTCCATGTTCTTGTGTTGGGGGTCCTAAAGCTGGAAGTAGGTGTGGTCTCATGAGAGCAGTGGGAGAAAATCATGCCCTTCAGCCTGCTGGCCACACTTCTTTTTGATGCAGATGGGGATACAATTGGCTTTCTGAGCTATAAGTGTACATTGCCAGATCATGTCCAATTTACTGTTCACCAGTATCCTCAAGTCCTTCTCTACAGGGCTGCTCTCAATCTATTAATCAGTAAGTATCGTCACCTGTATTGATACTGAGGTTTGTCCTGATCTAGGTGCAGGGCATTGCACCTCTCCTTGTTGTACTTCATGAGGTTCGTATGGAACCAGCCAGGCAAGGTCCCTCTGGATGTCATCCTTCCCTCCAGAGTATCAAAAACACCACTCAGCTTGGTGTTGCCTGCAAACTCTCTGAGTTTGCACTCAATCCCACTGTCTGTGTTGTTGATAAAAATACTAAATTGGTTCCAGTACAGGGTCTTGAGGGACACCACTCATTACTGTTTTTCCACCTAGACACTGAGCCATTGACCCTTTGGGTGGCAACCATCCAACCAATTTTTTATCCATCCACCAAACCTATATTTTCCCGATATAATAACAAGAAAGTTATGGGACATCACATCAAAGGACTTACAGAAGTCTGGGTGGATGACATTCAAGCACTTGCCTTGTTCACTGATATAGTCGTTCCATCACAGAAGGCCACTGGGCATGATTTGTGTTTAGTGATGCCATGTAGGTTGTGGCTAGTCACATTCCTTCATACATGGGTTTTGACACACATTTCAGGATGATCTTTTCCATTACATGTTTCATTATCCCTTCAATGATGATTGAAGAATTCTTGACATGCAGGTTTTAGGTTTGACAATTGACTTTTAGGTGACTAGAAATATAGTGAATTATTACTATCAAAGTGTTCATTTAATGTCACAGGCTACTCTGCAACCAAGTGCTGACCGAGACACTGAACACAACTTGCTCATCTGTCTGGATCTGAGGACTAAAACTGGATTTACACAGCAAGAAACCTTTCCCAAATATGTTCACAGTGTTCCAAATACATCTGCTTATACTTGATGTGACCAGATCTCCCCAACACCTGGGATTTTTTTTTTCTTCTGTAGAACAGGGAGAAATTTCTAGAAGCTAAAGAGGAAAGAAAGGTGGTATCTGGAAGGGATTTGTTCTTACAGGAGAGACAGTGAGTATGAGGGGAAGTGGGGAAGCTATTGTGCCTTCTACATCTCAAGGCCCACCACTGTGCAGTCCCCCCATTCACTACAGCTGAACCAGCTGTGAGAGAAACCCAGCAAGAAGCTCCCCAGTGAACCCATACCTGAGATACTTGATTAACTTTTATTAGTAATATTCCAATGCAGAGAACACCTTTATTTGCATTTAAACAATTAATAGAATCAAAACCGCCTGAAATCTAAAAAACACTACATATGACTAATTAATTTTTAAAGAGACTTACTATTAGTTACCTAAATATAGACTTCAGTTAGAGACATACGAAAGCACAAGAGCAGAATATGATATAGGAAATTAACAGCATTGAGCTTTGCTTGCAAAATTGGATGTTTCTGACTTAGACTCCATATGCAATCAAGAAAGACAGAGACAGTTTGTCTGGGAAGCACTGCTTTGCACCCAAGATGGAGTCAGGCTTTTCAAGTGTTCTTTGAAGCAGTTTTCCTTTTCCTTTTTCTTTTTTTTTTTTTTTTTTGATTGGGCATAGAATGCTCAGATGCCTCACTCAAGAAATTTTAAGTTATGTCTTGCAAATGAGGTAATTTGTATTTTGTTTTTGTCACCATCAATAAAGCAATCACTTCACTTACTTCCTTGGGAAGAAATAAAGCAATTTATAAGTAAATGTAAAAGTCAATTATTTAAAAGAAGCAATTCATTTATTTTGAATATGGCTAGAGCAGCCAAAGGAAGTTTGACAAACAAACTAGATATCTAGGGGTGGAACTCAACCAACAACTCCATGTACCTTATGAAGAGATTCATATTCTAGAAACCACTTTAAAACAACTTTCATCAGTTAAACATGTGGATTACATATCAGCTAAACACGCACTGAAGCAGCTTTGTAATTCTAATGCATTTTCTCTGTGTTATTCAAAACCTTTTTGCTTTATAAACAAAAACAAGAATATTTTTCATGTAACAAAATTTATACAGCTGATGTTGGATCCTGAATCATTAGGGAGTTTTGAAATAATCTCATTCAGCATAAAGAAACTGGCACAAAACATGCTGTCTTGTTAACCAGAAGAGTATTTTCACAACTTAATTTTGAACTATATATTTCCTGTGGATTAATTTATCTCCCTGTGAAATGTAATTTATTCTTTTCAAAACTGAAAGAGGATAAATAGGTGTTTGTCAAGTCTTTTGGTTTCATTTTTTCATTTAATATGGAAAGTCAGTATTTCAGTGAGTGAATTCAATTTTGAAGAAATTTCTAACTAAGAAGTAGAACATGAAGATGACTAGTAGAAAATGTCCATACAAGAATGCTTGTGGGCATTTCACAGTTAGTGAAAACTCATTTGAAAGCAACTTGATACTTGATAGTTACTGTGGTATTCTGTTAAGTTACACAAACATCAACTGGTATCCATTTCTCTTTCCTCATCGACAAAAGTCATTGTTCTAGTGCCAGTTTCTGCTCACGGGTCTTTTTTTTGATGCTAACTGTATACAGCATAATTATGTCATGTTAGTATCAATCTAATTAAAAGCAGTCTTCATCCAAAACACACACACAAAAAGCCCCTCAGTCTTAATCCTTCATTTTTCATCAATCCAGTTGAATTATCCTAATTTCCAAATTTTAATCATATTATGCCAGTTCACTATGTGATGGGAGAGAGACTGTTAGTGTTGTCATATTCCTGATTAGATACCTGTATGCACTTAAACAGAGATATGTTTGAAACTCCTTCTTTCAGTATTAACTACTCAACTTGCAGAAATTGACCTCTGACATGTAACAGTGTATGTTTTAAGTTGTAAAGCATAATTACAGGGAGAGAAAAGAAATGCCTTTGATGCAGTAATATTTATGGAAATTTTTACCAAAAATGCAGTTTGGTAGGCTGGCAACTGTACTCTTCTCCTTTGTATTTTGAAATCACATGTTTATATTGCATATGACAAGGTACGGCTCACAAGTGATGAATCATAATATGAAAAATACACTATAGTAATTTCATGTCATTTTGTCTAAAGCAATATTGAATATTGGTAAATCATGAGTTTCACTGAACAAAGCCAGGATATTTAGAAAAGGGAGGTACAAAATTTTAATTCCTTAGTCTTTGATCAACATAACTAGCTTTGTTTTGTGATATACCTAAATGTTTGCAAATTCAGTCATGTAACAATGCAGTACAGTGAACAGGTTTCATTGATTAATGTAAACATGGTCACATTCTGGAGATTAATTTGACATCGTTCTGGTTGGGGAACATACTAATGGGCAATAACCTTCAGTAGGACAGACATGTAATTATTGCTTTGTTTTATGCCTTCTATATTTAGTGATATTTCCAGACACACTGCACAAGCAAATTTTTGTCCAGGCCAAAACCATTCATTTTGGATTACATGTACACACAAATTAAACATTCAAAAAATCTCTAAACATCTAAGCATTCTAATTGTGCTTAGTATTTTTGCCAAGCACTGGAACATTGTACTATTCATAAAGCTCTAGAACATACCACAGTTTAAAAACATTTCAAGAATGGTCGGTGGCAGAATTCCCATTGACTGCAGAGTCACCATCATATATAAAACAATTACAATCAGCAATAAAATGGAAGTAATTAATTTTGCAATTTTGCAATTTTGCAGAAAAGAAGAAACATATGCTAGAGAGAGGTACTGCCGTTTGCTTCCAGTTAGATATAACAGGTATAAAAACAACTTCGAAAAACATATTAAATAACAAAAAGATTTCCTGCTGGGAAGAAATTTAGCAAATAGCAAAAAGTCTTGAGCCAATCTAAAGTCATGTGTAATTATTCAGTTGTTTTGTTTGCTATTCTGTTGTTGCAGTTCAGTAGATGGAAATTTTGCTTTTAATGACCAGAAAGAAAAATGGCAACCTTCTTATTGTCCACATTAAAGGCAGCTGTACCACAAGATAATCTTCTGTTTCTAAGCACTGGGGTGAATGGTTATGTGGTAACTGACACAGAACACCCTCAGCTCAGTTCACAAAGTCTTGAGTGGCTTTATGTATATCAGTCCCTGCAGGAACTCACTCTTGCAGACATATGAACTGAGTCAAGCAAAGCTGGAGCAAGGGGTGGTGTCTTTGCAGTAACAACGATCCTACATCCAAAGAGGAACTTTTTATGTCCTGCCTTTCAGCTTTCACCTTTTCTGCAACACGAAGGCAGGTGCAAGAGGACATGAAGGCCACCATACATATTTTTCAGAACTCTAAAATTAGACCAAAAACATGTAATATATTATATTCCACAATATTTGGGGAATGCTCGGAACAGTCCTGAATTATTCTGTCAAGCTGAATGACCTAACAGAGTATTTTTCTCCCGTAGATACGGATATGCTGTATTTCTCCTGTAGCATATACATTTTACGGTTTTTCATTTATTTTTATGCATGTGTTCATTTACACCTAGTATTTAAAATTTAACCTATAATTTAATTACTATGATCACAATGAAAATAAGAAAAAAATGCTTAAATTAGCCTCCCAGGACACAATATATAATTCATATATAGTGTCATATTTTTGTTTCATTCTCAGCTGCAAGGGAATATTCTTTTTTTTTTCCTAGTAGAAATATTCAACATATAATCCTCTAATTCTGTATATCAATCTGAATTGTACAATTGTGCAATTCCCATGGTTTGCCAATATTCAGGTAACTTAAAAACCCTGCTCTCATATATAATATCTCATTCTTCAAAATTCAAGTTGACAAGTGATACCAGCAGCAATACATTAACCTTTCCGAAGGCTCTTTGAAAATACTCAGTTAGTGATCACTAGAATATTTCATTCTGGAAATCTAAAAATATATGATTGCTACATAATGCCTAAAGCACAATGAGACATCATCTCTACTGAAAATACTACCACATAACACATTGCTAAGTTAATTTTGGAGTGCTGATCCATCAGTTACATTTACACCATAAATACACTATAATTGCAACTCTTCCTGTTAAGCCACTTGCTCTTGCATTATACAGAAAGGTTGTGCAAGACACAGGTTTAAATTTTAATATTTTTTTAAATTCTAATTTTTAAAATTACTTTGGTTATATTAGTGCAACTAAAGTTCCTTTCAATTTTCTATATGTTACTGAGTGCATCGTGGAATGAGATTTTATGGATGCCTAAATTTTGTCTGTAATAATATGTCTGTTTTAATTTAGATCTTTGTTACATTTGAAGTTCTGAAAAAAGTTACCTGTTTGCTCAATTTACAGCTTTAGCAAAAAAGTATCTGGTAACCTGACTATTTTAGGTGGGAGAACTTAAAATGTTTACTGGGAAAACACAATTCTAATTTTTTTCTGCACCATCTTGGAGCTGAATTGAAGAGGTTTCAATGTAAGAGTGGTATCAAAGAAAACTAGTTCTGTTATAGCTGCCACATAATTCTTTGAGCTACTGATTTTAATGAGCTCTTTTCTTAAAGTTCGATAAATTACATGTCTGGGAAAAACTACAAATCTCTTACATCACCTATCTCATTGTATGATGAAAGTTGAACAAGTCAGAGTCCATGTAACAACATTTTTCTCCCATGAATAAATATTGCCTCTCTCATTAAAAAAACCCAACATACTGAAATTTTACTGGAAATTTGTCAGTCTTCTCAATTAGAACTATTTAAAGGAAAATCACTGCTGAGGCTGCTGAAGACCTTCATCATCATGTGAATCTGTCATCAGGTCTATCATCGCTTCTTTAAATGGTAACACTAACAGGTCTGTGTCCTTTTCTCCTTATTGGATTCTATCTGGAGTCAGGCAGCATGTCCCAGAGCATCTCAGATATTACTGCATTCGTGAGAGAAAATAACAAACCTTCTATACTGGTACACACAGTTGGAAACCAAAAGGTTTTCATAGCTTTCCTTTCATTATTTACTCACATTTATTAATAACAATGTCAATTTTATTCTCTTTTCAAGTAGGCTTACATAAAATGAAAGAATACACAAGTTTCTTTCAAATAATTTGGTCATTGCAGATGTTACAAAATTTCTTTCTTTTTTTGTTGGTTTAATGTGTTATTTTTGAGGCCATTGGGGTTAAAAAATGTTATGGGTTTCTGTTCCTTGACTTGAGACTATTTACAGTGTAAAAATAGTAAACTGCTTCTTCTTTAAGCATAATTTTAATTTCATTGAGGTCACTGACAACATATAAAGTCAAATGAAAATTTGTCATCTGCAACAGGGAAAAATATTCATACTGCCTGATAATGTAGGAAAGAATAAACACTAGTTGGAGTGTAATTGAAATGACGATAGGAAAGATACAGCTTTCAAAATAGGTATTTAACCATGTTAATGTATGAATTCTCAAAGATAACTAATTAAAGGATTGCAAAAATTGAGACCCAGCATCTTAATACAATTACTTAAAGCAAATATTTAAGATTCAAAGAGAAATGGTATTGGTAATGAGTGCTACAAGTGATAATCATTCACTCCCTGATGAGAGTTGCAGGTTTCAATAGCTCAAATCCAGAGTAATCCAGAAAGAACACAGTGTTAGCAAAGGACAGCACAGTGCAAGCAACTAAACATCTTTGTCATGGCTGTGGTCCTACACTAGCTTACTCATTTTCTTAAAACTACTACAAGCAAAATTAAGTACATGTCATGGAAGGATATGGTCTGAAATCTTTGAAGGAGTGCTACATTCTACTAAAATTCAGATCATCTTATTTCTTGTTTCAGAAGTGAATGATCACATTCCAGTATATGCCATATAGCTGATCTCTGTAAGAGTATAAACATGAAATCTAGCTACATGCCATTTTAAGGGTGCAAGTCTTGCTATTCATCACTAAAGTGTCCTGAGGACAGGTGCTCCAAAACCTTGCAGGCTGCTATCAACACATGGCCTCTTTTGCTTGTCCTTCCCTGAGTGTAAAGAGAATCTCTGCAGGCTTCTCAAAATCTGTTTACCCCTTGCTCATACAGAACTTCACTGCTATGTTATAGATATTCCCTATAATAAAATGCAAGAAGAGCTTTCAGAGTCATGCCAGGAGATTGATGCTGGTCTTATCTTAAATGCTACTGGAATCAGTGGGTACAGAGGAGATAAAGCAGAACCGGAAACTCGTATTTCCAGTGTTTAGAAAAAAAAGGGATTACACTCTCCTCCAAAAGCCACAATGTTTTTAAATGTTCTCTTTCAGAGTAAATTACACAAAACACAAAAGTTTTAGGTTTGATTGTCAATATTATTCTCTAACAGTTTCACCCAAGTGTGAGTTCTTTCACAATATTTTACTGTTTCAGGCATATCGAAAAGCCCACCCCTCTTTTTTTTACCATGCTCAGCTAGTTCCTTCTTCACAAATTGACTGCACCTATAGTGAAGTAAAGGTCACAGCATTACTAAATTAGAGTTGTGAGTAAAATTTATGAGAAGTTGGTGGGAGTGCTAGGTAAGTATGTAAGTACCTCCATTCATCCAGAAAAGACAATCTTGTGAACAGTAAAGCTGTTTTATTGCAAACTATATTGCAAGAATCTTGCATATTTATCTACCATAATGAAAGGTTTTGACAATATCCAGAATTTCTGTGGCAATTCAGTCCTCCAATCTCTTTTGGTCATAGATTTTACTTTTTCAGGCAGTTTTCTTGAGAGAATTTTTCTGCGCTTTCAGACTTTACAGCAACTTCATATAAAAACAATCCTTCACTGAGCTTTTATCTCCACCGTTGTTTCTGTTTGGATGAAGATGTAATGTAACCAAGGAATAAAAACAATAATTATTCTCTCCCTGGAGTTCATATTTATTCAGAATGTCTTAAGCGCAATAATTGCTAAATATTTTCATATGCATGTTTTCTTTTGCATTTACCAAGAGTTTTTCTCATTCTTTCCCACTGCTTAGATTTTTGATACATTTTTGTAAATATCTCATATTATTTTGGGGTCACATCACTCAAGAGGTACAGTGGTTGCACTTTACGCTGATAGAAAGAAAGTTTAAATATTTCACTGACAATTTAATTTAACTTTCCCCCATTTCATAAAAACTCTTAAAAATGCATGAAAGCAAATCTCATGAGACCACAGGAGTAGCATTTGTAGAGTAATTACAAGAAAGCTATATCATGGAGAAATTAATTTTAGAGTGCATATGAAGTGAAATTTACAGTGCATATTCCAAGCCCCAGTAAACCCAAATGGAATGCACAGCTGCCATTTAATTGAAAAACAGAGACTTGAAATGCAGCATATGGCTATGGCTTTCAGTGAACTATTCTAGTAAATGTTTTTAGTCAAATGGTGGAACTTGTGAAATTAGCTGAGTACTGAAACTGAGGGCAGAGATACAATTAGCAAAATTTTAAAAAAAGTATTCTATAAGGTTAGTATCTTTATAGAAGCTGCATAGAGTCACCCAAAATCACTAAGAACAATAAACAGTATTCACATTCTAGGGCATTTGATGCTGTCTTCTCTAGATTGTGGTATGATTTCTTGAGTTTTCTAGATGTTTATACTGATCCGATGTACAAGACAGATTGTCTATAACTAACAATAATCCTAGAAAAAGCTGTATCATTGATGCATATAAATACAGAGCAAATAATCCTTTCTTTTTTTCTCCCCTAAAAATATATCAATAAAATTGAAATATTTTACGAAGGATAGATAGATGTCCTTCTAGGGTAGAAATCTTTAAAAACAATTACAAAAACCAATCAACACTCAGTCCCACTGGCTTTTAATGTTATTTTATTTCTAATATTGCAAACTACTTCCATAATGCAATTTTGTATCTATAAAGTAAGTCACATTTCTGTGAGAGAAAACGGGGGGTTTTGACATTAAATATGCATCAAAAAGCATCATAAATTATAATATTTTATTGGTTATTGATCTACTGTTTCTTTCCTTTGGAATAACTGACTTTCTCTTCCATATTTTGGATAGCTTAACAGTGTAGTTATTTACTTTAAAGATGGGCTGTATTTTCAGACACCAAGCTATGCAAATTTGCTTTTACCTTCTTTGGTACAATGGTTTTCAAAAGTATAAGATTTTTAAAACACTCTTTTCTTGTCTTAAATTTTCATTAAATTAAAATGCATTAATAAAAATATTAATTATGACTTTTACATACATCTCAGAATCAAAAGGAGGAATACTGGGAGATGAAAATATTTTATACCAGTTCATTTGCTAATAAGTGTGCAAATACAAAATACTGATGTGAAACCTACTGAAAAGTTGTACATTACTCAAGATTCATAGTATTAGAAGTTGAAAGAGGCTGAGGACAAACATTGCCTAACCTTAGCTGATTTCATTCACAGAGATTCTTTTTTTGTTCAGTAGCTAGAGCTGTTAGTTCCTGTAGGGCAGAGAAAAATGAATATTTGTGTATTTCCCACAGAAGTCCAAAATACTGCAGTTCCTTAAAAAAGGCCATATTTATCAGCAGACGAAAGTCACTGCTATGCAAAAAGCAGATTTTTTTTTTTCTGCACTCTGCTGGAGGTACGGGAGATGAAAGGAATCAGAAGGAGAAAATAGAGATTAATTATTTTGCTAATAACAGTGACAGACACTAGGTGGGGATGGATGTCAAAACAAAAATATTGCTTCCAAAATGCATTTTTGCTGCTAAGAATTTAGGTCATATTATATGTAAGGAATGAATGGGGGATGCTTTATAAGTTCCCTGTGATTTCCATTTTCTTTTTGTATACATCTAGAAATACTTTAACCTGGGCTGGTAAAAAATTACTATTTTCCTCTTTTTTTTCAATATACAGTCTCTACTTCGTTCATCTGACACACAAAAGAAGAGGCTAAATAAAACATTCTTAGATATTCACCAGGAATTCACCACCAAAATTTAAAAAGAGATCCTCCATTCAGCTTAGTCTACTTTGCCTAGTACTAATACTTGAGGCTTTTCCTGCCCACAGACAGTATTGTCTCAGGCCACCTTTTACCCTTGAAATTTAAGGAAGTAACTTTAAAGAAAGCAAACTAGAAAGCAATTATGGTGGCTGAGTCAGCAGAATGAGAGGCTTGTCACATGGAGGTAGGTGCCCATTTACCTATTTTGAGAAATTCAAAGGGTGTTTAAAGAAGAGCTTTGAAAAATGGGAACAGGCCAGCTCCTGTGGCAGGGTTCTGGCGGTTTCTTTGTAGATGTTCTCCTTGACCTCTCTGAAAATTTTGTGTCCACACACTAGCACAAGACCCCCGAATTTCTCATTGACGTAGTACTTCCAGGCGCTGGGGGAATCACTGGTATGACAGAGCTGCAGACACTGATACGGCAGAGATGCATGGGGAAAAAGGAAAGAGATGTCCCCTTTTTGGGAAAGGTCAAAGTGGAAAATTCAGGGGAAAAGCACAGTTTAAATTTCCCTTCAGGAAAAAATCTGGACATTGTCTGATCTTGTGCTAAATGTGTTAAATTTGAGCTAAATCATATTTTTGAAGTTGAAAAAAAAAACCCAACAAACAAATGAGCTGAAACAAAGATCTAGGAACAGCAAGAGAACTACATACTCTTTCATACTGAACTGAAAAAAATTCCCTTCCCCTCTGAAATCAAGTCTACATACACATAGACTAGATTAAGAAAACATCTTTAGAACAGTAGAACTTGGATTTCTCTACACACATAGTGCACAAGTAGCATCAAAAGCTGCTGACATGGAAAAGTTATTGTGAAACGCATTTCCAGGATAATTTTAGAATAGAAGACAATATCCAGGCAGGTAGGATAGCTACCATAACATAAAACATTTGAAATTTAAAGATATTTTTTTCCTAACATTTGTTGTGAACATGGTACTGACTAGAATTTGATGACCAATGGTCTGAAACAAAAGCACTGGACAGAAATGAGCTAATTATTTGAATAAATTAATTCCCTAGTCGGATGTTCAGTACATCAGTGACTGCAATGTTGCCAGTGAGTCCTGACACATGCCATACAGAAAACACTTCATATTTTATGGAATGAGAAAATACAAGATTTAAGGTGCATTAATAATTGCCAGAGTGCTTATTGTCATCTGTGCAGCAGATATTTTTCAGGTCACTGTCTGAAATACAAATTCTTGGCAGTGGAAGCAGCCTGTGCAGCCACTTCTCCCCCACGCACCATCCGTACTTCTCAGGTGTGCCAGAAAGCCAAGGTTACATAGAGAAACTCGTTTAGATTAAAAATCACCTTGAGAAGTACCCAGAGATGTTGTATTACATAAATTAGCGCTGTGTTCAAAAAAGTCAACATTTATTAAAATCTGTGGGAAAAACTCAGGCTATGCTGTTAAAACAGATGTCAAATGTAAACACAGAAGATCACTAAAATCATTCTGGCATGACCTCTTGAACCAAAAATCCTTGAAATGTATTTTGTTGTTAAGAAGAACAAGAAGACAGAAAAGCTGGCAGCTGTAGAGGCAACAAAGCAGTTGGCTACACCAGTATGGCTTAATTTCTTACACAGAAATTTTCAAGAGAATATTGAAAAATGATTTGTCATAAACAGAGCACATCTAGATCACAGTGTGGCAAAACAGAGGAATAAAAAAGAGAAAGAGGAAGGAATTTTACTCTGTGATATGCCATATCACTCCCATACCAGGATTCAACTTTTTTTTCTATTCCATTTGGTTTGGTTTTTTTTAAAGTTTACTTCAGCTTTCTAAGATGAGATAAACCTCACAAAAAAGTGAAATAAATAAATATAGACTTTTATGGAAAATTATTATTTAAATAATAAAAATAATTTATTAAAAATAATATAAAAGAGACTCAGTAGAAAGCATATTCTTGTCCTGTCTGTATTAGAAAATTTTTTAATTTTTCCTTTTCCTAGTTCTATTCACCATGCCATTCTTCATATTGTTGCAGTACATTATGTTCATTAATGACTCAAATACATACGAATGGTATTTTTCCTTAATAGGTAGAATTGGAGTGTTTTCTAAACCTGATAATTGTTTTTCATTATTATTTGCTGTCAGAGATGGTATTCTCCATCAGCTCTTCCTAAAAATTTTATTTTGACCCTTGGTGTGTACATGCATGAAGGGGGACAGAAGGTTGTCACTCAATCTCTTAAAATATGGAGAGACAGAACCAGCAGAGAGCTAATAAATCCTGTCTGAATCCTACTCCAGGAGAAAAACAGCTAGAACTGTGAATTTTTGATTATTCAGCATGAAAAGACTAATACTTGGAAAGTTTTCATATATACTGCAGTTTTTCACAGCTTTTAACATCAACAACGAAGTAATTGTGACCTCAAATTGAAAGGCATGATTTTATATCAAAGAGGAATTATTGCTTTCCTCAGCGCTATTTGCTTCTCATTCCCCCATGGATGTCAGGGTAACACCTGATTTTCTCATTATAAATATTCCCTTTTGTCTGCATTTTTCCAAAGCTGTTGGCACCAGCTGGCACCATTGCATAAAGCTGGAATGCACATTGGTAACCTCCAGTAACCATGCATGGTTGGAAGTAGCCTGCCATACTTTCAAACTTATAACTGATGTTGACTGACCGCAGGTTCATTTCTCTGAGATTACAGTTTTCTGAAAGCTGCATTTATGTATTTGTTGTTACTGCAAGTGAATTAATTTTGTCTCAAAAATCAGACTGGTGTCTAAAACCTACTGTAACATCTAAAGTATGCAGTTATAACATGATTTCTTCCAGTTTCACAGATCTCATCTAACTTCGTCTTTCCTGAGAAGAGTTGGCCAATAAACTGTTTTCACATTTTGAAACTTAAAGATTACTATAAAAAGAAAAAATATCCATTCTATACTGAGACAATTTTCAAAACAGGGAAAAGAGACAAACCTAGGCAAGTAAACCTACCAAAAATCCTTTTCTTTTGAACAGTTTCTATTCTGGAGCCAAGAATCTTTTCCTGATGAATATTCAATTAAAAGATGGGAAGTTGATTCTAAAGTATTAAGAATATATTGCAGTATGAGAGAGTCTCATCACAGAATTCCCTATCCAGTTTTTCCTAGAGAACTAGGAATATAGAGGTCATTCACTGGCAAATTTCTATTCTCAAATATGCTCACAGATGTCATTGCATCACTGATTTCCTGTCCTGCATTAAAAACCTGTGTTCCTTGATCCTAGAAGTTAATTATCATCACTGGCAGCAGCAGATTCAACAGCTGAACACTAATCAGTGAACAATTTAAGTCTTGAGCTAATTTTTTTGCATTACTACTATCCTTTTATCTGCTTATTTTCAGGACTCCATGGAATGTGTGTGTCCATTAAACTACATTATAAAAGTCTAAATTATTCTTTTACATTCAGATGATCTTTTTTTTTTAAATCCAGGTGACCTCTCAGCTGTAAGGAAGATGATAACCTATAGATTATCTGACATTTTTGCAACTGCAGTGGTTGAGAGTATCCTACAAGTGCCCAAAAAATCAAGGAAGATCATTTAGAATGAGACAGCATGAACAGGTCTGCTTCTTTATGTATTCACATAAGTGAATAGTGGCACTTATGTGAGTGCCAATGTAGTAGTGGCAATGACACTGGCAGTTTATGTAAAACTAAAGAAGACTCAGCATCTTTATTTTCAGGTGGTAATAGAGAAAAGATGTTTTGACTATTTTTTCCTAGACATTGTACAGTGGTGTAACTCAGAGGAACAGCACTGCAGTAACAGATACAGACTGATTTGCATCTTGAGGATCTGGCTCAAATCACTCTGTGCGTAACACACTGCAATTTTACAGCTGTACTTTTGCTCAGAAAAATCAGACACCAGCTGTTTTCCAGCATCTTTGGCTGCTGCCCTTTACCATTTTCTCTGCCTCTGAAGGCCAACTGCTCACAGTTCAAGGGAAAAACATTCAGGATCTAAAATTACTGCATTTCTCCAAAGACAGCAGAACCCTTTGAAATAATTTTCCCATAATAAGATATGATGAAAAGATTATCCCAATTTAATTTACTCTTCAACATTCATAATATACCATCTGATATTTACTGCATTAGAGTCCTTCACTGACTCCCCTGGTGTCTCAGCTATTTCTGTGCCTCCTACCTAGGCTGAGAGATGACCGCTGACTTTAGCTGGCTCTGAACCTAACTCCTGATGTAAATTAACAGCAGTTGAATTGCTCTGGTGAACATCAGCTCTGTCTTTAACCCAAGCTAACTATTACTGACCTCTAGTTTCTCAAAAATCATGTGAACAGTCTTTACTTCCAGCATCTTTTTTTAAGATGCTACACAGGACTTAAAAATTTACAGAAGCTGTACTTGTAGGAAATCAATCAGATGGACAGGGCATCCGAGTCTTTCTATCTAAAAGAGATTTTTCCTCCAGAATCTGCAAATCCGGAAATTAGAAAACTACAAACCATAACCTATGAAGACTGCATTGGCCAAAAATAATACTCATACAAAAATCTCCTCTGATTTACAGTTGAACAGTATTATTGAAGACAACGGAACTGCAGATGTATAAGTGAAAGCAGAGCAGAAGTATTACAAAGACTAACAATTTTTGTGTGGAATTTTTTAACTGGGGTTTCTCTACATCTCATTTGATTAACTGGTATTTTTGTGTACCATCCTCGCAGTAGTTATATAGAGAGTGACAGGGTTGTTTTTTAGGCTGCATTTGCGATGGGATAGTTTAGTCTGCAATAGCACTTAAAATCTGTGATTTTGAACTCCTGAACTTCAGGCATTAACAACAATTATTTAGTAGTATTAATTTAAGTATTAATCTGTAGATGAATAAACCCTGTTTCCTAGGATAGAGCAAACTCTATCTGTGTTTTACAGGTCAATACACTGAGGCTTAAAAATGCTAAAGATGTTCAAGGGTGAGACGAATTTTATTACAAGAGTTGACTTTTGAAATCCATAGCATGACAAGTATCACTGGCAATTCTGCAGCTTTCCTCATGCTCTGGCATACCCCAGGCTGTGCAGAAGCCAATCACACAATGTTCCTCATTGTCTCACAGAAACCTGGCAGAGCACTGGACATGCATGCAGGTGTGTGGCATGTGTAGGTATAGCATATGCACAACCCAGTATGTAAGTAGGCACCAATTAGTAGGTTTTTGTAACACTATTACACCTGTTTTGCACATAACCATTTGCTTACCTGCTTTTCTCAAGGGATATGCATAATTTTAAATCCAAGGGTTCATCTCCAAAACCCCTTTAGCCAGTATAAATCAACCCCAGTGACCCCAATGGACTTGAGATTCATGCCCCACACACCTTTCCAAGACCTAACCCTATAGAACTTCCCTCTAACGCAGCCTCAGGTCTCTCCTTCACCCTGATCCCGTTGCTCTCCATGATGGGTCCTAAAGCAGGAGGAAGGTCACAGAATATTACACCACTGATATGAAACATGAGCCTAACATGAGAGGGCATCAGGTGCAAAACCAAGGGGTCTGTGAGGGCAGCTGGGGGTCCTCGTTCCTCCAGGCCTCTTCTGCACAGGTACCTCATTCACAAACCTACTCCCTGCCTGCCAGATCCCTTCTGAGGACCTAAGTCAAGGCTGCATGAGCAGAAAGACTAAAAGACCACTTTAGTGCTGTGAATGATCTCTTTACTACAGAATTGAAATGGTTTAGAGAGGCCCTGTGGGAAAACAAATGTGTTGTTGCCTAGTGTCCCTTTTCTGTAAATATATCTAAGACTTCAAAGTCTACTTCAGTTCCCTGGCACCAAGGCAAGGAGATTTTTTTTTTTAAAAATGAGCAAAACTTCACATTAGCAAGGTTGCGCTACAGAAAATATGATGTGAATGTGAGGCCCACCCCTGGAAACTTATCAATTAACAGAACATTTAAATCTGTCTTGGTTAAAGCTGTGGCACACACCCAAGGCCCTATTTAAAAATAATTAAAAAAAAAAAAGCAAACAAACCCCTAAAAAACCCAAAAACAAAGCTACCCCACCCAAATCCCAGATATTTTTCTTAAGCCTAATTCAAGCCATTTGTGTTAAAAAGTTCTAACAGATGCGTAAACACACATGCACAGGCAATCTGGATACCACTGCTTTATGTACAAGGTAAGGGATTGGGTTTGTATATGCTCTTGATAAATGAGGGAAAATTATTCCTCTGTCTTTGGCTAGTTTCCCAAACACTTCATGCAAAGTCCTAAGCCTTCCCAGTGAGTTAAGAGAAAATTGTAGCTGATGAATACCATACACTGCAGTAAGTTATACTGATTCATCTCTACTTGCACTCCATGGGCAATTTTTCTCAGGAAGGGAAAGTCCCAGACTTGTTCACTCCCTCAAATGAAATGTTAACGATTTCTCAATTAAATCATCAAACCATTTCACAGCTGCAGATTACATTTTTGTTAGCTTGTTTTGTAAGAGAGCAGAATGGCTAAATTTGTCTGGGGTTTTTGTTTGGGCTTTTTTTATGACAACCTTACCAGAAGCCACAGCGTGTCACAATATGCCCTGTTTCTTTTTTGTTGGTGTTAAAAAGTAATATAAAAAAATCCATTACTTAGAGAATTAAAGGTAGGTGTAGGTGTATGTTAATAAAAATAATTTTACTGCCTGTCTAGTTTTAATGCAAGCTGCTGTTAGAAAAGTAAGACTTTCAAATACCATTTATAAAAACATTCATAAAAATCCTAGTAGCATTAATTAAATAATATAAAGAAAATTCTTACTAATGATGGCTTCCAATTTTGCAGGACTAGTGAATGATAAAATGGTCGTATTAACCTAAAACAATTAACCTTTCTCTATTTGGACATTACACATGCATTTATGAACCTGCCAGGAATCAGATGTATAAATAGATTTTAAAAAATCCTCAAAAAACACAAGTAAGGAAACAC
Organism: Monarcha castaneiventris obscurior; assembly: GCA_026261815.1. Classification (NCBI taxonomy): domain Eukaryota; kingdom Metazoa; phylum Chordata; class Aves; order Passeriformes; family Monarchidae; genus Monarcha; species Monarcha castaneiventris. The sequence goes on from JAMPIT010000059.1 coordinate 1,508,822, forward strand.
CTTAAACTCCTTAGAGACATATTGAAATTAAAATACTTTTGGGAAAAAATGTGGACAAGAGAAATGTGAATTGTTTATTAGTAGCAGTAAAAAGGGAAGCAAAAAGAGATCCTTTCCATGGTATTATTTAGGTACAAATGCATAAATATAAATAGGCATGTTTTCCATTACAGTATTATATGTGAATTTGACATATTATTTAACTCTTTACATAAGTAAAAAGATTTTTCAAATATTTTCCCATATAGGCCACAAGATGTTACTGTGTATATATATTGCTGTCCTGACACACACATTTAGGAAGATAAATATTTGAAATACTGACATTTGATGAGTTGGGTGTAAAAGAATGTGTTTATATGTCTGGGCTTGTCTGAAGAATATTTTTCCATGAAAGGGAAAAGTCGACATCTACCCTTGAAGAGTCATGCTGCAGTCAGGACAAATAGCTCTAAGACCAGAAGAAACAAAGAAATAGTAGTAAGTATATGAATGACTGATATTATAATGATAGCCAAGAGCAAATCCAAAGCTGCTATACATACATCAGCATTCTTTACTCATTACCCTCAAATTTATCACCTACTTTAGGAATATAAGAATATTAACCAAGATGTGGATTACTCTTCAAGGTTGGTAAAAAACTAATTAAAAACATAGGGTGAAAATAGAGCATATTATATTCAAAGGAGCCATAAAAAAAGTCTGTTTTCTTAGCTCTTTTGTTGTCCTAGATCTTCTGATTCTAATAGTCAGCTTGAAAAAAAAAAAAAATATTTTTTTTTCTGGAAGTAAGTTTCTATGTTTCTATAAAAAGCAAGCTATTCAGACTCCACTAAAATTATTTCCCAAAACTGTAGAAAGAGTTAGTGCTGAATTCAGACTGTACATTCAGGAACATTGGGCTTGTTGTGGTGAATCTAATTTAATATGCTCAACTGTGCAAGTTTTTCTTCTTTAATTTTGTGTTGCAAATACTATGGACTTACTTCATTGTAGAAATTCACTTTCTAGCTGCCCTTTCAGCTGAATCAGTATTAAGAGTGGTCTAAAGACAACACTCATTACTTCTATAAATGGAGAAAACAGTATCATTTCACATTACTTTTAGTTTTAAAAAGTTGAAGTGGATTTGCCCATGCTTTCCAAAATACTTCTCTCTAGGAAAAGACCAAATCTAGGCTTTCCAGTTAAAAATGTCTAAAGACATAATAAAAGACCCTAAATGCAACACTTCAGTGGTAAGAGTCATAGCTGAAATTATGAATATTTACTATAAATCCATACAAAATATGCTCAGAGATCCTTCAGTGAATTATTAAATCTGAAGAAAACAACTTGTGTGAATATTACGTTATCAGTAATAAGAAGCCTGGTGGTGGGAAGGTGTTTTTAAGATTTTTTTTTTTACTTCTCATTATCTGCTCTGATTTTGATCAGTAATAAATTCAATTAATGTCCCCAAGTCAGCTGTGTTTCTCCCATGGCTATAATCAGTGATTGACCTCTCCCTGTCCTCATCTCAACACATGAACCTTTCATTATATTTTCTCTCCCCTGTCCAGATGTAGAGGGGAGTGACAAAGTGGCTTTGGTGGGTGCCTGACATCCTGCCAGGGTCCACCCACTGCAACATGACCTTAAGTTTCAAATATATTTTGCTTTTCCCTTCACACACTGCTCCTAAGGAGGCATTCCCTTTGTAATTCTCTTTCTCATTCCATCCTGTTTATGATGCAGAAACCATATCTGTGAGTAACATTCTACTCCTCCTGACTTTTCTAGTGCATTAAATTGTTGAACCATAGAGCTCATTTACGAGGAGATCCTTGAGGGAACATCATGCAAAGAAACAAACATGAACCCGTATTGTTGTGCTAATAACTGAGTTTAACATGAGAACTGCAGTAAGTGGAAAGCCACAGCCTCATTTAGATACAGCGTTCCGGATTAATTGCTGAATTCATCGAATTCAGATGGAAGGATAGATCACTTTCTTTGGCATAATTAAGAACTCATATGAATAAGTAGATTAAGTGGAAGAAAAATAACATTATTGGGTTTTTTAGGTTCTGTCCTTATACCTTTTATTTGTTTGTGCTCTTGGAAGGGCATTCAAGTGAACACTGGCATTAAGAAATTTTTACACATTACCAATAATTAGTTCTGCACCTCCAATGCTACTGTTAGAGTCATCTTTCTCATATTAATACTATTATACAAATACAGCCAAATAAAAACAAGACTGAATGGAAATCAGCACCAACTTTGGAAGTGGCATTTACCATGGACTACACATCAAAACTCAATTGTAAAAGTTTTTTCCTCAACTAACTGATAATTATGAACAAGCTCAGAAAGTGAGTTGATCATAGACTGTACAAAGCAAAACAATGAAGACTTTCAATTTTATAAATTTCCTATGATAGATTCATTTCCTAGTTTTGGATAACAGCTCAGCCCCTCACAGTTCAGTAGGATGCCTATGTCTTATAACTGAAAAAGAAACCAACATAATTTCAGTTAGGAGAGCTCTGGAGTAAGTGCAATAATGAATAAGCAGCACTGATGGCATGGATTCCTTCAGTCTCACTGGTTTTTGCTTTTACATCAACTGGATATAATTACTTCAGACATAAAATATCATTCATATTTTCAACTAACATTTAGATACAGACTTAGAGCTGAGTTTTGACACTATGATAATTGAGAGATTTGGCACTAAAGCCCATTTTATCCTACTGTAAAATTCAAAGTGTTTCTTCCACTTCAGTTTTGGTCAATTATGAGAAAATCAAGGACTTGCATTAAGCAGAATTTGGAAAGAACATAAATGAGACATTTCATCAGAATAGACCTGATTAACTAAGTCAGCTTCTTCCATGAAACATAAAAAGATGCATTTTACCAGCCAATTTCCAATATGGTTTTTGGAATCCAAGGACTAAAAGTTGGAAGAACAAAGAAATATTTAGTGGAAAACAATTTAAATCTTAATGTAGTAGCAGTCTCAAACAAAAGTAATCCAAAACAACAATTCCAAAAGGAATCTTTCATTAAAGGATATGCTTCAAGTTCCATGGAAGCATCAAAAAGCCATAGCACAATACAGTTTCCTCTTCCTCTTTAGAACCAGGCTGTATTAAGGAGGATGTGGGCTCTTATTCAATCTCCTCATTCTTGCATTATAGCCATTTAATATTGTCATTTGGAAACAAATTATGTCTCTCATCTTGCCAGCTGTGGTATAGCAAAGTAAGCTCTTTCTCCCAAAGTTAACTCCTTCATAAATAAGCAGTATAGACCACGTCTGTATAGACTACTGTTTTGTGTTTTACTTTGCTCTTAAAATATTATTATGAATAGTTATACAAGTAAGAAGAACAAGCAAAAATATTTCTGCTCTGTCCAATTCACACTCTGGGTCTCTACACATTACTTCGATGAAGTAAATGTTATGCTACTGTTGTGGTCTTACAGAGAGTCCAGGAACCTCTTCAACCTCAAAATACAATTCATATTACAGTCCCAAGAGATGCATTAACTTTTGTGTTAGAACCTCTACACTACTGTGAAGTTTTACTCTAAAACAAAAGAAAAAAAAAGTCAATATTCTGACAAGTGAAATTTCCTTTTTTGTCACAGGGAATATACAAAAATGCACCCTGGAAAGGACAAAATTCCTCACTAATTCATTTCACTGATACAACTATCAGTTGCTTAGATCATGTTCTCAGCACTTCTATGTTGAAATTCTGAAGATAGCACTGGCTACAGCTATTCCATTACCAGGAGAATCAATTAGTTACACAATCCTCACAAGAAACAATCTGTTTTGCAACTCTAATGCTATAAACTCCTGCCAAAGCTAAATACACATTTTCAGTTCTTTGGCAGAAAGGCCAAACTCCTCAAACTGGTTCTCAAATTGATCACCAAGCCTTAGAAATAGGTGAGCCTCAACGGTGCCATAAACCAGTTCTTTAGAGACACTGTGCTCTATGGAGACAACAGAAATAGTCATATTTAAATATGTTTTGGAATTAGTATTACTGGCAAGTCACAATAGTGCCAAAAATGTATGTGAAATGTTAAGACACATTTAAGTGAATCCAAATACATTTGAAAAACCATAATTGCAACAGCTAATCGCTGGTCTGAACCTACAGAAACAACCACAATGGGAGAATATACAGCCAAACCAAGTCTCTCGTACTCTCAATTCTACTTGGATTCAGTTTCATGTGTCACCATATGAGATAGAGTAGAACACTGCAATTTTTCTCAGATCCACATACCAAATTCAGTCAAGTGAGAAATTCAACGGCTAACCTCCAATGAATTTTTTTGGAGGGATAGGGGAGGCAGGGGGGGAGAAGATATTGTTTGCATTTAATACTACTAGTTTTAATACATAGTTAAAATCTTAATAATTCTGAGTGACTGTAAAGTTCAGATAGAAAAACAGGACAGAATTAAGTCCCTGTAGCTGAAGTCTGAGTAATTTCACATGTACATTTATCAACACAAGGAAACTGATCCTTTAATTTGACTGTTAGGACAGTCATACAGAAAAGAAACAAGTTTAAAATTATTTTTCTTTCGGACCTGACCTGTAGATATGATTCTATACTTTTCACATTCTAAATATATGTAATAATTCACTTCTCAATTGTGCCAAAAGTTTTGGAGGGTCTTGTTTTCATTCTAAATTCCTGTTCAGTACCAGAACATGTGCAACCATTCTGTACTTTTCCTTATCTTCTTTTACCACTGCTTTAGGTGCCAGCAGGTAGGAAAACTGGAGTATAGGCAAGACAGTGAGTTAAATTACTTCTGTTTGGTTTTTTTTTACAGAAGTTCTGCACACATAGCAAATTATGCTGCTTAAATGAATTCCACAGAATATTTTTCACTTATAAACAATGGTTTCTCCTGATGGATAAAGTTTTCCCGTCATCTTTAAAGTGTGATTAGATAGCAGTATTCTCTACATGACTGCATAAGAAAAAGATGAGGCTTTTGCAATTGGCCCAGATATATTACACAAAACAACTCAAAACCTACAAATTGTCAAAGTAACTGTAGAAAATGGGCCACGAGTAAAAAGCAAGTAAACTAAACCCTCATTTACATTTTAAATCAAAATTCACTTCATAGGACAATATCCTAAACCACAAACAACTGCTAAAAAACTCCCAAGATTTTGCACCAATTTAGTAACAAGTGAAATAGACAAGAAAAAACATCAAACAGCCATAAAAAACAGCCTAAGAATTATATTCAGCTTCTTATTTTTGACAGTGATAGATTCATTCCTGGGACTTGTGGCCGTGCAACCACAAGTTATAAGGTAAAACCAAATAAACTACGTGTAGTTTGCAATTAGGAAAAAGGGCTACCACTTTCACTACCTCCAAGAAAGTTCAAGTTTATTGTACATGGGAATCTGCAGTTTAAAAAACAATCATTAAATACTTCACAAACATTGCATGCTTGAGACCCTACATTAAACTTCTCTATGCTCTTGCTGGTTGCAATAAGTTATTTGCTTGTGCTGGTACTGCTTACAGTAGGCCACCTATCTGCTTCTCTTTGCACTTGAACAATGTAATTATGTAATACATATGTAATTTTATTCATCACCTTTTAGTATTAATTAAGAAAATACACTTATTTATATACATTTATTTCATATAGATAGGATTCTATCCTCAGATAGAGGAGGAATCTTAGAACAGAAGAATTGAGTTGAAAGAGACGTACAATGTGACTTTGACTGCAACTGCTTGACCACTTCAGGGCTGACCAAAAGTTAAAGCATGGCTTAAGGGTGTTGTCCAAATGCCTCTTTAACACTGACAGGTTTGGGGCATTGACCACCCCTCCAGGAAGCCTGTTCCTGGGTTTGATCACCATATGGGTAAATAACAGTTTCCTGATGTCAAGTCCAAAACTCCCCTGATGCATACATCTTTGAGCCAGTCCCACATGTCCTGGCACTGGGACCAGAGAGAAGGGATCATCACTTGCCTCTCTACTTCCTCTCTTCAGGAATGTGGGGGGAGATAAGATAGAATTGAGCTGCGGTACCGCCTTAATCACACGGGACGCGGGGCCAAGCAGATGTGTCGTGAGCTAATATTCGCCTCATAGACTTACTGAGACATCAGAGCTAATACAAGCTCACGTTGCCAGCAGAAACTCCCACACTTCCTGGTTACAGAGCATTCTTAAAAGTTTTTCAGCCAGTAGCAGTTGCTCTAGAGGTTACAGACAACTGTTTCATCCAATCTTCTATACTGCATGTACATTCGTTAAAACAATACTTGCTTGTTTAATACCTTATTTAACAGTGCATAATATTCCATTATTAAGCTTAACTTTATCTTCTCTTGCTAAGCATATTTTTTGCAATTTCTAAAAGTTCTCTCAGCTAGGCCTAGAACCATGAGCTTTTGTTCTCGTGTCCTTGTTCTATTTAATTCTATCTTCTTTAATATTCTGTCAGGCGAAGCTGTTTCCTAAAATCTTTCTGCTTTATTCTTAAAACCTGCTTTTGTTTCTGACCCTTAGAAATCCCTTTACCTTTTTCTATATTTCCTACACTGCGGACTGTGGGATGCGCCTGCAGAGGCACATGGCAGCACAAAGGAGCACATGGTGGCACAGAGAGGTTTGTCTCCACTGGACCCTGGGGGCAGGAGGTGTCACACAGCAGACCCCTATGGAGAGGAGGCTGCCGGGAGCTGACTGATGGGTGAACAGTGCGTGATCACCCCACAGAAGGACATTTGGAAAGTGTGTTGCTGATGTGGGCAACACAGGATAGGTCATGTAGTGAGAATTACCATGTAAGAAAATACTGTGCCTTGGAATAGTGTATAAAATCAGCTCATTTCTTTGAACAAACTATTCAGATTCCCTGCTGGTCTGGGTCTGTGCCTCAATCGCTACACAGGAAGCTGCAGGGAGTAGTGAGGTTGCCTCTCAGCCTTCTTTTCTTCCACACTAAACAAGCCCAGTGTTCTCAACCACTACTCAGAGGATATGACTTCCACCCACTTCACCAGTTTTGTCACCTTTCTCTGGATGCACTGAAGTATCTTCACATGCCTTTTAAATGGTAGGGCCCAGAAACACACAGGACTCAAAGTGAGGCCACATCAATTCTAAACAGAGCAGAATAATCACACCTTTTTCCCAGCTGGTGAAGTTGTGTTTGATGCACTCCAGGATGCACTTTGCCCTCTGGACTGCCCAGGCATGCTGACTCCTTTTGATCCTCCTGCCAGCCAGAACCCCCAGGCCCCCTTCTGCAGAGCTGTTCTCCAGCCACTTCTCTTCCAGTTTAGATTTGTTCCCACTGTGACCCAGGTACAAAATTCAGCAGCTGGTCATTTTCAGTTTTATGCTGTTGATGATTGCTAAGTGCTTCGAGATACACAGATCCCTCTACAAGACCTCTTGTCCCTCAGAAATCAGCAGCACCTCCCAGTTTGGTATCATCAGAAAACCTGGCAGTGGTGCATTCAACCCCTGAATCCAGATCACTGATAAATATTTTAAATAGAACTCACCCTAGAATTCATCCTTGATGAATGCCACTGTTGACTGGCCACCAGCCAGAGGTAGCACCATTCACTATAACCCTGGAGCTCTGTCCTTCAGCCAGTTCTTTACAGAATCACAGAATTATTTAGGTTGAAAAAGACCTCTGAGATCATTGAGTGAAATCTTTGACTCATCTCCACCTTGTAAACTAGACCATGACACTAAGTTCCACATCCAGTCATTTCTTGAACACCTACAGTGATGGGGACTCCGCCACCTCCCTGGGCAGTCTACTTCAATGTTTAACAACCCTTCCATGAAGAAATTCCTTCTGATGTCCTAAACACCATCAACTCACTCATCTCACAGCTGGACAACTTGTCCCAAAGGATGCTGTGAAGGACAGTACCAAAAGCCTTATTAAAACCCCGAAAAACTACACCCAGCACCTATTATAGATGTGACATTACTGTAGAGGGATCAAATTAGTCAAACAGGACTTTCCCTTTGTGAACTCACATTGACTGTGTCTGATGATTTCACTGTTCTTTAAAAGTCTTTCAGTAGCTCTCAGTATGATCTTCCCCATCATTCTTCCAGGTACTGAATCAGTTTCGTAGAGAGCTGCGCACCAGTTTTACACCTCCACAGTAAAGGAACTGTTACAATAAATTAGGTGAGGTCTAATGATTCTGACAGACATCATGGATCACTGCACTGGGTTTTGTGTTCAGTGGATTGTTTGCCATCATTTGAAATTATCGACCTGAAATCAAAAAACTGTGCAGATAAACAGCAAGCTTTAGTATCTCAGAAAAGCATATATTGGGGAAAGCTTTGCTATATAAAGAAAGACTCTTCATGTAACAGTGAAATAGCCCTTTTATTAAGTAATTTGGTTTAGATAATATGAGCAGAGTTCCAATCTGTGTTTTCAGTTAATATCCATTTATTTGATTAATTGAAATAAACAAACATATACCCGTAAATCTAGAATGGAGACATTTTTCACCAGAGCAGGCAAAGAAATCACCTAATATATTGAGCCTTTAAACCCTCTGCTTCAATTGTTGTACTAAGCCATAAATCCTGTTAAGACAGTAAAATCAAGCATTCAGAGGACAAACAGAATCACACCTTATTCTTACAGACATTCTGCATTTTTTTCTTATTATTCTGTGTGATTCCATATGACAGTGAAATATGTTGTAGCAGATTAATCTAAAGCTTTGGATGCTATTATTGAACAAATTTTGATTTTAGTAAGTCACAACACGGTAGATTTGTAGTAGGGGCATCTCTTTGAAATCAGAAATTTTTATTTTCAACCACCCCATTCCATAACTGCAATATAAAATCCAACAAAGAAATAGATTAATTCAATTCTAGAGATGAGGAAAGGAAAAAGATCCTACAGACATGCACCCAAGACAAATGTAAAGATGAATAAAGAGGATTTACTTGCTTGAGTATTTAAGGATTACAGATTTTGATTTTCAATGCAATTGCCATTGATACATGTCCTAATTGAATAATTTTAAAATTTCCAAATATTCTGTAACTGATGCTAGAAAGTCAATGGTTTTGTCTTCCCTTAAGGACATCCAAAAGCTAGTTTAAACTAGATGAACACAGTTAAAACTACATAAAATAGATTAAAATATTGAGAAATAGATAAACACAGTTCTCTGCAACAGACAACACTAACACTCACTACTGCAATAGTGATTTGCATTGTCTTTTGCAGACCCACAGGGAATAAGAATTTGTCCTTAATGTGCACACCCTATATTGTCAGCAACCTGAAAATATGTCTCATTTTTTGTAGACAATCCATTTAAGGAAAATCCAAGAGAATTGCACCAGTTAAGACCAAGAGAGTTACGGAATCTACTAAAAAGGAACCAACACGTATTATCATACAGGACCACAGAAACCTGTCTAGTAATTAGTAATTAACTAATTATCTAATAATGAAGGCATTCTTTCATATATTCTTGCTTTAGGTTTTCCAAGGAAATGCTGTTCAGTTCTCAGCTCCAGATGAACTGCAGAAGGAAGGCAAGATACTCTGGATATTTCAAGATAAAACTCTCAGCTTTGGTTTGTGCAGTGTGATAGAATCAAGGTCAAAGGAGTGGTTGTGGTCTTCCTTTTCAGAATTGCTGATCTGATACCAGGAAAACTTCCAGCATATTGTTCAAACATAAATAAATAGTAACCCCAAAGTCTCTCTCAACAAGCATTCATTATAAAACCTGAGGAACTGAATGTTAAAAATTAATGTCTTATAATTTTCAGAACTTCTTGCAAGAAAACACCTGGTCAAAGATGTGGTCTTCTGTTCCCTGCAACCTAAAGAACAGAAAATAAGGACAAGCTGGCTTATGCCAATAGAAAGTGAGGGTAGTTTAATATCCTGTCTCTGGGAGTGCCCTGAAATAGGAGCTTGGAAAAACAATGTAAGAGCTCGGCAGATTTAGATTTTTTCTCTTTCAATACACTTGTCTACCAAACAGCAGCTCAGGGAGCTTCAAAGACAGATAATGGTTACCAAAAATCACCTCATTAATTTCAGGCACATACATAGGCTTACCTTCTAGTCAGTGGAGCGAAATAAATCACCAAGGCCACACAATTCACTCATTCCTGATGTCTATCTTTGATTCAAAAGAAAAAAAAAAGTTCATACTTAAATGAATTGAATAATTTTTCAAAATTAATTGAATTTTCAAATGCAATTTTGCCCACCTGCTGTGGGAAAGGTCACAGTATCTTTTCTTTTTAAGTTCAGTATCTGGATAATTCATTTGATATCCCTAGGTTTTGTACTGTGAGATGACACCATTCCTTGATCTTATCCATACTGTTATTTATTTTACAGAGTTCAGTTTCTACTCCATTTTTTCATTTCTGGTAAAATAGTCCTAAGGCATACAATGCCCTTTCCAAAATGGGCTATAACCCAGATCTGTAGTACTAAAAATATAGGTGAATTATCAAATTTTTGGAGTGACATAATAACTTTTGCTCCTGTTTAATATTAAATATTATGAACTCTCAAGAAAGCACTTTTTTACTTCCACTGATTATAAAGCTCATATATCTTCAGTACTACAGAAAAATTTTATTATGTGAAATACAAGTTTTTCATATTGCTATTCAAAATAAAAAGCTCTCAAACTGTGGGGCTACTACTGGTAAACATCAGACATTTTTATTTATTTATCTCATTATATAAACTCATCACTTACCAACTAGTATTTTTAATTCTCTCTCAGTCCACCTTCCCAACAAACTATTGAAACAAGATGGCATAATCTTCAGATTTGATGCTGATTTTGCACTGTGCTTTTAAACCTTAATGTTTGAGTAGTTTGATAGCATGCAAAATAATTATCATGTCATTATACTCTTGTATACACATTTGGGCTCTCTTGTAGAGTAGAGAGAAACAGTTAGATCATTCCTGCTTGTCTATACTTTTATAGTAAGTGAAAGATAATGGCTCTATTTTTCATGTTTCTTTCTGTCATTACTGTGATTTGAAGGTGAATAACGAAAGAACAAACACCATTCTAACAGTGATGGAAATTTCCTAAGCTAACAGAAATTGTTGCTTCAAATACTCCTCATTAGTTCTCTGAAAGGCTATTGTCAAACAAAAGAAGTAGAAACCAGCTCTGAAGGCTGCTCAGAGAAGTTTTGCTGTTTAGAACTTTTAAAAGTATCCAAGGAGATCCTGGTGCAACGAGTGAGCCTTGCTCATCCAGAGTGACCTACTAGACCCAGAAATTCTCATTTCCAGCATCTAGAAATATCCTGAGCCTACCATTTCCAAATGACACCTCTGTAAACCTGAAGCCAGATACAAGAAAACATTAGATAACAGGACTTTGTTGGCATTCAGGCTGTCCAAATGTGGTCACTCCAAGGCCCACTGAAATATTGTCTGATTGGAAACCCATAACTAACCCTGGTCCAAAACGCAAAGATTACCATCACAGAGACTCTTAAATTGAAGTCTTCCTGAATGATCATAAAAATATTCTTTCAAGATGGAAAACATAAGGTTGTTTCTTGCAGTGACAAATCCATTGATACATAAGCCAGGAAAGCAGTTGACCACAGCAGTGCATTAGAGAAGAAATTCTACTGCTTTTAATGTTACATGAGTGCAGCATTATGGCTTTTAGTCTGGTTTAGAACACAGCAGGGGAAGAGTCTTTTTTTTTTTTTAAAGCAGTGATGTTTAACACAGATTTCAACAGAATAAATTATTAAATTCAGTGTTTCAATAAGATCTTATATTTCCACCCCTTTATGAATGGAAGGCATCTACATAGTTTTGTTTTATATTACTGTGAATGATCACAAGTCACACCATTTCACAATACTATATGTGTATTTAGCCCAATCAGTTCATGAACTTACTTACCTAAAACTTGGTCCCAGAAAGCATCCAGTAATGGATTTGAACTTGTCAAGAAAACCATCAAAAAATTTGCAAGAAAAAATCATATCAGTTTAAAATTATAAGACAGTCATAAATGCTATTTATGTTCTGAGTCACTCACGTGTAACAGATAATATATTTTATTGTATTGTAGTGTATATTTCAAAAACTATTGAAAAAATCATATGAACTTTTTCAATCATTAAATTTGAGTTACTACTGGTGGCAAATTCTCAGACTATAATTGTGTTAATCTAAAGAAGGCTTTGCATTGTCTGTGTAAAACACACAGAAGGACTGTCAATCAGCATCATTCCCTGCATAAAGCTGCATGCATGCTTGTGCTGATTTTTATGGTGAACAGTCTGAATAAAACATTCAATTTGCCTAGTGGAATTCTTTTACATATTGAGACAGTTTCACTTTGCTTGATTTTTTCTAGTGAATTAGCAACTTAGAAGTGAGGTAATAAATTAGTTAAGCAATATTTACTCCCCCATTGCCTTCTTCCTCTTACCTAACTTGTGCCACTTTCTCCTTGACATCCATCTTGTAACAATTTATTCTGTAATTACGTTTCATTATTTTTTTTAAGTAAAGTTTTTCCTGACAAGCACAGAACTTACTGGCACATTTTTCCTGACTATGTTGTCTGCCAAAATCAATCACTCTTATCCTTATTAAGGTCCTTTGAGGTTCCTTTTTTTTTTTTTCTGTTTTGTGGCTTCTGACTCTTGTGCTTCAAACTTCTCATCTAAGAGAAGCATATGCCGTTAGTATGGCTGTCATTTTTATTAAGATGCACTGACAACATCTTTGTATTTACCCTTTTTGACTTTTCCCATACTCAGTCATTTTGACACTTTCTTTGTTGTTCTGTTCTGGGTCTATGCATCTACAGATGCAGAATGTTTTCAAAAAAATTACAGCAGTGATTCAGTACCTATAGAGGTCTCATTACAGTGATAAAGATTTCCCAGATACTCTCAGAGAAAGATAAAAAACACTTTAAGCCACAGAAATTATTTAGGATCAGAAACAAAAATGTTGAGGAGTTTGAGCTGAGGCTTTTAAGACCAGCTTTAAAATTTCCATGATTTAAAGTTATCTTAGAACAAGACTACTACCTTACACCATGGAACCTGTATGTCAGTCTTAAGTCTGCTTACTAAGTCAAAAAACCAATTATTTCTTATGTCTGCAGCCAAACCCATTGGTAAACACACTCCAGATTTAAACACAAGTTCAGGATGGCTCCTAAACTTTATACAAATGCCTGAGTGTACAATTAATCTATCAAAGTTATATCCAGTATCTATTAAAAATTTACTATATACAAAATAACAAAAAAGTCAGTTGTTCAATAAGGAACAACTTGGCATCAGTTTAAAGGAAGTTTTCTTACAGAGATTAAAGTTTACAAGTCCAGCTTTAGGCAAAATTTCAGCACCTGAAGTCTAGACAAAAAAATATGCATTTTTATTGTTTTCAAAACATACACTGAAGTAATCGTTTGTGTTTGAGTTGGCTGCAGCAACCCATCTGAGAGCAGAGATGTGTGCGGACAATTTCACAACTCAGTGGGTATTCACTGAGTAGGTGTACTTGTTGTTTAACCCCTAAATCAAGCAGAAATGGGAAAAGCTAAAGTCCTCCTTATGTACATTGCCCCTTTATATGCAACATTTCACCTGCCTATTCAGCGCATCTCCCTATCTTTACATCATTCAGAAGTATTTGATTTCTTGCCTCTAGGGCCCCCTTAGGAAATGAAGAATCTCATTATTCTGTTCCCAGACTACAATTCTCCATGTTTACTTTATAACCATTTTTCCTCATGCCCATTATCAATGTTTAGTTTGTGACCATTTTTCCTCATGACCACTCTCTTACTTGAATTTTTCTCTTCCTGTTGGTTACTTCCCAGATATATATACACCAAAAAGTCACATCCTTTCTCCATATATTTGCCAGACTAGACAACACAAATCCCTTTAGTTTCCCATCTCTTCCTTCATCTGATCATTGCAACAGTCCATCTCTCTAAGTCCTCATTTTAATTCTTTCTTATTTGGGTCCCACTATATCCACATGACTATACAGACTTAAAAGCCACAGGAATACACAACCGGAATATATTGCACTAGTATGCTTATGTGAAGATGTATCAGGTGGAGGAAATAGAATTGATCATCTTATTTCAAAAGGAAGGTATCTTCCCCACAGATGTTGAAGAGAGAGAAAGGAAAGCAGAATCTGATTCAAAATAACTTCATGTGTCCAAGACATCGCTGAGGTGGGAACACATTTCAGTGTGGGACTGCAAGGAGCTGGGGGATGTCAAGGATATTCACATCCTAGTTTTGTCTTCTCTGAATGAGTCCTACAAATATCCATCTGTCTGCACCCAGGACCTCTTTTTGTTTCAATTCAAATAGCAGGATTTTTATTCTAATAATGCAGTGAAATTAAAGCATTGTCTGTTATATATCAATCAGACTAATTAGCCCTTGCATATTAAGTGAACCTAATTTTTCCCCATCAAAATGTTAATTGTTATCCATTTCAAAGGATTAACATGAAAACTAAAATTGTTATTGTTCTATGCAAGTTCATGGTAAAACCCCTCTCCAGTCAAAACTGTCTGTTAACTTTCCATTCTTCTTTTGAGTTCTTAAAAAGGTTCTACAAGTTCTCCCTTGTTATTACCCAGTTTTTAGGATTTTCACAGAGTTGTAATTCAATTGTATTGTTTGTACTAAGAATTTAAGGTTTTTAACTGTTTTATTAAGGCTTTTAAAATATTTTCTTAAATCATAAAGCCAGCTAAACCCTGGCTCATTAACTGATAAGGACTATTTTTAGCACCTGTCCATCAACCTGTAACTCGCAGCCATGGTAACCTTGCATTTTAATGAGGACCTTTCCCGCAGTTTGAACCATCGACATCATCCCCTAGACCATTGGCCGATAAAGGTGATACCATCCCGAGGACGCACCAATCACCAAGAACCATGGAGGCGGAGTTGTGGGCAGAACTGGGTGGGGCCAGAATCTTATAAAAGTACCGGACACGAGGAAGAAGACGCCATTCTCCTCCAGGCTAGCTGAAGAAGAAGCTTGATAGTGGTCGTTGGCCTCAACTCTTTTAAGAGACAATTTAAGTATTTGGACTTCAGGCTAGGTGAAGTCAACCCAATGTCGCAGGCTCCCTGACCGGAGGACCCAGTGCTGAGTCGGCCAACTGAGTCTCCGATTCCGGCGTACCCAGGGTTTTTCTATTTTCCACTTCAGTTGCTTTATCACTTACTTTCCCTGTTTTCCCTCGGATCCTGGATTTCTATTTCTACCTTTTTTTTTAATACCTATTAATAAATAATTTTAATTACTTTAATTAAGAGTTGTCCTCCGTTCCTGACATCATCTCAGGGATCCATCCTAAGCCATGCATCAGATTGATGCAGTAGGTGTGAAAGCTGTGGTTTCCTACCTACTTACATTTCCAAAAGAAAACTTTGAGTGCCTTCAACAAAATCAAATTAATTCCTATGCAGAAACATTTTTCATGTCATATTTCCTAGCTGGAATGATTACTTCAGTGATACCATTCTCTTTTCTGCCCTAAATTTTATGTGGGTTATGTTTAGTTCCTTAAATTTATCCTAGCACTAATTGGTCATACCACTGTGGGACCTCCTAAGACCAGGGCACCTTGCTATAAATTTCAGGTGATTCAGCAAGCATCCCTTCCTCCTCTCCCCAGCTCTTGAAATGCTTAAAGGTTGTTGAGAGGGTCAATGCCGCAGGTGGCAGCAATCCTCCTTTGACAGGGAAGCTGGACTAGGTGACCTCCTGAGCTCCCTTTCAACAAGAATTTTTATCTTTAAATGAACCCTTTGCCTCCGTGCACAATATAGCCCACTGTAAGGCCACTCTAAGACCAGTACTTATTTAAGTAATGGGGAAAATAACAAAGCTACAGCTCTGCATCCCTTATTAGTGTGTGGTTTTCCAGCATGCCAAAGCCCATATCCGGTGTGGGTACTAGGCCAAATGGACAACTGATAAATTACATCAGACAAGGTACAAGTACTCCCAACCTGTCCTGGATTTTGCCTTGCAGTTTTCAAGAAGCATAATGAGGATTTGATGCAAGCTAAAGACATACCAGGGCGATTCTCATCATTTAAGAGTAGGCAGTGGGCCTGCACCAGGTTCTTGTTAGTATAAATGCACCATAGAGTCCAGGTCCTCGAATAAACCTGAATAAATTTGTGCTGAGCTTCAAATAATACCTTCTTTTGTGCCTTGGTGCCAGAATTTACAGTTAATTTAAACAGTCTGTAATGTGCATTGGGTGTTTTCCTTTGAGATTCACTGGCCAAATTTGTTTTCCAACCAAGCTGGAGCTATTGGTGTGCAGTCTCCAGCACAATTACTCACAGTATTTTTTTATTCTTTCCCTGTCTCTGTGTGTTGCTTCCTTTGACATTTTCCATAATATCTTCAGCTTGTCCTTAGCCTTGTGGGAAACAGAAGCAAATCATCTCTCTGAACTCAGACCACACAAACAGAAGGCTGAAAGCATTGCAGTGAAACACATCTCTGAGCAAAGGCTATTCAACATAAACATACTGCCATTTGCTTCCAGGCACAAAAAATTTAAAAATTCTCTTCCTCTTGCTTTTTCCTCAGACCTTCCATTCTCTTGGGGGAAAAAAACCCAAACAAAACAAAATGATACCCCAACTAAAACTGTTATTTCTGGGGGAGGGAAGAACATATTTGGGTCCAAGACAAGAATATGATTTCACCCAAAGATCCGCAAATTTGGGAAATAGAAATTACAAATTGTGTTAGTGAACATAATGGAAATGCACATTCTATCAATGTTACTAGTTAGAGACATGCAAACTGTAACACTTGAATCCTTGTAGCTGAGTATCAGCTGGTGTTAATTAAAGCTCCACCAGTTCCAGTGGAGATCTGCCCACTCACAGCAGTTGAGACAACAGTCCTCAGCCACTGAACCCCTATACTATGCATCCACAACATTAGATACTGCATTACAGAAACTGGTACATGCTCCTAACCATGACTTTGAAGTGGTACACTCTTGGCTGGTCTAAACAGTCGTGTGTTCTGGGGAAAGCAGCAAGCAAGGTAGAAAGAATATTAGCACCCAGTGACTTACATACAAGTACTAAATTGTTTGTTTGTGGAGGGTTTTCTTCACTTCTTTGATCTGGCTGTGAACTCCTTTGCCGAATTATTGTCTATCTGAATAGAGTTACATCAGTTTTGATTCACAATCATGATCACAGCTGTAGTCATTTAAGAATCATCTGCAATTTTCATCACTTGACAAGACTATCAGTCTTTAATATGCTCTTGAATCATTGTCCCACATCCTCTGCTGATATCACAAAGAATTGTATTATGTTTTTGCACAGAAACCATTTGTATGTTCTCCTGAATAGGAACTCAGCAGCTCAGTAAATATGTGGACTATTGAAACAACGTTTATACTTAATGTTGTTCTTCTGAAACAGTGGGAAAGCCTTACCTTTCACAGATGCAGGTTTACAGTCTGCTCTGTGTGGAGACTGACTATATCTAATGAGGTAATAGAGAGCCTAAGTCCACAGAATGTTAATACTTTCACCCAAGAAGAAAGAAAAATATTTGAAAATTGTCTTTCATTGATTTTATGAATAAACCCCACTCTCCAGTATGAGAGTTTTCTGTCATCTTATACCATGGATAGGATCTACATGATATACTTGCATTTTAGAATATGGTTTTGAGGCAGAAGAACAGTCAAATATTGCATGTGAAAAGGCTCAGGGAAACTTGTTTGGAGTCAAAGAAGTAGAGAGTAAAGATGTTTGAATGAATTGGTTATTGGGCACTGATGGCTTGCTTTTCCTCCCAAACAGTTATTTCCACTCCATTTCCCCAGCCACCAGCAGCCCAATACTACCATGATTTTGAGGAGTGCTTAGCTGCTCACCAGCCTCAAGAAACTCAAAAGCCACATATGGGACATGTCTAGCCCTTAGCACACTCAGCATGGAATATTCTAGACCTGAGTAACAAAGAGTTGGTAAAAAACAAGCCATAAAGAATTCCACAAAAAAAAAAGAAAACAAATCTTGTTTTCATCCTGAGTATGAAAATGTGGGGTATAGTCTCTACCTTATAAAAGACAGAAAGTTTACTGATTCAAGTAAATTTCATCTTTTTACCTTGAAATTCTTCTTAACAAAGTATTAAAATGGAAAATGAGAGCTAATTATTTTTTAGTTGAAAAAAAATCCGTGAGACTGAAGAATATTTTTAATCTTAAAATATATATGAAAATAAAACTGGGGGATAGATATGTTTACTTTAAAACGAATTTATTTTCAAGAAATACTTTCTGGAACTAATTTCCTAAAACAATGTGACCTTCACTCATTTCTTCCCTTTTGGAAAAAAAGGTTCTAATTGGAAAAATATGGGCAGCTGAACTAGGCGACAAGGCATGAGGATTAAAACAACCAATACTCTCCAGCATATTTTATGATGTCAAATATTTTCCAAGGCCTAGGACCAAAGTTAACCAAATCCATTCCTTAGGAATGTGCACTAATCTACTGCCTCAAAACAATTATTGCAGATAATTGAAGATATCTGGCTAAAATCTGAGAAAAACAAGTTTTAGTGTAAACTTTTTGTTTACCCACACTTCATAGTTTTCAAGCAAAGACACCATTTAAGTTTCACCTCCTTTGTAACAGAAATGAAAACATCTATTATTTTGGTTTTGACTGGTTATATTTCAGATTAAAAACCCAAAAAGCATAACAATGTAGTAGACTCTCAGTTGCCTTATACATACAGTTCTACTTCAAATTCTTCTTCCTCACCCTTGGGATTAAACATTGACTTCTGTTTTCCAGTGTGGATGGTTTTGTTTTGGTATTGTTGTGGGGTTTTTTTAATCTTTGGGAATATGTGAAGACCTTGTCAAGCCTTTTCTGTTAAGTTAAAGTTCATTTAAGTTCAAAAACCTCTTATGTACACAGGTCCAAATATGTTTTTTTTTCTTGACCAAACTAAATTGGGCTATAAGAACTATTTCTCACATGCCCAGTTGATCCTGGCATTTTTTCCTGAACCCTTTTCACACTTAAGTATTTTTGGCCTTTTGGCTTCCTGTTCTCCATTGTGGCAAGACCTACATCTACAGAAATAACATACCTTCTTATTCAATAACCCTCTAATTAGAACCACTATTCTCCTTCCCTACAGTGTAGTATTGCGGTGTTTTACTCACCACCTGAAGACAATTCTAGTGCATCTGGCTACACTACATGGATTTGTACCTTTTACACATAATCTTCATTCTTTCCTGTCCATTCAAGTAAATACAATTTTTCTGTTTGAAAAGGCCAAGCTGATGAAATGGCACAATGAGAATATTCTGTAAAAACACTCAGGTACAGAAGTCATTTCCCACTATTTTCTGGCCTAAATTTCTGTCTCTGACAAATTTAACCAACCATATATACAATTTAGTGGCAAGAAAATATTGAAACTAAAATGTGCCTACAAGCATCTGCATACAAATTGTCTCTACTTATCTGGAAGATACAATTAACTGTAAATCCATTTCACATATTCTTAATCAACTGATTGCAGTGCTATTTCAGTATCACATGGTATGATACTAAGTGGTCAGGAGAGGGTATCGATTTCCGTATTTCTTTCAAACCACAACAACAAAATCATGTTTGTTTGGCATGGCATATTTTCATTGAGTATTTAAAGCTTGTACTACCATCCTACAGGAGTGTGTTAATTAAGTCCTATACTGGCATTTGTAGGATTTTGACCATTAATTATACTATGTAAAATCATTCTTGAAATTCGCTATTATACTAAGTTGGCATGGTTTAAAAACTGAAAAGTAGTTAATATCTGTAAAACATTAAATCCAAGTTATAGGCTAAATTTTGACTTCTGGATTAAATATAACATCCATTTACCTTATTATAGTTACAGACCTTTCAAGCATTACCAACAATCTGAATTAAATTTACTCAATAATATCAGGTTCACTTACTGTTCTCAGTGAGGACACAGCTTTTTCTGTTCCTGGTTGTAGTTCAGGGATGCCCACAATTCCCATTAAGTTTGCCTGTTAAAAATTACTAATGAACTAAAATTATTTCTATGGCTAGATCTCGTGGACAGAATCACTGTGAACAGCCAGCAGGCCCATTATTTCCTCATCAGTTTTAGGCTGGGGTTGTCTAACATTTTTTCAAGCATCTCTCAATTTGGAACAAACCATCATGATTCTGTGTTTCTCTGGCCATGTGTTACCACTCTTGATCTCAGAGACTCTTCCTTATTTTCTTGACTTTTTTAATGCCAACAGATCTCATTTGAAGTGTCAGTATCCAAAAGGACACTTCCTACCTTGCAGCAAGCCCTGGCAATGCACTTTCATATGCATTCAGAGGTGATGAACTTTACAAAGCTCTGCTTCATGCAGTGCGTAAGTACTACTTGAGAAATGTAATGTAAACAATACAGCTCACATTATAATTTTTCCCCAACCAAAGAAAACAATGTGAACTTAATACAGGATATCAAGCACACAAACAAGGTCACACACTGTTCAGTTTGTCTCAGCAACGTCCTATGTTGATACACAGATGTTTGGAGAATCTCATCATGGCCTGCTACTCTGAAGGTCTGCATTATGTCAAGGCTGTCAACCCAGCTTTTCTGGTGAAATACTTGAAGTACTAACCACAACATACATGGTGCTTGAGAAAACCATGTCTTCCATAAACAGTACTCAGTGTGCATATAAACATACACATTCTTTAAGGCACAGCTGACAGATCCCAACAAACACCAGACATATCAGTATCTTTAAAGTTTCATTTCTTGCAAGTAATTATTTCTTCTGCCATCAGTTTAAAGTGCAGGCTAGCTCTGTAGGAGAGGTCTTGATTTTAAGTTTACAGCAAGAACTGAAATAGAATATGTAAGGTTCTGGTGTGTAGGGTTTCGGACGGTCAGGACAAACGGAGACAGAAGATCTCTGGTGCTGGTCTTAGAGCATGAGATTTATTGATGAAGGCGTGGGTGTAAAGGGGACCTGCTAGGAGCTGCCAGACGCAGCTCAAAGCAGGTCAGAGAAGCAGTGAAGAGATGCAGGGGTGCAGAAGTGGTGTAGAAAGAAAAGGGGCAAGGGCAAAAGCAAGAGTGTAAAGAGAGCAAGAGAGCAGGGGCAAGAGAGCAAGTTCCCGTTTGCAGCACAATAAATCATCTCTTGTGCTGAATATTCTAATTTCCATTAACCAATCTAGAACAAGCTACAAATCTTATAACATTTGCACACAGCCTATAGGAATCATTGTATTACCATATGGGGTTACATTTTAAACTCTAAAAACTACGTTTTGGACCCTCTGCTAAGCTGGGAGGGTCTGCTCTGACCCTTGGACCTTTCTGCAAGCAGAGGGCATTGTTAATCAAAGGGGATTACCTTCAGCCAGCCACACCATTGTTTTCCAGTTGTTCAGTAACTGGGGTTGGGTAACTCAAAGCTTGTCTTCATTTCAATCTCGCTTATAGTTTTCATCTTCTCAGCATCTTTTGCCAGGCAGTCACATCTATGAGCCTGTTCTCCCACAAGAATAGAATTCAGTTGTGTTACTGCTGAGCACTTAAAAATTTGTGTTCAAATAAAAAAGGAAAAAACAGTTACTATTTTGAAAAATTATGCAAATGAAAAACCTGAGGCTTAGACTAGAATCTTGTCTTTTAAAAATCCTATTATTAAAATAAATTCAGTCTTAGAAAAAGAATAAATAAACATAAGATTTAATTTGAAGCTCTAAATTAATCATATGACAAATAGACCATACTTCATGCTCTATACCTGAAATACATATCCTGCTCATATATCTGAGGTACATTGAGGGGGTGTGATGTCAGAAACAGGCAGTGATTTAGTTAAGAACAGATTTTCCTGCCATTTCAATGAAAAAATTATGTTTCTGTCCTGTTTTTAGAAGTAAGAAAGACTCGACACAACCATTATGCCCCTCCAAAATCTCATTATTTGTTAAATTCAAAATAGCAAACTGAAGTCTCAATCAGACAACCCCCACGCAATAAAAAAATGAAGAGTCTAACACTACCTATGAACAAAACTTCATGGAAAACTCCTGCTGTTTTCTTTAAATCAAACTCTTGATTCCATAGGTGAAAAATAAGCTAGTTTGAAAACTAGATAACTGCTCAATAGATGCTACGGAGCTCTTTGCAACAGCCACTTAGGATACAATTTATGTCCAGCAACTTTTCATAAATTCAGATACTCCTTCCACCTTTGGAGTCATGCATCATATGCACCCTGGGTAGACTGCAGAGAGGTGTGTCTGTTCCACCTGCAGTCTGAACCATCTAGCAGCATGATATAAACACAGTTTGAAGCCCAGAACCTGAGCAGGTTCAGCACTGGTCTCAATGAAACTGTTCAACTTTGTGACTTAGCTTCTTCAGTTTGTGAAGCAAATTCCTTACGAGTTGCACCTGTCAGCAAGGATTGACTCAGCGTATTTTTGCAGGTTCTAAAAGGCAGATTTGAAATTTTAAAGAGAATTAATTAACCAATCTTTCTTTTATTGTCCTTTAGTGAGATAGGTTAGGAAATAAATTTGCATTTTGAAAACAAAAAAGGAGAAGAAAAATTGACAGACTAGGATTTTAGGGAGAGGAAGATATTAAACATATGTAGCATCAGATAGTAATATTTCAACATGGAAAACATTAATTTATGACACCATGCATTATGGGAATCAAAACTAAAAAATTTAAATTTTATGGAGATACCAACATTTCCTAACTACTAGACATTTCAAAGCATCCTACTTTAAAGATTCTGATTTTTAAGCTGGGCACCAGTCAATGTAAATCATACATAAGTGATCTACAAGAACATTGTTTCTGTTGAAAACTAATTTGACCAGGGAGGATGTTAGAGGCAGATGTTTTCCAGAGGATATCCTATCTATTGTTTAAAGCAGGTGTTCCTAGAGATCTTTGTTCAGAATATAAACAAAACTGAGACATTTAAAGTTCACTGAAAACAATCATGAAAACCTGAAAAAAATACAGATGAAAAATGTTTACTTTAATGACTCCAAGTGCATACTTATAAACTGGCAAGAACCATTTCATTACATCATCTTGTGCTGGGTTTTCTTTCAATAGGATTCTGAGTTTTTGACAATATTAATTGTGCTAGAGTAGAAAAACAAAACCATTCAGTAGCTACTTTGAGTAAAGGTGATTGCAAACACATGGAAAATTAAAAGTTTCAATTGCATTGTGGTAATTTCATATCAATATCTTGGTCAAAATGAAATATTACTCGTTTGTGGACCGAGAACAGACTTAGGGGTGTTGATGCACACAAGCTCAATACGACCAGGTAATGTGCACTCGCAGTCTAGAAAGTCAACTATATCCTTGGCTGCATAAAAAGAAACGTGGCCAGCAGATCAAGGGAAGTGATTTTTCCTCTCTACTCTGCTCTTGTGAGATGCTACCTGAAGTGCTTCATCCAGCTCTGGGAGCTCCTGCACAGGGAAGCCATGGACCTCCTGCACCAAGTCCAGAGAAGGGCTGCAGAGATGATCAGAGGGCTGGAGCACATGGTAGAGTGGGGGTTGTTCAGCCTGGAGAAAAGAAGGCTGGTGGCAGACCTTAAGTACTTCCAGTACCTAAAGGGGCCTCCAAGAGACCTGGGAAAGGATCATTTTCAAGAGCATGTAAAGGGGGAGTGGCTTCAAACTGAAAGAGAGTAGGTTTGGATTAGATACCAGGAAGAAATTCTTTGCTGTGAGGGTGGTGAGACACTGGCACAGTTGTTCAGTGGGGGATGCTCCATCCCTGGATGTGTTTCAGGCCAGGTTGGATGGGTCTTTAAGCAACCTAGTCTAGTGGAACATGTCCAGGCTCATGGCAGGAAGGTTGGGATGGTGATCTTTAGTGGCCATTCCAATTCAAACCATTCTGTGATTCTATGGCACATCTTAAAATCTGATAGCATCTTCACAGTTGATAGCATCTTCTATCATTCTAATTCCAAAGTAATAGAAAGAAGCTAAGTCAAAACTCAGATTTTTCCACAAATAATAAAAGTCTGGTATTTGCCTATTCTTAAACTGTTAGACTAGGAAAAAAATTACATATGTGTATATAATACCAACTTGCATGGCCCCTTTCAATCAAAAAAACCTTAAAATTAACCCAGTCTTACCTTAGGCTGAAAATTGCATCACTGGCGGACAATGATGGATGCAGAGAAAAGTGTGCTCAATCAATATTGAACTAGTTTTCCTAATTCCAATTACCAGCTTACAAAGTAGAACAGCAATAAAAAATAAAGAGTTTTATAAAAATCCCATAGAGCATCCTGTAGCATCACAATACAATTTAATGTGATCTAGTCAAGTTCCTCACTCAGAGCAAGGCCAACTTAGATCTGTTATGAAGGACCTTATCCAAGTCAGTTGGAATATTCCCAAGGCAGGAAATTTTGCAATCACTCTGGGAAATCTGCTCCAGGGACTGATCACACTCACATTGGAAAAGCCTTTTCCTGATATCTAAATATGCTTTCCAATGTTCCACCTTGCATCTGTTGCTCCTCCCCTATCACTGTGTACCTTCAGTAGGAGTTTGTTTACTGTATTCCCTCCCAGCAGGAGTTGAAGTCAGAAATTAAATCTCCCTTCAAGTCTGATCTAATCCAGTTCTCTCAGTTCCTCTTTATGTACTGTGTCCTCCTGTCCCCGTTTGTACTGGACTTCCTCCAGTATGTCACTCTCTGTCTAGTATGGGGAGCCAGAAATTAGTCGCAGCACTCCAGATGTGGTATCACCAGTGCCAAACAGATGGGAACAATCACTTCCCTGGATCTGCTGGCTACTCTGTTAGTAAGATATCTACTGTTGTCCTTTTCTACTGTCAGGCAACACTACTAGCTTACGTTCAACTTGTCCACTACAGCCCTGTGTCTTTTTCCCCTGAGAGTTACTTTCCAGCCAGATGGTCCCCAGCTGTGCCAGTGCACAGGGTTTTTCCATAACAGGTTTGGGATTTTATTTGAGCCATTTTTGGACTTGATGAAGTTTCCCCAGTCTTCAGCCATGTTGAGGTTCCTTTGAATAGCAACCCTGCCCTACACATACTGAATGCATACTACCATGCAGTATGGGTACTAGAATCCTAATATGTTCAAAAAAATTACTATTCACAGACATCGATGTACTTTACACATTCTTGCTTAAGGTAAGTAAGGAAGGAGGGAAATCCCAGTAAAATAATTTGGTTTTGATAATGATGTCCACGAGACGAGTACTTGTCTAGAGAATTTTGAGCTCCTTGCACACACTGCATAACAAGTCTGAAGCAGAGGAGGCTTTTGGAAAAAAAGTCAGATATGACAAGTCTGAGAGCTAATTACTTAACAGACCCAACTCTCCAATCCCACCCAGATACCATCCCTCTGCAGGACGAGGATAACATTCTCTTTCATATTTTATTTCCAACATGCTTTCCACAAGAAGATGTTTTAGGAGAGGCTTTGACAGATCTGAAGATCATATATGTGTTTCATTCAGCCATCAGCTTTTCCGAACTTGCATGAAATTATAATTCCTTTGCTGAATCAACAAATGGATCATAAAGTAGACACTTTGGATCTTAACAGGGTGTTTTTTCAGATTTATGAAAAAAAAGTAAGGTATGAAATATTTGAAGAGCTGCAGAACTGATTACAGAATCCTACAGGTCAGCAGGAACTACCTTCAACTAAAAAAGTGCCTGCAGCTTACTCATCTTTGTGTTTGGATGAAAAAGTTTATTCTTTTTGGAAAAAGAGCTAAATTTGGCAGAAAAAGGACCAAAATCATTATCATGAATACCATGGTATCATGAATACCAATTCATCTTGAGCATTTTGCATGTCTCAAATAACAATCCTGAATGAGAAAGAATATGCTAAATTCCCCAGCACTAATGAATTTTTGGATCAAAAGCTAGACAAATAAATTTACATTTCTCCAGGTTCATATCTGAAGAGTTAATTTGATTAAACAAACAAACAAAAAGTTGAATATTTATTCAAGCCTCTCTAGCTTGCTCAGAACCTAAAATACAGGTTTTTTATTTTTCTTAAGTGCTTCACTTTTTATTCCCATTTATTTTCTTTTTTATAAGATTTCAGTAAAAGATGGTTGGGGCAATCAAAAATATTCAGTTCTAAAATACAGGGAAGACCTAAGATGAGTTTTAGTATAACTGGAAAATTCAGTTCTACAGATATGATTCCACAGAAGAGCCCTTAGAATGTAAAGGAAGACTTGAAGAGAAAAAATACTGGAAATCATGTGCCTTCAAAAATTCAAAACCTTAGTAGCAATGATGATAATAGTTTCACAAAGAAAACAGGTTTTCTTTGACATACTTCAGTATCTTACAATATTTTAACTTTTTAGCTCTCCCTATTTAGCACTATTAGCATTGCTATATTTAATTTTGTATGTTACAATATCGTAGTTTTGAGTCTACCCAGCTGACTAAAGCATGCTGTGTAGCAGTGAACTTTCCCTATTTATTGCCTCAGAGATTATTCAAAAGAATCACAAAACCTTTTCCAAGAGAACTATGTGTACAAGGGAGCAGCAAAGTGAGAGTGGTAGCAACAATTTAATCTTTAATTAAAGGCTGAATAGGGTTGTATCTTCAAGATCCTAACTGGTCCAATTTAATGAAAATGTCCTTCTACTGGCTTGAGACATACTTTGATAATCAAGGATATGCCTTAGAAAGGGAGTATACAAGAGAGACAAAACACTCAATGAAAGATAGTAAAACCGCAATTAAACATTAATTAGATGCAAACAAATATCCTAATAACAAACTTTTTTCTGGAAGCATAAAATTAACTGACATTAATAGAATAATTAAGAATGAAGATGCCAAAACACCACCATAGATTAAAAAATTGTTAAAAATATTTATTATTCTGCTTTGATTTTTATCAAATAGTTCCAGTTTCAGTAAAGGCTGATTCATATTTCAATGATCACATGCAAAAGATGCTGAACTTAAATATACTGAGACTTGAGCAAGTGCTCAGCTTGGTCATCCTGGAAGCTTCTTGATCTCTGGGATGGATAAGACAGATCAGCTTTTTTGGGATGTCTCTGCAAGGCTGGTGAGCAGGAAAGCTTTTACATATGTAGAACATCTGAGAAAACCTTCTAGTGTATCGGTAGAAGATAGTTAATAGAAGTGAGCTTACTCGCTACAGACTTCCTTTTTTTTGCTGCATGGGAATTTTTTTTACTATTTATTTATTTAATTTATGATTAAATATTTTTTGTATTTATTTGTTTGCTATTTTTGTGTGATTTTTTAAATGATTTTTAATTTTTTTTTTTGTTTTACATACAGGGATTTTCAGAGTTTTCTAAGTCAGCATATCAAAATGTTACACTACTTCAATACAATTTTTTTTTTTTAAATTAACCATAATAGTAGCATTAGCTTTTCCATTGTGGTTTTTCCTGGATTGGAAATTAGTTCTCTTCTAGTAGGAACGTCCAGAAATTAATTTCTTGATAAATGAGATATCTGGCAAACAAAAACATCATTTAAAATTAAGAAAGCACAATCTTTTCAAGAGAAATCCCTCATGAACTGAGTAGATGCATCTGCTTTTATCTTACCAGAAACCAACAGGGAAAGTTAACACAAGGGTTGTGGACCTCTTGAGCAGAGAGGAGCCAGCTGGTGGTATATATTTCAGGCACTGAAATTGTGGAAATGGGTTTGTCTGCTTCAACTAAGACATGTTTACCTTAAAACTTAGATTTTCCTGTTGAGGATGCTGGAGAAGAAAGCCATGGCATTAAACTATATATTAGACTACAAAAACAAGTATATCCTCATGATTGTGTCAGAGAAGCAAACAAATATAATGTGAAAACAGGGGCTTGATCATCTTACAGATTGAAAAAAAATTCAGTATTAACTAATTTATCATTCTTAGGAGGCAGTGGATACTGTAGCCAATAGGTCATTGCATATAACTCAAGAAACTTTGCTATGGTTCCAAGCTCAGTCCAAACCTTACTTTGTGCTATGCTCTTTTTAATGCAATTTAATAAACTCACAAGTGCTATTTGGACAATAAAGTTACTGCTTGTGAGGTGCCCAAATGCTACAGTTAGTTGCCACAATGTTTGGATAGCAGGGGTTATGTTATGCAACCACATCAATACACAACCACTTTTACCAAAGAAGTCTAGCATCAAAATGGCTGTAGGTTTGTTCTCCTGTTTTTCAACATTTTTCAGTTTTCTGACCTTCATCAGATCAATTCATTGTAACTAATCCAACTAGGTTGGTCTATCCTAGTTGGTTAACAGAGATAGGCCTACTGCTGTGGTGACAAAACAAGAACCACATGTGACAATAACAAGTTTTACAAAATTCTTAACAAAGCAAAATACAAGAGAAAACAACACTGTTGCCTCATTCTGGGAGTGAATATTAATGTATATAAAAATATTCTGTAAAGACCAGAAAATGCAAAGTCCTTTGAATTCAAATCATTTTGAATGAATTCAAGATGCAGGGACACAAGACATGTTCTCTTGAGCAATTCTTTGTT
The DNA here is from genome assembly GCA_026261815.1 of Monarcha castaneiventris obscurior. Classification (NCBI taxonomy): domain Eukaryota; kingdom Metazoa; phylum Chordata; class Aves; order Passeriformes; family Monarchidae; genus Monarcha; species Monarcha castaneiventris. Next base: position 1,537,591 of record JAMPIT010000059.1, read on the forward strand.
CCATTTTTATATATCATAAGACTACATTTTATCTTGCATTGATAGCCTAGGAAATTTTATGCTGTTTATACACAAATTATGCTTAACAACTAGAAAAATATCACATTTCATAAACTCTCCTGAAATCCCTCTTAATAAAAAATTCCAAACAGTTCCCACCCTACCCAAAACAAACAAACAAACAAACAAAACAGAAGTACTCCATACCTGTCTTACTATCTTAAAGGTCACCCACACAGAGCAGCAGGAAGATTAAAAGGTAAAAAAGGTAACAACTTTTCTGACTGTGCAACTGTAAAAAAACTACTTTTGAAGTCTCTAGGCTACCACTTTTTCTAAATAGTGCATGCCAAGACCAGCAGAACATGCTACAGACCAAACACTCACGGCCACTGCTATGCAGCTTACCAGGACATTGTTTTGCCTCCAGGCCTCTTCCTCATAAGGGATTTTAAAAGCACACAATTGAGAAACAGGACAGGGTATACCTTCTGCGTAATGCTGGTATAGCCATGGTTTCCTGTCCTGTTACTAATCTTTGTGCAATCTGAGGTTCTCTGCATGCTACAGTATTTTTTAGCAGACTTGACTAGAGGTCAGATTGCTAGGACTCCAAATCAAAATCAGCCAATTACTTAGAGATGTCTTCCAGAAGTTTATAATTTCTTTGTGATTTTTAAAATGTGATTTTTTAAATTATTTTTTAAAATGATTTTTTTTCTTACTTTACATACAGGGATTTTCAACTACTGCTGGTTGTCTGAACTAGCACTCAGGCAGTGTGGTTGCACACAACTCTTTCAAGGAGATGTCAATGGGCAGAAGTCACCTTTGGAGCACTGGTTCTCAAGATACCCACTGTCAATTACATATTCATTGTTTATTTAAATCGAGGATTAACTGTAGGCTATTGTTTAGGCAGGTCCACTTCTGTGTTTTGGGACTCAGGAAACTATTTCCTCACTGGCAAGCAAAGTGTAATCATCACCAGCAACTACATGTCATAACACAGCATCTGTTTTGGTATTTTCCTAGTGCTAAGGGTCCAACTGTTGGGGTCACTGGGCCAGCTGGTGAGCCAGGGAAAATGGCTGAGGCCGGCTGGTGGAAAAACTCAGGCATTTGAAGAATACCTTCATATTTGTGAAGGAAAAGCCTCTCCCACAAGCCCTCGCGGTTGGAATGTAACTTTACCCCCAGACCCTGTTGAATGGAAAACTACCTCTCCCAGCAGCTTGTGTGGCTGCTTCCTGCCCTGGTCCCCTGCCCTGCCCCTTCCCTCTGCTCAGTGGCTCCGTTCCCTGGCCCTCCCTCTGTGCTGCCCCTGTGCCCTCAGATCAGGACGCGATGTAAAGACTGTCCGGCCATCCCTCTTCGCTTGCTCATCTCTGCGGATGAATTAAACCTGCCCCGTGGAATTCCAGGCAAGCGTTGGGCCCTCCTTGTCTCTGGTAATATTGAGCTATCCGGCATAAGGTGTGGGGTGTATGCCACCAGCGCCTTCCAGCTGCACAGGGCAGAAAGAGGGGTGTGCTAGTAGCTATTCTGCACCTGGATTGTCTCTCTCAAGAGACAATTTGGGGTACACAGCAGCTACCTCCAACTGCCCTATATCCCCCACAACCTTAATTATTTATATCCAACCTCTCATAGTCCTGAAGTGACAACAGGATTGACAAAGTTCTTTCACTTCTGGAAAGGATATGATTGTCTCCAGTTCTGAAATAATGATACCTTCCTGCTGACGACTCCAGCAAACAGACTATTTCAGCAGCACACATCTGAACTACATGAGAGATAACAGCACATGTTAGAGAGATCATGTTTCATCATTTCCAGATGTAACTAGTGATTCTGTAACGCTTGAGTTTATTACAGTAGAACTAGTAATGCAACATTTTGTGCTCTTCTTTTCCCAAAGGTATGCTGCAAAGTCTTCTCATAACACTGTGTTCTTCCATCCACCCCAGGTTTTCCTGGGGAAGGTTGGTTGTCTGGTCTGTTCACTCAGTTCTCACAGCTTTGTGCAATTCTACAATAGCCATGATGTGTCTGCAATACCAAACCTCAATGTGAATAAACAGTGAATATGTAATTGACTATTATCACAGTGGGTATCTTGAGCACCAGTGCTCCAAAGGTGACTTCTGCCCATTGACATCTCTTTGAAATAGTGATGTGCAACCACACTGCCTGTGTGCTAGCTCAGACAACCAGTCTTGACATATCTGCATCACAGTTCAGAGAAGAGGAATATAACAAATAATGCTTTCAAATTTCTCTGGCACCTTGACGTTACTCATAAGAGTGCTGTTATGAGCAACTGCTGTGCATCAGGCATAAGAAATGAGGAACAAGAAGTACACACTGTACTAGCACCAGTTTCCATAGGAACAGTAGTGAAACATCGCACTTTTCCAGTTTTGGAAAAACATTCCCAGTTTCCTCCAAGTCTGACAGTGTCATTAGAAATGACAAAACACTTTCTCTGTTTTGGTTCATTTTGTACAAATATTTATTTATAATCATAAGCAGATAGTGTCGAGACCGTCCTATTTGACAAGGTTATTCTTGTGTTCAGCCTCAAGAAGGAAACAGAAAACTGTTTGAAAACTCGCTGATCAGACAGGCAAGATAAAAAGTACTGTCATTTACTGTCCATGCAACAGGTCATAAGAGACAATCATATTTTTTCATTATTTTCATAGGCAGCAGTTTGAGACTGATTTGTCTTGTTACACTGTACTAAAGTCATCCATTTGAAATTTAAAATTGGGAAACTGCACTTTGTGTATGCCAAGGTTTTGCACTGGTAGTCCTAAACAATACAGTGCTCCCACTAAAACTCCAAACCACATGCCACTCTCTCAGTCCCTCTCCCTCTCCCCATTCTCTCCTGTGAAAGAAAAATTGGAGGTAAAAAAGGTAAAGATCATGTGCTGAGATAAGAACAATTTACTGGAAACAGCAATGACAGAAGGAAACAAACAGTAACAGGAACAATATTATTAGCAAAAGCGTACAAAAGAGAGAGTGATTCACATGCAAAATGCTCCCTGCAGAGTTCAACCCAACGGCAGGCAGTCACGCCACCCTGACTGCTCCCTCTGGCTTGGAATGGGCATTACCCAATCCCTTCCTCAGGCTTGGAACCAGTGTCATGAGATTACTCCCTCATGTCACGCTTCCCCAATTAGAAGGAATCCCTTCTTCCTGGAAGAGACTCCCTTCCCGCTGTCCCCAGCAATGACGTGAGGTGGTGTACAATAACCTCCAGGTCCTGGCCATGTCCCCTTCCTCTGCCTACTGCAGAAATTAACTCTGTTGTGGCTGGGACCAGCACATTATCCATCCCTTATTCTATACCACCCATGTCATGCCCAGACCCTATCCCTTCCAACTAAACATATATATATGTATGTATATGTAAACACACACACACAAGCACAAACATCTTTTCCATAATCAATGGCCTTCCCTCCAAGATGTCTGCTGAGTTCATTTAGTTCATGACTGTGAATTCTATTAGTCCTACATGTCTTCCACAGCAGGAGGCTGCTGTGCTGTTGAGTGGTTGCAAGCTGCATCAGGAGCTCATGACTGGTCTATCTGGAGCCATCCATCCTCACTGTCCATGGCAGTTATGGCATACAGTGGCAGTGTCATTCAGCAACCAATATTATACAATTCAACGTTACAGACTGTTCTCACCCAAATATAAAATCCCCTTGAAGTACACATTGTGTTTCCCTGTCCCTCTGCATTACACACCAAGTACTCACAGGTCCTTGAGTAAAAACAATCCCACAGATGGGTTTGCTTTTGCTTGAGACAGGACTAATCCAAACTGTCTTTCCTAACACATTTCCCATATTCACCATGGGGACTTTATCCCCTTTGACAGTACATGGAGGATTTGATTGGGCAGGGCCAGCTCAATTGGTAGAGCTCTAGTGTTAACTAACCAGGTGGCCTTTGCTAGGTCCCAGTGTTTGAAGGTCCCACCACCCACTGTTTTCAGTCTGGTTTTTCACAGTCCATTGTAATGTTCAGTCGTCCCAGAGGCTGGTGCATGGTACAGAATATGATACACCCACTCAATACTATGCTCTCTGGCTCAGTTGTTTACAAGGCAATTTTTGAAATGAGTCCCCTTGTCCACCTCACTCCTTTCTGGGGAGTCATGTCTCCACAGGACTTGCTTTTCAAAGCCCAGGATGCAGCTACAGGCAGTGGCATGAGGCACAGGGTACATCTCCAGCCATCCAATTGTTGCTTCTACCATTGTCAGCATGCTTACAGACACACCAAAAAAATGGTTATTAATTAAAACTGCATTTAGAATTCACAAACATAATTAATAAATCTTGTCATTATCTGTACTGGAGAAGCTGAACACAGGTAATGCCTTGCCAAGTGTTCTGTACCAGCACAACAATTCTGAAACATCTTAGGCCTGAAAACTCTACTACAGGCCTATAAACACTGATGCACAACATGTCCTTTGTAAAACTCTAAAATACTAGAATTTCCTTTCTCACAGGTCTACTAGAACTTGGGATGCATCTATTAGTCAAGAAAATATTATGCAACTACAGTGCATATTTCCTCATTTTGTCTTCATGAGCTGTCTGCTTTTGCCATCTAAAGTTATATTGTTTATATTTTTCATGGGAAAGTTTACTAAGCTTACTATAATATTGACGAAAGTGACACATTTCTTAGTGTCTTGGAGTGGCTCTTAAGATGTGTATCCCCTATCACGGCTCTATGCCAAAAATTAATTTTGTACCTTTTTCTGTGCCTTTAAACTGAGCTTGAGAGGGGAGGGAAAAAAAAACCAACCAAACGAACTTTTCAAAGCAGTTCCCAAGGACACAAAGATAGAGACTCCTCTGCATTCCCTGGCTGCAGGAGCACGGAGGAAGCACCCTTCTTTTTGCTTCTTCAGCCAGCTCTTCGGGGTTTCTTTTTTCCCTTTTTTTCTCCGACATGGTTCCTGGGACTTTGGGTTTTTTTTTTTTATCTTTTTTTTCTCTTCTACATCAGAACATATCAGGAGAATTTTCCTTCAGGCCCGGAGGTGGGCCTATGGCCTATGGCCTCGCTGACCCAGCTCCGAGGAGGAGAGAAACCACATCTACAGGACGACTCTGAAATCTTCCCAGGTTTCTCTCCACTGCGAGAGATTTTATTATTTAGAATTATTATTCTTCTCCTGTGTGTTTTTTAAATAAATAGTTTTTATCTCTTTCACTTTCCTTCAATGAAAATTTCTTTTTTTTTCCCAAACCTGGTGGGGGGAAGGGTGGTTGTAAACTGTTTTTCTCTCAGAGGATATATTGCTAGATTTTGGCCAAACCGGCACACATAGTAAACTAGAAAGAGCAATTTGTCAAGTAAAGAAACTTAGTTTAGTGCTCATTTTAATAAATCAGTATGCAGAGATGGCTCTGTATAATCAGGCTTGGATTAACAGTTTAGAAGTCACACACACACACACAAATTTTTATGCTTCTTCAAAACCCAGGAATACATTGTTCAATCATGAGAAAGATATTTCCTATAAAAATCTTTTATGTTTGCCAAGAACCAGAAGTCACACTAGGAATTTAGAAATGAAGAGCAGAAGTCAAGTGTTTGTATTATTTTCTCATTGTACCTGCTGTTAAGGTACACTAATGCTAACCATTTCACAAAAAAAAAAAAAAAAAAAATTTGGTTGTAAGTTCTTTAGAAGGAAAAAATGCTTCAAAGCAAAATTCTTGTGTGATCATCGAATTAACTACTAAGAATTATTATTTTGCTTTTATAAAGAATGTGCAATAAAGCAGAGATTTGAAGACTGTTAAATTGCGTAGAATCTTCATCAGAGAATCATGTCATGGGAAAAATTAAATCAAGGTTTTTCAGAAAAAATAATGTAGCTGCGGTGCGTATTCTTCTAACCAGACCATTAGAAAATTGTTTTCAAAGTCAGCTTGAAAAAAGTTGTAACACTTTTGTTTCTAATGCACATAACAACCAAATAAAAAGTAGGATAAAGAGTTCTAAATCCTACTGAATAGAGATTATTGAAAGGAGAAAAATCAATCAAAAATATCTCAAACTACAGCCAAAGAGATGCTTCCCTACCACTGGTATTTGAAAACTGTGAAAAAATAGTCTCCAGACATGATGCCTTACCTTATCCCCTTCTGCTGTCCTCTCCAGGCTGCCCAGCTCTGGAGGGAATTTTGGTCTCTTCAGGGAGTGGGGAAAATTCTAACTTTTGCAGACATCCTGTGCCATTTCACTTTCTCTGGATTAAAATGAAAGATCAGAGCAAGGCAACTTCATTAGAACTTCCTACTCTTGAGATAAGGAGATATGACAATGCTTTAAAAAGAACAAGATATCCATATTTTAGCAGAGTCATCTCAGATAAAAGTGTAAAGATCTTTTCACGTGAGAACTCAGGTCTGGAATTTCAAAGTTGACTGTGTGGTTGTCAAAGGATAAGAGAATCCAGAATTTTACCAGCTTTGCACAATGAATTTACTGTCTTACCAGAGTATAGTTATTGTATAGTTATTCTGATGGGAACCAGACTGAGACATCACCAGATTGAGACATCAGTGTACAGTTCTTTTGCTTTATTTGACAGATTTAATGACCTCCATCCACAAAAGACACCAGAATTAGCCAGAACCAACACAAAGTATCATGGCACACATTAATTTCTCTGTTCTTCAGAAGTGATTTATATTGAGATTATTACCCTCTACTCCCCAAAGCACACAGCATGCCATTAATTGAAGTTCAACACACAGAAAAACTTCAGGATTGATCTTGCCATATATATCCCCAGTTCAAACCCTGAAAAAAATAGCTAAAAAAATCAGCATGTAGAAACAACTCTAAGCGTTATTTTATTTCTTGGTAACCTTTTCTAAGTAAGTTTACGTCTGAGAACAGAAGTTAACAAAGAAATGTGGTCTACTGTATGCTTAAAGGGAACATTTTAGCAGGTGATAACAAGAACTTTGGACTTGCTGTCACTCTCAATTCACAACTGACGGTCAAGAGATCTCAACTACAAATAAGGTTGTATTCTCCAATTACTATGGTCATTCTCTCAAATACAGCTTGAGCAGTGAAAAGATACTCCATCATCAAGTGTACACCTTATCCAAAATTACCATAACCCATAAATGTCACATCCTGATGACTCCTTATGCCGAAGATTTATATGTGTTTATATACCTGCCCTAGCAAAGAAACCCGGGGTTCAGTTGACAAGTTTTGTATATATTTTTTAATTCTGCAGGTTTTATTCCTGATCATTTTCATTTGCATTAAAAGAGCAGACTAATTCAAAGCACAGTAAAAAATAAATATATCTTCATGTATCACTATGATTAATTGTACCTTAGGATCTTATGTTTAACATGCTATTTCTCATAAGCTTTTTGAAAAATGTCACAATTCTGCACAGGACCCCTCAGTATGAGATGAGATCTTGTCTGGGTTCCTCCAGGATTTCTCCCTCAGTCAAAATGACCATAAATAAAGGGAGGGGGGCCTTCCCTAATGTGGATGCTTTTTAATGCAAAGCAGAACGTCTTTGAGGTAAGTTCTTAATTGTTTCACAGCCTTTAAAAATAAAAAGTTGCCTTACAGAGGAATCATAATCAAAACTAGCCACTGACACCTGTGACCATTGAGGGAGATTACCAATAAAGGTCCAACACTCATAAAAAATGCAGCACTCTCGATAATGAGTATTACACTCAGAATGTCTTGACCTCTCTTTCAAAGCCAGCAGAGCAACACTGATTAATAGTACTCCTGCCCATTAAGTTCAACTTCAATGCTTATGGAAGACATTGGAAAAAATGTTAAAAAACATTTGGAAAGGAGAAACAAAAGAAAACTTCCATTCCTATTACTTTTATGGGACAAGTACAATCGGTCTTGAAAGCTGGATCAGGCAAGAATGAAGGAACTGTTACACAAATTTTTGTTACAGAATACTCATATTTTGGTCAGCCCTCAATGGAAAGAAAATAATTGAAAGCTGCTTACTGTTTCACTATTCACAACAGCCTTTAAGCAAGGAGAAATGTGTATGAGATAAGCATGTTAATCCTACATGACTATAAATTCACTTAAACTATAAATTCCTTAGTTGTTCACAGCTGCTTGGTTTATGGGACAGTTATACAGGCTGTAAAAGATATACGTAAATCAAATATTAAGAACTTTTCTTTGCTGAAATTTAAAAAACCAAAACACAAATCCTAAAGGGTCATTTCAGTATTCTGTACATAGAATATTGTAAGTACTAGCCCAAGACACAAAATGTATGAACAGGGAAATAACTTCCAAATCCCCCAAGTATTCACCAAGATTCAAAGCTGCAAGGTACAAGTAAATAGATATATGCTGTGTTACTAATCTCTGTGAGGCTTTAACATCTTCCAAGATCCTCAAATTTGACTCATTTGGTGCAATCATCAGAAAAGTATCTCCACCTTCCTTGCCAGTGTTTGATGACTTTGTACACAAATAGGATGACAGACTGATTTTTTACCTGCACAGGGAGAGGCAGTTTTATGAAACCAAATCCTGTATTTTAATGCCCACCTGAAAATACCACACTCCTCAATACCAGCTTGATCGGTCTACTACTTTCAAATTTTTCATATACTAGAAATATACTAGTCATATTGTTAACACAAGAAATAAAGCATGCACACACATATTTCTGACAAGCTCCTTCGGCAGTACAACATGAAAATCTGGATACAATTTAAAAGAAATAATTTTGTTTCCATTTCAGCTCAGAATAATTTTTTCAAGCAATGCAAAATCAAAACTGCATTTCTTCTGAAAACTGTGTATTATAAAATGCAGTACAATGCAAAATACAAGATAAAGCATAATCTTTCATTAGTGCACCATCCTTAGGATTCCTTATATCACCTTGCTTGCCAGGGCACCTGTTCTGCATTTGACAAGAGGAGACTGGAGTTTAACATATTTTTATATGTTGTGTGGCTGTTCCACACCTCATTTGCCCTTACATAGAGGCCTATCTTCTATGTAAACCAACCAACTCCTGTCTAACAACAGAATTACAGTCAAAGTTATCTTCTGGAAGTATCTTAAGATATTAAAATAAACCAGAAAACAATTTCAACATAGCTTGGGTAGCAAATACAGAAGTACTTGGCAACTACAGAAATTAGGTAATTATTTCTTATCAAATTTTTTGCCATCAAAACATTTTCACAGAATGACACTCAGAAGTCTGTAATTAAGTCATGAATATTGCCCATAAATGCTTATCTTTAAAACTTTACTGTCATAGAGATTAGGAAAGGATGAAACTAGAAGGCTGTTTCTGAGGTTTTATCAAAAGTGTAGACTTGTAAAAAAACCCCAAAAAATTGAACATATGCATCATTCTGAGAACAAATAGGATTCCATAGATATCCAAAAGTGCCACATATTCAGAATATTCCCAGATGAGAAAATAAAATAACAAACATCTTTCTTCTTCTTAATCTCAAATAATTTGAGCAGCTACAGTAAACAGGGAGGCTCCAATTCAAATGGGGTTCTTCTTAACCCACACTTTTCAGAACCACTGTGATCACTAGGACTCCGGCTTCATGAAGTAGGGAGGTACAGTCATGCTTTCTGATAACCAAAATCTAAATCATGACACAAATTGATAATTTCTTTCAGTGATCATGCTTTCACATTTAGCGTAGCCTTGCAAAGGCTGCTTGTAAAACTAACATGTTTTAGGTAGCATTTTATCACGTAATAGTAAATGCAATTTCTTAAATGTGCATCAGACCGTGCACAGTAAGAGCTTTGCCAGATGATAATAAGTGGGATTCTGCAAATGTTTATACTGTTTGGGCAGGAAATAGGTGAAGCCATGATTCTGGTAAATGTGACTTCTAGAAGCATATTAGCCTTTACAGGCAACACATAATGTGGTACACATACTTGCTCCTCTCCTAAAGATTGTTGTTGTAGAGGCCTTCGCGCTCAGGTCGCCCTCGACCAAGGCACGAGCCCCTGTGTGCCCGAAAGCCCAACAGGATCGCTCCAGAGCCTGGCATGGCTGGCTCACGCAGAGACGGGACCACCCGAGACAAGTGTCCGACAAGGCGCAGGTGGAGAAAAGGCCAGGAGGCAAAGGGTAGCGGAAGGGGGTCTCCCCAAGATCTCCTTTATTATAGGAGCCAGCGAGGAAATCCAGGAAGAAGAGAAGCAAAGGGAGAACGCAGAAGAACTACCCAGGCGCAGCAGCCAGTTTTAAAGGGGGGTGGAACTGGGAGGGTTCAGGGGAAACAGCCAATAGGATGTAGGGCAGGGGGAGGGCACAAGGGTCTGGGATCCAATAAAAATGATTGAGGGGAGGGTACAATGAATTGCAACCAATGAAACATTGAACATTACAGAACTTTCTGGAAGAGGGGGTTGGCCCAGAGATCTAGGAATGCCCTCTCTCCAAGAGGGGTGGGCCTCACACCCTGGTCCCGCCTGCTGAATCCTCCCCCAGGAAGGAGCCTCCCACATCAGAGGTGGAGCTAGAGTAGGAGGCGGCGGCAACATCTAGGGATGGACCTCCCACGGATTGTCCTGAAGTAATTCATGTCAAGGGACAGTATTAATACATTTTTATTGCTTGACACATGAAGCTTACTACTACTAAGTTGTCAGGGTCAACTCGTCTCCTGTTTTGACCAGCTTAGCACTGCCCTCTGTGCTCCTTCCCAGCAGCTAAACCTAGCCACTGCTTGAGCAAGCAGGAATATTCAGATTCACCAGAAATATTAAAAAAGTGATTATGATTCAGTTTCATGGAAGGTTTCTAAGCTGATTGTGGAACATAGACAAGTAGGAACTGCACCAAAGGCCTGACTTCCTGGCCAGGAAATGCTGCCATCCAGCTATTCCCACAGGAGATGCTCACTTCACTGTTCCCGTGCAGGAGAAAACCCAGTGTCAGGCTTTGTCATAACACGCTTACCAGTCTCTGGTCAGATCTGCTGATTGTGAGTTTAAGTTTCTGTGGAAGCTGTCTCAAAGATCTAGATCATCCATTTCATGCAAAATGCCAATGTAGAAAACCAGAATTTACTAAGAAAGAAAGGACAAAATGGATGGATCTATACATTCACTTGAAATTCTTCTGTACCCAGAGCAGCAGCATAGTTTAAGGGGAAAAAACAGCTGCTGTCAGAGCCTTCCCCACCACTTTCTTCTCTCTTATAATATCTGCATTCCTAAAAAGCAACAATTTTAGAGCTTTTTAAAAACAAATTTCACATTTTACAACCCCAACTCAGACACTTAAAACATTGTAATTTCCTGAAATCTATTCAATTTAGCACAAAATTCAGCCCTTGAAAGTCACATAAAATTTCTTGGCATCTATAGACAATTGTTATGCATGACAGAGCTCTAGATACTGCATAAGAATATGCGATGTTGTCATGTTTTATGAGGTCACAACACAGTAAACTGTGCCAGAGGCAAAGCAGTCTGTCCCATCAGGAAATGGGATTATTCCTTCATAAAAGTTGAATAATGGTATTACTTTTGTCCTTGTATGGCAAACATTTAAGATGAGGTTGTATTGAACTTTTTTCTTTGGTTAAAATTCCTTGTACTATTTTTCTTCAATATTTTTCTTTTTCAGAAGGTTTCACTAATGTCCTGTAAATGGACAACTATGCAGGCAACAAGGAAGACCGGGTGTTCCAAAAGTTCTGTCTCTCTTTGGTTTACAATATTCTAACCTATATTATGAATCATGGAGCTGAAACACTCTGAAAACAAATATCATAAATCTTTATTCATAAAATGTTCCTTAGTAGAGAGACCAGAGTGCTCATTTCTGTAGAAGAGCTAAAACTTTACCTCTACTTAATATCATATTAATCCCTCACAACTGGATTTGCTTATAAACATATAATCCTTCCCATAAAAATGAGACCCATATGTTATTACAGTGAATCAGAGATTTAGGTTCTTGTCCTCCAATGGCATTAAACATATTCTGCTAGAAATTGTGTCAGCATTTTCCTGTCATATGGTCTGTACATATTCATTGCATTTATGCATCTCCTGTATTCTGTCAATAATTACTACTCACTGTAGTTATTGCACAATCAGAAGAAACAGTTGGATCAGCTGTGGGGAAAAGGAGACCCCTGGACTACGAACCAATATGATTACGCAGGAATCCGTTTATTGTTTACATTTCTCCATTCTTATACATTTCTCTAAGTGTCATTCACACGATCATGCACGACCCGATTGGACTGCTCGCATTGCCCACACACTCTGCATGTAGCCTCAGGAAACGTGACTGGTTCTAGTCCAGGTTGGTACAGTCCCTCTCTCTCTGCTTTCTTGCTGCTTTGTTGTTCTTTTCTTCAAACGTCCACTTTCTTAATTTAGCAGCTCTTACATTCCTCAGGCTCTGATAAGGATGGTTAAGAACTTAGCTGGGGCACAGCTAACAGTTTTCCCATGCTTAGCAACAATCAACATTGAGCAGACTCCAGCAAACCAGTGAGGCTCAAGTTTTCTAAGGGTGTAGCTACATTAGTAACCAGTGCAGTGCAATGAGAAAAGGATATACCTTCACACTGCATCTCTGCTGATAGTGAAATCACAGAATCACAGAATGTCTGAGGTTGAAATGGACCTCTAGAGGCCATCTGGTCCAACCCCTTTGCTCAAGAAGGACCACCTGGACCTGGTGACACAGGAACATGTCCAGATGGCTTTTGAATATCACCAAAAAAGGAAACTCCACACACTCCAAGGGTGTGCTGGTGTTGGCTGAGATAGAGTTAATTTTCTAGTAGCTAATATGGGGCTATGTTTTGGATGGAATGAACCACTTGTTTTTCAGTTTGTGCAGATCATCTCTTGTCCTGTCACTGGGCATCACTGAAGAGAGCCTGGCTCCCTGCTTTTTACAGCCTCCCTTCTGTTTTATACACACTGATAAGTGATGAGACTAACAGCTGGTCTGGGGGCCTCACAGAGTCAGACCTAAAGACAGTCAGAATTTACCCGTGAGATTTTTTACCGTGAAATTTTGCAGCTTCAGTGAAACCCACAGAGAAAGACAGGAAGATAATCAATGAAAGAAGATGGTCTGGACACAAGGAGATGATGTTCTTGTTATGGGACGTTAAGTGTGTACAAGGAAGAATTTGCAGATAATATGTAACAACTATACTTTTACTTGTATAGCTAATTGTTTTACTGCTTGAATCGTCATTGTTTATTCGACAGCTTTGTCATTGTTTGCTAAGCAGCCAATCTCAATAAGCCACAGCAATTGTGAAGAGATATAAGAGTAGCAGTAGAGAAAATAAAAAACTTTTACAACTTTGGATTACAACAAGTGTCATGCTGTTATGTCTGTCTCGACAAAGCAACAGATAAGATCCACCCCACCAGCACCAAACATTCCCTTCTCCAGGCTGAATGGCCCCAACTCTTTCAGCCTTTACTTATAGGAGAGATGCTTCAGTCCCTTCATGATCTCTGTGGCTTTTCACTGGACTCTCCCCAGTATGTCCACATGTCTCTTGTACTGGGGGCCCAGAACACACTTCCTGAGTGGCCTCACCAGTGCTGAGGAGAGGGGAAGGATTGTGTCCCTCAGCCTGCTGAGGGATAGCAGGACACCTTTAGCCCAGGACACCATTAGCCCAGGATACCATTAGCCTTTTTTGCTGTAAGGGCACAGTTGGCTCATTGTCAATTGGGGTCCATGAGGACCCCCATACTGCCAAGCTGATTTCAAGCTGGGTGGCACCAGCATATATTGGTACATGGTGGTAAATTGCTGGTCCTAGTACCCTAGTGGTGCATAAATTGCTGGCCCTGGGCAGGTACCCCAGTGGCCTCAGCAGCACTGCAGTGTGCTGGAGGGCTCTCTGTCCAACCTGAATGTGGACATCCAGCTGGATCATGGGAAAGTGTGGCCTCTGCAGCTGTGCACGGTTAGCAACACAGCGTCCTGACTTAAGAGAGTCAGATTTACCACCCTACAAAAGTTAACAGTTTATTCCCGAGTTGACTCAACAGTGATACTAGTGTTTTCACAGTTGCCTCTGTTCATTAGATGAGTGATTCAGTACAAGAGTATGGCACAAAACAGGAGTTTAGACATCCAGTTTTGTTTTAAAACTGAGCTATTTTTCCATTCTCTCCTTTTCCCATGGGTCTGTGTACTACTTCAAAGAAAATAGTTGGAGGTGTGATTGAGTTTGCACTACTGTTTAGTTTCCACCTGAGAAAATCTGATGGCAGCAGTTCACTTCCAAATGATGAGTAACAAGAAAGAGAAAATTGTTTTGACTAAGAAAGCTCAGCATGATGACTAAATATGTAGCATAACAATTTAAATAGAATCTCCCATTAGAGTGCTGTAATTCAGGGATTTCAGAATGGACAAGAGATCAGTCATCATTAGGTCTTCAAAGAGTTGTACATAAACGACACATTTGTGTGTTCTATATTACATTTGAAAATCCTCTGTACATGCACCTGTTTATGACTCTTGTCATCTCTTAGTCAGCTGAAATGATGATTGACAGGAACAAAGACGCCGATTCTCCTTTGCACACCGAAATGTTACTGTGCTGAAATGACAATAATTTAAAGAAAAAAACCCAAAACCTTGTATTTGCAAAAGAGACAAAGGAATACTAAGAAAATTTAATGATTTGAACTCATGTTCTTCTTTTTCTAGAATGCAATTTTGTTTTACTCCTGCCTTTTAGATCAGGAACAGAGAAACAAAAAAACTGTCTGATATTCTAAAGGGAAATCATCCTAGTTATGAAAATACTCAAGGTTTACATTGATCCCAATTATTATGCAAAACCAGGTAATTATAATTATTAAACTAGTACCTGCATGTGCCAAGTTCAGAAACTTTCAATTTAACAGCAAAATCACATAAAAAGGAAATAAATTTTTAAAACACCTTACGTTAAAAATAATAAACCTTGTTTTAAACTGCATTAAAAAATAATTTCCTCATTTCAAAATAATAATTGCCGTAGCAATCTAAACCAAGGCATAAGCTGTCCAGCCAGCATCACAACTTACAGGAATTCCAATAGAGAAGGACCTTCAGAGTCCACCACATTCCCATTTTTATGTTGCAGACATCATCAGCATCATCCAATTACAAACTTACTAACAAATTCCAACCTGCCATAAGCATTTGAAGACATATTTGCAAACAATTCCTCCATTACCTCCATACTGCCCTCCACATTTTTATGACCTTAACACTTCACCCTCCTACACTTTCTCGTGTTTCATCCTACACCACTAGTCTTCTGACTAGCACTTAAATATAAGGGCAACATATTCAAGATAGTCTAAGACTTGTAAATGACTCCTTACATTATAGATAAATAAAAAAACCTCAGGGTTTTATGCATTTGTAATGCAGGATTTAGACAGCATCCCTGAAGTCTCACAGAAACAACTCTTCTTTTATCAGAAAAATTTTAATGGCTTTGCTCGTATGTTCCTAGTACAAATCTTAATGATGTTCCACACTTTTAATTTGTTCACTTAGCATTCCTCTCACCACTCACCTGAGACAGTTCATTATTTTATTCCTAAATAATGACCTAATCAACACACTTCCTTGATTGCATAACCGTAAGCCTTCCTAGCTAACATCTCACCCTTACATGCCACATGCTAAACTAGAGAGGCACCTGCATTCCTCTGAACTAATGTGCTATAGTTTCCACACAATAAAATCAGAATGAATACATCTGGAATTTTATCACACTATATTAGCATAACATCAAGTTATCTTATTTCTTCTCATTTATCTCAGAGGAAGATAAAGCAGCCTGTTTAGGGTTCAAAAAGACCTGGGCTTGCTTTCCTTCCTAATTTACTCTCTGGTGAGGATAGGTATTTTAAGATTTGATTTCTTTAACAAAAAGAATTTAACCTAGAGTAAGCTTAAAACCTTGTCCATTTACCTTAGGTTTTGGTAAAAAGCATGTATTAAATACATTTCCTTTCATAATTACATTTTGTCAGTATTCTCAAGAAAGTGCATAATGAAATTGCCTATCTATATTTTATTCGAAGCAAAGTTGTAGCAGCTAATTTTAATGCATCCATTAGGATTCCTTCCATTTTAGGAATTTGAAAAGCAACAGAGAGGAAGCATACTGACTAAGGCTCACTTATCTATTATGAATATCTAATTTTGTAAAGACTCTATAAAAACAAATTTATGATGTTTTCATGTTCCAAATACCTAAGCAAATAGTAATTCTCATTTCAGTTGACCCTCAGGTTAATCACATGTCATAGCCACTTTTCATTTCAATCTCATAAAATTCTTGTCGAAACGATCATTTGATGTGTTATTGAATGGAAGAGAATGCAAAGAAGGCATTCTAAGAAGATAACTTTATTCACCATGGCTTTTGGGCTGCTGCACTTCAGTTACCAAAGTGCTGCGTGCTGTATGTGCAACGTTCAAATGTACAAGGAAATTGCCAGAATGAGATATAGCTGCTAAAAAAGAAACTGGATATGATAAACTGAAAAACTGACCTTGACATTTTTAACCAGTTATAAGGTGTCATAAAATAAGACAACTATAAAAAAATGGCTCCCAATACCTTTTCCTAAAGCCTGAACAATTTAAGGAATCTAAATTATATTATTGTCAGAAGGTTTTAGAGCAGTGTTTTAAAAATCAAAATTTGTTTAAAAATAAATTAGAGTCAAGATCCAGGATAGCATGTCATCTGACACTTACTATGATTTTTTAATCTGTTTTATGACAGCAAGTTTTTTAGAGGCAGGTGTAAAAACAGAAACCAAAATTATTCTAGACCTAAATGCAAAAGGTGGTCCTGCTTCCTTTTGTACTTATGGAAGAAGTGACAGGAAAGCTAGATCAAACTGCTCTAAATCAAAACTTCTTAGAGAAAAGTGCAATAGGTTTGAGTAAAGACAGAGATAATAAGACACTTCTACTATATACTTGAATCAACTGAAAATTAGTGTTTATATATGGACCTTATTTTTTTGCATGATCTGTAACCTTATCAGTATTGCTGAAAGCCAGATGCAAAAATGCTTACTTGGTATGCAGTGCTAGTGTAGATTAAAAGGATTACGGGATTTACAGATGAAGACACCTTCTTCATCTACCCCACTATTCTCCAAAAATTCTTCTCCCTGAGAAAGATAATATCAATGACAATATGTATGGACATCTTTGCTCTAAGGTCACAGCACTGGCTCACAGTCAACTCAGGGGCCATCAGGGCCTACAGGTCCTTCTCTGCAAAGCTGTTCTCCAGCTTTCCCACAATGCTGAGGTCAAGAGTATAAACAGTAACCAGAATTAACGGTAAATTTACACCAATTAAAACCATTTTTATAGGTGGTAATAATTCAAATCGTTCACTTTGACTTATACTCTCAAAAACAATGTAGCTCATAGTGAGGAAAGAGAGATCACACAGTCAGAATAGAGTTTGACCAGAAGTTTCACAAAGGATTTTTTCCTTTCAAGTTCATTAAAAAACAGGAGTAAAATGACTATGCAAGAGTCAACTATTTCAATTCTGAAATAGTGCCAGACTGCCCCATTTTCTTTAACAGGAAAAACTGCCTTTCCAGGACCACATTTTTTAAGTCATAATAAATCTTTGTGGTGGATTTTCTCTCCAGTGCATAAAAAAAACCAGTGAGCTTGGGGTCATGACAAGACAGGATGTTATGCAGTTTGCATGAGGGAGCTAGAGCCAACATTGCAGGAAGGGAGAAGTTGGCTCAGCTTTCTCTCTGTTGGCTGCATGGGAAGGCAGGTCTTTTAGCCAGAGGGAATAGAGATCACCCATCATTCCCTTGACAGCAGAAATCAGTAATTGTCTGTCTGCCTGCAGCAACACAGCAAATTGAACATGGTCCTGGAAACTCAAGTAAACAGAAAAAATTGGCATCTTCAAAATACTTGAGGATTAGAAACATTTCCTACAATGTGTTAAAAGTGCTATTGCAAGTTCAATAGGGACTTCAGAGGTTCAAAACTGAACTGCTGTTAGGAGCTATGTAGTTTGAAATATTCCGTCTGCTCAATAAAGAAAAATTACGAAGAAAAAGACAATTTCATGGGAAATGGAAAAAAAATGCATTTTAGGTCTGTCTGTTTGATAAGAATTATATGAGCCAGACTTTCAGATATGTTGAATATATATTCTGAAACATAGCTACAGTCCTATAGTGCAGTTAAAAAAAGAAGACAAGGAGAGAGATAATTGTGGTTACTTGTTTGTTTATGCCTTGGCCAGAGTTTCAGGGTCCATAACCATAAATCTGAAGTAAAAGCCAAGCATATCTATTTGAGTGTGGGAAGCAAAGGGAAGTATCTGAGAGCAGATACCAAATCTTGGCTCATCCATGCATTAAACTGATTTCATACTATACCCAGGCGTGCCTTTAATATTGACCCTAATTTATAGGTGATAAGGATTTTTTTCAGGCTCTTCCAGGAAGCCCTTTAACCAACATCCAGAATTAAATATTTGTGGTTGTTTATTCTGTCCACAGTTAAGTGCACGTAAGATTTTTATAGTCTTACTCTCTGCTTCTGAGAAAGCCACATGCCCCATTCTTTCTCCATCCTCTTTCTATATGTACAAAAACAATTTTTCTTAGATACAGCTCCTGATATTTGCAGCTGGTGACAAATTTTAAACACACCAAGCTACAAAAATTTCCCTTGTGCTGTTTAAATAAGCATATAAGAAAATTATACAAGGAAGCTGTTATATTATTTGATTTGTTGTAACTAAATGCAGAAGAGTGTAATTTGTTCTTACAACCCAATTCAGCTTCAAACATCCATGCAATTTAATGCTCTGACTAGTCAGAGCAATCACAGTTATTGCAAATTTTATTTGTGCAGTAGGCCAGATTTTGTATGTACAATTTGTCAGAGGGAAAGGGAAGAATGGGTTATAGATACTTCTGCACGCTTGTTAGGACAGACTGTATACTACATATGTAGAAAGGTATATTTTGTAGAAATATTTTAGATGTCAGGTAAGGAGCATCATTTCCAAGCATGGAAAACATTTTCCAGATTTTTGTATCCATCACTCTAAGGCTGCTATCATTGACATCCAAACCCTAGTATTTCTACTGACAAGAGCACCTTATTTTAAACTTCAGCCTAAAAGCACAGATTCATTTATAGAAGACAGAAACAGAGTCTGAAAACTATCCCTGTCTTCAGAAAGCTCCTGTGTTAAAATGTTCTTAGCACAGGTCTTCCTTTCCAAATGATGTTTTTAATTCTTGGAAGTAATTAGTAAGCCATGCAAGCTTGATGGAAAAGCATGTATAGATATGACAGGTATAATAATGTTCTCCTGATAGCTCACTGGGTAAACAAGTAGGTGACATACTTCGTGTCTTGTTCTAAAGTGACCAGAAACTGCTGACAAAGGATTATCTATGACAGAAACAATTAACTACAGAACAGACATCCATAAATAAGTTAAACAAAATAAAACATGATATATGATATGCTAGAAATTAGGTACACCAGGAAGAGAAATCTTTGTAGACCTTTAAAGACAAAGAAATGGCTTTGCAAGCTCCAACATTACTGTGGTACACAGTTCCTGTAATTAAGGTCCCCCTGTCACCTGCAGCCCTCCTCAGGGTGCTGAGGCCAGCAGAATGACGCTAGATAAATTCACAGGACAGAGAGAGCACATCAAGAACAGAGGACTTGCTGCCTCAGTGAGAGAAGAGGCTCAGGCTGCCCCAAGCTGGACACAGCTGGTTCCAGCAGGCACAGCATAGCCCCTCAGCCTTTTAGCCCCTCAGTCCCACAAGCCAAAACCCAGTAGAAAAATTCAGTCCATACTCACAATTACCGCCATTCATGAAAGCCTGTGGATAAAGATACCAAAAGCAGGTATTCTTTCGCCTAATTTTCACATAAATCTGGCACTGAAATCTTGTCATCCCCTCTTAGGATGTCAAAGTTGAAAATCCAGAGATAAATGTAATACAGAATTAGAATATTATCATGTTACTGCATCAATTAATGAGCACCATAGGTTAATAAGGCTAACTATACATCCATTACATTATGATATTTAGCGCTGCTATTTCAGGAGAAGCTTCATTGTTAAGACATACGGTGAATTTCTCCTGGTTCACATTTCATCATAGGGAAGAAAATGTCAAGGAATGGTCAACAGAGTAACACAACTCAAACCAGCCTAAGAAAAGGTTGCAGTTAGTGACCTACAAACAGAAAGAGAATACAATAAAGACCCTGACACAGAATAGAAATGAGCAGAACAAGCTGCTCATTTTCTGGAGGAGAAAGTGTTTTTTCTTTAAAACACGGTATCATTGCTTGTTAATCATGATCATCATGACATCCTTTTTTTAAAAGGAAACAGCGGTAGTGAAAATCTAAACACAGATCCACTTTTACAAGCTGTTTAAATTTCAGACCCTTTTTCCAAATATTTTTCACAGTATTTGGCACATTTTAAAACTACTGTTTTAACAGAAGCAGCAGCAATTTTAGAAATTTTAAGTTCTACCAGTGGGAATGTTGCCAAGATAAAAAACAAATTCTTAAGCTGTATTAAGATTTACCAATACAGCTACTTCTATTACAGTATTCTGTAAAGCACTTGAACTTTCTGTGTATCAAGACAAACCCACGAGTTTCAGATCTCTGAAAGGTTTAAAACTCAAACTTTGGTGAAATAAAATGGAAGTGATGGTTTGAGAGGCTTCTCTCAGGTTAAAATTCTAGGAGAATAGGATACAGTATAGGAGAATCTCCTTTCCAGGCAAGTGAAACTAGTCACCTATGGTAAAGTCCTTGCTTCTCCACAGCATGGGGTCTTACTAGCAAAAATGAAAAGCCAGTGTTATAGATAAATGTTATAAGATTGGCTTTCTGCAAATGTTAAAATGAATGATGTTAAAGTAGCTTTGTTACTGTAATAGATACATATTATAATAGTGGCTTTTACAAATAGATGCTGTATGTGTAATGTAGTTTGTTACAAAGATGTCGTTTTGTAACAATAACTAATGCCTTTATTTCTGTCATTAACTAAAAAACTTAGACATAATAGTGAAACAGCTAATATAGTTATGCTTGTGAACTGTCTGCTTGGTTGGATAACATCCAACCAACGTGGTGTTGAAGACCCCTGCTACTGACATGCCAACTATCAGTAACTACTGTCTGCAGAAGCCATGGACCAAAGCCCACTCTGGGGATAATAATAAAAACTGACTAAAATCACAGCCAAGAAATGCGCATGCTCTAAAAAGGCGGACCCAAGGAGGGGCCATGCTGAACAGCTCCTGGAACATGTAAACTAGTTTAAGGAAAAGTCTGAATATGCATAATTGATTATGAATATGCACTAGGCTGATGCAATAGGACAGGTATGTAAAGGGTGTCTCCAAAATTACAGGTGTGTTCTTGGCTGAGTGCCAAAGCACCCAGCAGTGTGAATTTTGCTTTATTATCTTTGTCCCTTATTGTCCTTTATTAAACTTTTAAATCCTAACAGGGGAGTGAACCTTGTTTTTCACAACCAGAATCACAAAAGGGATTCTAGGATAAATAAATAATAAATTTGCTATAAGTAAATAATATACTATAAAGAAAAGTATCAAAGTGGAGAAAATCACATCAGCTGAATAATTCAATAGCTTGTTTTGAGATTGATGTTACCTACCATCTTCCCTAACACCTCTGCCAAAATAATGGGCAAGTACTAATTACATGCACATGAGAAATCACTGATAACATGGAAAAAGACCAGAGCAGTATAAGAATTAAAGGACCTTGAGGAGAGGAGTAAGGCACGCTGAATGTTCAATTTTATGAAATGCAAACTTTTTATTAAGAGATTAGTATAAAGGGACTTACAAACAGTAACATTCTCAACGGGAAATAACTGAAGAGGAGATGCATTTGCACATATTGATTAGCCAAGGATAAGTGTAAGCTACCAGAATAAAGTAGTCATGAGAAAAACAAATACCTTGCCAGAATGTATCAGGTGAGGTTTTACGGTTAGCAATCTGTGTGTATTCACAGCCACAATCAGGGCTCCTCAGTTTTTCTGAAGGATGACTTCTTTGCACAATGCTGTCAGACACATGGTGAGAATCTTGGGGCTTTGCTGTGGAGGCCTGGAGTGGACATCAGTGATCCCTGTGTTTCCCTGCCAACTCAGAATATTTTATGACTCTATGATTCACTATGGCAGATAATTTCCAAGAAATTTCAGCATACAACAGAGGAAATATTCCTTGCCTTCTCTCAAGGTGCAAAGAGCATAATTCATTCTGGTTTTATAAAACTACACAAATATAATTAACATATATCTAATGTCCTTCTTAGCTTTTGAAAGACAGGAAAAAAATTACTGCCTTGTGTCAGAGGAAACAGTGTCAGGCTTTAGGTCAAGGGAAAACCCACAGGCAGAGTTTTGCAGACACATCTCTCTTATCTGCCCTCCTCTAACCTTTTACCTGTGTTCTGCAGCAGTACTTTGCTACTATTTTTGTCATAGTGTAAATAAAATTCACAAATGCTACAGCTCCATGAGAGCCCTGCTTTGTGATGCAAACGAAGAGCTTCTGAAACAAAACTATGTAATAAAACATGATATGGTTCAGAGATACATCACAATTTTTTCTCAGAGTAAACACTTTTCAGCCATGTCATTTCAGTGTAAAAGTACTATTTAGAGAGCCAAGTTTTGAGTAGTTTCAAGTCTTACTTATCACCTTTAAACTTTAACTAGAAGTGTTCTTTCTACTGTTATTAGTCATAAGCCATTTTCTCTATTCAGGCTCAGAACATTTGTTATCTGCTCCCCAAGTCTTATAAACTTTATAAACTTCATAAACAAGGATGCCCTGTATTCCATAAAGTCACAGCTGGCTTCAGATCCTGGATTAAAAAATATGGTCCCACCTAACATTATTTAAAATTGCACATAATCTGATATTGCCCCAGAGACAACTTGTCTGAAACACCACCTCTTGACATGCCTGCCTGCAATTCTAAACTCAGCATATGTGTAATGATACATATGGGGGTTGTTTAGCCTGGAAAAAAGGAGACTCAGGGGAGACTTTATCACTCTCTACAACTACCTGAAAGGTGGTCGTAGCCAGGTGGGAGTCAGTCTCTTCTCCCAGGCAACCACTGACAGAACGAGAGGACACAGTCTTAATCTGTTCCAGTGCCCTGCTTCGTTCCCACTACACATAGACAAGTTTCCCTCACTGGTTCAGTCCCAGATTTCCTGTAGCAGAGTCACAGAGGTCTGGTTCCTTTCAGGAATTTAACTGTGGTGCAGCAACATGATTACAAGTCAGGCTGGGTGCCTCCAGGCTTTTTATACCCTTACAGTCTGAGCACGTTTCTCACACACACTTCATGCCCTAGTATGTGCCTTATGTTCCAAAGGCAATTTTGGGGCTGGGACCTTCTCCTTGTTTATTTGGGTTCTGCAGAGTCTCTGGGTGACTGGCTATCCAGCCTCACAGGTCCCTGTGCCCTTTGTTAAGCAAAGTGTTGGTGCCAGGTCACGGCTCATTGCTGGGGGCTCCAGCCATTTCCCCCAACCCAGAGCACAACCTGCAACTTGCACTGCAGCTGCTCACTGAGCTGCCTGCACTGGGCATATTCCCTAGCAGTGAGTTCTAGAGATACTAGGTCCATCACATTTTTAAGTCTGAAAGAAAAGCAACATAGGTATTTTATCAGAGCACGATAAAAAAAAGTCTTCTTCAACAGAACTTATGCCACATTTTCCTTACATTTTCTACTTACTCTCCACAGCTCTATTGTGGGGTTCGGTTTCTATTGTTCCCCCAACTTTCCCTTGTCCCTAGCCCTGTCCACTTCCTCGGGCTCTTCCTATTGGTTCCTGTACCCCAACTCCACCCTTGTACTGCCCCTGAGTCCCGGGGAAAAAGCCCCTGCTCCCTGACCACGTGGTCTCTCTGCCCTTGGAAACTGGCTGGACAAGATGCTTCAATAAAACCATGAGGGGCCACCATGAGAGTCCCTTCTCTACCTCCTCCGCCATCACTGTGTTGTGAGGCTGACAGCTAAAGGAGCAAGTCTGTGGGGCAGTCCGGAATGGACTACGGGAGGACAGAATGGCTGCCTGCCCTAAGAAGCCCCAGCACAGCTCCTAGAGAAAGCTGCAGCTGCTAAGCTTAGCCACCACAACACTCTATCATTTTTTTTATGAAACCCAAAATTTGGTCTAAATCTTTTAATGACTATTCATAAATTCAAATTATGTGCATGATGCTGAAGTTGTAGTCTACTGTTAATATTCTCCATTCAGTATCATCTATAATTTTGTAGCCTAATTTAAATGATTCATAGTTCAAATATTCCTCACGAATTGTTTAAATCTCTAGATTGATGTCTATGTAACTCAGGTCACAACAACAAGGTGCTTACACAGCTTGAGATATTAAGATACCTATGTAACCTAAATCATAATTTTTATACCTATAACCTGATGCTTATAACCTGAATCATAACTTTTAATATCCATATAATCTAATATGAATAACTTCTTATACAATGTAATGGCTAGTATATAGTTAACTAGTTGCTTATACGCAGAATAGAGAAAAAGAAAAGAGATAAAAACTTACCAGGTGTGTTTTAGAGATAAGTAAGTGTAGTACTAATGAGAAATTGGCAAGCCAAGCCAATTATCCACAAAACAAAGAATTTAGGCTGGTTAAGACCAGGTAGACTGAAGGGCATCACAACTGTGCATGCCTCGAAGACAAAGTTAAAAAGTTCAAGTGTGAAGAAGACTTTAGAAGCCTTCATCAAACACCCCCGAAGACCCCCGAATTGGGGAAGTGCATGCGCAATGCGAAGAATTATCCAATAACCATGAGATCATGCTATGTATATTAGCTCCAGCGCGTATGTGATGATGCTGTAATGACATAGCAACATTATGCAAAATTTGACTGTATAAATATACCACCACACTTGACAAAGGTGGGTGAGTTAGGAGGAGAAATCCCCCTCACCATCAGCGCTGCAATAAACAAATAGCTGCTCTATAGACATCGGTCTATGGGGATTTATTTGCAGCCTATCTTTCGGGCATCAAGATAGTTTCAATAAACACACTGTTTTTGTATTTGTATAATGTGTTTGACATTAATGTATGGTTTCATATATGATATTCAAACAGCATAAATTTAAAACACTGTCATAGTACTTGTATGGCAATAAGACCAGAATTCTATAAGAATTATAAATATAGTAAAATAGGTAATTTGTGGAGCCTCAGAATGAATTTAATGAGAAGTTCAGTTTGAACACCAGTCTGTTGGGCTTTTTTAACTATATGAGTTTTGTGTGATAAGGGATGTTGCCTCTGTCCACAATTGTTCTTACGCCAGTAGATCATGATGACTGGAGAACTCTGACTTAAAATTTTATTGTTTGAATACTCTTACAACTGTATACAACCACCTGCATTTCAAAGAGATCTAGTTTAAGCAGCATATGGGTCCTGAAGCTTCCCAAATCATGGTTGCAGTGATCTAATTAAACTCTTCTGCATTATCTGAGACTCAAAGCCTAAGCACTGGGAAATCTATTCCAGGTCCAATCTCCTACTTACATAACAAGAAAATTTCATTGCTTCCAAGCAGGAAGACATGCATCAATCTCTGATAAACCAAACAACATTCTTTATTCCAGACTAAATTATTTTATCAAAATCCAATATATGTCAAAAGGGAATTTTTTCACTCCCTTAAAAAATTCCGAGTCTTGTCAAAATCATGTTCACTGGTTGAAAGCCAAGAGTGTCTCACTGTCTGCCATTGTAAGTGGATATAAAATAAATACTGGCACTTGAAAATGAAAATTGAGTTATCACTTCTATGAATGTTAGTACAACTAGACAAAGTAGGAGCAATGAGGACTTCCTTTAAAACTGTATCTCACTAACACATTACATGTTTCTGAAAATACTTCATTCTTCTGTTAAGTTTTGTTAGTTATGATTAAGAGCAAACGACTCACTTTACTAAATTACTCACTTTACTAAGTGAAAGCCACCAGCAGTTCCTCCTAGTAACCCCAACCAAAGGGCAGCAGTTTCTTTCATTCCCCAAGTTTCATTTTGTTCTGTGTCATTAAAGCTATTTCTGCCCTTTTGGTACTAGAATTCCACCATTCAGTAATGAAGAACAGACAAATTTTCTGTGTTTAAGGCTTGGGAAAAATTTGTATCAAATAATTTTAAAATATTCTAAGGCAGATATTTCCTTAATTTGAAGTATGGATATGAAAAACAGACTGTGCAGTTTTAAATTAATGGAAGCCTGCCTTACTCCTGAAAACTAACATTTTCCAGCAAGTCTGTTACAACACCACAGAAAATTAATGACAGAGTGAATGACACTAAGTTTAGAAAAACACTGTAAAACAAGGGCACTTAGCTATCAGAGGATGTATCCAAAAAGAACATTGAGTTACACTCAAAAGTACATGATCCATCAACTTCCAGAAAGAGCTGCAAAGCTCCAGCCTTTTGCAATTGAACACCCATTTATCTCAGAAACTGTCTTTACCATTGACCTAGGAAAGTAACCTTTCTTTCCCTCCCACTGCTGAATTCACCAAGAAAATCTCTGAAATGTTTTGCTGTTTCTTGGGACAGGAGTCAAAGGTCAGCAATAGTCATTTACTCACAAATGTGAGCAAAAGACATTTTACCTCCAGGAAACTACCCTAGCAAGCTGTGAGATAGTGCCAGATGAGAGCATTAAAAATTTCTTATGATGGGATTAATTAATGACTCCTTATCATCCCCACTGCATTATACAATATAGGAGAGTTCAGCTACAAGGCAAGTTTATCAGAGAGGCTTAGAGATTTCAGAGCACTTACCAATGCTCCTCCAGCTGCATAGATCAGAGGAGGTTATCAGGACAATCATATTACAGATGTACTCTCTGTCCTCCCAGCAGTAAAATGTCTTAGACATTGCAGTGTGTAAATCTGGTGTTTTTCTGCAGTCACAGCGCATAAGCACCAGGACTGTTCAATGGTGTCAAAAATACCATGCAAATTGCAAACTACTACTGGGACATTCCATCAGGGAAGGGCAATTGTATACCCAAGAGATTCAAACATGGCAATTCTGCAGACCTTTGAGACTTCCAAGCAGGCTTATCAAGTATTTTCTAGTTGTTTAACAGGCTTAGCAAACACTGCTCACAATAATAATTGGCTATCAAGAATAAAGAATAGCATTATGTAGTGTGTTTGCCATACAAAAAATAAAAGACAAGTTCAAGTGGAACAATCAGAACATTTGTACTAGGAGAAGATTTTATTCTGTCCCTGTTTTTTTTAAGTCCATCTGCTTCACCATCACCACCTGCCATCTCTCTGGATCTGATCTGGCAGTTCTCTGCTCACACTGCAATTACCATCCTTTTAGCAATCAGCACTGCTCGAGATCTTCCCTTTATTTAGCATCACCAGCTGGCCACTTTATGTCTCCTCAAGAAGAAAGCTTGTCCTGTTTCCAGCCAGGACAAGGTTAATTTTTGCAGTAGGCAAGAGGGGACATGGCTAGGACCCAGAGGTTATTCTATACCACCTCATGTCATCATCAGAGGCAGGAGAAGGTGTCCCTTCTGGGGAGAAGGGGTTTCAGTCCTGGTCCCATAGTGGAAGAAGGAGCCATCCAGTATTGTCTATCATCGGGGGGATTTTCCACATGAATCATTCTTTTCTTGTACATTCTGGCATTAGTGTTGTTGCTGTTACTGTTCACTTTCTTATTTCATTCTTGTTTCCAGTAAATTTTTCTCATCTCAATCCATCTTTGCCTTTGGTGTCTCCAATTATCCTCCCCAGAAGCCACAGGGGGGAGGGGGGCCAAGCAGCACATGGTTTTAGTGGCAGCATTGAATTGGAGAATACCATTCCTAAATCACAACACCTATGAATTGTGGGGATTTTTCCCACACACTGAGTTCATGGTAACAATGAGCCAGCAACACTTCAGGGTTGGACTGTGAAAGGAAGGCGAGAAGTTCTGGGTCCTGCTCACAGACTAGCTCAGCTGAAGTAAATGCTGGGAAGACAGCCTGAGGTAGCTCTAAAAAGAGAAGGGGCAGACAACTGTGAACCTGCAGGTTCCAGATGTTCTAATCCTGATTTAACAGAATGCATAACATAAGTGCCAGGGTGCAGGAACTCCAAATCAGTGAAGGCAGGTAGCCCATGCAGAGGACACACAAATGAAACTTCAATGTATGAAGGCATGCTGTCTGCATGAGGCCTTGTGCCAGTAGTCAGAAAGAGATCAAGTCCTTATGTCTCTTAATCACAAAGTTTGAGTAAGTCCACACAAAGGTGTTGGAACAACTGACTCTTGTTGTTTCTTACCTCATTGCAAAAGGCAAAAATACCCAGGCCAAAACAGCAAGAAGAAAAAACATGAAAGAAAGACTTCTAACAGGAGTGGAGCAGTTGTTAATCATTTTGAAATTTATTGTCTTTTAGCATATATACTTTTCCATTGTTCTTTTGCTTTCTTTCTTTATTAAAACACTCTCTCTTCATCCACCTCATGTGCTCACTGCAGATGAGCACAAGTAGAAATACTGAGGACTGGAGAGCTTCGTCAATTTTCCAACTCTCATGGATTGGAATTTGGTTTATTAGTGGCCTCTGAAATTTACAGCTGTCTCTTTCATCTACCTGGAAGTAGAGTTCCATGAATGGAAGTCTGAATGTGAGAATTCTGGCTTAGTGTGGAGGTTGTTTTTTCTTCTTTTGCATGCCTCAGTCTGAAAAAGAAAAAAATCCTGGTTTTATGTATTGTATTAAAATACAAACATGCCTTTCTGCCCCATTAAGAAATATGAGGGCTACAAGGGAGTTGTTTCTTCTGTTTAGCCCAAGCTAATATTTCTCACTTTTTCTTAATCAAAAGCACTTCTGTAGTACAAATGTTGCCTGTGTAGTGTTATATTCAATTGTCTTTCATAAATTATGCTCACATCTTTGTAAGCCACACATGAATTCCTCATCTCCCATATACTTCAAAAAAAAGGGATAAAAGAGATTTACAGTTTGTGATATTACAGTTTCTTACCATGGCCTGGAAGAAGTATTTTTTAAGCTACGTGGGAAAAACCTGGCACCGCCCTCTTTTTTCCTATTGCCATTTTCAGCTTCGTCTCACATGACTCACTTTCTCTCTGACTCTGAAGCCGCCATGTTGAAGTGTTCTCATTCAGGCTTTATGGTGGAGAAAGCCCTGCTCCCTTTATGCTGCTGTCTGCGTGGAGACGAGAGGGACCCGCCAGTCCCAAAAAGCCACACCAGATGGGTTTAGCTGTGTGGCAGTCTGTGGCTGGTTTCAGCTGCCTGCAGCTCTGGGATAGTTCCCCCTCCCCCCCAGGCCAGCGACCCAAGGTCCGTCCTGCGGCGTTGGGAAAAGGGCAAAGGGGCAGATGCTCCAGCGTGTGGGGGCCCTGAGGCTCAGAGGCCCCCCCACCTTCCAGCAGGCAAGCTGGAACAAAACGGAAATTCTCGCCTTTCCACGCTGTTTAAATATGTAAATTGAGAGAAGCATTATTGGTCTAAAAGTCTGTCCATCAACTCAGGTTCAACCCACTACAGGCAGAAATAAAGAAAAACCCTTAAGGTGATACCTCACCACTTACTATCACTTCAAGTTTGAAACAGGAAAGAATTGCTCTGCACGTATTGCAAAGATCAGTGAGAGAAGATGAAAGGAAGGGGACTTTTCTCTTTAGCAGATGAAAAAGATATTCAAGACTTACTTCTTGATAAGCATTATCTTAGATCAAGTGTCTACAAAATGTCAATCACAGCCAAGATTCACTCAATCCATTGTATGGGCTGAATGATGTGGTTGAACACCTTGGAATAAACTGTTTTAATTTTGTATTTGAGTACTCCTTACTCCTACTTTGTTTGAATTGTTTTAAATACATCTGTTAAGATCTGTTTGCTTCTAGCTCCCTTTGACACAGTGCCTCTTACACTGCATAACACTAGAAATCCCAGTTATGGAACATTCTTCAGATTTTTTAATGTCTGCAAGAGCAATTTAAATTACCAAAATGTGGAGTGATTGCAGGGCAGAAGTCATTAATGAACTGGTAGCCCAGATAGACATGCACTCCTCATAAGAAGATGAAGGAAATGCGAAGGAAATTACTTGGTTTTGATTTTGGTACTTTTATTTTGTGCACAACACTGTTAAAATCCATTATGAAAACTAGATGAGTCTGGTAGTAAAAGAAGGAGAGGCTTTCCTTCCCCTGTGTATGCTGGTGAGACAGATGGCCAAAGAAGTGATGGAGTGCAACAAGTCCAGAGATACAGTACAGATCTCGAAGCTGCAATTAATGCAGAGAAAGGAACAATCTTTTGAATTGGCAGGAAGATCTGAGCCAGGCCTTCAAAAGGTCCAAAGAATAATTTTTTGGGACTAAGGGTAACTAAGTTTAAGACACTGAATCGGCAGGAAGTCAATTCTTTCTTGCAAGAACAAAGTCTGCATGGAGTATTCCAGCTCTCATTTGATAAATTTGGCTTTCAGAAGTTTAAAAACCTTTTCTTTGATATCTCAATATAACAGTTCAGGTAAAGTGAACTTAAGAGATCAGATAGCTTTTAGCAGGCACATCTTGGGTTTATTTAATATGCAGTTTACTTCCATCCACAAACAAATCCTCCAAACTTGGCTTTGATCACAGACTAGTTGTTTTCAGCCTCAGCTTGGAGTCAGACTGCGTAACTGGTGGAGCAGGAAAGCACAAGGGTCCTGCATGCTTATATACTATCTTTGTTCCTTCTGACATGGTCATAATATGCAGTTGCCTGTAGTCCAAGGCATCTGAGTCCAACAGACTAGGAGTGGTACTTTGGAGGTTGCCTGCAGGGACACACTTGAACAAGACTGCTTCACTTGTTTCGTACTAATATGAAATTAAATCACTTCTCCAGAGGCAGTTGGAGATGAACTCTAGAAGAAAAATAAAATGGTATTTGGGATGGGAAATTATGGTTTCCTCAGGACTGAATTTAAAGACAAAGACAGTGAGCAATATGATACTTAGGCACTATTTATCTAGGAAATAGACTGATGATGGGCGTGAACACCGTGGCTAAGAGTCTGAGTGTTCACAAGTGCTTCATACACAGTGATCAAGAGGGTCATGATTCCTTTGCTCAAGCACTATCTTCAGGCAAAATAAACAAGGCATCTAACCTCATCTCTAACAAAGACATTTGCTGTGTCCTTGGCAAGTGTGGTGTGTGTCACTAGTTCTTTTACTTGTGTACTCACTCACATCTGCTGGTAGGCTTAATTCTCACTTTTTAAGAATGTGATGGAAAGTTGTGTTTTAGGAGACACAATCTCCCCAAAAGGCAAGTTATTACTACACAGTATTAAAAAACTCAGCAACATTTGCATGTATTTTAAGAACGAATTGGGGTAACTTTGGTACTCAGATTACAGTACATCAAATTACCCACAGGGTTTAGGATGACCCAGCAAAGCAAAGCAATCTGGCTTTAGAACAACAGGTGATTATAAATCAAGGTATTTATACACTCATTTATGTTTGTTTACTCACAGCAAATAAATTCCTTCATTCAGCAAGTAATTCAGAACACAAAACTTTCCTTCTGCAACTTCAAAATTTATCTTTCACCAAAAACACTCTAAATTTCAACTGAAGAAATGAAACTCATAAATTACCCCTATTAACAGGAATGTCAAGAAGTCTCTCTTCCTAGCGACTTAAGTCAACATCTTAGTTTTTACACCTGAACAGTAGTAAATGACTGATTTGGATCAAATGCATTGAGACTTAAACATAACTTTGTTCTTTTAAAGAGGAGGACAGGATAACAACAAAATTATATCATGATGCAAGACATTAAACCAAAAACTACAAAATGAAATGTTTTAAGTAGAGAAAACATTTAAATTAAGTCTATCTGAAGTACCAGCTGAAGCGTAAAACTTAAGGCACCTCAGAACATGTACAGTTGAACTGAATCTCAAAGTTCATAGAATCATAGAATGGCTTAGTTTGGAAGGAACTTTAAAGATCATCTAGTTCCAATCTCCCTGCCATGGGCAGGGATGCCACTCACTGAGCCAGGTCGCCCAGTGCCCCATCCAATCTGGCTTTGAACATTTCCAGGAATGAGGCATCTGCAATATCTCTGGGCAAACCATTTCAGAGCCTCACCAGCCTCACAGTAAATAATTTCTTCCTAACATCTAATCTAAACCTGCCCTCTTTCAGTTTTGAGCCATTGCTTCTTGTCCTGTCTCTGTCTGACTGAGCAAAAAGTCCCTCTCCCTCCTTTTTATAAGCCCCCTTCAGGTACTATAAGGCTGCTATAAAGTCTCCCCAGAGCCTTCTCTTCTCCAGGCCAAACAGTCCCACCTCTCTTAGCCTCTCTTCATAGAACATGCCAACCCTCATAGAACATGCTCCAGCCCTCTGATCATCTTCATGGCCTCCTCTAGACCCACTCTAAGAGGTCCATGTCTTTTTTGTTCTGGGGACACACAAGCTGGACGCAGTGCTAAGTGTGGGGCAGAGTAGAGGGAGAGAATCATCTCCCTTGCCCTGCTGGCCACACTGCTTTTTATGCAGCCCAGGATGCAGTTGGCTTTCTGGGCTGTGAGTGATCATGTCTAGCTTTTCATCCATGATAAAACCCAAGTCCTTCTCTGCAGGGCTGCTATCTATGCCTTCTTCTCCCATCCTGTATATAATAATAACAATTGCAGATTATTTATTGGAAGCAGGACAGGAAGCAAATTATATCTACTGTAAGGAAAGCCATTTACATACTTTTAAAAATTTATTATAGTCTTAATTATAGTCTTTATTATAGTCTTATTCCTTGTAATCTTTTATGAAAAGGTTCATTATAGTGTTATTATTTTAATTTACAGTTAATAAGAATTTTAACTCAGATTCCAATAGCTGGAAATGAATAATTAAAATCTTCAACGTTTTTCATCAGAACCTCTAGAAATGTTCTAATGGTGCCTTGGATCACCCTAAAGTGAACATAAGCCAACAGCAATTTTTGCTTTTCTTATCTATTTTTCAAAAGAAAGTGTTCATCCACATGTAGTTGGATATCAGCAAGTTGATGGTCAAAGGTATTGTGTTGGTTTAGCACAGCCTGGTTTTAGTGGGCAGGAGAAAAGTTGCTCAAAACTTCTATGTCTGGCACAGAGCCAATCACTGAAGGCTCTGACGATGGGCAGGTTATTAACCCAATTAGACAAGTTGGTAATGCCTCTGTGATGACATATTTAAGAAAGGAAAAAATGCAGGAAGCTCTCTTTCTTCTCCCGAGGGGTAGTGAGGTGGCTGCCAGGGCCCATCATGGCTGGGGGCCACACAGCCAGGGCCCTCCCGGGGTCGGGACCGTGCAGTCAAGGCTGTCCTAAAGCCAGAGCTGCCCATGCAGTGCTGGTGAGGACCACATGGCTGGGGCCAGCCATGCAGTTCTGGCAAGAACAAAGTGGCCAGGGCCTGCTGTGCGGTGCTGGCAGGGACCACGTGGCCAGCAGCAAGAGACGTGGCAAGCAATTCCCCATTACAGAGCCTGGATGAGGTCAGCCTCTCAGCTGCAACTTACAGACACCAACTTTCTTCCATGTCAGAGGAGAAGCGAGGACACATGAGGGAAACCAACGTGGCAGCACTGAGGTCAGTGAAAAAAAAGAAGAGGGAGGAGGTGCTCCAAGCGCTGGAGCTGAGATTCTCCTGCAAGCCATGGTGAGGACTATAATACAACAGTTTCCCTATAATTCATGATGTGCATGGGGGGTACAGAGATCCACGTGTAGTCCATGAAGAAGAGTACTCAGGCTGGAGCACATGGCTACTGAAAAGCTGTAATGTAGTGAGGAACTTGAACAGAGAGGGATGACCCTTGCTTTTAGAGATCTAGAGAGCCCTTGCTTCCAAACTAGAACAGCTCATCCTTAGAAGACTAAACTCCATGAACTAAAATGACCCATGCTAGGCAGCTGTGGGAAAACTGCATGACCCGTGGGAGGGATTCATATTGCAGCAGGTTCGGGCAGGGCTGTTGCTTGTGGAAGTTAAAACCACACTAGAAAAGTTCGAAGAGAGCTATCTCCCCTGGGAAGGATCCCACGGCACAGCAGAAGAAACTCTTTTCCTTCAGCATACTGAAGAAAGACTTTTAAGAAGTGAAATACTGACCAAAACCCCCATGTTTTGTTTCCTTGCGTGGTTGGTGGAAAGAGGGAGGGACTGGGAAAGAAAGGTGTTCTGAAGATTTGCCTTGGTTCTCATTACTCTTTTTACTTTTAATTCTTTTAATAATAAATCTTCTTTATACTGTTTAATTTTTGAACCTGTTTTGCTCTAAAGTTTTTTTCAATGATCCTTAACTCATGAAAATGAAGTTTTTAATTCCCCCTCCTCTGCTCAGCTATAGCAGAGGAAAAGAAGTGAATAGTTTTCCATCGGTGCCTGGTGCTTAGCCAGCATCAAACCTCGACAGATATTTATTAAAGTAGAAAGAAATAATAGGTTCCCTTCTGAGAAGCAGAGCTAAATCCTGACAATGACAAGAGTGGGGTGGGGTGACCAATCTTTTTATAACTGGTAGTCAGAACTCTTGGATTTTGGAGTAGTACCTATGTGGGAATTCACAAGAGAAATTAGTTGCCAAGTAATTCATCCCCATGCCCATGTTTAATTACAGGTAACATAACAGAAGAGATTAAAAAAAGTAATACAAATACTTTACTTTTTTATTTTCACTAAGCCTCTCAACAAAGGATGAAAAGGCAGGAAGGTCAATTATCCAGTATAATTTAAAAAAAAAAATCTGAGGAAAAGGAAAACTACAAACCAGGGTGACAACATGGTACTAGAAGAGTTCTGTTTGGATTTGTGTCCTTGTAATAAAACAAATGAGTACATAAGCAAATATGCAAAACACAACAGTCATTAGTGTCATAATTACTAATTTGGGAAGGAATCTGGATCAGGTGAAATCATTACACTTCTGACTAGGAAGTTATAGTGTGGTGTTTTTACACACAAAACACACACAAAAGACTAAATTGCTAATTTTAAGTAAATTGATTAACAAATTTCCTGGAAAAGCAAGACCTCAGAAAGCTACAATGCCTGAAGCATCCAGACATTTCTAAGCAGCATTGTGCTGTCTCATGATAATACTGGTAAAGCAAACTACTATAACACACTAATATCTGTATTATAGTCCTTTATATGCAAAGTCACATTAAATTAGTGATGGCATGCTACACTTAAGTGTTTCAGAAACTCCTCTGTTAAAAAATCCTTGGTTTCCTTTATTTAAAAACTAATTCATGGACTCGACAACTGATTACACCTGTACATTAGCCTACCTTTATACAACACTACAAACAAATAGGTTGTGTGTGTGTATGTTTAGTCCCAATAAATTGGGAATTTCTGAAGTGTACAAATCTGCAATACAACTAGATTAAATACTCCTTTCTGCTAAGAAGAAAAAATACCTTGCTTTTTTCCTACCAGATTTAAATATATATACTATGTATTTACGGCCTGTTCATAGCTAAGACTTACACCAAGAAGTGACTTAAGAGATAAGGACACATAGACTTCACAAGTAAATTAATCTTTCTTCCATCTTTAAATACATTCATACACTCTCTAGGAGACATCAATTTCTTTTATTTTTCCAGCTTAGCTGGAGCCTCAGAGGAATGTTTTCACTCTGTCAGGGAGGTACATCAACAAGTCACTGGAGTTGCGCAAAAAAAAATAGTTCTGTCTACATCTGTCTTTAGGTGTAAGGCACTGAAATATCAGTTGTGACACTGTAACACTTGCTTTGAATGGTAACTGTGTAAGATATAGCTTCTTCATGGGCAGTAAAGAGCACAAAAGAAATATTTCACCCATTATTGGTGTGCATCCATTTTAGAAACAAAATGCAACTGCTATTACCATAATAGCATGGTAATGATATTATGGTAATAATAATTGGTAACATCTCTATGCAATATCCAGCTTTTCAAAAGGGAATTGAAATGCAAAAACTTGTTAGCAAAATACTATGGACAAATACTGCTGAAGAACCACCTCCATTCAGGAAGTCACAACGTGCTGCTCAAACAAGTTACCATGGAAGAGCCTCATATGGCTTTTATGTGTTTACAGGGCATTAGCTCTTCTGAAATAAATGTCTGTGAAACAGCTGTTTTATTCAATTCAGTCATCAGGGAGTGCTGCTGCCACCACTGAGAGCGCATGCATAGCACTGTACCTTCCAATGCCTAAGCTCAGCAGAAACAAGTATCACACCAGGTACAAAATTCACACCAGAAATAAGTATCCCACGGGATTTCACACCAGCAACATGACAGGGAAAATCTCCTCAGATGAAAGAAATGCACTGAAGGAGCAGTGGTGTTTTCAGGCACTCCTTACCTCGTGTGGATGGAGTTGCTTCAGCCATCTCAGATAACAAAACAACCTGGTGGACAAGCTTTCATCTGCGGAGGAAAACTATGTCGTACATGTAGACATATATATATAGACATATAGTAAATAGGTAGACAGTGAGCAATCCAAACTCGTTAGATGAGAAATAAGCCTCTGCATTTAGAAAAGCAATAGGCCTCTGCATTTCTTTCCCAAGGCCGTTTGTAAAACATCTGTGAGAAAGGGAGCTTAACTCCCAGGTGTCTGAAAAGGAGCTTGGCAGATGAAATTGTTATTGTAGCCTTCTGATACTGGACTAGAGAGCTAATTAGGATAGAGAAAACTGTGTGAAACTTTGTGTGGGAAAAGGCATTGTGAGAAAACTTACCTTATAACTTTATTTTTAGCACTGTCACTTAAGGTATAAGAATACTTGTGGATTTTCTAATAAATGGCTTAACTTAGATCATATTGATCGTGTGTGTTGTCCCGTTATTTACCCACATTCATCCATCTCTGACAAGGTACTTGGTTCTTCCCAATCCTATTAATTTTACTTTAGCTCTACCAGGTTTCTTCCTCAAGCATTCTTGTTTCCATATGGTTACTAAACATTTACAATGTTACTAAACATTTACAATTTACATTTCCAATTTTTGGACACTGAATTGAAACAAGGCATTAAAATCACCTGAAGAAAAAACTTCCGTGAATCTCCTTCTGCTCCCCTATTGAAGTTAAGCCTTTCTGAACAAAATCTAAGAAAGAACTTAGTCACCTGTTAGTTGGCAGAACTTAGTCAACTGTTAGTCAAAGGGAAGAACAAAACCTCTGCATAAAGATAGGTTAGCTTTTAAATTTTTCATTAAATATGCATTAGACAGATTTAATTTTGAATTTCTCATATTCTATTTCAGTATTCCTTAATTTACTGAAAGACAGCAAAAACAAAAGAGGTTCCAGGAATCATGCATAAATTTTTAGTCTAAATTTTATTTCCTCTCTCCTAAACTTCACCTAAATTATCATTAATGACACATAAAAGATTTATAACAGTCTACATTAGGAAATATTTCTCCTATTTGCACAACTGTCATATAATTGCCACTGTTATACAGCTGGGATAGAGGTAATTTTCTTCCCACTGACCCTTACCCATAACACATAACCCTAACCATAACCTACAGTGCCCTATTTTGGATTCAGTATGATCCTGATGTTGGTAACACACTGATGGCTCAGTTGTTGCTCAGCAGTGCTTACCCTGAGCCAGGGGCTTTTCAGGTTCCCACGCTCTGCCAGTGAGGAGCTGCACAAGGACCTGGGAGGGAAAATGGCCAGGACAACTGACCTGAACTGGCCAAAGGGATTTTCCAGACCACAGGACATCATACCCAGCACAGAAACTGGAGGGAGTTGACTGGGAGGGGCTGATTGCTGCTGGGAGATGGGCTGAGCATCAGTCAGTAGGTAGCAAGTGGTGGTACTGTGCATCACTACTTTCTCCTCAGTTTTATTTCTCTTTCTCTCTCCTTTTCATTACAGTTACTATTGGTGGTGGTGTTACTACTAATAGTATTATTCATAGTGGTATTATATTTTACTTTATTTCAACTTTTAAACTCTTATCTCAACCCATGCGTTTCACCTTTTTTCCAATTCTCCTCCCCAACCCAGTAATGAGGAGAGGGAGTGAGCTAGCAGCTGCATGGTACTTAGTGACTGGCTGGGGTTAAAACACAACTAAGTCCTTTATGAATTCATTAAGTATCACTGTATGTCTTGGCTGTTAACTTTATTGGAGCCTTCAGAAATTCTGTTTTGCAGGTCTAGATACCTATGATAGAGAGGAGAAGGTATCAATCTAACCAGGAAAACAATAAATTATTGGAAATATGGCAGGAAAATTTTTGTTTATAGTGTTTACAGCCCAACAGTTTGCAGAGGCTGGCTTGACTTGACTTAAGGACTTAATTAGAAATATTTTCTTGATGAAGCTTGGAAAGCACAGATGCAGGTGCAGGTGACATGCTGAAGATCAGTAGCTTGAATGTAGGATGTTACATAAAAGGGAACTTGGAGCTTGTAATATTCGATTGATCAGACGACAGGCTGCTAAATATAAAGAAAACTAGTGATGATGTTACAAAGAAAGATATGCTGTGAAGAAGAGCTTGACTTCGTATCATATGTGAAAAACATTCCTAGAGGCAGATCTCACTGTGTTCTTCTAGGTTTGTATATAAAAATCTTACTCTTTCCTCTTAAATTTTATGTGCTTTTCAAATGGATAGATTGAGCTATTTTCATCCATTCCCAGCAGGGTAGCTAATTTGTTAACATGGCAGGAGAGATGGAGAAAAAAATAAACAAAACCAGAAAGCCAGAAGCACTTTTTAAAATAAACAATATTTATTTGCCCTAATAATGCCAGTGTAGTTGCAATAAAATGCATTAAAAGAACTACAACAAACAGAAGAACAGATAACATGATATTCTTTTTCTCATTAAATCCTCCAGGTCACTGTGAATATTTCAGCTAGATTCTGTTCCATGTTTTACCTGGTTGTCAACTCTCTTCAAGTTAACAGCTGAGTGAGAAACCACATCTAACTATTCTCAGCCCAGACCTATAAAACAAGCAAACAGTGGTTATATTCATCTGCTTTTCCTTCTCTTAGTCTGGGACCAGCTATTCTGAAATGACAGAAGTTACAGAATCAAGGGGAGAGACCCCATCCTCACTGACAGGGGAGGAGGTCAGCAGCTAGTGCATCTGCAGAATAACATCCCAGAGAGGCCAGGAAACAGGAGATGCACAATGTTATCCTGCTCACGGGCCCTGTGCTGCTGGGAAGGTTTCCCAGATCAGGGCTCTTTCAAGATGATTTCTTTTGAAGTTTTTCATCATCTTGAAGTAGCTTCTGTTTTAGAGGACTGAAATTGAGTCTTCTTCCTCCATCACCACACTATGTTTTTTATTTAAGGAAATCAAAAGGTTTGGTGGGGTTTTTTTAATAGGAGAGCAATAGTAATAGTTAACAAAACGAAGTCTTTTCCTAGGAAGAGGATATTGTTCCAAAAAAAACCCCAACAACTTCTCCACCAAGAAACAAACTACTGCTACAATGAGTCAAGTGACTATCACCCAGGCAGAGAACCACAGAGCTGCATACGCCCCCCTTCCCCACCATCACAATTGCTTCTCAAACCACCAATCTCTTACCTTCAGCAAAAGCAAAAAACTCAGCTTTAAATTGTTGCATCACATCATCATAGCCAGAAATTTTGCTGTTAGTGGCATAAAGATGGGAGATGCATAGGCAGACCAAATGCAGGCAGAGTACAGACTGCTTCTTAATAAGTCAATGTAAAACTCTTGAGAATGGAGCTATGCAGGAGAGGCCTGCACTACTCATTGTTTTGAAGTGCATGGAGAATGGACAGCCATAGCAACCATCAAAACTGGAAAACATGCCACTTTCAAACATCCTTTTCCCCAGCTGGACCTCTACTGTGTGCTCTCACACCATCGAAGATCAAGTTTTTTTGGTGGAATACCACCTGATCTTGAAGTTACTTAACCATACTATATCCTATCAAAACTCATCTGTAATTTTTTACAGACTACGCAGCAGTTGCATAGTGATGGGATCCACTCCATATCCCTGACAAAACCAGTATTGTTTGACTGGCAGCCTTCTTAGTTTTCTGAAAGTTTTGTCTGGAAATACACCTTCCCTAACAGGGTACAGGGATGGTATATCACTGACTTCTCAGGATAACTGAAAAGGCAAGACATGATTGCAAACAAAGGAGTTCCAGCTAATGACTTTGAACATTTTTGTTTTCATAGGGTGAGAAAAGTCAGGGGAAAGTATTCGAAACAGATGGCAAGAAGTCGACATATAAGAATTTTTTATCCCAGATCTGAAATCCAACAGTGGTTCTTTTCAGATACAACTCTCTTTCTGAAGTGAAATACGCTCCTTGTAATTGATGTCAAGGACTTACTGATAAACTCAAATTAAAAACGGCTACCAAGCCGTGTGGATTCTGAAGGTGCCTCAGGCTGTTGAACAGGGACAATATAGGAAAATAACTGCAGGAAGTGTACGAGTCCTGTCTGCGAGCTGCAAATTCTGAAAATCCCACCCACAGGGAAGATGAGACATTAAGACCAAAGTTCAGCTGTGAATCCCAGAAGATCTAAGTAGTTCCATGTGAAAGAAAAATGCTTTTGGATTCTGTACTTAAACAAAAATTTTCAGTGCTACAAAATTTCCATGACAGATTTTTCCCAGCTGCCCAGATCTCAAAGCAGGAAAGACTAAAGCATACTAAGAGGCCAGCTCCCAACAGAGTCTGGAAAATCTTTGCTCAGATACAGAGAAATTATACACATAATGCATATTTTGAACCTAGAGTATCAATATAAAAGACTAAGATTCCTTCAAAATTTTTGATATTGGAATGGTGTACCCTTCAACCATCTTGGAAGATTCCCAACATGCAACCAGAATAAAATACCTCTTGATGGAAATGAAAAGCTAAAATAAACGTCTCCAGCAAATTCAAAAGTCTAAGAAACTGAGTGGAGAGCAGGT
The DNA here is from genome assembly GCA_026261815.1 of Monarcha castaneiventris obscurior. Classification (NCBI taxonomy): domain Eukaryota; kingdom Metazoa; phylum Chordata; class Aves; order Passeriformes; family Monarchidae; genus Monarcha; species Monarcha castaneiventris. Next base: position 1,578,882 of record JAMPIT010000059.1, read on the forward strand.
ACCAATTTTACCATTTAGGAAGAAAAGGAAGGCAGGTTCTGTAGAATACTTGGCTTGTTTCTTCTAGGAAAATAAGTAATGAAATGGTGCACAGAAATTATTTTGTATAGATTCAAGAGGGACTCTCTCACTGGGAGAAGAGGACAAGTGCCACTTCACTAAGTGCAGATCAGCATGGTTTTGACATGGACTAAGACGGTAAGGTTTTTAAAAACAATCCTAGGAAAAAACCTCCTTAAGGGTGAAACATGAGAGCCAAAGCCTCCTACAGACTTTAGGCTGCAGTGCAAAAAACCCACTCTTGCTCAGGAACACATGCAAAGGACATCTCCCAAATACTTCTCACTGGAGTAACTTGGAGACCTTACTCACAAACTTGCTGCAATCAAGCAGAAAAGTGTGGGAAAACTCAGGCTACTGGCTATTTTCTGAGCAGAAAATGTCTGTAAAGAAAATGATGCGGTTGTAGCAGCAGGAAAATAACTCTTCACTTAAACAATATTGCAAACTGTGCAAAGAAAGATTCTTCATAGATAGGGCTGCATGATCATCAGTGCTTCTCTCAAGCCTGACATGACTAATCCCTTCAGAAGATTTTTTTGACAAAGATTAATCACAGCCATGACAAGATCCTTAAACACAATCATACTGAAACAGACAAACAAAAAAACCCAACCGAACAAAAAAAAAAAAAAGAAAAAATACATCAAAAAGATTCAGTTTTAGATTCCTAATCCTGAATGGCTAAATACTGAAGGCCATGTAGTCCACCACGTGCACTTTGTTATAGTACTTTGAAGATAAAGAATAAAGAAACTTCTAAAAATACCTTGAGAGGTAAAAAAATTACAATTATTACAATTTTTTTAGGGAAGCTGGAAGTCTCATGGATGTGTAACATTCACAAGTCAAAAGTTCTGTTCCTTGGTATACGGCACTGATGCCCTTTACATTTTCATCTGACTGATTGTGGGAGGCCTTCATATTGTGTGAAATATCAAAGGTCAGATTTTTCTCCTTGTTCTCTCCTGTGCACTCTTCGTTAACTCCAAGATCTTTTCCAAATCACGTTTTAAATTGGTAATACCTGATGAATTTAACCAAATACCTAGAGTTTACCTTTTTTTTAGCTTTTTTTTTTTTTTCAAAGCAGAAAAACGGATATGGATATTTCCTCTCTGGGGGGGTGAATTGTGCAGATCTGCAGGTCAATTAAGCATGTATTAGTCTCACTCAAGCCATCAGGCACTTGAGAACACACTCAAGAAATAACCACAAGCCTCTGTTCAGCGGAGTTGGGGCACTGTTACTTTATTTCTGCTGACTTGCCTGTGTCCTTAGGCAACTGGAGATCCTTGCAGGATGAAAGCTCAATACCCCTAGGGAAGCAAACATTTTCATCTCTTTTTGTCAAAGGACAAAATAACCCAATGGCTAAGCAACAGGAACTTAGAAAAAAGGAGGAGAGTAACTTTTTGCTCTGCAGAGGACTTTCTACACCCGTACAAGCACATAGAAAAAACAGATTTGCAGAGATGTTTATGGGAGAGATTCAGGTTGCCTATTCCCAGGCATACAGTGCTTTTTGGTACTACCTAGAGCATCCCAGATAGCCACATGGGCTGGCAAATATGTGTGACACAAGACTTCCTGGGCATCTGTACCCCTCCAGAGTGGCAGCCATAGGCCACACAGGCTGCTCCATAGCACCTGAGGTAACATCAGGTATCTTAAACAGCTGGGGTCTGAATTTTTGCAGCCTGGTGCTGACAGAGCCATATGGGATTCCTGAATGACATGCAGATTCTACCTTAAAACAAAGAGAGAAGCATCTCAGACAGGTATAAGAATAACCTCATCTGAGTGGGAATCTTGCTACAGCTAACCACAGAATCATAGAAACATTTAGGTTGAAAAAGACTTCTAAGGTCATTGAGTCCAACCATTAACCTAACACTGCCAAGCCCCCCACTAAACCATGTCCCTAAGTGCCAAATCTACACACTCCTTAAATATCTCCAGGGATGGTGACTCAACTCCTTGTGCAGTCTGCTCCAGTGTTTTGCAGCGCTTTCGGTGAAGAAATGTTTCCTAATATGCAATCTGAACCTCCCCTGATGCAACTTGGAGCCATTTCCTCCTGTCCTGTCACTGCTTACCTGGCTACGCCCTCCTTTCAGGCAGTTGTAGAAAGCAATAAAGTCCCCCTAAGCCTCCTTTTCTCCAGGCTAACCACCTCCATCTCCTTCAACTGTTCCTCATCCAACTTGTGCTGGAGATCCTTCACCAGATTTGTTTCCCCTTCTCTGAACACACTCCAGCACTTCAATGTCTTTCTTGTAGTGAGGGGCAAAAACTGAGCATAGGATTCAAGGTGAAGCCTCACCAGTGCTGACTATAGGAGGACAGAACTTCCCTAGTCCTGCTAGCAGAGCCAAATGCATTGCATGGGCATGTGTTTGATTTGGTCCTCTCCTGGCACCTACCTCAACCATAGTATCTAAGTGTGTGGGAATCTCTAGAGCTCTACTAAAGGTAAGTGCCCCTGGTTTCTGCCTTAAAAATCATATAGGTTCACCTAAAAATGCAGCTGAGTGAGAGGGGGTAATAGCAGTACTTCCTTTGGATAGATATCCACTGTGGGACACAGCTACTATCAAACCCAGGGTTTGGAAGAACTTACACTCCCTTTGTTCTCATGATCACTTACCCTCTGAAGCCTGACAAACCTCCACTTCTTGCCCAAGCAAAGCTGCAGCCCTGGGCAGAAGCTCTCCTGCTGGCTAGGCTGTGCAGCCTGCTCCCCAGGCAAGTGTGAAGGTTACAGGGAGAACTAAACCTGGGTCTCTCACATCCCTTAACTTGCAATTTTTTTAACAAAAAGTATGGCCTTTACTTCCTCCCCTATTGTTTAAAAAAAAAAAGAGTTGAGGGAGGAGAGGGAAGCACCTGCATCTTGTTCAGGAGAATGCTTTTTGCCTGTGTTTCTCAAGTGACATTTGCCAAGGAGCACCATTTCTAAATCGAGATCAGGCTTGGTCATGAACTAGGCAAGGAGTAGCTCCCTTTGGTCAAGCCTCTGCACAAACCCAGAATAACAACTTCCCACTTACAGAGAATACAAAGAGCAAACTCTGAAATACAAACAGGATATTCCTTGTAAGAAAGGGAGATTGTCACAATCGTATTTTGTGATTCAAATAGAACACAGATGCATAGATGGTTTCTGTGTGACTTTTACTGGAAGCTTTGAAAACAGCTAACTGGGCTAGGTGTCTATCTCATGTAAATGATTCTAAAATTTATCCAATACCTATCTGCATCTTTCAGCAATTAAATCAGTTATTCAGTCTGTCTCTATTTATTTAAAGAGAAGGAGTAAGAACATAATTATGTGTGCCTGTGTTACTGAAGTGATCCAAGGATAAATATATTAAAGATTAAAAAAAGCTATATAAAAAGCTATAATATGAATTGTAGGTGAAATTTATTTCCCTGTAGAGGATAATCACTCTATTAAGAAATATGATTACTTAATAATAATGTTAGAAACTCAGTTTTAATTGTTAACACTTTCAATCAGTAATTGGCTAAATTAGTCAAGATTCATTAAATCTCTGATAGAAGTTTCGCCACTGAAAATACCAACTAAGTTCTTACTGGAAATACTCTTCACATGTAACAAGAACTTTATACCATCAGTAATAAAATAAAACATTTAAGTCCTAGCTTCAAACCACCAGTCAAAGAAAAAGCATGAAATGGGAAGGACTGCTATGATCACCCTTCAAAAAGTGCCACTTGTGCTCACTAACCTCTCCTCCTGAATTTACAAGAATTTATTACACAGGAGCACCAGCCGCTCCACCCAGGCATCTTTGCTGTCATCTTCATGTCAGTCCCTGACTGGAAACTGCCCAGCCCTTGCTTTCCTACAAGCTCACTGGGCCCAGCTGAGCTAAACCAACTTTGACCAATCTTGGTTTAATACAGCAGAGTAATAATTTAAATACTGTTATCACTGTGCTCCAAGAAGCTTATGGAGAAAGACTGACAGTTTACAGCTCACCTGAGTGCATGGATTTTTTTTCTCTTGTGTGTTGAGGAGAGATCCAAAAAGTGAAGTCATTTGGAATGCCTTTGCGCCATCTGAAAATAAACCTCTGCTCTCTCTGAAAATAAACCTGCATCTTTTCAGGTATTGAAGTAAAAAAGCAGACAGAGTGCTAAGAATTAGATAAGACAGACTAAGTGCACATACAGTGGAGAGAGTCAGATTTTAAGGGTTCTGGATGAAATGTATTTAGGTGAGAACATGTAAATACTGTGGCTCTTAAGAGCTAAATTTTATCTGATAAAAGCCTAATGTGGCCCTAGGGTGTAACGTACGCCAAAATTCCCTCCCTCCCACCTCCATGCCACTGTTCATTAAGACAGAATAATTGAACTAAAACAAATTTATTAAAAATTAAAATAAAATCAAACCAAGCTTTGTTATAAAATTGGATAAAGACTCTAGTACCATTCTTTTTTATGACTAAAACCACAAATGAGAAACCCAACTATGCAGGCAATTAACATCCTTCAAGTGTAGAATCAAATGCTTAACAGTACTGTAAGCAATAGAAGAAAAAAGACCTTATAAGCAGATGAAATAGAACTGCAAGGAATCTGACACTATAAATGATACTAACATGCTTTTAAGAATAAGTAAGGCTAGAATACATCTCTTGATCGAATTGCAATACAAGTAGAACAAAAATAAATGCCTTGAAAGACAAAATTTGCTAGTAAAGGGATAAAGAAGTCCCTGTGTTGCTTGTAACACATTACTGAAAAACTAACTCCAACTAACAATAGCATGTGATTTGTTACATGAACTGTAAACCCTGCAGAAGGCTCACCAATGCTTCAAAGGACTGATAAATCAAACTCTGAGTTGCAGATGAAAAATATATGCAAAGTGTCCTAGCCTTTGTTACCAGCACTTCTATAACTTATGTACATAGTCATAAGAAACAACTCAAATGCACAGCTGGTACTCTACTTTTTGTCTTGGACTAAGAAATAATGCAAAATGCCTTTGGATAGACCTATAAACAGGAAATAACATAAAAGTCAGTCTAGAAACCCTGTGTAGCTTAAAGAAACTGTATATGTGTGGAGAGAAGATATACCTATTTGGATAATCGTAACACATAGAGCAGTCTACCTTATTTAAGGTGCTATGAAGATAATGGGTGATCTGAGCATCTCAGCACAGAGCAAGGAAGATGAGAGTTGAAAGAACTTAGAACTCATTGAGGACCAAATTCTCAACTACCTATTCACTACAGCAAGGACAAGTTGGCCACTATTATGCTTACTTGGTGTCCAGTGCCTTCAGTCTGGCCTTGTACTGCAGTGTAAACATAACCTTAAACTCTACAGAAAACCTTATTTTGAGGTCTGAGCTTTGGCACCTGTGACAGCTGTTATCACTGACAAAACACTCAAGATAGTAATGCCACTGGCCAACAGAGACTGGAGGGGCTGCCTCTGCCTCCTGCAAGGCCGGCCTGAGCCCAGCAGTGTAGGTATCAGGCATTTTCTGCAAAGCTAAAATTGGAGCCTCATCTCCCAGACTCCAGAAAAAAGTGATCCCAGACGTTCCCTTTCTAGCCTGTTTCTAGAAGGTATTAATGAACAGCATCCCTTCCTTTCTTCAGGTGAAGCCTACAGTTTCCCAGTGGCAGAGAGGTGGGCAGAGAGCCAGCAGTGAGCTCCTTTCTCAGCTGAAAAGCAATAAGCAACAGCTTGGGTCAGCCTAAGAAATGCAGCTCCTATCTCAGCTAGGTTTTCTCAATCTCAGCTTGATTGTGTCCAAACTGGACTTAATTGTGAAGAAGGATTCACTGCTAAAGAGCTCCCAAGTTTATAGACTCAGCTTAGGGTTCCACAGTCCTACATCTGGGGTTTCACTTTGAGTAAAGAGTGATTGAGGATCAAACCTGAGCTCTGACATAACACACAAACAGCTTTCTCTCAGCTGTGAGTCATCCCCAAAAGACAGTTCCCTGAAGGCACAAATAGCTGTAGTACAGCAGTACAGTTCCTTTGCAAGGGAGCGCAGGCAATCACTCCACTGGCTCTTGGAGAGCGCCACATTAGAGAGCCTACCTTAGAGAGTCCTGCTGCAGAATGCAGAATTTCTTCAAGCTTATTCCTAAGGAGATGATTATGGCACAAAAATATGTGCCTTTACGCTCCAGGGAATCTGGCATAAACCAATTTCAGAGGAAGGCAGGAGCTAGTCCATTATATCTCAGCTCCCAACACAACAGAACATGCTTTCTTTCATGGGTGTGGGGAAAGCAAAGAGTGTGGAAGCAAAAAAAGCAAGAATTGCAAGTCACCAGGGACCATAAACAGAAGACAATATGCCCTGGGACAAGCCCTCCCCACATGACTATAGGCATTGATTATTGTCTGCAATTCTGGGAACATCCATCTGTGAAACATGTTTTTTAACAATTTGCTCTATAGAAGCCACAGTCACAAGAAGTATGTAATTTAGAAGTTTTTACACTACCCTCTGTGGCACAAATGAGAAACCACTTAATGTAATAGAAAAAACATGCCAGCTCTTACTGAAGCCTGTCATTTGCCTCCAATTAGGTTGCAGGGGAATCAGATGAAGTAGAAACAGGAGCACACTGTTGGGGTCACTGAGTCAGCTGGTGAACCAGAGAGCCCTAAAGTGGCAGAGGCGTGCTGGTGGAAAAACTCAGATGTTTGAGATATCATTATTATCTCTGTAAAAGTCAAGGAAAAGCCTCTCCCACAAAGCCTTGCAGAGGAAATGTAACCTTACACAACCTCCAGACTCTCTGACAGGAAAACTACCTCTCCCAGCAGCCTGTGCAGCTGCTTACCTGACGTGGTTCCCCTCTCCACCCCTTCCCTCTGCTCATCAGCTCCCTTCCCTGGTCCCCCTCTGTACCGCCCCTGTGCCCTCAGATTACTGGCTGTAGAACCCTATGTAAACGCGACCTCGACCACCTTGTGCTCTCTTGGCTTCCTCATCTCCGTGGAAGATGAAATAAACCTGTATCAGGATTATGTCACGTTGATTTGCCCATTGCATTTTAAGTGGTGACAAATTTAATTATTCGTCTTGTTTTCCTAATTAGTAAATGGATTTATATAATTGGAGTTTACTTACCTGTTTGTTCACACCCTGTTCCAGTAAAATTTACCTACCTGCTTGTTTGAATTATATCCAAGTTAAAATTCCCTAAATGATGTTCCTGCTCTAAAGTTTACACTGTTCCACACTGTTCAGATAACTTACCTACCTGTATAAGTTCCTAAAATCTTAAAGATTTTATTTATTGGGAGTTTTATATAGTTTCGTAAATGCAAATGGACTTGGGACCCTGAGTCTAAGATGAGTTTTTTAAGTGCCACGAGCTATTTTTGGACCGTTGCCGTTGCTCCTGCAAGTCATCTCCATGGAAACCTGGAATATTAATAAGGACCCTTTCCCGTCTTGCCACTGAATGACATCACCCCTGGACAAGTTTAATACCATTGGCAGAAGGGAGTGACCTCACCAGGAAGAACAACCAATCCGGGAGGACCATGCGGGCGGACTTGTGGGCGGCAACGGGTGGAGACTGTATGTTCTAAAAAGGACTGGAGCTCAGGAGCACCTGCTTTTTGCCTTGGGACTAGCCTATGTCAAGCCCGTTGCTGGACAAGGCCTCTATCCCTAATAGGGACATTATAACTTTTCTGACTTCAGAACAGCTGGAGTCAAACCGGAGGCGCAAGCTCCTCTTTTCGAGGGCTCGCAGCCGAACCGGCTTGAAGGGTTTCCAATCCCTGCAACCTGGGAATTTTATTTTACTATTTGATACCTCTCACTACCTTTTGTCTTCTCTACTTCAAGTGCCTAATTTTTGTGGATCCCACATTTTAAGTTTATAATTATCAGATGTTCTTCTTCTAAGTTTTTGTTAAATAAATCTTTTTATCGTTTTTATATAAAATCAAGAGTCAGTCTCTTCCTGACACCTGGCCATGGAACTTGCCATGCAGGAGCCCTCCTTGACTCTCTATCTCTGGTAATATTGAGCTATTGAGCTATCTGGCTTGGGTGTGGGGGTGTGTGATACCAGTGCCAACAGCAGCGTAGGGCAGAAGGAGAAGCTTGCTAGCAGCCAGTCTGCACCTGAATCATCTCCCTCCTGAGGCGATGTGGGGAACACAGCAGCTATCTCCCTATTGGCCTTAAACACCCCCCAATTAACCTTTACAGCACACCAGTAAAAACCACAGTTTTTTCTCTTTTCTGACTGAGGCCCAATTTCTATCATGAGTATTCAAACCAAGCTATTCTTACTCCTCAAACAGTAGAAGTGAACTCAGCCGGAAAGTGTGAAATATGTATATCCTTGTTATTTCCTTCTCTGAGTGCAATAACAAACACCGTTTCCTCCTTTCTATTCTTATTTACCCCCTTATTTCATTTATCTTCTGTGTGCTTCTCTGTTGGTGGGTTTCACATCAAGTTTCCCTTTTCCTTCTTTCTACTATTGCTTTTCACCTCTCATTATTCATATGTCTCCTGAGGTCAAAAAAGAAAGAAAATTCTCATGTTAGAAAATGCCACGATTTCAACCTTTGTTCTGTTAAATTACTATCATCTTTCCCTCTCTCCACATTTCTCAGTCTTGACTCAGGGATCTATCATTTTGCATAGTATCCAGTCCAGGCCTATCACATTGCACAGACCTTTTGCAGCATGACCTTCCTTTTTGGGTCTTCTTAATATTAATGACTTACATCCAGTGACCTGTGAAGGCACTGATCCATCCTCTTATTGTTCTCTGATTATTCAGCTACTTTCCACCCTGCAGATAGCTCTTTACCACTGATTTAAAGCAAAATGTTAGTGTATCTAACACCCATTACTCCAGTGGTTCATATTTTATGGTTTGACTCACTTTTCGAACTGTTCTGTGATGGTAATTGTCATTCTTTTATCTTCACTCTGTGGGTGTTCCCCAGAACTCTTTTGTCACTTCCCCACTCTTTTTCTCTTCAACCTTGGCAACCAGCATTTTTATCTCCATTCACAGCACATTATAATTTGTCAGATGACAAACCATTGTATTCCTCTTGTCATTTTTTCTCCTTGTATATCTTTGATTTTATCTTTGCTTTTTTTTTTCCTTGTTTTTCCATGGATGAAAAAAATGGCTACCATAATTTTATTTATGTTAAAGCATATATTTTCATAGCATATTGCCATATGGCACAGAGAAAACAGATCTACCTCTGGCAAGGCAGCTCAGGACCTGGGAGAACAGTAGATGTGTAAATGCAGCTATATTGTTCCTGATACCCAGCTTAGTTTATTAACGGCAAACTGCAAGCCTACAAATTGTTGCACTATATATGGGTATATGAGAAATGTAAATGTAAGATGTAGATATCTTGTTCCAGGCTTCTCACATCCCTCATCTGGCTCATGTTTCATCACTGGTGACAGCTATAGGTACCATATCTACTTAAACTGCTACTAAGGTGATTGATGTAGGGCAATGGAACAGAAAATCTCACTATTCCTGGATTACATACTTCCCACAGGCCTCAAACAAGTGATTTACTTGAGGGACCATGTTGTGGTCTCTCATTTTTGGTGAGAGATTCACATTAGCTAGAATGTTAGTAAGTAAGGATGAGATCATGAACAGTTTAAACATCAGACTGCTGGTAAGACCCAGGTAAACTATTGCGGTCATTCCTAACTTGAGCTTTCTCCAGTGAGAATTAATCCCTGTTCCATTTGGTAGTTAAGGAGACCACACTTTTCAGGCTGATTTCATGCTTTGTTACTTGCTAACAAAGTAACTTGCTGTTTGTAGAGTCTGATCTCACATCTTTAGCTATGCCATACTAGCAATACCAGCTTCCTTTCAGGTTTGCCTTGTTCCTTTTTTAACCATTGTCCAAAACATGTGTAATCTTTTCAGTACAGTATTTTTGCCTTCCTGTTTACCTTTTTCACACTTGTTCTTGGTCGGTTTGTAATGATTAATTATTCCCATGCCATTTGAAATAATTTCCCAAGGGCAAAAACTAGCTCAGAGAAACAGCAGGAGTTTCATCAGGAGTTTTTATTTAACTAATGCTAAAAATGATTGTGTGAATTTTTTTCTGTTTATGTTTAGAGTACTAATAATAGAGTACTCATAATTCAGCTAATTCTTAAAACAAGATTAAATTGCTACAGATTATTATCTGTTGTTATTTACAGACAAAATATCATATGCAGAAATATCAGCTACACTTAGAAGTCATTTAAAACATTTATTATTTACATTATGCACCTGTATACACGTACAATTAATAGTACACTGACAGCCAACAGAGCTAATGACTCTGAGTGTTAATTAACAGTTTTAATTGATATAGATACAATTTTCATTGGTAGAAACTCAGAATCAAAACTCAAATTTGTGTGATTGTGGAATACACAGTGAATGTTGTTTTGCATAATGTTTTCAAGGAAGAAACAACATTTTCTGTGATTCCTACATAATCCAGTTCTTTTGTGTGTAAAATTTTCATTGCCACATGGATTGAAACTATCCTACATTGCAAGGAGAAAAAACAAAAGTAGTGGAACAAAAGCAAAATCTACATGGAATAAAAAGAACATCATCCTTAAACATAATTTTAGTATAAAAGAAAGGTCTGACAAAGAAAAGTTAATTCCAAAAAACAATTCTGGTTTTTTTCAGGATGGCAGGACTGAACTAAGTACAATATAGAGTTCTAGGTTTCTTGACATTAACTCTGCCTCATAGCTGGCCAATACATCCTTACAGAGTCAGCCAACTTTCTTCCCATTCTTCCCATTCTTCCTTCACTGTTCTCTCTGTAAAATAGGGGTAATGCTAATTACTTATCTAATAGAGCTAATAGGGATGCTGACAATATTCTGAACCAAGCACTATATTAAGTACTATAATCAGTACAACTGCCAATCTCTCCACTAAGAATTTTTCTGTGCCTTTTCAGAAAAACAGATGTCTGTCGGATCATATACACAATGCATATACATCACATGAAAGTCATGGCAGGCTGGGAAAGTGTCCACTGACTGGAAAGGAAAAAACATTACACATAAACCCACATAAAGGAGGACCCAGAGAACTATAGGCTGGTCAGTCAGTGTAAGGCAAGAGCACAGAGCAGACCCTCCTGGAAATTACTCTAAGGCACATGGAAAACAGGGATTGGTGACAGCCAACGTGCCTTCACTAAGGGCAAGTCATGGCTGGCAAATTTTGTGACCTTCTACAATGGGATTACAGTATTGGTGGATAAGGGGGAGTGACTGATACAATCTACCTGGAGTTGTGCAAAGCGTTCAATACTGTCGCACACAATATCATTGCCTCTAAAACGGAGAGACAAGGATCTGACAGGTGGAGCACTCAGTGGATAAGGAGTTACCTAGATCCTCACACTCAAAAGAATTCCTGTCAACGACTCCATGTCTGGGTGGAAAGCAGTAATGAGTGCTGTCCCTCGGGGTCCATATTGGGACCAGTATTTTTTAACGTCTTTTTCAGGGATATGGCCAGTGGGATTGAGGGCACCCTCAGAAAGTTTGCTGGTGACACTAAACTGAGTAGTCTGGTTGATACTCCAGAGGGAAGGGATACCATCCAGAAGGACCTTGACAGGCTTGAGAGGTGGGCCTGTGAAACCTCATGAAGTTCAACAAGGTCAAGTGTAAACTCCTGCATCTGGGCCCGGGCAATCCCAGGCTGGGCAATGAGAGAACTGAGAGTGGCCCTGTGGAGAAGGACTTCGGGGAGCAAGCAGATGAGAAATTGAACATGAGCCAGCAATGTGCACTAACAGCCCGAAAATCTAACTGCATTCTGGGCTGCATTAAAAGCAGTGTGACCAGCAAGTCGAGGGATTTGGTTCTGCTCCTCTACTCTGCTTTGCTGAGACCCTACCCAGAGTGCTGCATCCAGCTCTGAGGTCCTGTCGTGGGTTCATCAGAAATTGACAGACAGCCCTCTAAGCCAATGTGCGTCTCTAAATTTTACATATTTAACCCTGAGGGAAGGCGGGATTTTGGGGACAGTCTCCCATCTGAGGTGAGTGCACGGCTGGGGCAGGGGGGGATGGACCCCCTTTTCCCGGCCTGTGGGCCTGGGTTCAGGGTGCCCCTGCCCCTGCCCTCCTACCCTCCTTTCCCCAGTGAGGAGGGGGGAGCAAAGTTCGGGGGGACCCCGCCTCCTGTTCCGGCTTGGTGCGGGGACGGGAGACACGGAAGGCTGCCCCCCCGTCCAGCCATGCGGCCCATGGGGCCAGAGACGGCTGCCCCTGCCCCCCCCCCCTCAGGCTCCTGCCCCTTTTCCTGGTGAGAAAGGGGAGGGGGGCACCTGGCCTGTGAGGCTGGGGGGGGGGCACCCCTGCCCCTGGCACTCTGCCTTTTGGCCCCTGGGGATTTTTGCTGCAGCACGGACTGAGATTTATGGGAGGGGAGCTATTCCCCTGAGCCGCGGGGGTGGCTGCCGGCCCCAGGGCTGAGGTCATCCGAGGTAGAGCCTTCAAGCAGCCAGTAGACTTCATGGCAAACTGAGGAAAGACACCTTCTCTCCACACGGTGCAGTGCGGCAGCAGAGGCAGAGGGAACACCCTACATCATGGCGGCTTCAAAGCCAAGGAGAAGGTGGGGTCACGTGAGACAGAGCTGCTCGAGCAGCGCTGTGTGTAGCTCGCGCGGAAAGCTTAAAATCCCTTGCCTTGCTGTGGTATGGACTATTAATATTACAAACTGTTTCATCTCTAATTCATGTTAAATGGGGGGATAGGCATTTTTTTAAATGGCTTGTAAAAGGATGGAGTGCCAAGGCCAGGATCAAAACCTGGTGGCGAAGAGAAGCCTTGTGTTCAAGCCGAGGAGAGAATGATTCATCCTTAAATACCCCATGTAAAAGCCTGTTGTTTTTAGCAGCCGTGAAAGCTGTAAAAGGGCTTATGGAAAAGAGATGTGTTACACTGCAGCAGAGATTGTTAATTGTAAACAAATTTGCAAAAAGTGGCAGTTTGGAAAACCACGCAAGAAAAGGGGAACCCCTTTCTCCCCCTTTCCTAGGACTGTGACCCTGATTTTGGGAAAGGGGAAAAGTGGGGGAAGCTCTGAAAGTTTCTTCTGTTGTTTTTGACCATCTGGGTGTTCATTAAACCTTTTTTTTTCCTTTCTTTCAAGTTGTGTGCCTGCTTTGCTTTCCTCCTAATGGCTTATCTCACTGAAAGGACATTGGTGGGAGGGCTAGTGCCCACAGTTAACCCTTAAACCACTACACAAATTGATGTTTCCGCCTGGTTTCCAAACCGAACCCGCTACAGGTACCCAGCACAGGAAAGACATGGACCTGTTTGGGCAAATCCAGAGAAAGGCTGGAGCATCTCTCCTATAAAGACAGGCTGAGACAGTTGGGCTGTTCAGCCTGGAGAAGAGATGGCTCCAGGGAGACCTTATAACACTTTTGAGTACCTAAAGGGAGCCTACAAGAAAAATGGGAAAGGACTCTTTATCATAAAGTGTTGTAGTGACAGGACAAGGAGAAATGGCTCTAAAGTGGGAGATTAGATGTTAGGAAGAAGTGGGAGATTAGATGTTAGGAAGAAATTCTTTACAGTGAGGGTGGTGAGGCACTGCACACGTTGTCTAGAGAAGCTGTGGATGTACCATCCCTGTTAGTGTTCAAGGCCGGGTTGGACTGGGCGCTGAACAACCTGGTCTAGGGTAAAGTGTGTCTGCCCATAGCACTAGAAGTAGCAGACCATTGAAACTAGAGGGTCTTTAAGGTCCCTTCCACCCCAAACCACTTTATTATTCTATTCTGTGCTTCTAATTACTCCAGAGGGGGAAAAGAGTCCCTTAAATGTGCAAACAACACAGATAATATGTTTACTGAAAGTTACATGTTGCAGGCACGTTGCCTTCTTCAGAGACATGAAAATCTTGTTTAGAAAGTTGAAAAATTCAGTTTTACTGCAGACTAAAGTACATAGGCCTTTTTATTAATGTTACAAAAGCATTATGAGAAGTGTTTTGAATTAATTTTCTTCTAAAGTGCTACAAGTCAAAGTCTGCTGGCCTGCAGCAGTTGGTCAAACACACTTGTTCCCTTTTATTAAGAGCTATATAGAGCTATAAAGTTGTGAAACATTAAAAAGAGTAGAATTCACTTCTTGTTTTGGGGATTGCAAATGGGAAGACACTTTCTTATATTCAAAGAGAAGCAGGTAATCTCTTCCATGCCCCAGATACCACAGGAATGTCATCTGAAGCCCACCCCCCTGCTCTAGTCTTGAAGGCAGCAACTAAGGCAGTCCTTACAGCATGCAAATAACAGGAAAAAGACAACAATTCCTAGAAAGGCAGCAGATTCTTAATTTAAAATTCTTTTTTAGAAACTTCAATCGATGTTGAGCTAACTGATTTATTTTAAAGAGTTTTTTACTTCCTCCTCTGCAAATTCTACTTAATTGCTGCAATATGTTCTTTACATGCATGTGGGCAAGAAGGGAGAGGAGATCAACTAAAGAAATTATCTTTTTTCATTTTTAAGGTTTTTAAGCAAATTTCACAAGAAAGTAAATAATCCACAAATCATTTGCTAAGAACTAGCTAGATGGAAGCAGGCAAGTGCTTACTAGCTTTACGATATTTTCATTCTGTGGAAAAACAGTGAGGATGTGAATGTTTACCACGATGGAAGGAATGAGTAGTTATTTTTACATCCAGACATCTAGGAACAGTTAGATAGGCTCTGTAATATGTAGTGGCAAAGATAGCTTCCTTAATCTAGTATATCTATTCAAATCAGATTATATTCTGCACAGCAAATTCCCTTGACTCCTTCAGAAAATGTACAGAAACACTAATGAGCCAAGATATTCAGAGATCTGGTTAATTAGTTTGAAAGACCTAATTTTGGAGACCTATTACCCATAAAAGGTGATACTAAACAGATTTCATAGTGTACAAATGGATAATTGCAGGGATGATAAGACTGCTGTTATAAAGTCCTAATATCAGAGAGATTTTTCTTCATTGCTTTACCCAGTAGCTGAATCATTCTCCTCAGACTGAATATTTCTGAAGCAATGTGTCAGGTGAGCAATAACAAGCCAGATATCAGGTCTTTCAGCTGTGCCGTTTGCTTCCTGATAGATGATCATCAGCAGAACAAGACAGGGAATAAATGCACATTTGCATTGTTCAGCATACCTTATGCTGATTTGGCTGCATATTTTAACTGCAATATATAAGGCTTGCTCACGACAGAGACTCTAATCTCACAAATATCCATGGGACTCTGAGCAAAATAGAAATCAAGTAAGTTCTTGAAGAGAATTTTGCAGGCAATAGACACAGATATAGCAATAACAGCATTTCCATATAAAAATAAAACCTGAGAAAACATCACCCTTCTCCACAACCTCTCTTTCATCCTTTTGTTTCCTAGCTGCTTAAACATAAGCAATGTTTTTAATTCCAGCAGATTAGTCTTTCACAATGTAAAATGAATGGAATCCTGCTATTTTCTGGCAACCAGATATATAAGAGTGTATTTTTCTCAGTCCCAGTTTAGAAAATTTGCAATAAACAGAAGATTCAGTGACACAACATTGTGGTACATAGCAGATGAGTGCTACAGGGTAGCTAACTGCAGTGTCATCTCTGGCAATATGTCTTCATAGCTGCTCGTTTTAGTTCACCCAATAATCACTCATCTGCGTCATGAAAGTTATTAAGAATGTTTCATAGGATTATACAGAAACAATTTAGCTTTGATTTCATCCAGCCTAAATATTTGTGTAGGATTTCTTGTGCTAATATACAGTGCTTTGATGCACTCATTTATGATGTATTACAGTCACGTTTTTTGCTCTTAGCACAAGCTTTGATGGGAAGGGTTATTTGACCCCTGCCTTCCCACTCTGCTGTAATGTTTCTTCTCAAAGGAATTAACTTTATAGTCATGCTATTTTGTATGCAAATGATGATAGTATCCATAAAAGGTAGCAATTCTACTTGCTTACCCTGAAAGAGTGTTCTAACTTTATTTTTTATTTTATTTTAATAAAGTTTTTAAAAATTATATAGCCAGGAGAGAAAGATGCTAGTGTTTTGCAGAAGTTCCTATTGTGAAATGGAACAAACGCTGGAAAATCTTGTTTCTTTATCCTTTACAGCAGTTAATCCAACCGGTGACATACCAAATTGTCATTTTTCTGTGCCAGCAGGAGAAGTTCAATTCCCAAGACCATCAGTCATCTGCAGCTACTGATTCTTAGAGACCTGTTGGAGGTTAAGATTTTTCCTTTTTTTTTTACTTTCTCTCATGGAATTTTGTTCCATTTGTGGGTAAGAGACAATAACAACCGGTACTAAGACAGAGTCTAAAGATGTAGCTGAGGGGGAGGGGGAGAAGTGTATCTGGCTGCATTCTCACAATTGGGGGGCTTTCTCTTGGGAAGGGCAGGGATACTGTGAGATTGTGGCTGCGTGGTGAAGGGCTGGGCTTAGCTCCTAGCTCTCTCTCGAAGGGGAGATGGGCTGCTGTAGTTGCGGGAACAACTTGCCAGCACTGCAAGGTTCAGTCTCCTGTTGTCTCCTCCTACCATGAGTGAAACTCTGCTTGTAAGAGCAGCCATTGAACTAGGACCTTATTAACACCCTATCTCACTGAAATGGACGCTCACCATCTGCTGGGGTGCCTCAGGGGAAATGCTGGGACCCCAAGCCCCTCCCCTCTCCGAGGGAGCCTCTCCTGGCCGCCTTTGGGAGCCGGCTGCAGCTGCCCAGCCCCGCAGATTCTCTGCCACTGCTCCCGGTCTTTTGCTACACTGTAACCCTCCATCCCTGCCTGCCGGGACAGCCCACGGCTCCTCCTACAATTGCGGAGTTTCATTAGCTACTCCGAGGTCTGCTCATCCCTGCCATTCCAACTTGCTGCTACAGCTCATTTCGCCATCTGGAGAGGCCCCAGGATCAGCTGACCCCCGTGAGTTTGCAAAGGAAGCCCCTTTTCTATTTCTCGTGCCGGCTGCGCCGCCATTGTTCACATGAAGAAGCAACTGAGCTCGCGCCACAGCGCCCCCTGCAGCCGCGGGGGAATCATCGCACCTGCCCTGCCCGGCCGGGAGCCACCAGCGCCCCTGCCGGCTGTGAGCGGAACTGCAGCAAAGGGGAAAGGGCCCGACCGCCAGGAGAGGCTGTCACTGGGCTTCTGGTTTGGTTTGTTTGATGCCTTGATGTGGCTGAAAACAGGGGCTAGACAAAGATAAGAGAATAAAAGTAGGTGTTTATTTGAAGGGCCTTCAAAGGTACACCCTGGGCAGTCAAAAAGGCTACACCCAAGATGGACGCTGGGTTACGGGTTCTTCACACTTTTGTAAGTTTGGTCTATTTGCATATCAGGGTTAATTGTCCAATTATAATTACAGTTAATGATGTAATTACCCCAGGTTTGCCCCTCCTTTTCAAAGGCTTTTAGTTTACACATTTTGGGGCCTGGGACAATCAAGGTGTCCTTGAAGAGCAAACCTAGAGAGGATTTGTTATGTCTAATCAGCATGAGAGAACAGTAGTTAATGGGCCACAGGAAACTTAAGAGTTACACACTAGGCAGTACAGGATTTGAAAAATATAAAAGTTAAAACCTAAGGCATCATGTTGTTACTGCCGTTGTTGTTATTTGTTTGCCTTGTTATACATATAGATATATATAGATATATGTATATACACACACCAGTAAAGAACTGTTATTCCTTTTCCCATATCTTTGCCTGAAAGCCCCTTAATTTCAAAGTTATAATAATTCAGAGGGAAGGGGTCATATTTTTCATTCCGAGGGAGGTTCCTGCCTTCCTTGGCAGACGCCTGTCTTTCAAACCAAGACAAGACCCATGCTGTACTATGTTAGGGTGTATAAACAGGGCAGTTCATTTACTCATGAATTTGCCACAAAGCTGATTTACACCTTACAGAATAGCACCTTTAAGAGAAGAAATATTTTAAATTGAACAAGAGACAGGTAAGAACTATCCACAACTACTTTTACTCTTGCTTTAAAACTCAAAACATTTTTATGTCCAAATGCATTATTGCAATTGCCTTACTTGTTCAACATGCTTTGGCCATAAATACATAGCACATTTAGAAGTACATAGATGGAAAAGTGCTGCCATCCAGAATTGTCAGTTAAGAATTGGTTTTTTGCTTAGTAAAGAAGAAAAGAGGAACTCTAGGATAAGTAAGAGACATACATATTAAGGAGTTCAAAGCAGCTTTTTTCTTTATTATAGTGTTCTCTGTGATGGTGTATTTGTTTGCTGGGGGATTTTCTGGGTGGATTTTTTTTCATT
Organism: Monarcha castaneiventris obscurior; assembly: GCA_026261815.1. Classification (NCBI taxonomy): domain Eukaryota; kingdom Metazoa; phylum Chordata; class Aves; order Passeriformes; family Monarchidae; genus Monarcha; species Monarcha castaneiventris. The sequence goes on from JAMPIT010000059.1 coordinate 1,597,344, forward strand.
CCTTAAAACCAAAATGAAAGTAACGGATCTTTTGTACAATACGAGTTTTCTACAATAATTATTAATATTTGTGGAGCATATTGACAAAAAGAAAAATAATTTTTATAAAATAACAAAATAAAAAAGTAATTGAAGATACAAAATCCCATCAGCAACATTCACAGGATCACAGAATCAACTAGGTTGGAAAAGACCTCTGTGATCATTGAGTCCAAGCTATGACTGAACACCATCTTTTCAACTAGACCACAGCACTAAATGCCACGCCCTGTTTTTTCTTGAACACCTCCAGGGATGGTGAATCCACCACCTCCCTGGACAGCCCATTCCAATGCCCAATCACTCCTTCTGTGAAGAGCTTCTTCCTAATGTCCAACCTAAACCTCCCCGGCGCAGCTCAAGACTGTGTTCTCTCGTTCTGTCACTGGCTGCCTGGGAGAAGAGACAGACCCCCTCCTGGCTACACCCTCCTCTCATGCAGTTATAGTGAGTGATAAGGTCTCCTCTGAGCCTTCTTTTCTCCACGCTAAACACCCCCAGCTCCCTCAACCACCCCTCATAGGACTTACCCTCTTGACCCTTCATCAGCTCTGCTGCCCTTCTGTGGACATGCTCCAGCATCTCAACATCCTTCCTAAATTGAGGGGCCCAGAACTGGACGGAGTCCTCAAGGTACGGCCTCACCAGTGCTCAGTACAGGGGAAGAATGGCTTCTCTGGTCTTACTGGCCACACTATTCCTGATACAGGCCAGGATGCCATTTGCCTTCTTGGCCACCAGCGCCACACTGCTGGCTCATATTCAGTCTGCTGTCAATCAGTACCCCCAGGTCCATTTCTGCCCACTCTGTCCCTAGCCTGTAGTGCTGCAGGGGGTGGTTGTGACCAAAGTGTAGGACCCAGAACTTGGTCTCTTAAACCTCATATTGTTGGATTTAGCCCATCGATCCAGCTTTTCCAGGTCCCTCTGCAGAGCTCTCCTACCCTCCAGCAGATTGACATTCACACCCAACTTGGTGTCATCTGCAAATTAGCAAATGGTGGACATGATTCCCTCATTCAGATCATCAGTAAAAATATTAAACAGGACTGGGCCGAACACAGATCCCTAGGAGACCCCACTAGTCTGGCCACCATCTGGATGCAGCACCATTCACCACCACTCTCTGGGCCTGGCCATCCAGCCAGTTCTTAACTCAGTGAAGGGTGCACCTTTCCAAGCCATGGACTGCCAGCTTTTCCACGAGTGTGCTGTGGGAGACAGTGTCAAAGGCTTTGCTGAAGTCCAGGTAGACAACATCCACAGCCTTCCCTGCATCCACTAGGCAGGTCACCTGGTCATAAAAGGAGATCAGGTTGATCAGGAAGGACCTGCCCCTCCTAAACCCATGCTGGCTGGGCCTGATCTCCAGGCCATCCTGTAGGTCCCATGTGATCACCCTCAAGATGATCTGTTCCATAACCTTCCTGGACACCAAAGTCAGGCTGATAGGCCTGTAGTTTCCTGGCCCTGCTTATGGCCTTTCTTATGAATGGGCATCACACTGGCCAGCTTCCAGTCATCTGGGACCTCCCTGGTTAGCCAGGACTGACAATAAATGATGGAGAGTGGCTTGGAGAGCTCTTCCAGCAGCTCCCTCAACACCCTAGGATGGATCCCATCTGGTCCCACAGACTTGTGAGCATCTGAGTGGCTCAGCAGGTCACTAACTGCTTCCTTCTGGATTACAGGGGATCTATTCTGATCCCTATTCCTGTCTACTAGCTCAGGAGGCCAGTTGTCCTGAGGACAGCCTGTCTTATTGTTAAAAGCTGAGGTAAAGAAGGTGGTAAGTACCTCAGCCTTTTCCTCATCTTTGATAACTATATTCCCCAACACTTCCAATAAAGAATGGAGGTTTTCCTTGTCCCTCCTTTTGCTATTAATGTATTTATAAAATAATTTTTTATTATCCTCTACAAAAGTGGACAGATTAAGCTGTAATTGAGCTTTCACCTCTCTGATTTTCTTTCTGCATGACCTAACAACAACTTAAATACTTCCTGAGTTGCTTGCCCTTTTTTCTAGAAGTGATACAACCTGTTTTTTTCCCTGAGTTCCTGCAAAATCTCCTTGTCCAGCCAGGCTAGTCATTTTCCCTGCCAGCTCATCTTTTGGCACAGAGGGAGAGTCTCCTCCTGCACCTTCAAGATTTCTTTCTTGAAGTATATTCATCCTTCCTGAACTTCTTTGTTTTTAAGAGCTGTTTCCCAAGGTACTCTCTGAATCAGCCCCTTGCTCTCCTGATAAGAGGTTCGAAGCAAAAAATAGAGGAGTAGGTTGCAATTTCAATCAATGTGGTAGTTACCATTGCAAAAGATAATAGTTTTATATTTAAATGTATTAAAGATATACAGTTATGTAAATGCGTGTTTTGGAGTTAAAAATGGAAGAGGTCAGAACCTAATTTGAATGAAATCATCTACACAGGACAGTGTCACTTCAGTAATTCATGGTCCCCCTGTGATTAGCTGATTGCATTCATCTCCATGAATGCAAAACTTGATGCTACCAGTCAAAGCAACATTCTGGCCTCATAATTTCTTATTTTATCATGGCTTTTCATGCTATGAATTTGCTTAAAATTCTGTTCTCTGAAGCTTAAATCAGTGTGAATGAATAGATAATCCTAAATTTTCTTTGCACATAGTTTTCTAAAAGAGGATCTTAAAATAACTGAGTAGTGGTTTCAATAGATGGGGTTTGATTTCAATACCTCTATTTGTTTTAACCATGTATACAGTCAAGAAGTCTTTATAGAAACTGACTTGCCTAACACAGAAGAATCTTCCTCTGCATAGAGATATATAGATAGCTAAGATGCTACATCAAAAATACTAAGTGCTGAACCAAGAAATGCTTCAACAGTCCAGTGTTATGTTAACATCCACCTCACTTTTCAGCACAACTTGCTATCTTCCAGAGCAAATCTGCTGGCAACTTCTCATTGAAGAGGAATAAATCATTTCCCTCAATTTCATTTGATTGTTTCACTCAATTTGCTATCAAGCAGTACTGAGTCACTTTTAGCTCTGTAACTAAACAGTGAACTTCATGCACTTCCTCTGACTTCTGCAACCTCACAGCTCCAAGCACCTTCTCCCAGAAAAATCTGGGTTTCTTAGCCAGCCTTCCTCTAATCTCCCTTGCTTGCTACTTATCCAAGTGCTTCCTTGTGGAATCATTTTGTCAGGCCCTTCCAGGTTTCCCAGAAGGATGATTTATAAATCCTTAAAAGCCTTCTCCGGGGCAGCCTCCCATCCCCACAGCCACTGGCCAGGGAGATGGGCCAGTCCAGGTAAGACTCATGAATCTGTCTCCTTCAAGGCACAAAAGCCAATGCTTTAAGCTCTGACAGCAGACTGCATTTGACCATCAACTAGCCTACACTGTTTGTTTCCAAATCTAAAGCAAATAAAATAGAAGATCCAGACCAAGTTCCCTCCTCCTAAGCTCTTCTCATTTTAACACCCCCACACACTTCACTGTCTCCTATACATCCCTAGAAAAAGTATTTCCATATTTTTCAATTTTCTGTACATTTCTCTACTCTTCTCAATGTGACAGACTCACCAAGGACTTTTTCTCATCAGACACACCCAGGTGCCAATATCAGAGGAGGAATCTCTCCCTCCAAAAATATTGCCTGGTGCCACCAAAGATAGATAACTAAGTGACTATCTCACTAGTACAGAGATTATGTTTAAAAAAATGCAAGGAAGTTTAAAAAAATGTCACAAACAAATCCCTAATCAACCAAATAAACCCACCAAAAAAAAAAAAAAGCAAACAAAAACTCCAAACACACACCAAAAAAACTCCAAGCATACTAAAACTGAAAGAACCAAAAAAACAACCAGGTGCTATCATGTGAGAGTTGTACACTCTTATTTAAATTCAGCTCAGTACTATCATGCTTTTCTGATGTCTTGGTGCTTTTCAGTGTCCAACCAGAGAGCTGAGAATTTCCTCCAGGAGAAAATGTCCTCAGCTGACATGAAAGCAGCATCTGTGACCCTAATCTATGAGAGAGCATTGTCAACTGACAAACTTGAGAATTATAGGCAGCTGCTTCCATGGACTTTATGCCTTTCTGCAATTGAACAGAAAAAATTGAAAGAATTGAAAATTTTAAGCGTGGAATTTATGACAACCTCTCCTGGGGGCCTTGCCAGTTCTTCTGCCCATAGTCAACCTGTTAGCAACTATCAAATCAGATTGAAATTAAATAAAAGGCATGCAAATGTGCTGAACTACAAAGAATAACAGTGCTGAGTAAATATGCTTCCATTGAGGTATTTTTTACTCAGATAGAATCCAGAACCCCAACTCAAACATTTTCATTCCAACCAATCACCTTGTGACTAAATCCTTAAATATTTGCATTTTAAATATACATTTATATTAATTACCTGATTTGGATCAAGATAGTACATGAACACTTGCCACTTAATTTTTTATTAGAGGACTTTTTATTTCAAATGAAGTGTTGGCTCCTTTTTCACTGTGGTAGCTTTACAGTCTTTCCACTGAAATCTCCATATAGCAGACAATTATCACTAATGGAAATAATACCAAAACTAAAATTAGTGCCTCATTATTCAGAAAGCTTTTAATATTCTTCCCTGTGCTGCAGTAAATTGAGTTGTGGAATGATTAGTTTATTTTGTGGAATATCAGAGCTAATTATTGCTTCACTGTACAAGAGGTATTAAATTATACATGGATTTTAGCCTTTAGAAATACTTTAGTTTGTGGCGTCCTTCCCACTCCACTAACTTGTGCTAGGCTACAATGCTTTTAGGCATAGGCTTCCTTAAAAATGGTGTGTTTTTCCAGGCACAAATATTGTAATAGTGATAAATCTATATGTTGGTTTAGGTTTTGGGATTTTTAATTACTGTAGAATTGCTTCTGAAAGGAGTGTACAAAATATAGCCTTCTGGACTGAATGTGTCACTCCTAAAGCTCAAAATTATTGAAGTTTATTAGTAGTCTTCAGCCAAACTGTTTCATCATCCTAAACTCTCTAGTTACCCTTGCATTTTTCTTGTTCATAACCCCAGGATTTGAATATTGCAAGTTATACTGCAAAATAGAGTAAGAGCCAAAAATGAAAATTTTTGTATGTAGGAAAGCAGAAATCAAAGACAGCATACAAATCTTTATATTGCTGTCATCTATAAGAAGTCATATGAGACATAAGGAAGATTCCTAGCTATTTTTTGTACTTGCAATGTTTTATAACTCAGGCTCCATCACTGAGGAAGAGGACATGATCTCAGGTTAATAATTAAGAGTTTAAAAAAAACCAAAGACTAGCACATTCTCTTTACACACACATTTCAGAGCAAAGAGGTACACTGGGATGATACTTCATTTTCTCTTCAGCATCAATGTAATGACAATTATTTTAGCAGCAGTAAACACCTGGATGCTGCAGTAAGACAAAGAAATAGTCCTACCTTCACACAGCAAAAACCTATAGAGTAATTATGTGCTAGCCCTAGAGACAGGAGGATAAATTATCCTTGTATGACAATGGTCCCAGGGTTTGCCATGGAAGAGAAGGGGAGAATTCTTTCGCTTCATTACAAGATATTTTAAGGAAAAATTTGTTCTGCAAAAGACAAGGCAAGTAAAAGCCCAGGGACAAGAAATTGGTTTTCCTTTGACCTTTGTCACAAAGTCTCTGGAAAAAAGTCCTCATAATGACCTCATAAAAATTGGGGGATGAAGGGGATGGAATACAACCCTTGTTTTGGTATCTTCTTGAAAATTCATCACAGATTCTTGTAAATTATTATGTTTTAACACCCCAGATGCACACAGATAATGTATGTTCTGTTGTAAACAATACATTATAGATACTTTCAAGATATGAGATAAAAATATTTAGACCACAGTACCTCTAATTCACTCTATTAACTATTAACTCTAATAGTTAAAATTTAAAAAAAAAAGAGAAAAACATCATGTGACCTCTGGAATAAAGCAACAGATCAGAATTAATTTGCTGTTCATAAATACAGAATCATACAATGTAGGATTACAAGGAGGAAGGAGGAAGTCTTTCCTTTCACCTTTCAAATTCTAAGAACCCAATAAACAAACTGTACCGAAGTGGCACTGTCTTATAAATCAGCCCCCTACTACAAGCTGCTGCAAGTCTTGTTTGGGTTTCTTTTTCCCATACCCATTTATCCCAAAGCTAAAACAGTACATAAAACCAGGAATTATGTTGTTTTTTGAGGACCATATCCATTCTTGCCAGAAACCAGACTGAGAAAATGCACTAGGTTATCTAAGCTATCAGAAGTTTTGAAAATGTAAAGGTTTAGAGATAATTAGACATCTGTATCTGATTGGTCCCAAAAATGTCAGTCTAACATACTTCCCTTGGCAGCATGAACTCCCTGCTCTTCCTAAGAAAATGCATTTTTTAAATCCTCTATTTTAAAATGTACATTTTGAACGGAATACATATATGTTCATCCCAAAAGGCCCTTTACAAACTAAATCCAATACTGTATTCAACTAAAACATTACATATAGTCCCATTAACTAGAATGAAATAAATTGATGTGAACACAGACAATTTTGTCACATTTTTGACTGTTTTGTTTTTTTGTTATGCAGGACATTTGAATTTCCACAATCTAGTCCAACAGACTAAAACTGAATTAGGATTCAACCTATGTCTGAATTATGATGATGAAACATGTGGAGGCTTCTATGATTTTGTACTTGTTTCTCTTCTTAAAAAAAAAAATCATACCAACCAAAACAAATAAATTTGAGATTGAGGAATATATTAGGTAAATAAATTGCATTTATTTTCCCTGCCTCTCCTCGCATTGAATCATAAAATATGAACTCAATTACTCACCACCACCTGAAATCAACTTTTCATGCTGAGATCCCTGAAGTAATATGAAATCTGCTTCACTGTAACATCTGTGGTTCCAACATGTCCACGTAACTGAAAGCACAAAGTACCAGATTAGACTGAACAGCCCAGAACTGACACCACAGTGAGTAAATAAGTTTCTAGAATAAAGAGCCTATTTACACGGTTTACCCACATTTGGTGGCTTGAATATTACAGTTTTGCTGAATAAAAGTAGCTGGACATTTTAGTCTTAGCCAAAACCAGAGCTGAAGTACAAAAATACTGTTTTCAAATACTGAAAGAAACATGTTGACAAGTTATTAGTTTCTGTCCTTATGTCCAGACAGGTCTGGAAACAATAATTTAAATCACACTATCTATTTTTCCACAATGACAAATAATCACTTGGTAATATAATGTGTGGCCGTATCAAACTATGTTTTAAAAAGTCACACTACTGCAATTCTCTAGCTGGAAACTGAGAAACACTTGGATTTGTTTGCAGTCACAATCTTTTAGCTCTCCTTCACCTTTTTTTACTTCCCTAGACTAAACCAGCTGTACTATTTCCATCTCATCTCATGAGTCAGGGTCTTGGTGATTGTCACAGCTGGAGTTCCAGACTGAACAAGACCTTCTAGAGTGTGGCAGATACCCAGTATTTCAGTTAGGGTGCCCCAGTACTCTGTATACACACTTTTTCATGTCTCTTTTAAACCTAGATGTTTCATTCCTTGTACACTACCAGCAAAGGTGACAGCATACATTTCCATAAGAGCCTGTTGCATCCCTCTCTGCCAGGTATGCAGAACACTATAGGAAGTGCATGCTTCAACAAAGACAAAACAAGCTGACTGTCACATGGATGCCCTTATTCTCATCTATAGCCACTATTACAAGTATGAAGCTGTAACGTTGTTTATACTTGCCTTTTTTAAAAATTCTTCTTCAAGAGGAGATGCTTCAGTCCCTTCATCATCTTTGTGGCACTTCACTGGACACTCTCCAGTATGTCCATGTCTCCTTTGTACTGGAGAGCCCAGAACTGGACACAGCACTCTACATGTGGCCTCACCAGTGCAGAGCAGAGGAAGAGAATAACATCCTTTGACCTGCAGGCAGCACCCACCTTGGTTCAGGCCAGGACACCCTTGGCCTCTGTTGCTGCAAGAGTGCATTTCTGCATGGTAGGCTCATTAAATTACATTTAATTATTGTAATTCCCCAATATCTTTACTCCATTGAAAAATCATGAAAAGTTGCAGACTAGTGAATTTCTACTTAGCAGAAAAAGCCTTTCTTAGAGTAGGCAGAGAACCTAAAGTATCATGGGGGTCGTCCATGAGTTGGAGCTACATCCTGCTTAGCAATATTTTAGCTTGGATTAAAAACATATTGAGATTCATAATTTGTCCTTTACTTCATTTGTGGATGTTAGACTTTTATAGATGCATTTAATTGTCAAATCCCATTCCAAAATAATTAGTTCTGACAAATTTTAGTTTGCTCATTAATCTTATCTGAAGAATTTCTTCCATGTAAATAAAGAAAGAGGCTTATTTTTTTAGAATTTTCAATGGTGTATTACAGATAACCTTTATAAAATCATTGTGGCCATTTAGGAATATTGAGGACATTATTCATTCTGTAATATAGTTTAATAAGGAATTGCTACTTAATGGAAGCTTAAATGCTCTTTGGTAACCTATTTTGATGACTCAGAAGTAAATGACCTCTTGTGAAACATCTCTGATGTAGTGTTCCATGGTCTGTTGTTATATCTAATGATTTAGAGTCTAATGGAATGTAGTTCCAGTAACTTTCAGATTGAAAATCTCAGACAATCCCTAAAAAGGAGGTGATGCAAAGGTTTTAAGTGCCCAGATCTATAATCTTCCTGTGAGTGGAATATATTTCTATATATTTCCACCAGCCTTATTAGGAAAAAATTATGAAGGTGAAATTTTACTATTGTATAAACATTTATTAAGACATCTGCCCACCACAGTTTGGAATTTCTAAAAAAAAAAAAGGAAAAATTTCATTTTCTAAAGCAGATAAATAAAGGCAATATAAAAATTTGAGTTCAGTTACTAGCTTGAAGAAATAACTCAATCATTCTATTCAGTGGTATTTCATTGATTCAGATCTTCTGGCCTCCACCTCCTGTAGCAAACAAAAAACTTGCAATAGGGATAACCAGAGACTCAAGACCTTCTGGAGACCTTTGCACACAAGACATGCCCTTTGGTACAACGGTGAAGGTACTTATTTAATATTTATTTAATCTTTATTATACTGGATTGAATAGGTGAAGACGCTACTTCAGCATTCTACAGCTACAGGAAAAAATGATTAGCCATTGAATGTATTGTTAGTATTGCTTAATTGTCTTATTTTAAGTTCTGGGTGTCTGCATATTTTGCTTGACTACTAAATTAGTAATTAAATTAAATGAAATAAACTACTAAAGTAATTAAAAGTAATTAAAATGACTAAGTAAGTTTGTCTAGATTGGGAGGAGTTGTCAACTCCCTCAAGGGCAAGGAGGCCCTGCAGAGATCTCAACAAATCAGAAGACTGGACAATCAGCAGCTCTATGAAGTTCAACAAGGGAAGGTGCTGGATTCTACACCTGGGATGGGGCAACCCTAGTTGTGTGCATAGACTGGGGAGCAAGGGGCTGGAGAGCAGTCCTGCAGGAAGGGACCTGGGGGTCCTGGTCAACAGAAAGTTGAATGTGAGTCAGCAGCGCATGGGCAGGCAGAAGGGCCAAGTGTGTCCTGGGGGGCATCAGGCACAGCATCACCAGCCAACCAAGGGAGGCAATTGTCCTGCTCTGCTCTGCTCTGCTCTGCTCTGCTCTGCTCTGCTCTGCTCTGCACTGGGGTGGCCTCACCTGGAGTCCTGGGGACAGTATCAGGCACCACAACATAAGAATAAAGCTATTAGGTAATGTCCACAGGAGTGCTGTGAACGTGGTGAAGGACATTGAGGGGAAGCTGTGTAAGGAGCAACTGAGGTCACTTGTTCTGTTCAGCCTGGAAGAGACTGAGGGGAGACCTCATTGCAGTCTATAACTTCCTTGTGAGGGAAAGAGGAGGGGCAGGTACTGATCTTCTCTTTGGTGATCAGTGACAGGACCCAAGGGAATTGTGTGAAGCTGTGTTAGAAGAGGTTTAGCTGGGATATCAGGAGAAAGTTTTCACCCAGAGGGTGGCTGGACACTGGAACAGGCTCTCCAGAAAAGTGGTCACAGCACCAAGCCTGACAGAGCTCAAGAAGTGTTTGGACAACACTCTCAGACGCATGGTGTGATTTTTGGGGTGTCCTGTGTAGGGCCAGGAGTTGGACTCAACCATCCTCATGGGTGCCTTCCAATTCAGAATATTCTATGATTCTATGAAAATGAAAAATAATTGGATTTATGTTTGGTGGATTTGAATCCTGAGTCTTTATGTACTAAAGCTAAAAAAAGAATAGCAAAGTGTTTAGGCTAAAGATTGGTTCTAATGATAAAGTTCAAATGGTACTGCAGACTTCTTGAAAGTCTGTGGATTTAAGCATTTTTGGTCAGATATCAACTCTATGAACCATTTTGTGCAACATTTTCCTTTAATCAAGGCGGGGGTTGTTACTAAGAATCTCTACTGTTTTGCAAAAAGATGCATGACAACAGCTAATTTATGAAATAGTTTGATTGTGTAATCTAGTCTCATGGTTAACATTCAGTAACACTACTGGGACAACAGAAATTTTTGACATAAAAACTTTATTCTTTTTTAGTACCACTAGCAGTGAAGGCAACAATAGTGGAAAACAAAGTGTTTAAGACCTTAGTCCCTGCACAAAGTCATGCTGTGTGACACAACATACCTGTCTGTGTCAAAGTGAACCATGCTTTGAGAGAGCAGGCCCCTTTTACAGATGCCCCGGAGGGGAATTACACATAATGTTATTTTTTTTTATTTACCAATAGAACATCATGCGCACTTTGTACAACAGTTTATCTTAGGCCTGACAAGGCTAATTAAATTTTTGTGATTTGACCTTTATTTACCACAACATTTTCTCTTTTATTTAGGCTAAGAATCATCTGGCTCAACAGTTCTTTATAGATTAAGATCTCATTCTGGAAATTTATAGATAACTTAATAAAACAAGCTGTGATCCTTGTTGAGAGTTTAGTTTATCCTAAGTAGCAGTTGGCACATGGCTTCAATGGATAAGAGAGATATCTGTGTTTTGAAACTACCTCATCCACTAGTTAGAAAGTTACTTAACCTGCTTTCCTGCAGCTCCCTATTTGCACAGGCAACAGGACAGAGAAGATGAATCACATTCCCTACAGGCTTGCCAACATGACCAGAAAATATCCTTCCTTTCCAGACAGAATATTTCGGACAAAGCAGAACCTCTCTTTGCTGCAAGAAGTCCATCCTGAACAAAGGTTTGCATATTTAGCTTTAAAGTAGTGTAAACAAAGGGGCTAGTTGTGACTTAAGAGCTTTATGTACAGCAGAGAATGACATCAGTTACAGAAATGTTATCGCACAGGCATCTTTGAGTTTCACTTCTGCACCAAAGGGTTAATAACTTGGATTTTTTTGCTATTGCTGAAACCTCATACAATAACTCAAGAAAATAATCCATAAATAAATTGAAAAGGAATTGTTACCAGTGCAGGGTTTATAGATCTTCTGTGTTTAGAATGGTTTATTTTTATGACAGTTACATCCTGCACATGGCCTAGGAGGATATCTGCAGAGGTCAGTCACAGTAGATGTTAGAGATAAAAATGGATCAGCATGCACAGTTCTGACACAGGAACAGAAGGGAAAAAATCTGGGAACTTAGGGAGCCTTGAAGCTCAGATCGAAGTAGACTGAGAGTAGGCTTTGTTTGGAATCACTGATATGGAATATCCTAAAACTGTAACAATTCAATTTATAATGTTTTCCTCCATGTTATAGAGAATGGGGATCACTAGGTCCATGTGATTGTGACAATGAGATACCTGGCCTCTCTCTTACGGTTTTCAACCATCTGAACAACAAAAGTAGGGTGGGCATTAGACATCCTGTGGCACAAATGACTTCTGCTTTTATCTGGCAGAAGATGTAAACAGCACAGAGCTCACAGAAGGCAAGGCTGGGATATATTAAGCACTAAATTGTTTTGGCAACAGAAAGTTGCCAGAGATCATAGGATCTTACTGTTGTAGATAAAAAACCCAAGTCTATCTTGTAGCTTTGGCTATGCATTCTCAAGCACACAGTCTAGCATGAGATGGGAACTATAAATTTTCATAATCTTATGATGATTTCCGTTGCATAGCATCCTTGAGAATTTTTTAATTTTTTTATATCATATTATTATAATATATATTATAATATAATATATATTATTTAAATAATAAAATACTATTTTATTTTCTTCTCCTTCAAGACAATAGTATATTCCCTGCACATAGACAACCCAGCACTTTGGTCCCAGATGCGTGTCACTTTCTCTGGGGTCTAACTCCTGTGCTTTCTCCTGTTTTCAGTAACTGCTGAAATTTGTCCATCCTTCACTGTGTTGTTGTGGACACTGTTTGGGGATGGGGAGAAAAAACTGAACTTTTTAAGCCTTCTGTATTTAGAATGGTTTATTTTTAATGACACCTACATCCTGTATATAAGAAAGAGGATAGATCAGAGATAAAAATGGATCATTATTTTCCACACAGATACTGGAAGTTAAACTGCCTCTTTCCTACTCTTGTCATAACCTGGTTTACAAATGGAGAATATTAGATCAGTTTCTGTAGGAACACCACATGGATTCCTAGTAATCATTACCTTCCGGAATTTTATATAGAGATTAAAAGCTTGTTGACCAGCTTTCAAATAATAAACTAAAATTCATCCTTTCCTTTTTGCTATCTGAAATAGCCCTCTTTTCTACTTCTTGAAGTATTCCTACACATTAGAAATTGAAAGATGTTATAAAGTGTACATTGAAATAATCAGAAATTTGGATAAATTTATCAAAGTATAATTGTGACTGAAAAATATTGTAGTATTTTCATATACTTTATCTTGTGCTAAAACAGTGTTCTAGGCAATGTACCCACAAATGGGTATGATGGTGATTTGACTAGAAAAATTCTTTCTTTGGTCACAAAATATCTAGCTTTGAACTAATGCACATATAATTTTCCTTTTCAAATTAGAATGGTCTGAGGAAAAAACAAACCAACAGCAACCAAAATAAACCCCAAAAGAAAAAAAGCCAACCAAAAAAAAGGTTTATTTTCCCCTTTATTTTGTGGACAAATAGATACATGCTTTTTAAATCCTTATGGCTTCATTTCACATGCCTTGCACAATCAAGGCAGCCAGAACCATATCTTTGAATACAGAGATACAAGCAACAGGGCAGCACATACATGTTGTCGTGGGTTGGTCCGAAATTGACAGACAGCCATCTACACGAATCACGCGTCCCTAAATTTTACATTTGGAGTTCCCGTTCGGGGAGGGTGCGGGAATGGGAGGTGGCAGGGGTGGCGTGCGGTGAGGTCGCGGCCCGTGGGGCCGGCCAAAGCTTCTTGTGGCTCAAGGGGGACAGCTCCCCTCCCAACAATCTGAGTCCGTGCTGCAGCAGAAATCCCCAGGGGCAGAAGGCAGAGCAGCAGCGGCAGCAGCAGGGGCAGGGGTGCCCCCCACCCCCAGCCTCACAAGCCAGGCGATGGGCCTTCTCACGGGGAAAAGGGGGCAGGAGGCCGAGGTGGGGGGGGCCAGGGGCGGCCGGCGCCGGTCCCACGGGCCGCGACTGCACCACACGCCACCCCCGCCACCTCCCGTTTCTGCACCCTCCCGGAACAGGAACTCCAAATGTAAAATTTAGGGAAGCGTGATTCGTTTAGAGGGCTGTCTGTCAATTTCGGACCAACCCACGACACATGTCTTCAAAGGTTCTGCTCCTGAGTTAGCCAGTGCCCCACAGGTGGCAATAGTGTCATCTAAAACATCCATAGCACAAGCTTACGTCCTGTTCAGCCGCTCAAAACAGTGCTCTGCCAGCAGATAGCCCTCCTAACACAATTACCCTTAAACACCACCTTATATACTCCACCAAGAGCAAGACTGAAGCGAAGAGCAGGTGTTAAATGGCTGATTTAGCTAAATTCTCCAGCTGGGAGTATCTGTGCTGAAACTACTAAATGGCTTTGATCATCTTTTCTACACCATGTCAAATTTAAGAGACGTGAGAGTGTACTGCAAATTAAACACAGGGAAAGTCCCAAATCTATTAACTCCTTCTCTTTCAGCTGACTGCCGCAGTGCTGTGCTACCCAGCTCGCTGTCCTGAGCACCGGGCAATGTTCCACCTGCCCCAGGTGGGAGGGCGGAAGCTGACTGCGGCACAGGAGGGCAGGCGAAGCACCGGCTTGGGTTTGCCTTGCCCACTGATGGCAAGGTGCGTGAAGGAGGTAGGAATGAGGTGGAGGGGCTTATTTGTCAGGGAAGGGAAGGGTTTATTGGAGAACACAAAAACCCATGAAGAAAGACGAGAGAATGAGGCTGGAGTGGGATTTTATACTCCTTCATAATGGGCATGAAGAACACATAATAACCAGTAAAATATCAGTTGGGGGTGTTACAAGGGTGGGGAGAAGGGATTAGCGTGAATGGGAGAAGGAGTAGGGGGAAGAGGAGTAACGGGGGCCAATCAACTACCGAGTAACATAGAACTTTCTGGAGAAATAACCAAATATGAAACATAAGGGGAGAGGAGGGCAGCAGCCAATGGTCAGTATGCTTTACACAGCCTTTTGGGTGCTCACTGTACCCTCAAGCCCTTGGGCTGTGAAGGCATCAAACCAATGGACCTTTTGGTCTGCTTGGTACAGCTCACCATGGCTCTGGCCGTGGCTCACTGCAACAGCTGACAAGTATTTGAACCTAATAGTTCCTTACTCAGGAACTCAGACAAATGTTGAAAGCTATTTACACATTCATTCAAAATCTTATGCACTAAAAGAAAATATGATTTATTCTATTAGCTGAAGCTGCCAGAAGAAGAACATCCACAGGAGAACAGAAACTCCTTTCATTGCCTCCGTTAGCCATCTGGCAACATGTACATGCTCAGTCTGAGACAAAAGAAGAGTTGGGGAGACCACTACCCAAATGCTTAACAAGCCCCAGGGGCTGAGGAGTGCGGCCACATCTGTTCTGCTCATCTTCTTGGAATCTTCTCTCTGTACCACTGCTGAAACAGCAGAGAGGTGTTACAGAAATCACATGTGCCTGAGCAGAGAAAGACAAGAGTTTAAGGGACTGAGGAGGGGGAGAGCAGCGGGATCTGTAATGGAGGAGGACTGAGACCCCAAAGGAGTCAACATGGTTTTATGAAACCGAGTTGAATCAAAAGCCTGGTGCCACCCCAGCTTTGGCTAAACCTTGTGAGGCAGAAAATTAGCCCTCTGAGCACTCACCACTTATTGTTATTGACATTTCAGCTGCAAAATACTTCCAGTGCTGAAGATGGGGATGAGGTTCCCTCATGCTTCATTCATGAAGCTTCTTCACCTGCCATTCCTCCTTGTATAAACTCGAAATCACTAAATTAGATTGTTCCTTTTGTTTTGCTTAGTATCATTATTATCATTTGCCTCCCTAATTAATATTCCTGTGCTGAAATGGATGGTGACATTCCTGAATAAATCAGCAGAAAATACCACCCTGCTTCACAGCTGCATTTAGATCACATTTCTGAGTTTATGAGTGTGGGTGACTTGGAGAACTATAAAGAACAGTTTAATTGTTTTCAAATTTTAAAATAATGGGAACTTGAATCATCCCTCCCTAAACTGCCTTTTTGCCATTTCTTCTTTTTTTCCTAACAAATCTGCCAAGTATTTCAATGCTGTAATTTGTTACAAAACAATAAAATGTAATTAAATGACCATAAGCTTTTTCAGTAAAACAAAATCTTGCTCCAGAATTAAAGCTGTGGTGTTTGATTTGATCCTTCAATATGCATGTGCACATCCTTTTGTGCACTGCCAAAACAAGCATGCATGCAGAATATCATGTGTTGCCAAGCAGAGCACATCATAATGCGAGCCTCTATCAAGAAAATCAACACTTCAGAGGTGTCTTTCTTAAAAATACTGTGTTGCTCAGGTATTGTTCAAAAAACAATGTAGCTAGCATCATGATTGAACAAATGTCTCCCCAGCCCTGGTGACGAACTCTGTATTTCTCTCGCAAGTCATGCAGCTAGTGGGTGGGACCTGGGATGGAAAGATGGACTCGTTATGCTCTTCTATACCTTCAAGTTACCTTGAGAGGCAGGAAGATCATGCTGCATGGTTGGGACAAATAAGATAAAGAGTATGCAAGGGAAAAATGTTCTCAGCAGGCAGCAGCTGGGAATATAAACCACTGCTCCCACTGGTCCTGTTACTGGAGGAGGATAGTACACAAGCAGGACACAATGCCAATGCAAAGAGGAAATAATAGTATGTTTGATTTGGGTAGAGGTTTGCTGAAGAGGGCTGTGCTCTCATCCTCCACTTGTTCTCTCATTTCTGAGGCAGATTTAGGAAATCTGAACTTAGGTGAAAAGAGCAACTCCCTTTGCTCTCAAAGGAACAAACACTGACCAAGCCTCTCTAATCAAGGTTTATGGAAAATACTGAAACTTGATTTTCCAATTGCAAGCTCTGTTCATGAGGTTTTCTTGTTTTAAGTTATGAACCTCAATTGAGATTTAAATGTTTGTCACTATCTTCCTTGCTCTTACTGTTCATATGCTACCAAGAGCAATATGGAGGTGTTTTGATTACTGTACTCTTAATTTACTTAATGCAATTACTAAATGAGTGTGAACTTCAGTGAGTTTTTATTTATGACTTCTGTGACAAAGTCAAGGCAAGACTAATTTTATGGAGGCAATCTGATATACTGAGATCAAGATTCACAAATGGAGAGAGGAAGATTGCAGACGGCCCTAACAACTTCATAGCATAAGCAAGCTGTCTACTCAACAGTACCTCCTTAAAACAGATGTTCCTTGTACACAATTCACAGAGGTCAGATTTTTCTCATTACACATTTTCAATGACAAGGAGGGGTCCTGGCTGCAGACCAGGCTGTAAGAACTCCAACTGCTTATCATCTCTGAATGTGTTTTCTTTCATGTTGCAAAACCCACTAGCGTCCAACATACACCCAGTAATTTTATGGCTACACCATACAACATTTAAAATACTTAAGATGCTTACGTGATAGGGGCACTCTCTAACAACCAAGTATGTAAGACCCCTCTTGCACTCCCTCCATCTTTCCTGGACATTATCTTACCACTTCTGAATTTCAGTCTTTGATTCTCCCTCGGTTGAGTCTGTGCTCCATTTAAACTGATATCCATGCTTTCTTTGGGGCTGAGCCTAAGGTAGATGATTGTCCTGTTATGCGTATCCACAGTGTGATCAAAGGATTTCTGAGACCTTTCTATGTATTGCTCCTTTCTTTTTCTCTCTCTCCTGTGTTTCACAACCCCTTCTGTTTTGCCTTTTTTCTCTCCTCGTTTATCTTCAGGTTCTCATCCAAACCTTCATCCTGGATCATCTGCTTTCCTGGTTACTTGGATTTTGTTTCTTTTTCAAAATTAGTTGATGTATATCCTAGTCTAACACAATTGTTGATCCTGCTCCATCATGACAGTAGAATAAACACCTGACAGTACACATATAAAAGGTAAAAGATTTATCTAGACAGAAAGTCCATTTCTCTGCCCCTCTTTCCTTCTCCATGATTTTTGAAAAATTTCCTCATCCTAATGGCAACAAAAAAACTCTGTGAAATTGTTGCACTACATGTCAAGGTCAAAGTAACTAGGATCAGGATACAGCTGTAAAATTAGCTCTTGTGTTTCCTAATACAACACTTATTAATAGAACTTATTATTTTTATATCCAAATGTGTTCATAAATCAAGCAAATGACACTTATTAAAGCACTTTATAAGTAAGCTATTTACCAAACTACTTGTTTCATATTTCTGGTTTTTGTAAGTCCTTTTATTTAGCATCTTAAATGCAAGTATTTCTAATGCTTTAAGGAATACCTGATCCAAATTGTATGGCCAAACTCTGAGTGCTTGGTTCTTTCTTAACAACTCTTGACATCCCAGCTACTAAAGGTTATACTAAATACAAAATAACAGAGCACAGCCCAATAGATTGTTCTCAAAGTGTTTGCCCTCTACAGCCTATCATTACTGACCCAATATAAACATACTCTGTATCTGCCTTGACAGAAACTACATTGACATTGTCCTGTTTATACGCTTTGATTTTGAGAACAAAAGAGTGTCCATGTAAATTCCTGTGTTTGTTTAACATACTTACATGCTAAACAGCCACACTGGTACGTACAGAGTGAGGCAGAAAAGAAGAAAAAAAGAAATACCTAAACAAACCTGCTTTATTTTTGAACCTGCATCTTTTTCTCTGTGGTCACAGTCTCCAAAAAGCAAAACACATAACCTGAGGGCTTTATCCTTTAGTCCAGTGTTGTACACCACAAGCTGCTTTGAACCACAAGGAGGCAAATGCTAAGCTCCTGTCCCTCTCTTGCAGAAAGAATTGTGTGTGGTTCCTGTACCTCACAAGGTACATATGATTCCAGATCAGAATAATCCCTGTAAAAAATCTATAGATGGGAAAGAAAATACAAGAAGGGAAGTGACCTTTTACAATGACAAACCATCCATAAATGCTAATGTGGAAACCAATGCTTCACATTTCAGTGAAAAAGCACTTGCCTGCAATGCTTCAGACAGCATAGGAGCTAAATTTTGATTACAAACCACAAAAGCTGGCATTATCTTTTCTTACCCACTTCCCCAAGACAAGGAAAATCCCTAGTGGCTACAATTACCTTTTCTCACACCACTGAAAATTCAGATTTTCAATCATCTGGCACCTACACAAACCAGAGTAGGAGATATTCAGGCATTTAAACATCAGGTAGTTGCCACAGTTTATGATAGTCTATTACTCAGTGAAGGAACAGATGTTGACAGTGTCTGTTGGCTAAACTCTTTATATTCTGGATTTCTTGAGCAAAGATTGGCAGGTTTTAAAGATTAGTTACAACTTTGCCTTCCTAGTGGGGATTGTCACCTCCCCTGATAAGTGAACTCACTCAATATTAGCCTTCACCACTCCAGTGAAACATCAGTGGCACAGTCTTATTGTAAGGACTCTGAGCAGCAAGAAATTCAGTAGATGACACATTTTCCCTCCTACAAGATATGTAGGAGCAGATAACTCACACTGGATGTTACCAACTTTATCCACAAAATGTCAAGAATGTCCAAAACCAATGGACTTAAGCCAATATACATTCATCATCATTCTATCCAAGTTTTCTGGTATTTTCAATTAATTATTTGTTTTCTGTATTACTGGAGCTTTGAATAAAGAATGCTTAGGTTAATATTTCATCCTCTACATCTGAGTCTCATGTGGTCTGCAAAATATGTGTATACATTTATGTGTATTTTAAGAGCAGTATGCAATCACAAAACAAAATCAGTGAAAGACTTCATCCAAAGACACTGCAAAGTCAGGATTTTTGCAGTTTTTCTGTCTGATATATATTTCTCTTTTAGAACCTACCCATCCAAAGTGACCCTTATTTTCCCTCCAAAATTAATGGTAACCCCCAATTAACTGTCTCTTTGCTATACAATATGAAAATTATTTTTCAATTTACTGTAATTTTTTTCCATTTCTTAATTTAGAAGATGCTAAATATCATTAAGTACAGATGAAAATTTCAGGCATCACACATCTGGCCCATGTGGCATACTGAGAAGTCAGATCACTGTGGGAACTGTACCAAGACAGGCTGAAAAGCCTGTCACAGTCCCTTGTGACTAAAGCCACTTGCAGAGTAAATGTCTTCCCACAGTCAGAGTTCAAACAAAACGAAAGAGTAAAGGTTCCTGGATAGCAGCACTGTTTCTGTTGATGTCTCTACTGTACTATTTGACCACTAGAAAGTACCATGAGATTTCCCAGAGATAGATCATGGCTTAGTGACAGATCTGATAGTCACTCATTATCTGGCAATGTAACCTGGAGGTGGTGCACTGAAGAGAAGCAGACGCTGTCTCAGTTTTCAGGAAGGAAAACAAAAATTGCTTCCTTTGAAGATGAGACTTAGAGAATAAAAAGAGTTAGCAGGGTAGTTAACACTGAACTGTTCTTTTTTGCCAGGCCCTCACTGTGATCCCACTGCTGTCAATGTACATCAGGAACTATTGTGTTCTGACAGAGATCAGACACTCAAAACTGAGTTTAAAAGTTGGTTTGCTCACCAATGCTGTCAAACAGTAATGAAAATCTTCCCTCACAGTGGAAAATTAGGGCTTTTTGGTTGAAAGTCCTTTTTGTCTGTGTAATGGACTTCTTCCTTTAAGACCTTTAAGACCTCTGTCACGGCCAATGTCTCACACTGCACACCATCACCTATCCTGCTTTGAGCATGGAATGAATAACGTAGTATCCTGTAATAACTAAAGAAGCTGAGAAATGTGCCTCAGAATCTTCATATTTACTGTAGAAAAATTCCAGACTGGTGGTTTTGTTTGAATTTAAATAGCATAAAAGGCATACAAAGCAGATGCCTCTTAAAAATAAATATTGTTTTGCTGCAATATAACAAAAGTGTTCCAGACTTTCGGAAAAAAGTAGATGGAAGATTTCACTGCTTTCTTTATCTAGTTATACCTAAAATCATGGAATCATAGAATGGCCTGGGTTGGAAGTTACATTAAAGATCATCTAGCTCCAATCCCCCTGCCAATTACAGGGATAACTTTCACTAAACCAGGTTGCTCAGAGCTCCATCCAGCCTGGCCTTGAACACCAGGGGCACATGCGCAGTTTCTCTGGGCAACCTGTTCCAGTGCCTCATCACCTTCTTAGCAAAGAATTTCTACCTAATATCTAATTTAAACCTACCCTCTGTCAGTTTAGAGCCTGTCAGTTTAGAGCCTATCAGTTTTTGTCCTGTCACTACATGCTCTTCTAAAAAGGTCCTCTACATCTTTCTTGCAGACTCCCTTCAGGTATTGGATGGCTCGTGTTGCGCTGCAGGTGGGATCTCACCAGAGGAAAGGGGGTGAATCACCTCCCTTGCCCTGCTGCCCACACTGCTTTTGATGAAGCCCAGGATGGGATTGGCTTTCTGGGCTGTGAGCGCACGTTACTGGCTCATATTCAATTTTTCATCTGCCAGCAACCCCAAATGCTTCTCAGCAGGGCTGCTCTTGATCTGCTCATCCCTTAGCCTGTACTGATAGCAGGGGTTGCCCCAACCCAGGTGCAACACCTTGCACTTGGTCTTCTGAAGCCTCATGAGATTCCCATGGGCCCATTTCTCGAGCTTGTCCAGGACCCTCAGGATGGCATCCTGTCCTTCAGGTCTGGCAGCCACACCACTCAGCTGGATGTCCTCTTCAAACTTTCTGAAGGTGCACTCAATTCCTTCTATATCATTATTGAAGATACTAGATCACACTGGTCCTAATTTGGATTCCAGAGGGACACCACTTGTCACTGATGTCCATTGGGACTCTGAGCCATTGATCACTACCCTCTGGATGTGACCACCCAACCACTTTCTTTTCCATCTAACAGTCCACTCATCAAATCCATCTCTCTTCAATTTGAAGAGAAAGTTATTGTGGAAAACCATGTCAAAGGCTTTACAGAAGTCCAGATAAATAACATGCACAGCCCTTCCCTTGCCCACTGATGTAGTCACTCCATCATAGAAGGCCACCAGGTTTGAGTTTCTTCTGCATTGTAATTAAACAATAATATTACATAGGCAGTTTCAATGGAGAATCTTAAGTCAATTTAGAAATGTTAGGTGGTGATACAACTTATGAATTTAATATCTGTAAAAAGTTCATTCATAGAGATGATACTGCTGCTTCAGGTCCTTCATGTTATCTGCATCTTACCCAGATCTTTCCACTTGTCCTGTTAAATAGCTGTTGCTATTTTCAGTTCTTATCATCTCTGCACACCTGAAACTGGGTGGAAGATTGGTCATTGCACCTTAGGTCTACTCAGCATACCACACAAAAACCAGCTGTGTTTACCTCTAGTGATGGGATTTTAATCCTGCTTCATCTTGCCTTGAGATAGGGAACAATCTGCTCCCAGTCATGGAACATTTCATTAGTATCAACTGTAGAGATAAACAGCTGTCCAGCCTTGCTAGAAACCACAGGTCTGTGCACACCCTGCTACTTGAGCTTTGGCATTGCCATAGCTCAACATTAGTAAGATATTTTTGTTAAAGAAAAGCCGGTCCTCTGCAGACAAACATTTCCAGAGACAGGAGCTAGTCATCTTTGCAATTAAAATGTTAACTTCCTTTGTCCTAGGAGTAATTTCATGTTCTATTTCCACTAGCTTCTGCTTTGTCTCCTCAAAGCATCTGTCTCCATGTTTCCTATTACCTTAGAAATGGGTTGTCATTGAAAGCACATATGCAATAATTCCATGAAGAGCAAAATAAAATACGGTGTCTTCCTCACCAGTCACTGTTAAAATGAAAATAACTCAAAACTCAGGTAGCATAAAAATCCAGCAATTTACTGTTGTTCCCTTTCATTCATTAAACTCCTAATCTGTAAATAGTGGTAGGGTCAATTTTTTTCAAAATTCATAGTGAACTAATTAGAAATTTCACAGATTATGACTTTGATTCATTATGTTGGATATCAATTCAATATCTTACTCAAGGAAAATGTTTTTAAGTGTGACATTGAATGCCAATTCCACTGAGCATGAAGAAACAGATATTCTAGCATCAGTACCAAGTAAATTATTTAGCAGAACACAGATACTATAGCTAGTTGTCTTGTTCTTAATTTACAGCACCCTAAGGTAAACAACAGTCCACTTTAAGCTTATCTTTAAGATACTCTTAGATATTTCATTGCTCTACTTAAAAAAAAATTAAGGATTTGAGCAATCTCATTGTTTAGTTTTAATTTTTCACTCCCAACAGAAGCAAATTCAAATTGATTATTATACTGATTTGCTCTAGAAGCAAAGGAAACTGTGTTAAATTTACATCCTTACAAATGAAATGGAAGATCAGGAATTTTTATGGGGTTTTTTTATTACACAGATGTGATTAAACACTAAATGTTTGGCAAAACAATGATTATGTGAATAAGTAAGTGGCCATTTTTAGTTGCATACTAGAGCTTTTTGTCTGATTTAAATGTTTTTTTCATACTATCAAAGAACAGAAGCAGTGCTGTGAATTACATGACCAGTCAACATAATATGGAACAGCTGGGGTGACTTAAACATGCCTGGAAAGTGTTTGTCTTGACTATTGATCAAATATGGCAGACAAATACAACCGTTTAGAAGTAGTTAACTGGCTATTAAGCAAAAAACTGTAGCTGGACATACATTGCGGGTTACGATGAGCTGCACAAGATAGGACTTGTTGAGAAAAAGATACTCTCACATCAAGGCTGGCAGGCAGTCTGGAAAGGGCTCTAACTTGCATCCCACTGGATTACTGCAGATTGCTGTAGTGTTTCAGCCAAATGTTCTCCCTTGATGCTATTCATTTAAAAGAGGTTGGGAACAGGAATATATATACAGTTCATTCTATTCACCATTGAGTGCTAGGAGAATTCCTTTTATGCACAACCAATTTGGCTTTCTGGCAAACAAGTGAGACAGAGGTACTCTGAAAGCTTCAGTCAGTTTTGCTTACTGCATCAAAAGGAGGAGCAATCTCTTCTTATATTCCTGATTGTGCTTTCTTGCCTACAGTGTATAAAAACATGTATATAGGATTTTCTCATGCTATACATATACTTCTAACTTCCGTGTATTTTCAGAAACTAGGAATCAAGTACTGTTCCCGTATTTTATTTAACAGAACAAAAAATGTTCATCTCATAAAGCTCTGCAAAATAATCAAGAAAGTAATTCTTTTACATTATTGTTGATAGTTCCTCTTATAATTTCACATCATGGCAGTCTAAAGGGTTTCACTAAACTGGTTCAAGATTAAAATTCCCTCGGATGATGCTCCAATGATCAGCCTAATTTGCTAAAGTGCTTTTCAATTTTAAATGCATTTCCAAGTATTGTGCAGAGAAAATTGCAGTATCTTGTTTATGCTCATTCATTCATCAGTAAATACTTTTCTCTGTCTTCCTCTTCAGTAATATCAATGTTGGGGTTTTTTGAAGCACAGAATTTTACAGTGAAAATTTCTTTCTTTGCTATGAATAATCCTTATCCTTTATCATTACCTTTTTTTTTATATATATAGCAGCAAAATACATATATTGAATTTTGCAGCTATTTTTCCTTCCAAACATATTCCAAAGGGGAAAAATGTGTTACTTAGCAGCAGCTGAAAGGCATACTTTTTCACTTTAGATAGCTTTTTCATCTCTTTAGTCATAGCACAAACACTCTTTTTGTGCTATAGTGTGCTACCAGGATCCTTCTGAAGCCAAGATGGACAGCCATCATTCCTAGCTGTGACCAGACCACAACCCTTGCCCTCAGAAGGCCTGATGGGAACACTGCTTTTGTGGGGGATCACAGAGTCTCATACCAGCCCTATCTCAGCTGGTGCAGTCACAAAAAACAAGACAGCATCATTTCTCAGGTCGAACCTCCCACATGCATATTCAAAACAGACAAAAAGCCCATGAAAGAAGTCAGTGTGAACATGGTCTGCTCCTTGATTTCAGACCCCAGCCTGTTGCATTCAATAAGGTGAACATCAGGGAGACTTTGGCTTTTCTCTAGATAGCTGTGTAAATCAACTTGCCCATATGAAGGGTCCTCATCAAACAAATTGAGAACCAGAATATGTAGGCAATTTTTTATGGTTACCATTCTTCAGCTACTACTTCTTGTAAAAAATCAGTGTCAGATGCATTCTTCTTGCACTTGTCCCTCTCCAGAAATACTTATGGGCTTCTCAGAAGCAGAAACCTGCCTCTTCACCTCTGGGTGTTAAGCATTTGGAATGTCTTTTCCAAAGCCTCTCTCTGAATAGTGCAAATAGTAAGTTTTTGGTTTAGTCTGAACAGCAAGCCACATTTGTTTATCCCTCTTCCCTTCCAAGGAGAAAGAAACACAAAAGGAGAAAATAACTTCACTCAGAGTATTTTTTTCACCTTGTTACTTTCCTGTTATCAGAGATTGTCTGAACTGCCATTTCAGAGGTGCTTTGG
The DNA here is from genome assembly GCA_026261815.1 of Monarcha castaneiventris obscurior. Taxonomy (NCBI): domain Eukaryota; kingdom Metazoa; phylum Chordata; class Aves; order Passeriformes; family Monarchidae; genus Monarcha; species Monarcha castaneiventris. The sequence goes on from JAMPIT010000059.1 coordinate 1,622,589, forward strand.
AGTCACAACAAATACCAAATAAAGAACAAAACTTGTGAAACAAACAAACAAGAAGTTTTTTATTACCTCATCTTCACTGGTGTTACTAGTCATTATCACATCCTATGACAACATACTAGAAAAATAATGTTTAACTGCACTGTTCCTTTCCCACTGCCCTCACTATGTTTAACTGTATAAAATAAGTACTGAAGCCTACTAATACCTGAGCTGTCCATTCACTGATTTGTTGGAAGAGGTGAACTTGGTTTTGACCTCCATCTATTTTGCTTTTCTTTGTAAGGTGGGTACTTAGCTGACGTTACCTTAAAAGAAAGAATAAGCATACCTACATGAGAAACTGTTGGTGCAGAGTTGAGCCTGTTGAGCCAGTGTAGGCTGGTGCTTAGGAATTCATTCCCAAGAACAGACATATCAACAAAACCTAAGGACTTAAATAAGCAGATGTAAAAATTATACAAATGAGGAATGTAAATTCATTTAAACAAAGGAATAAATATTGCTAGAGTATTTTTGCAACTGTTGCCTATTGTTAAAGTTCATCAGAGCTAACACACGTGAAGGAGAAAAGTGATGAGAACAAATTATCAGTTGAACTCTGAACTGAGAAGTCTTTAGTGCTGTCTGCATGTCAGAGCAAGCTCATTGCACACATTTGGCAAATCTGTTAGAAAAAAATTATCCCATTCCTTGGACTTCCAAAAAGGTTATGAAAATCAGCCTGAAATAATAATAGGAAAAAACACACTCTTCACAGAAACTTTAAAGCAGCAACAATAACAAAGGCTATGATTTTTCACAATGAGAAAATCAGCCATTAGAGTAATCTCCCCCAGAACTGGTGGATTCTTCAACACTGGAATATTTTAAGATTAAGCTGGACAAAGTAGTCCATGTTATCTAAAGCATGCTTTTTCCAAGAAAAGTTGGAGCAGAGGATCCTTGAGATTCCCTTCCAACCTGGTATTCTGTGACTCTATGAAACACGGTACATTTACAAGCTGGAAAACAGAAGCCAAAGAGTAGTTACCCAGCATGTTTTATAGGTGGCATTAGATTACAGTATGGTACGCTTGGGGAAGTTCTGACCTCAATTTGATTTTAACATTTTGGGACAAATCACATAATTAATTATTAAACAAGCTGAAACCCGACATTCAACACTAGCCCTTTTTAAAGCCTTGCTGAATACTACACAGGCCATATAGTTAGTACAATTATTTTATCTGGTTTTTACTAACAATAAATCAGTTTTTTTGCTATTTCCACAGGTTAGTACTACTATGGTCAGTGAAATTGTCAGAAATCCTATTTGGAGGAGGACAATATGACAGAATTTACTGTCAGGTTTTCATATTCAGCTGCCAGAAGGGAGTTCAGAAAAGACAGTCATGACTACTCCAAAAAATGAGAGTTAATTTATCAATCCTTCTGTCTAAGTCAGTCTCTCCTGGTGTCTCTCTTCATGGACAGATTGAAGTGTACCCCCGGTAACTGCTTTGAAATGTCTCTGTTCAGTTGGTGGCCATTAAACTGCTCTGAAACTTGTGTGAGGCCCTGCAGTAGGGGTCATCTGGACTCCTTCTTAGTCACAGTGATCTCAAATTTCATTAACTTCACCCTTTTTTTCCATTTATTTTAAGCCATTCCATAGGAGGATGTAATGGCTGGTGAACAAGTATTATGTTGGGGTGACCAGAGGGGCTCCTTGCCAGGTGCATTCCTCTTTGGGATGACCTGTCCCGGTTTGGGTCACTCCCCCAGAGCTCTCCCATTGGTCCCCGCTCCCTGGTTCTGCCTTTCCCCCGGCCCCGGGAAAAACCGTGAGTTAGCCATGCTGTTGGTATTTGCCTCTACACCCTCCGACAGTGAACATGAATAAATCCTGCCGGAATGCAAGCAGATACCCTTCCTGACTCTCCTTGTCACGGACTTAATACTGAACCTGCCCAGGCACTGTGGAGGCACGTGGGACCCCACGGAGCCAGGCAATTACAGTATTAGGAGTAAATTTTGCTCAACACTCCTCCCCCTGCTCCTTCCCCCAGCATCAGACCTATAGAGAAATAAAATTTCCTTCAGCCTGATGTCATGCATAGCAAGACAAGTCTATACTCTGCTTGCAGGCTTATAAATATCTCTGTAATTGTCAAAGAATGCGTGCCTCTGATATACCTATCTCAGCAATTAAAGGGAAATATTTTTCCCCCCAGCCAATGATGTATATTATTTCTACATATACACTAAAACTAACAGTATGTGTTTTCACAAATCTAAAATCAGAACTGCTAAACATGTCAACTAGAATTTCCCCACAGAGCTCCAATATTGCATTTGTTAGGTAGAGTTATCCTGCTGTCTTCAATTTACCTATTGTTCCTAATACAGGCCAGATCATGTGGTTTCCAAAAAGATCTTTGATCTCAACCTTCAAATCAAGGCTTCACAGGGTGTTTTAGCAGACAAAGGCCGCAGGACATATTGCAAACATCACCATCTTCATTTCCCCTCTTGCTCACCTGATTGGTGATCCAAAGTGTACCCCCACTTCACAATGATCACAAGGGATATTCCACCTGCTGCCTCTGCCTTTCCTGTTCTTTAGCTCTTCCTATGTCATGCTTTCCCATTCTCCCCAATCACTTCATAATTTGAACAGTTTAAGAGTTTGCATTCTTTCTGCCTTTTAGGAACTTGTGCCGTAAGAACAATCTTTGCGATATTTTATGGAGTTCTCATACTTTTACATTTCCTAATACTGTAATATTCTGTAGTCTTACCTCACAGTTGAGAATGTTGATTCACAAGGGAAACAAAAAGAAAAAAGACATAATAGAGCTTCTGCTGGCATCACACCTGGTTAAGATATTTGCACTGGATTTATAAATTCAGATTTCAATAACATGAAGACAAGTGACAATGCTTTCCAGAAAGGAGTAGCAAATTAATATTACAAGGTGCAGTTAATGCTCCTCAACCTCTTTATTTACCTAGGTATTATCAGTGATCATTTCTACTCACATTCAACCCCTTCAGGCGGTGAGAAGCAGCATCATTTTGGAAGATGTTTTCAGTTAAATGAGAAACATGTATTAACTGTCTTCATTTCTCCTGCTCAACATTGACCCAAACAAACATGGGTAATACTTTGGCTATTACTCCTCAGGACATGCAGGGTCCCATTCAAAAAAGCTCTTCCTCATTACTGTGCACAACTCTGCTTTTCCTGGCGCTCCTACCCAGCATTTGTGGATTACACCAAGGTCATCTCTTCTATATATGTTGAAACAAGGAGGGCTTAAGAAGACCCAACCACAAGGAAAAAGATGTCACTTATATTATCCTACACATCACTCCTGAATTCTACTAGAAGAATAAAATGTAAATGACTGCGTATTTAAAAGCATTTAGCCAAGAGTGAAACAACTGCAGGTCAGCCAAAGGCTTTATTTTCAGTTACCTGCCTCTTCCCTTAATGAACTCCACCAAGAGTCATGGGGAATTCCAGTTGCTCAGACTACAAATACCAATGTTCTAAGCCTTCAAAAGACAGTGTACTCTGATCTTTTGGAAAAAGCCTAGTAAAATATAATGTTAGGAATTAATACCACCCTTGCTTGCCATGATCCTAGATTCCCCCTCTTTCTTCAGTGATTCCTACTGTCAGGCATATAGAAGCCCCAGCAAGGCCAGCAGAAGGCCTTTCTTTTACACTGCTCTGCTACACCCTATAACAAAGCATACTTCAGCATACCCTCTCACTGCACTGATAGCAAAGCATTTACAGAGAGGAGGCAGTAGCTGCACTCACTCATCAGGTTGAGGAGATGATTTTATTTTGTGACAGAGGCTTATTTCAAATATTTTGCAGTAAATGTAATTCAATGTTGAGCCAGGACTGTCATTCACTTGGTGGTGATAGACAACAGGAGTTACTCTTTGTGATGTGCAGTAAGAATTCCTGAGTGCTCCTGAGAACTCCTTCAAGATGTCCTTTCAGCGAGAACGTATTGCTCTAAGTAACATCTCAGATTCCTAACCAGAGTTCTGTTTACAAAATCATCTTGCTCAAGTATAGTTTCATCTTCTTCTTGCCCATCCAACCATTAAGCATTCTTTGAAGCAGTCCTGCAGGCACAAGTGTTGAGAATTGTGAAGAAGTATGAGTTTATCTGTGTGCTTTTAAGCTCACTGAAAGAAGACAGCAAAAGAGTAAAAGCTGCGAGGCAGCTAAGTAGTTTTCATCCATCACTGCTTGCCAGAGAGATACAGGTAATCCATCCTAAAGTCTTGGGCTCTTATTCCTGGCAGTACAAGTGTGCGCTTCACTCTCCAGCATTAAAGGTTTGGGGATTGGTAAGAGGAAACAATTTTAAAGAAATCTATTATTAGTAACACTTCTAGTGTAATTTCCATGTACTCTGCCATTGACATTATTTGGTAGGGTAGTCATAAGAATAAATATATAAACTATCCTCCTAAGAAAAAACAAAGACTTTCGGCATAAATCTATAAAAGGAAAGGGAAATATATTTAAACCTGACTATAATTCATAGCCACATCCAAAACCAGCCATGAAAATAAATTTGTCTTTTCATTGATTGAAAGACTTCGTGAGTACAGTAAGCTGTTAAAGAAGTCTAGAGGCTTTTTGTTATGTGCCAAATGTTAATTCTGTTGAACTGAAAGAATAAACTTCCAGCAGGAGCAGAATTTGCTTCTAGGGCTATGTTTTCAGAGTATATTCCAAATCACTGTCTTCATGATACAGTACCTCTTATAGATACAAGGAACTGGATTCCATTCTGATTTAGTGCTTACTTGATGAAATGTGATTCTCCTTTTCTACATCTTCATTTTTTTAAATTTACTCTATCTCCTCTTTCAATTATTTCATGTATGCCTATTTTTGTCTGCATTGATACTCTTTTATTCTGCATTTTTTCTGAACATAAATCAGCATAGATAAGAGAGTTAAGCCAGCATTATTAGTCAGTTTAAATGCATTCAGCCTGCCAGCAGTCTGATAAGATTTGGTACCCAGTTTTGTCTTTCTGCTCAGGAAGGTCATGCAGAGCCTTAGGAGAATGATAAAAACTGTTTATTCATTTTACAGTATATCCCAGGTCAGCATCTGTTCCTGATATATGTACCCATTTTATTGTTTAAAACAGCTATCCAAACACTGCATTGTAAAAATGTAGTTAGAATTTGTAGCTGAAATATGTAATGGCAAGAACACTGATTTTTTTCTGTTTCTGAGGGAGTATTGTATAAATATTCTTAAATCAGTAAAGTTCACTCAAATGTAACCCAGAACAACACAGGCTTTAATTCCAATGACACATTCGTAGTTTCACCGCCATTCTTACTGCCGCTTGGTCTGACCTAGAGGCAACCTAGTGTTCTTATGTCTATAAGACTATTGTGAGTTTAGCCTTTCTGGGGCAAATCTGTTTTACCATTATACAATCACTGCATGTATTTGAAACAGTATGCATGTATTTTGTAAATGTATATTTGAATGATGCATGTGCTTCTGCAGTTCCTTCAACAAAGAGGCAACTGCTCCATTTGATAACTGTTGCTATAAGAAGGACATGAATTTGCCTCATCAGCTTCTCCCTGCAGTGTGAAAGCGAACACTCACCAGCTGCAGTTTAACAAATGGGTCTGGTCTTGAGCTGTGATGTTGATCCATGGGTATTAATCCACTGTCTTTTAGGTAATCCCATTCCAAAAGCAAGGAGTCACTGTGTAAAATCTGCCACATATCTCTCACGGTCTTTCTAACACATAACCAAGGGCAGAGGAAGTGTCTCTCACAGCTTTCAAAATCCAGACTGAGGAGTTTGGGAATCAAATCTTAGTTGGGGATTCAAAAGCTTCTGCAAGAAAGAAAAGTCCTTCCTAAAGGTAAAAGGGGAAGAACGTGTAATGTATACTTTTCACCCTAAGGAAATTAACCATGCTTACAAAATGTGTAACAGATATTGTCATCTTTAGAAAGGAAACAAAGGATAAAGAGATAGTTCTTCTGAAGATGAGAGCAGATGAAAGCTCTGAAACTGAAAGAAACCTCATTTGATAGTCAATAGTATCTCTATTAATTGTCCTCTTTGAAAGATCAGTACCCACTAACTGTCATCAGAAAAAAGTGGCAGATCCACTCCTGCCTCCAGGAATTACCACTTTAAAAGGTAGCAGTTTTACTAATTAGGTGGAAGTAAAGGAGAAAAAGAGAGAAAAAGAGGAGAGGTAGATTTGTACATCCTTACAAGGTAACATCACAAATACTTACCAAAGACAATTATTTTTTGTGATTTTTGAAATATCTACAATCTGTTGTATTCTTTCTAAACACCGAGTAACCTCAATCTGCTCCATAGCTTTTTATGCTACTGCCCCAAATCCCATTCAGTTACTTTAAATGTTTTTAAAACCCTTATTTTCAAAAATGAAAATATAAATCTGTTCACTTATAGCACCTTCTAAGGGCCATATTACTATTTTCTATGATGTGTTGTCAGTTTATTTTGGTTGGTCTTCAATGTGCAGGACAGAGAGAAGGGTACTTCAGACTAAATGTTTTGTTTGAACAGCTAAAGGTCTGGGCTGTCCTACAATAGATTTTAAGTAAAGGAATAGAAATATATTTCATCACAACATCCATGAATGTGTTTTGTATTTGTTACAGTGATGGGCAAAATGAAGAAAAATCCAGCCTATGACTGAAAGGGAAAAATCTTGTAAATCCTTATATTGGTTACTAATCAAACTTTTTCTTGGTTTAGTGACATCATTATTTCAAAAAGTCAAGTACAATTTCATAAAAATATATTCAATGCTAAATACAAGTGCATAATTATTTTCCCAATTAAGTTATTTTAAAAAGAATATATTCACCAGTGAATAGATTGCTGCCCACTTAGGAGCTTAGTAGACAGAGTGAGATTTGTTGTAATATCTCAAACCACTACTAGATAATTTATATTCTGCAATGAGCTTGAGAAATATTGGCAGTATACAAATAAATTTTTTAAAACAATAGATTTGTATTATATAATTTATTCAACAATCAGGAATTTCTGTATCTTGTCAAAGGATGATGAACCTAATAATGATCCATTATCTACAGACACTTGTAGATTACTTCAGGCAGCTTCTTCTCTGACTAAAATCATGCAAAATGTTAACAGCTTACAGATCAGAGGACTACCAGCACATGCAAACACTCATTATTAAATTTTTCTATTGTCTTTGAGCTAAAGAAAATAAATATATAAGTGAAATGACATCTTCACACTTTTTTAATGATATTACATATTCAAGAAGAAGCTGCTGTACTTCAAACGGAGCTTTACACAGGGGATTTTGCAAATTGAGAGTGGGAATCTATAAATATCTACATTTGCGTATGTGTTTGTATGTTTATAAAATATCTATAGCTATAGTACAGACATAGTACACTTTTTTGTTCCAGACCAACACTGCCGTGGAAGTAGGTCTTTTCCACAGGGGGAAGCTATTTCTGTTCCCCAAAAGCATGTTACTCTACATAATTTCATCCATGCAATGTGTAATGAATAGCAGTTCGTTAGCACACAGGAGAATATATTCTCTCTGGAACAGTTCCATGCTTGTAAAACATCTATTTTCCTCTCAAACACCATTAATTCTAGAAATATAAAAGCCTATTTACACATACATCTTCCTATTCCACTTTAATGACCCACAAAAGAAACAATAACACTAAATACTAAAAGCTATGAGCAAAGTTTCTTAGATGGAAATTTAGTACCCAAACTAAAATGGCCAGGAGGATTGTAGAAGAGTCAGACTTCATTCATACTGCTGTGTGTAAATACACAAAAACACATTACTGCAATTAGATAAATTTTATTATTATATTCAAAGACAACTGACTTACTAGATATTGCAAATTAAAGTGAAAATCTGCCATATTTAGAGTTTCCTACAGGACAGACTGTTTCTTGCCCTGAGACAATATCTGGGCTATAGAGTGAACAAACCTGTTCCTGCTAACAGGTGATGTCTTTGATATACAGGACTGCTAGAACCAGGGAGATGGGTGATAGGACTCAGAATAGTCTCATTTCAAAAGCAGTTCAGAAATACTGTCCCCAACTTCCAGCAAGCAACAAGCTAGCCACTTTCACAATGCCCTTCCAAGGTGGAGCACTGGGTGATAACTCTTTGTCCTTTAGATTCCCTGTTTGTTATTTCTGGTCTTCAGGAGTTCTGAGCTCTCACACCTGACAGTTCTGTAAAAGCTCTCCTCTAAAAATATGAGTACTGTGAGGCATTCAGAGTGGCCTGACCTATCTGAATATTTTAGCTTTCTCTCTGCAATGTACGTGTAAAGGGGGATGGATGACCCCTGTGTTGGACAAAGCATTTAATTTGCCATGGGATCTCACAGCAAAAACAGCAAAGAAATTATTAGGACGTCCAGTTCTTGGCTTCATTTCCACATAGTAACACTGTGGTGATTTCAAACATCTCCACCCTCTCTCAGATTATTCCGTCTCTTCTTCTAATTACTTCTTATATTCCAGTTAGAGTTTGCTCTTATCACCAGAGGTCCCTGCCCTTTTGATCTTACTAGCTTCTTTATTCTCAACACTTTCATCTCTGTTGTTCCTCTTCTGGGTTCTTTATTTTTTCTCCAATTTTACTAATCCATGTCTTCCTGAGATCCTCTAACCTCCTCTGATAGCGCTTATCTCTGTCCATGAGTAACCCTAACAGCATGGAGAAGCAGTTCCACCATGTCAGGAGGTCCCCAACAAGGAAAAAGGATTTACAAGGAAAGTACTACCCAGGCCCCAAAGCCCAGGCCAGCTGCAGATTAAGTTGTGTTGAGGAGAAGATTTGCTCTATGATTGTTGCAGAAGCACCAGGGGAAGACACGCTGCACACAGGCATAACACTGCACTTGTATTTCTGTCAGATTTTTAACAAGCTGATCAGATTTTTAACAGCTACACCAGGATGATACGATTTTTTTGCCTAAGTTCAAGTTCCTACTCCTACTCTAGTGAACTTAGAAATTCTCAGAATTATTATCCCTTTCCACATGACAAAACAAGGCTTGTTTTAGTCCAATCTCAATTTAAGAAACAATTGAGCTAAATTCTTCTTGTCCCACTGTCAGAAGGAGGTAATTGAGGCAGAGAGCTGTGGAAGACTTCAGCTGAAAAACATGCAGCATACACACAGTGAAAAGACCCAATTCTAGATGAAACATACTCATAATCTGAAATATCTGTCAATGCACAACCAAATATGCCATGCACTGTGGGCCTGGAGCCAGGGTGAGTCCCAGCTGTCCCAGGGTGAAACCAATGTGAACATAAACATATGGCTGCAGGGCACCCCTCAGTTTGGGTGGTGGTACAAAGGTTCCATGTGCAGCAGAGCTTAAGCTGAACAGCCACAAGCTGCTGGGCCTGGCACTTTGGATGAGGACCATGGGACCACATGCCTTGGAGGAGTGGAGAAGAAGGAGATACTTTTCATCCCTCCTGCCCCATGCCAGCATCAGCGCTTGACATAGTAAGTCTGAATCTAGTAGTTTGTAACACATCAGCTGCTGGGTTTTATGTAAGCACAGCCACTCAGAATATCTGCACCATGTTCTGTTCTCTGTGAGAACTTGTTAGCTCAAATCTGGTGCTTCAATGACCAGTGTGCTAGCAGGACCAGTGTGCCAGAAAGCACAGTCACTGAACAGGTTCTCTGGGTGCAACTCTTGGCAGCTGCACCTCAGCTAAATCCTGTTGGATCTATGTTAAATCCCTTCAGTGCCTGCAAGTACCTCTGCTTCATAGTGGAAGTATCATCACCCTCTCCTGTCCTTTTAGCTAAATTTTTTTTTTTTTTTTAATTTTTCACTGTCCAGAAAAACCTCTTTTTTTCTAACCTTTATACCCCAGCACTGAAAACTCCAGCTTAGATTCTAAATCAATTCAACTAATTAAAATTTCACGCAATACCACTTAAGAAATCCACTTCTTTATTTTTAAGAGCATGTTCAGATACTGCAGTCATTGGGGCTTTTTCCCCATTAACAGTATCATTTTCCTTTCAGTTCTTCTGTGAGCTAAAATGATGGTTGTATTTTTCCTCATCCATTTCCCCTACTAGGTGGATCCTGAAAGTACTTAGAGTTCATCCTAACTTTTCACACCATTCTTCATACTACAAACATGAGGGCATAATTTCTCCATTCAGCAAAGTTAATTTCTTCATGATATAAGCAAATGCAATTCCCTGCAGATTTAGTGAGACTATGGAATCCATTAGTGCCAAGTCTGGATAAATTCAGCTTTTGATAAAGAAGATAAATGAAGACTGCAAAAAGAAAATCATGGGAGGCATATTGCAAGCAAAGATACTAACAGTTAGTAAGCAATATGGACTGTTATGAATAGAGTGATTTTGTATTTCGTTCAATCCTCTTATCATCTGTGATAAACAGTCCAACTCTAGAATACGTTCAGTTCAGCTTTTCAATGGAGTGCAGTGGCAAAGATGTTCAATAGAATCCAAGGTACTTGAAATGACTGGCAGCCAAAGCTTCCACTGAAAATTCAGAGCAAATTAAATTTTCCTTAAGGAAAGTTAAAGAAACATTCCCTGAAGTATGTGAAGCTCCAAATTATGAAAGGTTTTGTTCTGTTTTTCACATCTTCCTGTTACAAACCTTGAGAAACAGGTACCTTGAGAACAGAAAACTCAACACATGCAAGGAGGAGAAAATGAGGTCTCTGAGAACTAGGGGAAAACTTTTATATGCTTGGTGAAAGAAATACATATAAATAAAGCTGCTGGGGAAAGGGAGAGAAATTAGGAAGCATGAGCTTAAATTTTTTGGTTGCAGTAGGCAGAAACAATGGAAATTACTTCAGTAAGATACTGAGAAAAAGTCACAAGTTACAGTAGACTGTGGATTTAAAGAAGGAAAAGTGAGGGTAGTATAGAGTGGTAAAGGTCAGCTTTTCCTCAAAGAATGCTTCCAAGAATTCAGCTAAAAATGAATGTATTAATATTACTTCTTTCTCTTTTGACAAGAGAAGAGGACATCAAAGAGGCGGAACTGAGGTTGGCAACAGCTGGTAATTGCTTTGTGCAAGAAGTTGGAAGAGCTTCTGAACTTAGGGAAATGATAGATGATGGAAAGAAAATAAGACTGTATGCATTAGCATACAGTCTTATAATCCTCAAGGCAACCATCCTGACATGTTAGCAAGCCCTGATATCACTGGGATAACATACTGTGTTTCTTGAGTAACTCAGGAAAGGAAAGAGCTCTTAAACAAAGGGATTTTTTTGTCATTGTAATGAGTTATGGCTCTGGACAAATCTTCAAATTCAAGTTGCACACTGCTCAGTCTGCTTACCGTCTTTGAAAGAGTTCTTGGTCCTTCTTTTCCTTTTCAGTGTATATAAATCAGCTGGGCTTAATTAACAAATAAAAATCATTTGTCTTAAGCTTTTATTTGCAAAATCCCCACCTCTTGGATTCCTGAATGCTAAAAGCAGGCAGGTAGGTAATTTTCCTGTCCAGTTCTTCACAGATGGGCCTACATGCATCATGCAGAGACCCAGATGTGTTCTATACAGAACCAGCAACAGAAAAACAGGAAAACTGATTCCAAAGCTCTCTCTTTCACTCCACAGATATTCCTGAACAATATCTGCGGTTTGAATCTATATCACTTTCACCCTGGAGATTGACGGTCAGTGAATAAAAAGTCAGCCTAGAAAGCCAAAAGTTTATTTTTTGCTTTGCAAACAAATCTTTCAAAATAATGAATTTCATGTGATTTTCAGCAGAGTGTACCCAAGTTAATTCAAAACATTTGTGAATCCTAACAACCCTTTTAACAAACACAGTTAAGTTTGTTAAGAAATCTAAAAGAGGCAAGTTTCACATGATTATTAGCAGAAGTTTGGCCGAATCTCAAATACAACATTATGATGCACACAGCAGTAGTGACAGAGGCATGAAACATCAGGGTTTCAAAAGAGTCTTGTGGCTCTCCTCTACTCCTCAGAGTTTTCCCATTTTTACAAAATCAATAGCAAAATTTAAGTTCTGATCTTTCCTTGGTCTCCAGCCTCATCTTTCTTTTATCTTCACAGTTTCATCATAATATAAGGTATTTATTCCTGAAAATCTCACAAGTCTTCTATTTTGAGATTTCTAGGCCAGATAAAAAGTTTCAATATTTTAGATCACTTAGAGAAGCACCTTTATTGAAACTGAATAGACAGCTGGCAGTTCATGCACATTAGTCTTCATTAATTTGTTTTCCCATATTTCTTCTTGCTGTTGAATCTGGGAATAATTGCCAGTCATATTTTAGGTACTATTCCAAGCTAAAGAGGCTTAAAAGTTACCACTGAATCCAATTGTCCAAAGTACACACATATGTCTATTGTGCTACCAAAATTTCCATTTGCATTTGCAAGATATACATAAGTAGGTGATTTATATAGAAATACTGTCAAGAGTAATTTTAAAAGTTAATTTCTTACCATGATTTCTGTACCAGACCTCAAGAGTTTCTCATGATCTGTATGATAAAAAACTAAACATAAGATATAACTTAGGCCATAAGAAAGACAGATGTTCATTTTGAAAACACAGACTTTCTATCAATATTAGTTTTATTCCTTAGAGTTAATTGTGAGGATTTGTTCACTTTTGTTGTTGATCATAGTGAGGTTTTTGACTTTCGAGTGAATGTTTTTTAATTGAAAAACATAGTGCATTTCCAGTGTTCAAATGGTTCTTTCAAGAAACATCTCAATTCTATTTGAAGAGTTGCTATTCTCCAGTGATTCAATGCTGCATTTATGTCTCTATAAGCTGTAAAAAGGTTATTACAGTGCAATAAATAGTGGGCTGCTGTCCTGGGTTGCAGTGTATTCTACTACCATCCTCACGAGCTGTTGAAACCAGGTGGGGCAGTGTTTCCTTGCCTCCTCCCTCTGGACTATTTTCTATTAATGACCCATCAGTGCTCTGCCACATGACTCAGAGATAACTCCCCCCAGACTATCTGCTGTTAATGAGCCCATCAACACCTGGCCTCATGACTCATCATCCCATTGTGAGAGGCTCCGCTCAGAGGGAGGAACCAAGCATTCCATCCTAGATAAAATGTGAGATTCTGAATACCAAAAGCATCCTTTCCACTGGATTCCCAGAGGACAAGAGCTGCATAGCCACCACCGGACCTTCTGAGGAAGAGCAGACCCTTCTACTGGACCACTGCTTTGACAGAAGCTATCACTTCAGGAGGACTGCAGCCACTGTCGTATTGGACTGCTACTGCCACCCTGACTAACAGGGTATCAGGTTGCATCCTGACTCTGTGAGTTTAACCCATTGTTTGTGTACCTTTGCCTTTTTTTCTTGTTTCCCTATTAAATTGTTATTCTGACTTGGTGCCTCCCACTGGTTTGTTTTCAAACTAGCACAGCTGCTTTATGTCTGAAATGCATAAATGTTTTTGTTACCCCAGTGCTGTAATAAAATTGTTTTCAAGTCCTTTGACTAATCATCAGCCTCACTGAAAACATTTGAAACTGTATGCCATTTTCAGACAATATGACAGATAGTAGCTCTAAGAGTAAACTTCATGAAGAATTTCATGAAGCTGGATGTAGGTCAAATTTGAATGTTCAAATTATCAAACCCGTCTAAATTACTTCGTAGCTTCAGCAACTTCAAACCTAAAGATTTTGATCCTTAAATAACATAAATGCTCATCCTAGTCACTGTGAAGAAGAAAATTAACTACCCCAGACCAAACCAGCACACTGGGAAAGCTGCTGGCTGCCTACTGAAGGATCAGGTGTGGGCCTGGGCTGCCATGCTGCATGGCAGAAATCAGCTCAGTCCAGATCTGCATCCCAGAGGGCAGCCTGAGAGGAGGGCAGCACCCTTAGATGCCAGTGGTGCCACTAAAGGCTAACAGAACCAGGCAAATCTCGGCAATTTGTATCCAGCAGGAAATTTCCTCCTTGCACAGGAGTGAGTGCAGAGGGTGTGGTGTGTAGGAGGGATGAGCTCTGATCCCTTGGCAGCTTGTGGTTGGAGGTGGGGGAGAAAAAACAGTGTATCCCCCACCACTTCCTTGAGCACCTGTGTCCAGCATCAAAAGGATGCCTGAGCACTTCTCTGGCACCTGCCCCATGGTGTACAGCTCCAGCTTGAACGTGTGGCTGCAGGGTGGCTGCAGGAACATGAGCAGCTGGTTAAATTAGCTGGTAGAGGATTCGGTTCTCATGGACACTCCAGGATCCACAGGTGCCATCCATCCCAGTGGCAATAGGGTGCATCTCTGGCATGAAACTGCTTTCGCAAAGCACTCAGCGGACACCAAGAAGTCACACACCAGGTTTTTCAGATCCTCGCAGTGTCAGGTAGTACCTGTATTGGCAATAGGGTGGGCACAACCAAGGACCTGACACCACTGTGTAGTCTGTTGAAGTTTTCCTCCTCCTTGTTGTTCTCCTCCTTCCTGCTGCTGGAGCTGTTCTGATCACAGCAGCTGTGAGAGGCAAGTTTCATTTTCCTGGTCCAAAATGAGCACTGCTGCCACACTGAGAGGAGTGTGGCTTCCTCCAGAGGTGTGCTCTGCTCGGTGTCCTGCAGCATCCACCTTGTCTCCTGGTGCAGTGACTCCTTGCACTGCTGCATTTGCTGGGCCATGTCCACACGGATCAGGTGACGGTGCTTCAGCCTGGGCAGGATGGCCAGCATAGCCAGGAAAAGTACAACTGACACCGCCATGGCCTGGGAGAGGTGGGAGAAATGTTTGCTCAGCAGGGCTGGGTGGGAGGTAACACAGAGCAGAAGTTGCCTGGAGCTGGGGACCAGCAGGAGAGGAGGTGAGGGAGGTGCAAAGGAGCAAGGGCAGTGTTTGTGAACACTGCAGGGATGGAAGCTGTGGGCCATTTCACAGAAGCCTTTGGGCACTGGGGTCTAGAGGCTTGAAGGGGACGCAGTCACGAGACAACACATAGCCCATCCTACCCAAACCATCCTCACGGCCAATCCCTGGCTAGGCTGTGCCCCACAAAAGGGCAAGAGACACACAAGCAGTCTCCCAAGGCCCCATCCCTACCAGGCTACAGTGTCCCATAGAGCTTTATCTTAAGAAAAGTTTTAAAAGAGTGTTTTAACTTCCTTTTCAAATTATCAGAGTTATGGAGAATAATAGATTATATGTGTTCAATACCATAGGTAGTTGATATCTTTCTCAAGATGGAAGATGCTTTTCTCTCCTACAAACGGAAATTTCAGCACTTGAGACAATGTTAATTGGCTAAACAGAAATACTTGATAAAGAATAATACATTTGTTTGTGACTTTTTTAACTTAGTGGAAGTTATATGAGGAACCAACTAGAGAACTCCCCTCCCCACATAACAGAAACCAAAAAACTTATCACAAAAAATCTCTGTTCCTAATCGTCTGAAAGATATCTTCAGTATCAGCCATTGAAGAATTTGGTATGTTTCTAAAATTGTCAAAGGAATATTGTTATCACCCTCAGGTGGGTTCTTTTGTCTGCATCAGGGGTTCTTGCTAACAGCTCTTACACAAGGTCTTATCTGTTCATTTTAGTGTTCCTTTTCCTTAACAATAGTGATGTATCATGAAGTGTTGCAGTGAGCCATAGCCAGAGCCATGGTCAGCTGGACCAAGCAGACCAACAGGTCCAGTGGTTTGATGCCTCCACAGCACAAGGGCTCGAAGGCACAGCAAGCACACAAAGGGCTGTGTGAGGCACGCTGACCATTGGCTGCTGCCCCCCCTCCCCTTACAGTTCATATTTGGTTATTTCTCCAGAAAGTTCTATGTTCCTCAGTTGGTAATTGGCTCATGTTGCTCCTCTACCCCCCACTCCTCCCATTTGTCCTGGTCCCTTCTCCCCACTTTTGTAAGACCCCATAACTGGTATTTTATTGGTTATTGTATGTTCTCCCCGCCTATTACGTAGGGGTATAAAACCCCATGCCTGCCAAATTTTATTGGCTTTCCTCGTGGCTTCTCCCTATGAATAAACCCTTCCCTGTCCCATGAGGAAGTCCCTCCACCTTTTTTCCCTTTCTCCTTCGCACACCTTGCCATCAGTGGGCAAGGCAAACCCAAGCCGGTGCTTCGCCTGCCCTCCTGTGCCGCAGTCGGCTTCCGCCCTCCCACCTGGGGCAGGTGGAACATTGCCCGGTGCTCAGGACAGCGAGCTGGGTAGCACAGCACTGCGGCAATGAAGAGATAATATGAATGGCAGATGTCAAGAGCATTGAAAATAGTGATATGGTAACATTCCTGAGAAAGGGTAGAAAAGTAACTGGAGAGTTTAAAATACAGCTATTTTTAATTTTAGCCTAGACCTTCAAATTGGCATTGATATTTAAAGTAGAAGTCAATGCAATTTGAATAAAGGACAGATTTTTTTCACAATTACTCAAAACAAAGTGGTACTGTACACCACCGCTAAACCTCACTGATGATGGGAATAAGCATCAGTCGGAAAGAGTGACGGTAACCAAACCTAGTCCTTGAACAAGTAGCTTCCCACAAAGTTTTTCTGACAGGTTTACTTATCCAGACAAACAAATAACGCAAAGCTAAGGCTAATATTAGATGCTTTTTCAGAGCAATATCCAGTTCCATAGTTTTAATGTAAATATATTGATATAAACAGTGATATTTTAAATATATAGCACCTTTTTTTCTTTTTCCAATGTTTAAAAATAAAACTAAACCAGTGTCTGCTTTTTCACATTCCTAGACTTCGTGCTTTCAGAGATTAAGTATTGTGCACAGTCTTATCCTTTTGCCAAACAGTACAATGCTGTGATAACAACAAAGCTGGGCACTAATCCAGTCCTTCTGAGCCAGAGATATTGCCACCCATTACTAATAGATGGGATGGTGCTGCCCATAGACCTGAGAGAAAAATTTAAAAGCTCTAATGACATTTTTTCCATAAGGGTAGACAAAATTAGCAATTAACACAGGCTCTGAATTTTGTTGGTGGCACTGATAGGGCACTTTTACTATACATATTTAGGAACAGAAAGGCTCCAAGAAAAACTGATATCAAAAATTTCATCCCTGAAATACAGTGTTTCACAATATCTAGCATCTTCCTGTTCCCTTTAGTGTCTCCCTGAACTACTTTGCTTCCCATCTCACTACCTGTCACTCATCTCTGCATCCCAAGTCTTACCATCTCCATTTATTTTCTCCTTACTGTTTCCCTATCCTTCTTCATTTTTTCTTCATTCTCCAATACTATCACCCCTTTTCTGAAGTTGCCATAATTCCAAAACTTATAATATTTTAACATCTCTCTTTTTCTAACACTGATTACAGGAATCCACTGCCCAAAACAAGATGACAATAGGCAATCATATGATCACAGGAAATTTCAGGTTGGAAAGGTCTCACGTCTGAGATCAGATTGGGTTGCTCCAAGCTCTGTCCACTTGCATCTGGAAAACCTCCAAGAACAGAGACTGTGCAGCATCTCTGAGCAACGTGTTCCACTGCCTGTTTCTCCTTGTGGGGAAAATAATTACCTTATATCCACTGTGAAGCTCTCTTCTTTCAGCTTGTGCCTGTTGTTTCACATTTTCCTGCCCTGCAGCACTGTGATCAGCCTAGCTGTATCTAATCCATGACATCCCCACAGCCCTGGGGGGCTGCTGTCATATTCCATGAAGCTGTGTTTTCCCAAGGCAGTACAAGCCCAGGTCCCCTAGCCTCACCTGACAGGAAAATTCCTCTGCCCCTTCCAAACTGGACACCAGGGTCTTTTCCACAGAGTTGCTCCCTGAACAGCAGTCTCCAGCCTGTGGGACTGAAAGGCAATCATGCATACCAGGGGTAGGTCTTGACATCTGTCACTGCTGAATTTCAAAAGGTTCTTGTCGATCCACCCTCTGGCCTGTCCACATGCTGGGGTGGAAGACACTGGTTAACAGAAGAAGCAAGAGAAGCAATGGAGAGCAGCCTGCCCAGGGGCTGAGATACGGCAAGGTACAATATGCCAAGGCTTTTCTTGTACACCTGTAACAATCAAGGACTGAAACTCAAGATACAAAGCCAAAAAACGAGTGCCCAGAGTGATGAGATGGCAGCAGGGCTGCAACATGCCCTGCAGGATTTGTCAACACTGAACACCGTCCAGGTTCAGACCTAGTAAAACCCATCCAACCGCCAGGGGACAGGGGAGTCAATCGGTGTCATTCTACAGGGAATCTGCACATTTCCTGGGAAGACAAAGACATGCAACCAGTTCAGATTTAGGGCCCAGTGTATGGCGAAGAACAAAGGGATGCTGGAAACATTCAAAGCCTTATGCAAATATCCAAATCTTTACCTGATTTGAAATATTAATTTGGAGAAAACTAGAAAACTGGAACTTCTGGAAACTGACATCAGTGCCTTCTTACCAATAAATTATTGGCTAGGTGGAAAAAAAAGGCTATTTTTTAAAAGTGTGCAGTAAAAGCACCACTGGCAGGTTCTAGGGAGATATATTGGAAGAAAGATGGGATTCATCAGGCATTTAGAGCCAGAACTTGTATTAGCACAGCTGTCCTGATTGTTCTTTTCCTGTGTATGCAGTCTCATCCATTTCCACATACAATAATGAATTGTTTGTACTTTATTTATTTTATAATCACAGATTTCAAAATACCATATAGATGAGACAATCATGTAAACATCCCAGTAGGCTCAAAATTGGAAATGTGAAAATCAAACAAATACAGAGACAGGATATGATCCTTCATGCCTTCAGTAACAAGCCCAAGCATAATGACATCTGCTCATGCCAAGATAAGGTAAATTTGATCTTGTGACCAATTTGATCAAAGTTTCATGTACCAAAATATTTGTATGCATATTTATATTTGTATTTATCCATTTTCTGTACTTTGTTCATGGAATTACACCTAGCTTTATTCAGTAATTAATTCACTAGTTACTATTATTAGTCTATCTGTCATTTAGTGAAGGAAATATTCTCAAAGAGAAAGTTGCTGTAAAGCTTCTTAAGCATTTCTGTAATTTAACAACCTAGATCTACGTTTTCAGAGCCTACTCAGGCATACATATGCCTTTGAAAATCTTGGTAAACACCTAAATTCCACAACATATTTGGACTAATGCATTACTTCTATTTTCAAAGCTCTTAGAAGTTTCTATACTATGCATGGTCAGGTTTTCAAAAGCCTTTTAAATGATTAGGGATGCCCATCAAGCACCTAATCAGACTGAGACACATTTAAGTGGAATGTGCACCCAACATGCTTTCAAAACTCAACCCACAAGGTCATATGTTTTAAAAGATACAAAGACAACTCTGCCTGTAAGTTGGCACAAACTCACCCCTGAGCAAGGCAGGGTATTTCTGCCAACTGCTGAAGCACTCTGGCTGTCGGCATTGTCCGATGGGAGGCACTATGCAAAACAATTACTAGTTTGATTCAGTAGGTCCAAGGGCTGCATTTATTTGCAGCAGGCAGAAGAAAGAATCTGCAGAAACTCTGCTGGAAACTTTTTTAATGGACCAAGAAGAATCTATGAAGTGCTCTATCAAGTACAATAGCCATGATAAACATTTTACTGTGTCATGCAGGACCCATCCTCCTGAGTTTTGTTATAGTTGTTACTGTTGTTATTATTATTTCACTGTACTGGCCAGAAATAAGGAATTAAGAGCTAGAAAAGGTGACAGGAGGGGTGCAGGGAAACCTGTTTCTGTTTCCCCTCAACAAAGCAAAGCACAGCAAGGACAGATTACATTAAATTAACTGCATTAGGAAGGTCAGAGGTGGAGAGAGTGCTCCTTCCCCTGTGGGACTCAGATCCCAAGCAGCACTACATAGCAAGCCCTTAACAGCTGCTGGCACTACTGTCCTCAGCTGCACTCTGAAGGCAATAGTCCCTCTGACTGATGTGAAGCTCCCAAAGCAATCTCTTGACATCAACATGGTGCGAAGTTATTTGAGAGCCTATTCATCTGTTTTCCATTGTCTTCTGTTAATGTGACAGCTAACAAGTGTGCAGCTTGCAAAGGCTCAGATGAGACTCACAGCTCTTTCGGGAAGGCAGAAGCTGCTCCTAAGGAAATACCATGTTACTGTTTTATAAATTATTTTGCAGGGGTGATAATTGCTCTTGGAAGACTGAGCTGTATAAGGCCAACAGCAGAAGTATTGGGGCTTCCTAAATGATTTCCTAGAGAAGTCTGTAGTCTCCCCATCTATCACATAACATTCATCTAGTTTATGGTCAGAACTGGTTACATGCCATGCAATCCAAGTCTTTAGGTTTCCCTATCAGCTGGGATAGGAAGAGTAATTTCCTTTGTTATTGGCCACTTGGCCCACTTGAGAAGCTCAAAGAAGGACAACCGAAGCAGAATAAGTAAGTACTTCTTTGTCTCATTTCCTAGTCATATGGGAAGTCAAGGAAGACTTTAGCAAACGGTGTAATATTTTTATATAATGTTCCATAACACATTTTCCTTGATGCTACATGAATCCTGTCTTACTGTTAGGTCTACTGGATGCTCAAGTCTGAAAATAGATATGTGCAGGAGATCCTGATGGAACTGTTGAACAGATCTCAGTTTATAACTATGACAAAATACAGTCCAAAATGTCTGCTGCCCCACATTGTAATCCTGCAAGATATTCTTCCCAGAAAATGGACCACTCTGTTTAGGGGTAGGTTGCAACAGATGACATTTATTAAAATAGAAAGTACTTTCATTTTTTCACAAGGTCCAGGGGCCGATGTGTGAGCTAAAGAGAGCTCCCTGGGCCCCTGGGAAGAGGCTGTGGGTGGGGATCACAGGCAAGGCTGGTCAGGGCCTTAGGACATGTCAGAGTCCTCAGGGTCCTGATAGTTTTCTCACAACTTACGGTATTTTCATTTCAAGTTAATAGCAATATTTCTTTCCACTTTTAATATATATGGTTATTGTTATTTATTGCTACAATCAGGAAATTATGTAGACTTTCAGCGCTAGAAAAAGGATCAGTAACTCAGAGTTTAGGAAAAATTAAAAACAAAAAAAAAGAAGAGAAAATTGTCCTTAATTTCCTTTGGGATGAGAAAAGGGGAAAAAAGGACAGTCCTGTGAGCTAGGGGTTAGAACAGTGTCTCTGAAGTGAGGTGAACACACACCCTAGAGTGTGTGCCAGACAAGTCATTGAGGTCTGGGAAGTAAATATTCTTTGTACTATTAATAAGTAAAATAAAATAAAATAAAATAAAATAAAATAAAATAAAATAAAATAAAATAAGATACATTTTTAAATGATGTTTATTTCATCCTTATCCATTTTAAATTTCTATTTTGTGTGTATTTTATGAGGTACAAAATAGGAACAAATTACCATTTCTTGTGATTTGTCTCATAACAATAACCATAGCAAGGCTGACCTGATCTCTGCAAAACCCTTCTGTAACTGATTCTTCTTCTCTTCATAGAAATGGAGGCTAGGAGTGAACTGATGAAAGTCTGGGACCTTTCAGTATGGGGAAAAAAAAAAAAAAAACAGTCTGGGAATGGACAGGATATCATTTAGTATATGGATGTTCTGAAGCTTGTGCAAATTTTTGAATAAGGAACTATAACTCCAACACTAAGTATAAGAAGACAATCTTGGAAATACAACTTTTGGAAATGATTGCTTGCATAATCTCTCTTAGGAGTCAGAGAGAAACTTCCAGTGTAACATCACCACTCCTGAGAACAAACTTCAAGAAAAGATTTTCTCCCACTATTTCAACTGAGTCATCTTGATGTGAAATTGTTTTCATCACTTGTCACTGTATTTTTCCTCATAAAATGACCTAGGTTATAAGCTCCATGTGAAAGACATTTACTGTTGTCTTTTTCAGAAGGGGTTTCAGAAGGGTGGGGGTGTGTGGAGCGATGTGTTTTGTTTTGTGGACTGCTCCAAGTTAATCCCCAGCATGAATACTGACAGGAAGTTCTGTTCTTCCGGTTCAGATTTTGTCTAAGAATCCAAAATCTACCATTTATCATATATTTTCCCTTTAAAACTGAGTCCTGGACAATGACAGAAGAGCTTCTGTTCTTGTCATGTCATGACATTGTTCTAAATTTTCTTCTTTACCTGGACTTCCTGAAGAAGCTTGAAATGAGAAGTTATTAAAGGCACATGCCATTAATTTACTGTAAATCAGTGCTGGTGTTACTTTTCTATCTGTATCCTAACAATCTAAAAAATGAAATTGCTATATAAAATCTTGCACTTTTTTCTGCTAAAATCTGTATTAACAGATCCAAAACTCAAATGAATTCAAAGTCAGTCACCTGAGTTTGAGATCAGACAAAAAAAATTCGCTTTAGCTGCCAAGGCGAGATAAGAAGTTTTATGTCACAAAGACTCAATAAAACAGACTAATAACTTCAGTTGTTCCTCCCAGGGATCACTTTTTATTGCTTTTGATCTTCTTGGTCATTTTTGCAGGTTTCTCTCTTAGAATAAAGAGATCTTTCCCTCAGAGGTCAGCTTATTTTGCCCATTGATATTCCCTTTTCTGTGCAGCATTTGCCAGAACATCTGAAGCCTTGGTACTCTCAGGAGCACCTGTTGAAGGTGATGATGTCAGCTGACACTGCACAAAGATCTGAGGTCTGACCCCCATGTTTGCTTGAGAAGAGAGTTGGTGATCAGTATTTTTTAAATTTGACTGTTTATTTGTATATGCCATCTTTTTCAGAAATCTGAAATAAATAAGCACCATTTGGGTGGCCAGAGATTCCCTAGAACTGTAAAAAAACTCCATCTCACTCTCCCCTGCCTGATTCAGAGAGTGGAGGACTTCTGTTTTCCACATCCTCACTTAGCAGTTGTGACTCCTCAGACTTAGCTGGAGAGAGAGGTCTTTTCTAGTGAACTAGTCTGCACAATTCTGCTAACAATTTCAGGCAAATTAAGGGAGTTTTCCAAAAGAAAGCACTTTCAGCTGGAAGTGCCAACTATCTATTATCTCTGTTCTTTAACTTCTAGAATTTCTTAACTGTTCAAGAGATACAATAGAATCAGCAACCTACAAAGTCTCTGGAAAGACTTTCCAAGTACATTGGGCTTCAGCAGTGTCAGCAAGACAGTGCATAATACACCAATCCATCAGTATGAAATGAAACGTTAAATTTGAAAAAAATGTCCTAACAGCCATGAAAGGGCAGCTGCATTTCAAGAGTGCCCTGAAAGATGAAAGCAACTGAACAAGAGTTAGGAAAATGCAGTCAAGAGATTTGGAAATGTGAAGACTATTCTCTTTGAGTGTTTACTATCTCTGACAGGCAAGAGATTTCATGTGAAGCTGTTAAAAAATTAATAGTGAGTTACTATATCTCACCAAGAAACATTAGCTTGATGATCAAGCTGGTTTTAGTTTCCTGATGCCATCCCACTCTTATTAATGACAAGTCCCCCAACTTCCCTCAGTCTTTTATTTGTGGTTTTATCCTTCTTACAAATAGTTTTTTTTATATTTCCACTTAATCATTAATAAGTCAACAATATTAATTCATTCCTTTTATTATGCTTCATCAAATAATCACTCCAATCTTCAGTGATTCCACAAGACTGGAAGAGGAAGAGAAAAACTGTTTTTCTATCCCACAGGAATGTGAAAATCTTCTAGCCCTAATTTGGAATGGGAACCCAAAATCTCAGCAGAAATACTAAGAGTGAAATTTCTCTTAAATGTTTTGATGTGTTTCTATTTCACAAAAATAAACAGTAAAAGTAAGTCTGGCTGTTTAAACCAAAACTTCAGATCAAAGTTATCTGCATGGTCTTTTCCTGTATTTGAACAGTAAACAAACAGTTGTTGAAACTAGCCTTTTCCTACAGGAAATTGACTTCAGCAGCTCAGCAGTTTCATATGAAAAAAAGCTTTGTCCAGGCCTGTCTTGGGTCAACATTTGCACTCTAGCTGAAACATCCTTTCTTGAAGGCATGCTGCTGTAGAGACACAGGCATGAAATTATATCAAGAATCAGTGTCAGTGTGGATCCCAATAGTGTAGAGCCGACTTTGAGGTCTGAGCAGGTAATTTTGTCAGATAAGCAAAATTCATCAGAAATAATTGAAATTGAATTGGTCACAATATGAACAATGGTAATTTCCTCAAAGACTTTCAGCACAGCTTCTAGCTAAACAGTGAACAAAAATAAACCCCCAAAATCACTGTCACTCTGAATACGAAGTTTGTAGAGATTAATCATAGGAGTCAAATCAAGCTGCTGAAATATATTTAAAGGTCAGGAGAAGACTAAGCTCCCTGTGTCCTAGAAATGCAACAAGGAGTTTTACTAACCAAGACAGAGTATAAGTTTATTTTCTCTCTTCACCTTCCTGTAGAATGGTTCCTTATGGTGAAAGATATTAAAAATAAAAATTTTGATATCACCTCATGGTGCTGATAGACCATCACACACCATCTTTATCAGTGAAGCTCTGTATGTTACGGTAAATTTGCTTCTTTGATCTTGCCTTTATGTGGTGTGCAAGAGTAACCCCTGTTACTCCTACCGGACACAACACATTCCCATCTTCTCTGTTTTTTCCTTTGTTTTTTGGCAAGCTGTGTTTCAGTGATGGTCAGAATTCATGATTCCTTGCATGCCACTGCACAGCTGCTCTGTGCCCTTGTTCAGTGAGATGTTTAAAGTACATTTCTAAATGTCAGTTGTGTGATGAGCTTCCCTTGTTTGAAACTTTGAAGCTGTCAATACCCAGATGAGTTCATGCTTAAGTGATTCATGGAGGAGGTTCACAGATCTAGTTGGTGGCTAGCTTTACTTTGAAATAACATCAGATTGATGGGATTAACTAATATGACACACTGGTTTAATCTGGTTCCACAAGTCATACATTCTCATATTTTAACAACTTCTTCTGATTAAATGTTGCAAACAGAATAAAGTCCAAAGAGGTATACAGAAACTCTCTATGTGAAATGCATTTAAGCATATTTTAGGCTTTTAAAGGGCCAGTCGCAGAAAGCAGGGAAGAGCTGGGAGAATCAGCAGAGAGTTCAGATATTAAAATGTGAATAATCATAGATAACTATTTTAAATCAGTTCTCTAACTGCACAAATAGCCTACAAGTGAGAAATAGACCATACTACTTGAGAAACTTAGTTTTGTCTAACTGTGTTCAGAAAAATCGAGGACCTCTTGGTGCATTACTAGATGGAAGTGTCACAACTGAGAATTACTTTAAACAAAGAGTGGAGGTGTACATGAAATGAGTGTTCTGTGATCCAGTCATAGCATACAATGTCACTCATATTCCAACAGTTCCAAATCTTACATGATTACTTTAACAAGGCCTTCTTCAGTTGACAAGTCCAAGTACCTTGCATCTAAGAGCTTAAAAATGCTGACATATTCTCTGAATTACTGTTGTTGAGTTTCAGGATTTGATCATCAGAGAAGCTCAAGAGGCCTGGCAGGAAAAAATATGCTGATATATAAAGGAGGTAAAAAACTAGAAAAGCTTATCTAGGTACTTGAGTTAAGTGATGTGACCTAGTGAATTCTGTATTGTGAGTATTGATCCTCTGCAATTTAACATTACTATTCATAACTGAGAAGAATGTAGAATATCATTACATAACTAATGATATACAGGTTGTATGAGACAAAAACTGAAGACTGGTTACACATATGGAGGGGGTAGATGAGACTGGACTCTGGCCAGTTGGGAAACTGCATACAGTCAAGGAAATATTCCTTTTTCAGAAAAGGATATGTGAAATTTTTTGAATGTATAGGAATAATAAAGGAAATTTTTAGTTAAAAGTAGGTCTCTATGTTAGCAGCAATGAATAGAAAAGATATTTTGAGTAATGTTTGATTATCTAAATACAAGTTGCCAGTGTGATATTGTTGCTAAAAAGGAAAAAAGTGATATTTAATACACACAGGGAAAATAATGAGTAGAGGCAGAGACCTTCTGATCCCTTTATTACCTATAAACAGTAATTAGTACTGCAAAATCATTCTGAAACTCTTTCTGAGGAAAGAGAAGAGTGTTTATAGGTTAGGGAAACCTGCCTCATAGAGAAAGACACAGAAACACACTAAGTGAAGAAGAAAAGCGTATTGAAGCCTAAATCCCAGGAAATGGAACACAGATTTGACAGTGTGACACTGCAGCCCAGCACTGAAAAAAGCCATGTGGGTGGATGCTTGACAAGCTCAGGATTTTAATTTCTTTTTTTTCCAGAAATTTAATGACCAAGGAGAGCAACCTACCGTGGTCTGTTCTGTGTTGTCCGTCACTCTGCATTTTAAAATAAATATTAGGCTTTTTTTCTAAAATATATGCCATGGCTAAAAAAGGAATTAATGCTGTAATGATGCAATCACTTGCATCAAGCAACCTTATACAAATTATCATGTTCTTTTCCAATGAGAACGTATTTCTGGGTAAGTGCGACCTTTGTATCGTCTCCTGGATATATCTACAGAAAATTCATCCACTGCAGCCGCAGGGACATATATGGATCTTGTTCTCCTTGACAAAACATATTTCTGCTTCTTAACTGGGCTTTGTTCCAAATTACCCCAAATGCTCAAAGCAAAACCAAGGTTTAGGATAATGAGGAGAAACTGGTCTTGTGTCAGGAAGGATCTGTACTGCCACCCACTTTAACGAACACAAATTATCCTACAAGATCCTAAATCTCCACTTTGGTGAATCTGAAGGTAGATTTTGAACCTATATGATTAATACCTGTCTCTTTCCATCACTGACATCAAAGTACTTGTTGATGAAATATTTTCCTACTAGATTATAGGATCACTTAACAAATGTAGATAGATTATGGCAGAACTGTGGATAGCATACCTCAAGAATTTAGTGAAGAGGGAAAGATTTTGCCTCTGAAATGCCTTGCTGTCTTAATTTTAAAATTTTTGTGCCATTCTCTCAGCTTTATTGAAAAGTGAATGATTTCTATAGCATGACCCTTTCTGATTAATTACTCAATCTCATTTTCCTCTTCTGAATTGCAATAGCTTGTCAGAGAGAATCGTTCTAGCTTCATTTCTGTCTAGAAGACTAGCTGTAATTAGTTTTGAAGTGTTTGGGCCTTTTTTTCTGAAGTTGCTCAGTTTTCTCATTTTTCTGTTTGTTGTTTTTTTTTTTTTTTTAAACATCAACTCATTTACCTCAAAAGCAATCAAATGAACAGTCACAATATAATTGGACTGTAGAGGCATTAAGGTATTTTATTCCTGGCAGTAATATTTTCCCATTTTACTTTACCCATTTAAACAACAGTGGCAGCCTGCAGTACAAATATCGAGAGCTAGAATTCTATAGAAACACCATTTCACGCTTTTTTGTTTGCATACTGCAGAGCACTGCCTTTGATCATGTTGAAGGCAATCTTATTCCCTTTTTTTCTCTCAGATGTAGCAAACTGGTTGTATGTTCTCACTTTTCATGTTAGGCGCCCTACTACTGCATAAAAGTTGAGTTTGCAGAAGCACAGAATGACTGAGGTTGGAAGGGACCTCAGAGGTCACCTAGTCCCAATACCCCTGATCAACCAGGGTCACCGAGACCCAGCTACATAGGACTGTGATCAGATGGCTTTTTAATATCTCTGGGGAGGGACACTCTACCACCTCTCTCAGCAGCCCATGACAGTGTTTGGTTACCCTCAGAGTGAAAAACTGGTTTTTGATGTTCAGACGGAACCTCCCATGTTTCAGTCTGCCCATGGCCTCTGAGCCTGTCTCAGGGCACCACTGGAAAGAGCCTGGCTCTCTCTTCTTTGCACTCTCCATTCAGGTATCTATAGTCATTGATGAGATCCCCCAGAACCTTCTCTTCTCCAGGCTAAAGAGTCCCACCTCTCTCAGCCTTTCCTCATCCAAGAGATGCTCCTGTCCCTTTATCACCTTCATGGCCCTCCACTAGACTCTCTCCAGCATGTCCACATCTCTCTTGTACTTGAGACCTCAGAACTGGTCATAATGCTCCAGGTGTGACCTCACCTGAGCATAGGGGAAGGATCACTTCCCTAAACCTGCTGGAAATACTTTGCTTATGCAGCCCACGATACCAGTAGTCTTATTTGTGGCAAGGGCACATTGCTTGCACACGGTCAACTTGGTCTTTGCAAGGCCTCCCGGGCCCTCTTCTGCCACATTCCTTTCCAGATGGATGGGTCCTCGTGCTTGGGGTCGTTGCTTTCATAGAGCAGGACTTTGCACTTCTTCTTGTTGAACTTCATAAAGTTCTTGTCAGCCCATTTCTGTCGTGCATTGAGGTCACTCCAGATGGCAGCACGACCCTCTGGTGTATCAGCCACCCCTCCCAGTCTTGTGTCATCAGCAAGCTCCCTGGCTTACTTTTGTCACCTATGTACTTACAGAGGCCCTTTTTGTTGTCTTTGATGTATCTCACCAGGTTCAGTCCCAGCTGGGATTTAGTTTTCCTAATCATATCTCTGCATGCTTGTATAGTGACTCTGTATTCCTTCCAAGTTACCTGTCCTGGCTTTTACCCTTTGTATGCTTCCATTTTTATGTTTAAGTTTGGCCAGGATCTTGTTGTTCATTCACATAGGCTTCCCAGCATTTGTGTCTGACCATTCTACTCATTGGGATGGACTTCTCTTTGAGTTTGGAGAAAGTGATACCTGAATATTAACCAGCTATCTTGGGCCACTTCTCTCTCCAGGGCATCATCCCATGAGACTCTTCCAAGCAGACATTTGAAGAGGTCAAAATCTGCTTTCCTGAAGTCTAGCATTGTAACTTTGCTTTCTGCCCTATTCCCTGCCTATAGGATCCTGAACTCCATCATTTCATAGTGACTGGTCTTATCATCCCCAACAAAACCCTCCTTGTTATTGAGTATAAGGTCCAGCAACACCCTTGCCTCATTGGCTCCCCTTTCACATGACTCACCTGTCATCAGTCCTTTCCAAGACTGATCACTTATGGCCTTCTGTGTTGTCCCTTCAACAGGTACTGGGGTGTTTGAAATCCCCTATAAGAAGGAAATGGGAAGCTGTGTCTGGTTCTCTGTTGGAGACTTCATCCACTTGTTCTTCCTGGTCAGGCAGCTCATAGCAGACATCCACTACATCACCTCCACTGTTCTGCTCTATCACATTACTCATGCTCTCAGCTGCCAGAGCAGACCTCCATGTGTTTCAGTTTCTCTCTCACATGAAGGCCAATTCCCCTTCCTCACTTTCTCAGGCTGACTTTCTAAATAGTCTGTATTGCCCCCATGCAGGCACAGGAGTCTCTGGGCAGTAGGAAGGAAGAGCTGAGCTGTTCTCTGCTCCCCAAAAGAGCTATATACTGGATATCTCAGAGGTAATGACACCTCTTAGCAGGACTGGAGAAAGCTGCAGAGAAGATGCTGGCTTTCAGACACCCATATCAAAACCCTTTTCTCTGAGGCTGGATGATTGATTTCAATAATCAGAGCTACACAGGGACAGCAATCTCTGAAAAAGTAATATTTTCATGCACTGCAAAACCTAATTTTGGTCTTTAAGTAACTTAGGCCATCCTGGCCTTTATGGTGACAACACTCAGCTTTGCCAGCTGAAGCTTTACCAGTCAGAAGCTGGAATCAAATCTATAACTGATTGAGACCTCACATCTCTGACCACATTATTCACTGTGTCACTTACGTTCTTTTATTCTCCTAATCCACTGATTGAAAAAAAACTTTCTTGAAGAAGCTGTAAAAGACCTACTGAACATGTCCTTATGCCTGATACTGTCATTACAGAAGGCTGAAAGCTGTCTCCTAAAGCAAGTCAAAAAGAAAACCAAGATGAAGCAATCAAAGAAAGCTGGCACAATACAGCAGGGAATTCAGTGGAGGAAAAAAAAGGCTCACACAGAAGTGGCAGGACAAAAGACGTAAAGTGTGTGATTTTTTTTCATTGTCATTGCAGAGAAACGACTTTTATTTGATAAGAGTTGAACAATCTCTACCAGTAATGCAATGAAAAAAAAGTCTGTAATTCTACACTTAAACATTAATTAGCAATGTCACTGTTTTGCTAAATAATTTTGTATCTTTCCTCTACATTACCTTAGAAGAAAACTTTTTTTAAAAACTCCAGATTTAGTTATGAGTAAAACCAGTGAATGCAAGACATAAATTGCTGCAGTTGTATGTGTTGTAAGAGCTTCTGTTGTGCTTCCATTTGGAGGTGAAGCTTTCCAAGAACCATGGAGACATGTGGACTATTGGGTGTGATTGGATATACTCAAGTGGGCAGCAAAATAAAGTTTTGCAGAGTTTAATTAGAAGGCATCACTAATGTGCATGTTGGCTTGCTCTTCCAGAGCAGAAGGGATGGAAGAAATGTCTATCAACATTATATCGCTGCTGTCACCAGGGTTCCAAATGTCCCCATCAAGACAATAGTTTTGTTAAGGTATTGAATACACACTCACAACTGAGTAACTGAGGTCTAAAAGATTAATTTCAAATTGCCCAGGTATCTACAGTGCAGCAGACACATTTCTAGCATTCCAGGTTAGTGTTACAGCTACTAAAGTTTTCCTTCTTTTCTGTAATTGCATATTCCATTATTGCTACTCAGATCAGTTCTCCAATCACCAACCTTTTGTTTTGATACATGCTAAGAGGAAACGTGCATGATGGAATACTGCTGGGCCTGTCTGAATGATGGAAATGGCATCCAAATACGCCTAATAATAGCTAAAATGCTTCTTTTCACTTACAATATAAAAGACCAATTGCTCACAACTGAAATAGCAATAGAAAATAACAGTATTCATACACCAGAGGTATTACTAGCAGCTGTAAATTTTTCCACTCTCATCTCCTCCACAAATTTTTTTAGAAATTTTCTAGAAAGGAAGCAGCTCTCAGATAAATTTCTTCTCCAACATCTTTTCATACAATTGCATAAATATATACGATACGAACAAGCCTATCATCTGCTATTTTTACATTATAATTTCAAGAAAAGTTTGTCACGTGAAAGCAGAATTTAAAGATCCTATTTATAACTTCAAGTGCTTTTTCCTTATGCTTTCTCTCTTATTTAAATTTTTCTGCTTTATGACTGCTCTGGCCATGCTGTACTCTCCTGATGAAACCTGATCCACCCTCAAGCCTGTAGGGTTTGTGAAATTATTAGGTATTATGCAG
Organism: Monarcha castaneiventris obscurior; assembly: GCA_026261815.1. Classification (NCBI taxonomy): domain Eukaryota; kingdom Metazoa; phylum Chordata; class Aves; order Passeriformes; family Monarchidae; genus Monarcha; species Monarcha castaneiventris. Next base: position 1,653,880 of record JAMPIT010000059.1, read on the forward strand.
AGTTAAAATTTTTGGACATGTAGCAGGTCTGATTACATGCTCACTGGTCTGCAGTGGAACATGTAGATGATTCATGTAGGTTATTGTTTCATTTCCAACCCACTTAATAAGTCAGCCTTTGTGGATACATATGCAAACAGTAAAAAAATACACCACACCCTTTTAAAGGATCCCTTTTGGGAAACAAAGGTTTTCTTTGCTCAGGACAACCCTTTCAATATGACTAGGTTCACCCAATCCTAGTGGAAGTGTGTAACTAAGAAAACAGGCCAGTCTGTTCAGAATATGTTATCAAACTGAAACCAGCAGAGTTCATCCTGTCTTTGGTCTTTCCTCATTTTGATTTAAAGGAGGGAGCCACAAGTGCTGTGCTTTAATTCCCAGAAGTTTCTAGGGAGCCAGGCAAATGAAAAGGGAAGTGCACAATAGACCTTTTTGTTTGCTGTTTAACTCTTCCTTTCCACAACTCAAGAAGAAACAAAAAAAACCAACATGATTTCCAGTTCACTTTGTTTTGTCTATTACTCTTTTTTTTTTTTGTCCATGTATATATGAATAACACTCTTTATACAGGATTAATAAAATTTTTGATCTACATTCTTATTAAAAAGTTAATGCTGTTCTACTGAATTACCCACAGAAGCAGTTCTCAGTGTCTCTTTTGGAAAGATACTGCAAAACTCTGCTATATCATACACTTATCTCAGGAGTGCTACACACCTCCCCAAGGCGCCTGGAATCAAACAGTCTACTGCAAATCCCTTTTACAGTACATTTCATTGGACAGGGTGCTGGGCCATCTTGTCTAGATCATGCTTTTGCCATGAAAGGTTGGACCAGATGATCCTTGAGGTCCTCTTCCCATCTGGTATTCTATGAAATATTGTACAAACATTAGTTCAGTTGCATGATCTCGGCAGTTATAAACATCATCCAATATTTAAATCCTGCAGAGTGTGATACAGAGCCACTTCCTCCCAAAGCCTGTGACTGTTATTAATGGCTCATCCTCACTTCTTCAGGAAAGAAATAAAATTTTAGTTGTTGATGGCATGTAACACAGGGATTTTACACTCTTCTTTACAAAGTAAATTGGTAGTATCAGCTGAGATGTCTTCACACAGTCAGTGGTATCTTGCCACCTTTTCAGAACAAGGACTGATAGCTGTGTTGGGACCCTGTCTTGTCCATGCCTTTCTAAACAGCATACCTGTGTCTGTGTGTGTCTGTGTCTCTGTGTGTGTGTGTTTAAAGAGCATCAGGTTCCATGCATGACAATGTGTTCAGTAAAGATGCTGATGGACATACTTCCGGAACAGAAGAAAGTGGGGAAGGTCATTGCTTGTTACACAGGCTAGAAGGTAGGTACCAAAGAAGCCTGTCAACTGGAGACAAAATGAAGGATAACCTGAGAAGCTGTGGGAGGAACACAAAGTGAGGAACTGTAATTTATTTAAGAAGGGACATAAAGAAAGTGATCTGACAGCTTGGAAAGATGAAAAGCGAAAGCCCAACAGCAATGCTCCTGCCCTCCCTCATAACTTGCCTTTCCAAACCACACAGTTTTGCGTAGCTTAGCTTTCTTGTTCCCTCCCTTTTTATCCACTCCTTGCAGTTTCAGTCCCAGTATCCTGTGTATCTTTTCATTCTAGCCCTCTTTTGCACTGCTTACTTGCTTCACTTCTTCCCACAAATATTCATCCTTTCAGATTTCCCAGTGATTCTGCAGAACTGCATGACTGTTAAAGGACCTGGGTTTGGGTGGTCTCACTCCCTCTGGAGTAGACTGTCTGCAAGCAAGAGTAACCTTTCATGAGCCTGTCCTTGTTTTGGTTAAGTGTTAATTTTGTTCTTAGTAGCTGGTACGGGGCTGTGTTTAGGATTCAATGTGAGACTGATGTTGATAACACACTGATGGCTCAGTTGTTGCTCAGCAGTGCTTACCCTGAGCCAGGGGCTTTTCAGGTTCCTGTGCTCTGCAAGTGAGGAGCTGCACAAGGATCTGGGAGGGACCATGGCCAGGACAGCCAACCCAAAATGGCCAAAGGTATATTCCAGACCATAGAACATTATGTGCAGTATTTAAACTGGGGGGAGTTGGCTGGGTGGGGCTGATTGCTACTGGGGGACAAGCTGAGCATCGGTCAGCAGCTTGTCTGTGCATCATTTATTTCTCTACAGTTTTATTTCTCTTTCTCTCTCCCTCTCCTTTTCATTATTGTTGTTGTTGTTATTACCATTAGTATTATTAATAGTACTAATATGTTTTATTTTGCTTCAATTATTTAACTCTTTTTATCTCAATCCATGAGGTAGAGTCTTTTTCCCTTTGATTTTCCTCCCTGTCAGGGTGGGAGAGTGAGCATGCTGCTGCATGGTACTTAGTTGTCAGCTGGAGTAAAAACGTGACTGAGCCTTATGCAGTGAGCTGTCTGCTTTTCTGCCTTGGCTTTCCCAAGTCATTCCCACAGGTTCACTTTTGAACATTTGTTAACTCATGGTTTCTAGTTCCCCAGTTCCTTTCTTCCTCCCTTCAGAGAAGTTTATTTTGTCAAATTTACACCAAAAAGTACCTTAAGACCTTTAACTCCTGGATGTATTTGTGCTGCCAGTGTTTCATTATTGGACCTGCAGCAAAAAGCAGAACTTACAGGCACACATGCTCCTCAGGTCTTATTACATGAAAAAACTCAGTGAGGCTGGTCCCACCATACTGACCCTGCAGGAAGCTTTCTGTCACCTCCATAAAACACGTGCATTGCATTCAAAGTCTGACTGCCTGGTTGTCCATCCACTACAACACAATGTACCTTCTCCTTTCTAAATTAAAAAGGCTTTCCTTTGAAAGCATCTCACCTAAAGGGATTTTACCAGCTTTAAAAGAGCCTTTTTAAAAGAAAGATTTTTATATGACAACAGCCCATTTGGTGCCTTATGAAAGCATTTGCAGTGTTACAGACCTCAGGTTTTAAACTACCACATGCAAAACCTTAGAAAATGTGATTTAAAAATAGAGTTTAACTGTCATTCTGTAGTCTCATTCTCATTTGCCTGAATCTGTGCTCATAGGCTAGAGTAAGACCAGAGAAGCTTTTTCTTTGGAACAGCAGGTAGAAACTGTTAGTTTTTTAATTTCTAGAGACTATTAGGTTCTCTTACATTCATATAAGATCAGTATATCTTTAATTTGGGTATATGAAAAATAAAAAAACTGGGAATTCTACCCTTTATTCTAGCTGGGCATGTTTTTCCTCTCTTCTCCTTTATGTGAGGAACCCAAAAAATAAAGGGGTGACTTTCATCACACTAGGGAAAACATTATCTTAGATATTTTTAATCAGCTTGAATGCACAAGGAATCCCCTCCCACCTTGAAGACCACAGCCCTACTGTGTCACTTTTCCCTCTAGTTCTCATCAAAGCAATCCCAGAGCCTTCTTAAAATTTAAGTGTTTCTTTTCAAGCTTATTCTCAATATCTTTCTACTCCTTTCTTCATTTTATCCCTGTCTGCCCTGCACTTCACAAAGGAACACCAGAACTTCTTGTTTCCAGCCAACTCTTTTTACACAGTTATTAAAAAATAGCACCTCAAATGTGCTAATATGAACTTTTAGAAACTGTAAGTCCTGAAATAATACTATAATCCTGAATGCCTTTAACTATTGGGTACCATTTTGAAATTCTTGTATGACATAACAATCTATTAGATCATCACACATATGCGCTAATTTCAAACAAAAACTTCTGCTTAGGAATTCATTTTCATTCTGGAACAAGAAAATATGTCAAGAAAAGTTTCCAGAAAAAAAAAATTCTTCATATGACTAGAAATACTTGAATCACTCTATTCTCATTTTTCCTTATTTTATATGATGTTGGAATCTGTAACGAGTGTGAAAGTCATTTCAGCACAAAAAGAAAAGGAAATTCTTTTGATATAAAATAATCTTTCCCTAAATATAATGTTGTCACATTGATATGGAAAACTTATTTTAGAGGAACAGTAGAATAATTTGGAGAAAAACAGTCAGTCAGAATATTTTGACTGCTGCAGAGCTCCATGAAACAAATGCACCCCTTGCCAGAATCTCTGGGAATGGTGAGTTAGGTACTGTATTGTCTGGCTCTTTTAGAACACAGGATGGAACCACCCATACTTGAACTAACAATTAAAAACTGGTAATGAGCAGAAAAGCACTACATTTCTCCTTAGAGAAATTGCACAGAACTGACGTAATTTCTCAAATAAAAAAAAAAAAAACAGGAAGCAAATAATTGAATACAATAAAGGTACGCAGAATATGGCAGTATATTAAGGACGAAAGTCTACAGAAAAGAAATTAGTCAAAGAAAGAACTAATGTACAAATATTTGCTATTTACAAAAACATGTCCACCTGGACTACAAAAGTTCTTAGTGAATTACACCTCTGATCTTTCAGATATGTTTTGTTTTTCTTAATTTTACATGGAAATGCAGATTTTCAAGGATATAATTCAAACAAATTGGTTTAACCACTTATTTAATTGCTTAGAGGACTACAGCCAGATTTTGGGATTGTTTGTGAACCCAAGGGATTTTTTGGTTCAAATCCTATTTACAGTTTTGTTATCTTTTAAAAAACTCATCCTAAATATATACTTCAATTATAACTCCAGTTCTAAATGAACCTGAGTTCTAACTAGGAAGTATGAGAGGCTGAGAGGTTCCCATACTTTGTTGAAACCTCAGAATCAGACAGCTAACCTCTGTCTCCAGAAATGACACGGTAATGGTGGAAGAATCAGTCTTTCCATGAGAGTTTTTCATTTGGGAAAGAAACCAAGAAATGCAAAAGAAGTGGAGGTTTGGAATGATTCAGAAGTGATGCCTGATTTGATCCCATACTGTCTCCAAAAGCATCAAATATTTGGTCACTTTATCTGTGTGCGTCATCTGCCATCTCACCTAAATGCACCTCATCCACATGCAGGACAGTATCCCTCCTATGTAGGTATCCATACCATTTAAAACATTTTCTTGATACAATCAATTACAAAAATCAGAGGACTTACTGATCTGATTTTACAGTTTGCCAAATATCTACTCAGCTGCCTAGTGCGGCTTTTCTCTAAAATTTTACAAAACCAAACCAAACCAAACCACCACCAATAACAGAAAACCTCCACCAGAAACAACAAAAAACACCACATACCAAAAAAAACCAACAAAAAGCCACAAATGAACAAAAAATCCCCCACCACATTAAAGTATTCCTTAATTGCTTTCATTATGGTAACTTTCCTGGCCCCTGCCTCTGGTCTCTCCTGCAATGGGTTTTTGCTGTAGTTCCAGAGGGCATAATAGGTCTCAGCTGAAACCTTGAACAAGCTCCTCTATGTCCAGCTACCCGCAATAGCCTATATCTATTTGAATCAATATTTAGATCTTCCAGAAAAACATTTTCATTAATGAGCCCCCACTGGATTTTCCCCTCTATCACTTGTGATAAAATTAATTTTACAAACCATCTAATCTGGCAACCACACCATTTTAAACTATTTTATTACTATAATATTGAACATTTTAATACCTTCAAACATTGCTTGTGAAAAATTTAACACAGCACACAGCATCTGGAAGAGAAATAGGGAGGCTACGAGCAGGTAGCAACTCCTTCATGTCAACAGCCAGGTCTGCCAAGGCTACCCAGTCAGCATTTCAGGGCACTAAGATGACACCTGTGCTGTTAAGTTGTTTGGAAGTGCATGTAAAAAAGGTGTGTGATTAGGCAAGCTTTTAACTACACGTAACAGAGCTGAGGAGTGATAAAGAAATATTTCTTTATTTTTTTTCTAAAGTTGAAGCCTAGGTTAAAGCCAGTCTTAAAGAATTGCTTAGGTCAATGACACTTTCACTGCATCTGGCCAGTTCTAACTGGAAGAATCCAGAAGCAGCTAGAAAACTGAAGAAATACATGAACTTTGCAAAGTCAGCTACAGCTATAAAACAATTTCCTGATACATTTGAAGTGGGAGAACAAAACATGATAGAAACCTAAAGTGACATTTCTGATTGGCCTTTTATATGGAGAAAATCAAAGAAATTGTCCTGGAACTGGGTAGTTAGGGAGGCAATTTGCAGCTTGTGCCAACACCACAGTACAGAAAGTAATAAATAGTGGGGACAGAAACTCCATGAGGAGGGGTGGGAAGAAGAGGAGAAACACACCTGACATCATTTGTAAGGCTGAGTCCAAAGTGGAATTCCTACAGGGGCCAACCTACCAGCCAGAACTTTGCCACGTCAAGTGGTTTTATTAAGTCTTCTGTCTCCCTGGGTCAAAGCTTCCAGGCTGAACTGCATTACAGCTGTAGGAACTTGATTTCTGGAACTGAGTGGAAGTGTTATACAACAGAAAACATTATTTGCTTGTAATACCCACACCACAAGCAAACTTTCAATTTTATCTTGCTCAGTGTTAGTTCTGTTCTTCTGTCTACTCCACCTAAATTCCCTTTATTAACTTTTTCAAAGAGGAAAGTATCATTTTTTTCCAGACTATGAGAAATAATAGTCTCAATGGTTAACTCTGAAGGGTCAACATCCTTTGACAAAGTAAACCTTTAAATCTAAAACTTACTAGGTGAAGCAGCTATTGATATCCTTGATAGAGCTAGTTAGAAAATGTCTTTTTTCTGGATAAACTTCAAAGCATACTTCCATCTGCTTCTGCTTTTCTTCCAAAATACTTCTAAAATAGGCCAGGATGGAGAGTTAAGCAATTAATTTTCCATTCAAATATACTCACTTTTCTGCCTTTTTAGAGTAAAAAAGGTCAGACAGATGTCCATCTGTCCCACTGGATAGTGCTGCTCAGCCATTGCCACCCAGGTATGATGGTGCACACACCTCATCTGGGAGGTCACAGCCCAAGATGACTCACATGTGCTAGGCCTCTGCTGTTTCCATTCAAACTGCATCATTACTGAGGCTCTGCAGCTTATTGACAAAACCTGCCCTACTATTAGGCAGAGAACCAAGTTTCCTAGGGAACTCAGGAACCATAAATCAGTTTATAACAGCCTTACACCAGTTTTAGATCTCTTTGTTCAGGTCCATATGTTCCAATGTTTCATATTTCAGTTGGGTTTGTCACACACACACCCCCCCACACACCCACAAAAAGAGCACACACCCTCCCCCACAAAAAGAGCAAAAACTATTGGAGGAAAAAGAGGCTTTGTTTCCTTAATTTCATGGGAAACCCCACAGCTTCCAGTTCCCAAAGCACAGTGAAGGCACGACATCGCGCATTGTTGTGTGCTAGTATTCTTACTGGAGTATAAATCCCAAGGGGATGAATTCCCCTACTGCAGGGGAACCTGGAAGAGCAGCAGAAATTTCAGCTTTTTTCTCACTTCTTGCACAAGTCTGCCCATATTTTGGTGTTGCAGTAAAAATGATGAAGCCTCTTTTGTCAGTATTAAGTATTCTCCCTTATGATGAAGGGATGGTAAGACACCGTCCTTTGCAACCTCAAAAGGTAAATCAGTACTCTTAAACCAGTAGCTTTGTCTTCTTATCCCTGTATCTACAGAAACCAAACGAGTAGTTCATGAGGCTGACTTGAAAGAAACAAATATTACAGAGGATTTGTTTTCCATTGTGACTGGTCCATACATGATGGCAACATTCAACTTGAGTTGTCAAATCCGAGGAGAGGCTTTCTTAGTTTAAGGAGCTGGTTTTTCTCTTTGTAGTCTTTGCTGTAACTTTTGTTGATGACTCAGATGATGTTCAGTTATTGGTGAAACCTGCATGCATTTTTAAGGGGTACATGTAGGGATCACTTGGCTGTAATTTGCTCACTTGCATATCAAAAAGTTTGTAAATTACTTGGCTTTAGTTTTAGGTGAGATTGAGTTTCAAGAAGGCAGAGTTTCATTATTAAAAATCTAAAATGGTCATAATACTGAATCTGTAGAAACAGCAATCAAATAATATCATCAACTGGCAATATCAATAAACCACTTAAGTTCACTTAAGTTCTCCCCCCCAAATTCTACAACATTTAAAAACACAAAAAACCCCCCTCATTCTTAAGGCTCATGATAAATGTTTGATTTTCAGGTAATTGAACTAATCATTTATTGGTTTAGAAAACTATTTTTCAGCCTGGGAATGATGATTTTCTAAACCATCTCTAACCGTTGCCTAACATGATTAGGCAAACAACTTCTGTGTAAAACCACAGCAAGTTTACTCTTCCCAATGAGCACATACACTGAGATGGTATTTATATGTTTTGAAATAGCTCCATTCAAGCCAGCAGACTGGTAGCAACATAAAACTAATGCAATTCAAAGCCCTCAGACCTTAGGCGCATTGTAAAAATTGATGTGGATTCCTCCCTATCCTCACCCTGCTCCTGCAACCTTTTCTTCAGATAGGTACAGTGTTGGTCACAGGCGAGGCTACTGAGAACCTCACTACCTGACTGACTGACTGACACCATCTCAATAGTAACTGTTTAGCTGCACTTCCTAGTGCTGGGCCACCTGTCTGTAGAGAATGCTGGATGTTTTCTATCAGCTTCAACACATCTAGACAAACTCTTATTCCTCTTCAGTTAAAAAAAAAAAAAACTAACTTATTTGCACCACTCATCTTCTAAGTCTTTTTAATAAAAACCCTTTTGAGACATTGCATTACTTCATTTGGAAACCACAAAAGCTTTACTTGTCTTTCATTTCTTTGTAGTCCTGTGTACATGCTGAGATAAAACTAATTCTAGTTCCCTGAAAACTTCCCAGCGTGTCAAATCTTGTGTGGGTAAGGTGCAACTTCGGTCCTTCATGAGCAACTTCACTGTCATTTAGATCTGTCCATATGCTTCTTGCACTCGGGGCATCAGTCAAACAGGTATAGGAATCACACACAATTTACTCACCTAGGGCAATGAGATGTTTCTCTCCCCAAAAAGGCTCTCATGAGGGGACCTACACTTTATGCAGATCTTCTGCTCAGAGGTAAACCTTCATCTACACCAGTAAGGATGAAATGTGATTTTTCTGACACTACTTTGGAATTCTCTCTCTCAGAAGAACATAACTGCTTCTTTCTACCTGTGAAAGGGACCATTATTGACTGCAGTGCAATAGCCCAGGTAGCACCTATCTGTGTCAGCTTCAGAAAAAAGTTCTGGCTAGAACAGCTATGCAACTATACTCATATATTTTTAGTAGAAAGAGAAAAGTCAGGTATGTATAAGAAAAATGGTTAGAGGGCTAGAATGACTCTCATATGAGGAGAGACTAAAGGCATAGAGACTGTACAGTTTTAGGATGAGATAAATAAGAACAGACAGAGCAGATATAATAGCTGGTATTGGGATGGTAAAGTATTTACTGAGAACCACTCCTTCTTATGCAGTTCAGAGCCAAGACACATATAGCAGAAGTCACGTGTAGGGAGAAGGTATTGCACTCCATATGTTAATTATGTGAAATTTATTGCCTCAAGATATCACTGTATCTACATTTTGGGAAAGCTTATAAAAAGAGATGAACATTCAGGTAAGTCTTATTTAGGTAAAATATGTCAGCATTTGTATTTATTTTTCAAAGTCATAAATTAAACTAACTTCCTCTGTGCTGGTTATTCCCTAACGCTGCACGCTTCCCTCCAGCTAACGTGATGTGTTAACATAATTTACTTCTGATCTTTATACACAGGAAAGCACTTCCATGGTCCTGGAATCCAGACTGCTTAAACGATTTAAAAAAAATATTTATTTGAAGGTTCAATGTGTTCTTGCCCCAGTCCATTTTCAAGTGAAGATCAGTAACTGTACAATCACAAACCTTAGTGACATTTAGGAAGTCTTGGTTTACAGTCTGGTTTCATATGGCTCTCTGTGGTTATTCAGAGATATGCTAAGTTTTAACTAACCCAAATGGAACTGTTGATACCTGAAGCTCACCCAGCATCAAATTTAGATTTGTTTCCTAGTTTTAAGTGTCTGCCTTTACTCAATCAGTTTTTTCCAGCTGTCTTGTATATAAGTAGTTTCAAACAGTTGAAAACAGGTTTCTGCCTGGTTTTAGCACAGCTTGTTCAAAGCTTCCCAAAGCAATTAATTACAAGTCTTTGATATTTAAAAAGTTCCTCATACAGGATGTGTCATACCTCGCATCCATAATGTGCTTTCATCCAGGAGATGTGATGGATTTTGCAATGTCTGAATCTTCATGCCAGAAGCTGGAAATTAATTTTAGCCTCCTTTTTCTCATATTTGATCTAGTTTTGACCAACATTTTACTAGAAAAGCAAAAGGGAATTTGGCAAATATTTTCCTTTCTGTCAACCTGAGACATATGAATGGAATACATCTAAAGAATATAGATGCAAAAAAAATAAAGATATTGTAGGCAGAAAATTATACAATTAGTAGTGCCACTTAGGCAGCTTGTAAAGCTGGGATTTCCAAGTGCAAGTTTCTTTTAATTTGCCTGGCACTGAGCCACAGAAGATGAAATATTTTTAAATGTTCTTACACAGGATCCACCAAACAAATGCAATACTCAGTGATACTACCTACTTTTGAAAATCCTAGGTGTTAATTGCTGCAGTGCTGATGTGGTGATTTCAGTTTGTTCCAACGTCAGCTTTGAATATGTTTTTTCATTATGACAGTCCTATTTTCGAATGCCACATGTTTATTTGTTGGGGGATGGAGGATAATTTTCAACATTCATGCTTCAAATCCAGGCAAAGTCTATGGATGGAACATCAAGACTCTTACAAACTGTGGTTATCATTAACTTATTTTCAGTTGAGAATATGGAATAAAAACCAAAAGTTCAGAAATTGATAGCCAGTATTTGTCATCTGAGAGCAAGTAATTCAGTAAACTAATTATCTGATATCCTAAGTAGGGAAAACACCATCATTAATGAATTTACCTGATGGAGCTGTATTTAAAGTTTCCCATATGCCACAAATTGGGGCTGTCCTGGTAAGACAACACTGGTTCCATGTTGAACTGCTGATACTTCCACTGTAATTCTCTATGATTCTAAAAGACATGCAGAAGAAAAAGGTGGAGGAAAAGGAATAACATCTATAATGTTCTTGCTAAAATTCATATGAAGGGCTACACAAAATCCACTAGTGTAGGAAGTAGGTAGGAGATAAAATAAGCAATGAACTACACCATCACAAATAGCAGACTTTTTATAAAGGAGAAGCTGTGGAGCAGAATAACTGGTATAAAACTGCTCGACTATATGAAAAAAAAATTCATTATCTCTTGGCATTGAGGAATACATCATCAGTAAGGTTTTATTCTTCTCTGCAAAAAACCACATGCAAACTCTTTTGTAATCATCAGCTACACAGGCAGTTGGCATAGCTATAATTTTTTAGGATTTATGATGTCTTAATTTAGTCATTAACCCTGTAATAATTTTACTGTTAGTAGTTAACAAACAAAAAGTAGTCATCAGATTTTTATACTACCGAATTTTAAAATAAGCTAATTCCACACTGAACTTACACTGTCAAATAATAACCATGGTTGTTAGCAAGTCTAAATTTCAGAAGTCTTTACTTCTATATTTACTATAGTATTTCTATAAAGAAAAAAAATTAAATATAAATGAAATACAAATGCAAGTGTATTAATGACTTGTTCTTGACAAATGCCAATCCTCCTCATCCAGTAAAAAAGTAACACAAATATTAAGAAAGCTGCATACCTGAATGTTATAAAGAGTCAAAGAAGCAGAAGAATTGTACCAAACAGTGAAGTTCCAAAACACAGATTGTCCAGACCAGTGTATCACCAATAAATGGCTGCGTGTGTAAGAAGAGAAAATCTTAACGGTAACAAAGAAAGGGTACAAGGTACCCTATGCCAGTTGCTGTACAGGCTTGACTAAAATAAAACTAAAAAGAAGTGCCCAAAGGTGTAGAAGACTATGCTTCAAGAGTATTGTTACAAAATTGCAACAGACACAACTTATTTTACTTATAGGAGTTTTGGATTTTAAAGGACCACTTATGTGAGTGTCACATGAAAGTAACTTCAAAAACATGGAGCAAAGCACATTCTTCCACAGGCAAGATGGCATCTAGATTGTGTCCTAGAAAAATCTGAAGCCTGTATAGAGGAACCATAGAATTACAAAATGATTTGGGTTGGAAGGGACATTAAAGATCATCTCATTTCAACCTCCCTGCCATTGGTAGGGACACCTTGCACTACATCAGGAGTCCCATCTTGGACTGGCCTTGAACACTTCCAGGGATGGGACCCTTGCAACTTCTCTGGGCAACCTGTGCCTCACCATCCTCCCAATTAATTTTTTTTCCTAATATCCAATCTAAACCTAATCTCTTTCAGCTTCAAGCCATACCCTCCTGTCCTGTCACTACATACTCTTGTAGTCTCTCTCCATCTTTCTTGTTGGCCTTTAGGTACTGGAAGCCCACATTGTTTATCAGTTCTGTCCTTTCTTTTCTAAAAGTACAAAATGTCAGAAGTGATCTAGTAGCTCAACGAATCAGAGAGCAGCACAGAGTACAAACTGTTCTGAAGAGTTACATAAAGAGTTGCAAAGGATATGTTTGGTCTCTGTGCATTCGCTTCAGTGATTAAAATATTACCTACTGCAGACTGGAAGAAAAAAAACCGTGAGAAATTATAACTCCTTGTTAAGGGATGAACTGATGAACTTCGTGTAGGCAATGAAGAGGCACATGCAACCATACTAGCCAAATCACCACCTTTCTGTAAGCCTCTCACAACTTGATTTTATCAGATATGGAAAGTTCATCACCTTGCAAGTCTGGATCACAGGACCTAGTTTTCAAATTCTGTTTAGTGGAAAAGGGACAGAAAGAGAGATAATTTCCCTCTTTTGCTATTTCGAAGTCAGTTTACTGTATGCATAACTTTGAGTCAATATGATGTAAACACAGTCAGCTGGACAAAGAGAATCCTTCATATCCCAAGCAGGCAAGAAAACGGAAATAGATGAAACAGGAAAGGTATAACATCTGAATGGTCCAAGACACTTGAGACCCAACAACACCCTCAAGACCTAATCATTAGCAAATTACTCCTTATGAACATTGCCTCCTTACATTACTGAGAAGAAAGAAGCCTTCCTGAGGCTACATTATTGAGGAAAAAGAAGAGCTCCCAACCAACAGATAGCACACAAGCACCAGGTTATTAATTTGTTAATCAGTTCAGCACTGATACTGTAATGTGGTGCTATTTCCTTAGTGTATTTTTTAATACATCCATTATTCACTTCATAAGTATATACGGTCTCAAGTTAAAGTGCTATTCTTTTTATAATGAGAATAACAAACACTGAAAACTTTTTGGAAAGGAAGTCAGACCTTGCTGAAGGAAAGTCTTACTACTCAACTAACAGATATGTAATGTTTCCTCCTCAGTGTGCTCCAAAATAATTCTGAAAAAGAAATCTCTGTAAGGTGCAGGAGATATGAGGTAAAAGATCATGCTTTGCTTTGGGATTTTCTAGGTTTCATATCTTTGAGCTTTCATTTTTATTATTGTCTGTGAATTGCTTGGAAGGAAGCATGGATTGCAAGAGTTTACAATTACATAAAAAACAATTATGTAAATACACAATTCCAGTATAACCTGAAGATCATATTTATATTATAATATATTATTACCCGTTCCAGTATAACAAAGATGTTCTCCAGTTTGGTCTCTCTTGTTAAGATTGCATTTTCTTATACACCTAATTGACAAAAATTTCATAAGTATATTTTTTAGCTTTTCACGTGTCAAGGTAAAAAAATCTAAGACTTTTAATGCTAGCTGAAAAAACCACTAAAATCTACTGTAGACAGCTGGGCACACTCAGACAGACCACTAGCCAAAATAATAAATTTTCAAAACTGAGCATCAAGATTTTGGACAGGTCATCAGCAGCTGTAAATCCTTGGAAATAATTTGCATCAACTAAGAGCTGCATTGGAAACATTCTCCAATTCATGTTTAAAACCTTTCCCTCTGTCTTTGGGTTATGAAGCAAAGTGCAAACTCTAAGCAGCAAAGCAAAACTCTGATCAGCAAAGTACCCTGTTCTTCACATTATGAGCTTCTGATATCGATGGCTTCCATTGGTTTCCATCCAGAAATACATATCAGGATATGTTCATGTAAAACATACCCTCTCATCTGTCAGTCAGAATTCCAATGCTCAGGACTCTTAGGAATGAAAGACACCCAGTCTGTGGGCAGAAAGCTGAGAATTTGCAAACAAGATGCATGTGGAAAGTTTCATTGGGACATAGTTGTAGACTTAGCAATAAATTGCACTTTCTGAAAAAAGATTGTCTTCACCTTAATTTGCACAGACATTAATGTCTGTAGAGCAATTTGAGGCGATAAGACTGCAATACCTTGCAAAAAAATAAAAGCTATTTCTATTTTCATCGTTACTATGAACTTAGAGCTTTTCTTTTACTTCCTGTTGGGGTTTAGGATTTTAGCCTGTTTTTTCTCTTAAAGAATTTTACCCATACTAGTTGCTAGGGGACAAACCGCTGGATACTTAAAAGAAACAAAAGACCTGGCCACAGAGGCGGGGTGGGACTGGCCACCCTTTTGTCACCTGGGGGTGGGGACACCCCGGGGGGCTGCCTGGGTGCTCGGCGTTCAGTCTGAGAGCTGCCGGGCTTCGGTGTGTGGACTCTTGGTCAGCACTGCGGGCTTTCTGCTTCTTCGGCTGTTTTGCTTTCTGCGGGCAAAACCCCGGGATTTTCTAAAGCTGCTCTGCTCCCTGCCCGCTGGGGGCTGGGCACCGCCACTCTGCCCTGCCGCTGGTCATCGCTACTCTGTAGCCCCTACGCTGTGACCTGCCGGGTTTTCCTGCTACAGCGCCGGAGTTTGGTGAACCTCACTGCCACCCGAGATCTGCGCTCGCCCCTGCTGTTCCAGCCTGCTGTTCCTGAGGATCCAGTCAGACGTACAGGGGTTTGTGAGGTTTTTTCATCCATCCCTCCCTCCCGGGACCCCGCCATTGCCGGTGCTGCCCGAGCTCGCTGCGGAGCGCCCCCTGCAGCCGCGGGGGAACCATCGCACCCGCCCTGCTCACCGGGAGCCGCCCCGCAGGAACTGCACCCAGGGGAAAGTGCCCGAGGCCGAGTGAGGCTGCACTGAGTTTGTGCTGTTGTTTTGCTGTGACTGCCACAGCTATTGCTGTTTGTTTGTGTTGTTATACATATATATTTATTAGTAAAGAACTGTTATTCCTATCCCTCATATCTTTGCCTGAAAGCCCCTTATTTTCAAATTTATAATAATTCGGAGGGAAGGGGGTTGCATTTTCCATTTCAGGGGAGGCTCCTGCCTTTCTTGTCTGACACCTGTCTTTCAAACCGAGACAGATCTTGGCGCCCAACGTGCGGCCTGAGGGCATTGAGAGAAAGGGCTGGAAAAGGAATAACAGTTCTTGGATAACTCAGTTCTGTGTGCTGAATATAGAAACCTTGCTAGGCAGCACTATGTGGTCCAGTTTGCCCTGGTTCGGGTGGCATGTGGTCGTGGCTGTATTTCTCCCTTTTGCAGCTCCTTTTCTAAACATGGGTCCTCTGACTAAGGCCACTGTTGCTGTTATCCAGTTTGCATTATGGGTTGATAAGGTGAGGAATTCGTGGGTTTTTAACTTCCTCCGGAATGTGAGCACATGGATACAGGGCTATCACACGCTAACTGTATGCTTTTGGGGTTACTTTAATAATGGGACCTACTGTGAGGAGATGACACCGGGGGAAACTTTCTCGCAACCCTTAACCCATCTCTTTGGGTCCACTCCACCAGTTTTCGAAGGATTCAGATCTTCCCTAAATGCTAATGATATTGTACAGTGGGTGGTGTTGCTGGTAGGCCTATTCTACTTAGCGCTCAGAGATAAGGGGAGATTGACTTGGATAACCACCCTGATACCTACATCAGGGGCTAGGGATGCTGCCACAGAACCTGACAGGGCCCCAGACACTAGAGATCCTGTCCCAGAGATAAGAGACCCTGCCGCAGAGACTAGAGATCCTGTCGCAGAACCTGACAGGGCCCCAGAGACTAGAGATCCTGTTGCAGAACCTGACAGGGCCCCAGAGACTAGAGATCCTGTCCCAGAGCCTGACACTATTGCTGTTTGTTTGTGTTGTTATACATATATATTTATTAGTAAAGAACTGTTATTCCTATCCCTCATATCTTTGCCTGAAAGCCCCTTATTTTCAAATTTATAATAATTCGGAGGGAAGGGGGGTGCATTTTCCATTTCAGGGGAGGCTCCTGCCTTTCTTGTCTGACACCTGTCTTTCAAACCGAGACACTTCCCTTCTGTGGCTTTTTGTGTCCTTTAATTGTCTTTGTCTCTCACTGTCTTTGCCTACTTAAGATTGTAACATCTTCAAGACAGGAACCATTACTTAACACTCTGCAGCTTCATTGCTTAACACTCTGCGGTCCTGACAGCTACCAAGAATCTCAGAAGTTACACATATTCTATAATGTCAAGACTAATTCTCCAAGCAGTTTCTGTTTAAAATAGATACAAGGATTATTTTTCAACCAATGTAACATACTGGTCTCTATCATGGATACAGAAACAAAATAATTTGCATTAATCTGTAATTGTAAAGCCCAAATTTTATCTGATGAGTGTATACTGCATTTGTCTTAGGGTTCATACTCAGGTGAATTGCTTTTAAGTACAGCTAGAGAGACAGGTATCTTCTATATATGGTGGGAAAGATCCCAGCATGGCTCTTCTGCTGGTTTCACTATTTCCAAAACTCAAAAAGAATGTACATATTTAAAAACACAGGTGCTTTGGGTTTTAGCGCTTGCTACTCCAAGAGCAGTGGTTACTTCTCCACACCAAATTTTTCTCCCCACAGTAATGAGAGCACTGCGTTCAGCTTTTCAGGAAGTTTGTACAGGTTTCCATTTCAGCTCTGACCTTTCCCTTAGCTATAACAAGGGCAATCAGGCCCCGGTCACGTAATAGTCCCACAGTCTTCACTCTGAAATACTTGCCTCTGCTAGCACTGCAGACAATTTTTTGCCAGCCTGTCAATCCATTAGTTTTCTTCCACATTTGCTATCATATCTCAACACCCATAGGTGCAATGACTTATGCTGGCACATTTGCAGGGACTGTCAGGGGCTGTAGCCTGTGAAATAGGCCTCCCCATCCTTGAGGGGGACTTGTTGTTCATGAGTGAACATGATTTTATGAGGACTCTAACTGTGAACATCTCCTGAAAGCATTAAAATTGAAATAATGTTTCCCTTTCATGTTTAAAGTTTTGGCTTTTGGCAGTATAAGTATTTGAACCAAGCCAGATGTTAAATATTGTCAAAAGGAAATAACCACATTACCTTTGGATCTGGATTTTCTGCAAGAAAATATTTTGCTGGATCAAGACCATAAAGAGGGAGACCATAAAACTGAACTGCAAATATGAAATATGCAGTACACATGCAAAGAGTGTTCTAATTCTCAGACAGACTTTGTAATTATGTTAAGGATTTAACGGTGTTGTTCTAACAAGGCTGATTCTGGATTTGTGTGCAATTGCAGGGCATATTTTACTCAATTCTAACACTTCCTAGATAACTTCTGCTCATAGAAAATTACAGAAATTCTGACCTTTATTAAATTGTGCCTTGAACAACATACATAGATGTGACCCCAGGAGGAAGATATTAACGAGAAGTCATCTTACTAGAAGTAATTTCTAGAAAGTAACGAAGGAGTCAAGCAACAAAGAAAATTCTCAGACATACAACATACCTAACTTAGAGATAGGTAAAGGTGTAATGTGACCACACTACATCTGAAATAGTTTCGTATTGTATACCAACACAAATATCTTAAATTATATTTGCTTTCTTTTCCTAATAACCCTTCCTTCCTACATTGTTGATGATTCCTCTTTTCATAGATCCATAAACAAAGCCTGAAGAAAAGGTAAATAAAATTAACCAATTAATTTCATTCCAGATTTTTCCTAAAAATATATATTTTGGGGGTAGCTATACCATTTGCACATATCTGTGAATTTAAATGAAAGCCTACAGTTGAAATTAGGAGTAGAATCAAAGAATCAGTACATCACCATGGTTGGAAGGTGTCTTGGGGTGACTCTATGATGTGTATCCCCTATCACAGTCCTATGCCAAAAAATTAATTATGTCCCTTTAAACTGAGTTTGAGAGCGGAGGAAAAAAAAAAACAAACGAACTTTTCAAAGCAGTTCCCAAGGACACAGAGATAGAGACTCCTCTGCATTCTCCAGCTGCAGGAACACGGAGGGAGCACCCTGCCTGTTTCTTCAGCCAGCTTTTCGGGTTTTTTTCCCTTTTCCTCTGGCGTGGTTCCTGGGGCTCTGGGGTTTTTTTCCTTTTTTTCCTCTTCTGGACTGTTTCAATAACATCAGAACACATCGGGAGAATTTTCCTTCAGGCCCAGAGGTGGGCCTACGGCCTCGCTGACCCAGCTCCAAGGAGGAGAGAGACCACATCTACAGGAGGACTCTGAAATCTTCCCAGGTTTCTCTCCACTACGAGAGATTTTATTATTTAGCATTATTATTCTTCTCCTGTGTGTTTGTTAAATAAATAGTTTTTATCTCTTTCATTTTCCTTTGAGGAAAATTTCTTTTTTCCCGAACCTGGTGGGGGGAAGGGTGGTTGTAACCTGTTTTTCTCTCAGAGGATACATTGCTAGATTTTGGCCAAACTGGCACAGAAGGTACCTCTGGATACTCTCTGGTGCAAACTTCTAGTTCAAACTTGATCAGCTAGAGCAGGTTACTGAGGACCAAGTACATAATCAGATTGTTTGGTAACTTAACTGCTTAGCTGTAGTTACTTGAAAGTCTTGGTTGACAACCAAGAACCAGACCAGAATTTACAGCTAAGAAGCTGAGCTTTTCTAGAAAGCAAAATCCTGAAATTAAAACATAGATACTGAAAATAGGATTTTTTTTTTTTATTGACTGATACAGTCAGACACATTTTAATCCTGCAATTGCTCAAAGTTACTAATGCTTTACATTTTTTACCCAACCTTACCCTGTAAAATGCTATGTTTTTAATAGATGCCAAGTAGTAGAATGTTTTTCTAAAGTCAGATGAAATGGAGATAACTTGTTAGTTCACAGAACTGATCTTCAAGACAGATCTTACTCTAAACTTATGATTCCCACATTCAGCCTTTGACAGTGAATTAAAAAAATGAAATCTTCTCCTGTTTCTGGAAAATCAGGATGTGATTAATAAACAAAAGTTCCACATTTCCACTCCCATGTGATAGCTAAGAACTATACTTATGTTCTTCAGTTTCATGTAAAATGAACAAACCATCATGCTTGGATCCATATACTCAGCAAGCCACTGAAAACTTTTCCAGAACATAATGTTGTTCCTTGCAGACTCTATGACAAAATTAAAGTGGATCAATACAGCAGTTTTGCTATCCCCATGCAGCAGTCTGAGTACAGGATTTAAAGCTTATTGTACAGCTACTTCTGCCCAACTATGAACTGAAAAAATAAAACAGCTGTTCTGTAGCATTTTCTAAAACAGAATGGGTTCCAAAGCAAAGATATTGTAAACTCCCTGAGAACAGTGAAATATAATCAAATTACATTTGGATCCAGCTTTTCCATTACAAATCCCATAGGAAATTACAGTTTGCAGATGGAAACTAAATGTCTCAATGAGATGTGATCTAAGTGGTCCAGTGAGAGATTTTTATGAAAAGAGCAACTAAAAAAAAAAACAAAGATATTATTGATTTTCTCTTAATTCCTGTTTCTCTCTCACACTCATTCAAAGTCTTACTTTAATTCATAAAGCAACCATTACTTTCCAGGGATGTTTTAATTACTATTTTACAAAAGAAATGAAGTATTTTTTCATTAACGTGATATCCTCAGGACATACCAAATAATATGTTTCATTTAATGAACAAAAATCCACATGTGGAATGAATGTTTTTAAAGATTTCTTCACTGCTGTCTTCACAGATTCAGAGAAATCATCTTCTGTTGCTGGAAAAGTCACTGCACACACCCCGTTATAGTAGTCAGCCAAGTCATGTGCTAGAATCCCAATCAGGATGTCAAGCGCTTGCATTAAAAATACGTCAGGATTATTGTAAGTGGAAGACCTCAGATCCCTGCAAAGGTCTGCTTTATTCAGTCTTTTAAATGCTTTTGCTCATGCATACCCAAACTTACTTTGGTTTGGTACCACCAGTGATAGGAGTGGCAACAATGGCTTCACTTTCCTTCACTATTCTCTTCCACTTTATAATTTCTCAAACCAGAAGCTCACCTTCAATAAGCAATTGTTGTATTGTATTTCCAAGGTTTCCAAACAAGGACTCTTCTCTGCTAAATCAACATTTCAACAAATGTATATTTCCCTGCCTCATCTTTGTTCATCTCTTAGCTTCTCTTGATTATTGCAGCAATTTCTTGCAAACTAACTATGCACAGGAGAGCTATTGGTTTATTTACTTTGGGGGCCATAGAGCAAGTACCTGTTTTTCGATGCAGTTACTCATGGTTATAATTCAAGCACCATCCTAGGTATGTAACAAAGATATATTGATGAGCTTTCCAAGGGAAAAGAAAATAGTTCAGGCAGATACAGACAAAGAATTAATCTCAGAAACTATGTTAGACCTGTCACATCCTTATTACAGAAAGTCTGTTGCCTTGCTTTGATGCAAGAGGAAGTGAGCACATGGAAGACTATAACATGGAGTAACCCATCTGTAAATAGCATACTATATTCACAGTCCCCTACCCAGGATTTATCTGATCCAGGAAGAAGTCACAGTTTGCATCAAGCCAAATACATTTTTCCAAAGTCCAAATAAATTTTGGATTATGTGTCTGACATGATGTAGAATCTTTGCACTTGACAGGAAAAGGCCTGCAACTTGAAACTCTGCCTCCCAGGGAAGACAAAATTCAGTTCTGCTGCAGACTGCAAACTGTGAATATCAGGATTCTGCACCACACACAAGTATAAAATGCCGAAGGATGGATTTCTCAACAGGCAACTAAAATGCTGTAAAGAACTAGAACATGAACAAACCTATAAAAATCTTCAGCATGCAACAGAAGGAGGCATATTGTAGCCTAAGGACTAATACAAAAACAGGATGTATGCCCTGTAAGATTTACATTTTTAATTTTTGACACAAGTCACTAATATTTTTTCCCTGTACAGTTTGCAACATAAATGTGGATGTTAGCAGTTCTGTGCACAGCAATGGAAAATATCCATTGAATCATCCATCCAAGTCATTATAACTGCTGTTATCCATACAAAACACTTATCATTAATTATCTGGCACTATTAGCTTGACTTAAGTTGTCATACCTTCACCGATTCCCAGAAGATTACATTGGTGAAGTAAGACATACCACAGAATTCTTCCTTATATATGGCAAAGAAGAAAATGCTTTGTTAAAATCATGTAAATGTTCCTTTTTTTCTTTTAATAATGTAGCACTCTTTGTGAACAGTCCAAGGGAATTTTTATGTTCCTTACATACTGAATCCATACAGCCAACTAGTTGTAGGAAGCCGAGAAGGAAGAACTTCTGTAATTAGTGGTGGATTTGATTTACAACCTCGGAAGAAACTTGGTCTGGCATAATTGACAGAGATTTATGGTCCTTAAGCAAGAGAATTACAAACCTATGTTTCTATAGTTATAAGTAAAAGTATGTGCTGGGTGTTATGGTGGAGGGTTTTAAGTATGGTAAGGTAACTTTTTAGTTCAAGTTAAGAATCTAGATGTTATAATAGAAGTACATGGGGGTGCGTGACATGACACTTCATTGGTTAAGTGATCCCTGCATTGCAGTAGAAAAGAATTACAGCTGACAGGTCAACAGGTCAAAACAAAGTTTCATTTTAAGTGCCTATTGGATTAAAAAGTTATAAAAAGAGATGTAACCCTGAATCTTGTGACTATTCACCATTTTGGTGGTGTGTTACTTACAATCTCATGTTGTGAGACTGATGCCTTGTTTGTTGTTTTAAGTACTAAACCTCCTAAAAAGCTGATAGTGCCATCTCTTTAATTAAGAAGTCTGATGAGCGAAGGAGTGCCGGCAGAAAGCATTCCAGAGAGGAAATTTAAGGCTCCTGTGAAGAGCTCCTGGTAAGCAAGGAGCTTACAAGTAGGGTGCAGTTACAAGGGGGTGCCCTGTTACAAGTGAAGGTCATTATACTAGTAAAATACAGCTGTCCTCACTTGGGGGACCGCCTCAGTAGACATGCCTACAAAATCAGTGTGCTCTTTGGGTAAGCAAAGCAGAAGCCAAATGAGTGTTTCAGTTATTAGAAACAAAGTCAGCAAGAGTCAATTGTCTTAAGTTTATTTGCAAAATTTAAAATTAATTCACAAGAGAAAGCTGAATTAGAACATAAAGAACATCTGTATCCAAGAGGGAATGAAAGCATTGGAATAAAAAATTTGCAGAGTTGAAAAATTAATTGGAATATGCAATGAACACCCAAGGGAAGATGGTCCTGGGGACAGGGCACTAGAGCTAAGTACAGAGGGCTTGATTCCGCCATTAGCCTTAAAGGACCCTGGTTTTAGGAAGTACTGAGTGTCCAGACTCTGAGAAGTTGGCCAGTTGAAGGTAATAGGAAATCACAGACCACATCAGTTGATTCTGGAAGTTCCCTCCTTGGTTATGGGAACAAAGTATACCCAAGATACAGTTCTGAATTTATTAAAATATAATCCCTTCTCTAGCTCTGCTCCATGTACCTCTTTCCCAAAAGATATATTAATATATTTCCAAAGAGGTCCTGAGAGAGGCAAGAAAGTCAACAGCAGTACTTGCAAAGCAAGAAATTCACTGAGCTATCCAATCCAACCCTCTACACTCTAATGTTTTTCTTTCAACTGCTGTCAGGTTTGCATCTTTTACATTCAGGCAAAATATGTTTCTCCAAATAACTACTCTGTGAAGAGCAAACATTATTTACTATATAACTTTTACATTCAGAAAATAAAAAGAAAAAAATTACAAAAACCCTAATTCATCACCACAAATCTTTATTTCAGAGTCACTCAGTCAAATCAGTGGATTTACTGCAGAATAAAATTGGCATATTGTTATGAAGAATCGAACTCTTACAATAATTTCAAGTTATTTGTGGCCAGTGAAATGGCAACACTTACAAAATCACTGTAGCAATCAAATTTTGACCTTGGTTTCCCTATAATTTGCAGCATGATTTAGAAGAAAAATACAAGGAAATTTTGGCAGGTGTTAATCCAATGGGAAATGAAGACCATGTAGATTAAGTTATGCAAGCAAGCCTGTGACCAGGCAACAAAGAAAGAATCCTCACAATTCATGACAAAAAAAAAAAATCAGTTGCCTTACTGAGAAGTTTTGAAAATGGTGAATGAAAATCCCAAAAGGAGAGTCAATACCTGATCCACAGTCACACAGGGTTTGCATTCTTCTAAAGTCATAAGTATGTTACTTTTGTAAACATGGTTTCACATATGTGAGTAACAGCATAAATATCCTGAGGAATTTGGGAGTCTGTTTAAACCAACACAGTCCAGGAACATAAATTGTAATGGTTTGAAAACAAACCAGAGGGAGATCCCAAGTCAGGGTTAAAATTTAATAGGGAAAACAAATAATTAAAAATAAGTGAAATAATACAAGGGAAAAAGGAACGAAAAACACAGACAAAGTCGGATACAACCTGACACCCTATTAGGGTGGCGGTAGCAGTCCAGATGAGGTAGTTCAGTTGAAGTGGTGATCCTATGGGAAGTCTAGTCTCCAGCTGAAGGTCCAGTGGTAGCTCTTGTCCTCCACAAATCCAGTAGACCAGGGCCCCGATGAGGTTCAGGAGCCCAGATTTATCTAGGATGGAATGCTTGATTCCTCCCTCTGGGCGGAGCCTCTCACAATGGGATGATGAGTCATGAGGCCAGGTGTTGATGGGCTCATTAACAGCAGATAGTCCGGGCGGGAGTTACTGCTGAGTCATGCGGCACAACATCAATGGGCCATTAACGGAACAATAGTCTGGAGGGAGGAGGCAAGGAAACACTGCCCCACCTGGTTTCAACGGCTCATGGGGATGGTAATAGAATACACTGCAACCCAGGACATAAATACAAAATCATCAAACCACTTGGTTCACAAAAAAAAAAAAAAGTATTTTTAATTGAAAAAAAAAATTTAAGCCAGAGGAGACATAGAAACATAGAATCACAGAATGGTTTGGGTTGGAAGGGACTACCAAAGACCATCTAGTCCCATTCCCCTGCCAGGTGAAGGGGGATCTCATACTAGATCCAATTGCTCAAAGCCCCATCCAACTAGACATTGAAAATTTCCAATGATGGAGCATGCACAATCTCTCTGGGCAGCCTGTTCCAAGGTCCCACCACCCTCATCACAAAAAAATCTCTTCCTTATATCCAGGCTAAACCCTGGATACTGGCCTTACATATAATTTCAAGTCCTCTCAAAGACTGAAACACATTTTGTTTGCAAAGAACAAAGAATATTGCTTAATGGAGAAAGTACTTCAGATTTACAGATCTAAGTGAGCAGGAATTACTGGTCACCAGAGCCATCCCATCCCCATTCTAGGATTGCTGGCACTTCACATACACTGCAAACATGTAAAATGTTTCTTGAAATTAGCTGACTTGTAACCTGCTTGTTCTGTAAGAATAAGCATTCAATGCCTGGCAAAGCAGACTTACACTAAAATACCTCAGCCAGCTGCTTCACAGCCAGACCAGGCTTTGATGTGTCTAGATTTTTTATTTTTATTTTTTTTACTGTCACTAGTTTTCTTTTAGAAAAGCAGGGGAATGTTTGAGGCTGTATTTGCTAAGAACTTTTTTCCCCTTCTTTAATCCTTCCTTTCACCCTCACAAAAATCTGCTGTGGCCAATGAGCCAAAGCAGCTCCTTTAGGGAAAATTTCACTTCAGTTTTAGGTACGATTTTCTCTAAATGACTAAATGACAGCTTATTACTTTCTCCTCCGTGATCATACTCGGGAAAGTTAGTTCTTCTCCTTTTAAAATGTCTTCTCAATCTCCAGCAGTCAATATATTTATTTGACTAGGTAAAAGAACCCAAATATATTGTGGATTAAAGAGACCAAATGAAAGTTGAAAGTTACACATTAATTACAAGAAGCATTCACACAATTATTTGCTTCTACATCAAAGCCACTCTCTGCATTACACATTTTTTTATTTAGGTTTCAAGGCAGAAACCTACATAGTCTCCAAAATCACCAATGACTCCTGTATGCTTTGGTAACATTAATATTCCTGATTTCCATACAGTAAGTCATTTTGGTTTTTGCTGCTGCTATCTATCTCAACAAATTCCTGGGGCAATAAGTTCCACAGTTAAACCACATTTCGTGTGAAGAAGTTCATGGGATTAAAATTTTGCACCTATTAAATCTGCTTAATATTTCCAGAGTCTATGTTATGCACCAGGGAAAATGTGGTTAATAAAAATCTAATCTGAAAACCCAAGACTCTTCACAGCATCTACTGCATTTCATACAAAATCTATGATATATTCTTTGGCACCACTCTGTTGTCGATGGTTTAAAAAACGGGCAGAAACATGAATGGAGATTTTTTCTACCAACAACATGAATATACTCCCTTCTAATTGAAAATAACTTTGTTTTGAACAAAATAAAGCAAATTATGACTAATTACTGCCAAATCTACTGTGTGCTTTCATTTCCATTTGGCTAAACTCACTGATCTATGACATCCTCATAATTAATAAAGAATAATTTCCAAATACTATCAGTGTGCAATTCTCATCTTTTGATCACCAATAAATATTCCCCAGAAAAATTAAATTTTTTTTCAATGTCATTGGACTGTGCAACTCCAGTACTATTACTTACGTATTTGGTAAGTGGCAAATTTCTTACTTCTGCAGACTTTTATTTTAAAATAATTATCATAGGCACACAAATAATTAATTTATCATTTTAGGGGGGTTTTGGTGCAAATTTCAGTCCCCTGAGAGCTGTGTTTCATTAATGGATTATCATGGTTCATCTCAAAATTCTCCAGTATTCATAATTGTGGGTTTGTTGCATACACACTCACACACACTCACACACTCACACACTCACACACACACACACACACACGTACATAGCACACCAAGACTCTACTACTCTACTTTCTGACCATGGTTTCCAGCTAAATAATACTAGTCCATGCTCTGCAGTCACCATACCAGTTCATATGCATGATGTGAAAGCAGACGAGCATGATCAGTGTTCTGTGGCCACTTTTTTTCCCTTATGTAAGAAATAATTTTGGAAGAGTATATAACCAGGCATATAACCAGTTATCTTCACAGACCATCTAAGAGTATTTGTGTGCCTCTAATAACATATGTACAGATGCAGGACTTCCACTGTCCAGACCTGTAAAGTCAATAGAAAGCGGTAGGCTCCTCTATTCTAAATATTTGCCGTGGGTTTATAACCTGGGTGCCACCCTTAATGTCCTTGATATTGACTGTATTGGCAGAGATCCAAAACATGGGACCTTACAGAGAAAGGATCAAATCACTCCCCTGAGCTCAGTAGTTATATTATACACCTTAAAGCAAAGTAGATTTCAGGCACCACAGTGAATAAAGGGTCAAACATAACAACCAGGCCAACATTCCATCCCGGTCCACATGGAAAAACTGGTGCATGGGAAACCTGGGGACTGCCCAGTTTGCACTCAAACATCAGTGCAAAGAACCCAAACCAAGGTAGAGACTAAGGACATTCACATTAACTATTAGTGGAGTCACTTATCTGTGATATGGTCAGAGTGAACTTGCCTGGGATTCTTCTTCCCCAAATACAAGCCAGTTGAAATAAAAATGACTTAACTTTCTTCTGAAATACATTAAAAGCCAGCTGCAGTAAAAGTGACCCTATGCCATCATGTAGGTTTTTTATGAACTGCATTGTCCTCGTCAAATGCTTGACTCCTTGTCAATCTAGTCCCAGTCTCAAAGGAGGACTATAAATAGAGAGCAGTTACTGCACACTTCTGATCCACTGCAGCAGCCAGGAACCCTGCAGTTTCTTAAGAGAGAAACACATAACCCAAAGCTATAAATATTTTTATTTTCTTTTTTTCTCAGGCATTTTTTTCACCCCAGAGAGTGGAAATAAAACTGAGGAAGCTGATCATATGACCCTGGGAGAACTGAAATTATTGCTCTGATATGAACAGTCTTTGATGGGATCCTAAGGAACAGCATGCATTGGTGACATTAGCAGCAGTCATTAACTTTTGGCCTTGATCATCAGTCCCAGGAAATATGTGGCTTGCAGCATGCTTCATAGTTACTGCTGCTGGTCTAATATATGGTTTACCACTACATGCAATCTTCGATATTGGAAGGCCTGTAGCTGTCTCAGATACATCCTGTTTAGTGGGAGAATTTAACAAGAACTTGTACTCAGTTTTCAAAAAAAAGGAGAAATGTTTGACACAGATTTCTGTGATTTCAGGTGTATTTTCTGTTACTGTCTGTAAAGCTGTAAGACATGACATTGTAAGGGGCAATATGGTTTCAGCCCTTTTTTTTCTATGACTTTTAAATCTCTTGTATTTCTTCCTCCAAACACAAAGCTTTTTAACAGGCTAGTGTCTACATAATGACCACTAACACACACACACTAATAATTTCCACAACAACTGATGACTGATGAGAGAAGAAGCTATCTGGTTTGAAAGTTCTTCTGCAGCTGGAAATATTCCCTTGTTTTTTAATTCCCTTCAGTCACCAAAAAGGGAACAATTTCCTCACAATATTTGGGGCTGCATTTGTGGTGGTGCTCAAAAGACCAATTAGGGGTTACTGATGTTGAATCAAAAATTCAACATCAGTCAAAGTCAAACCTTATTTTGGCATTGCTCTTTCTCTTCCATCAGTTTCAGAGCTGGATCCAAATTTTGCTCTATACATGTCAGAGCTCTGGCATGATCCAGCCAAAGGCAGGTCAGCAGATCAACTCAACTGACTTCTCTGGTGCATAAGTAGATTCTGAAGTCATTTAAGAACAAGTCAGGAAAGAACCATGGAAATGTACAAGCTTACAAGCAACTGAATCCATCAAAGACACTAAAAGTTTGAGCAAAAATAAACAGCTTCCAAGATCAGGGATTATATGCCACCCGAGGAGTACTGACTGGTGTCTATTATTGCATTATAATTGATTGCACTTCAATGCAAGTTTGCTTTCTGGCTTCTATTCAATTAAAACACTCCCAGGTTAACCAGGCAGTTTAGCTCTACTGCTCTTATTACCATTAACTTATAAACACTAAGTGACATTTGCCCTGGAGACTGCTCTTATGTTACATACTGCTAATGCATTCTTTCACTTAGATTTGTAGGGGTTTATTTAATGGAATAGAATGGGACAGAAGCGTCTCACTGTTGCTGGTAATCACAGGCTTTTGAGAACAATGTCATGTCCTTTTGAGGCATGAAAGCATGTATAATAAGTTAATCAGTGTTTTCCTGGAGTCCAGGTATCAGGGAGCAAGGGCAAGGCAGTGGGCCCTCATGCCTGTGGCACATAACCAGGTGTGGTGGCAGGGACCTACCAGGCTACAGGGACAGGCCTGGGATGTGACCTGGCTGGCAAACTATGGTGGCAGGAAAGACCTTCTAGAGAAAACTTTACTCTTAATGTCATACTCAGTTTTCGTCAAGGATGTATATTCTCCGGGCTGGGTATCAGTGAAAGGTGGTACTTCCCAGAAGTCATACTTTAAAAAATGACTTGGAAACCCTAGTGCATGAATTACAAGTGGTATCCATCTACCCTAAGGAGCAGATTCATTCTCCATAAAGATCATTGCAGAAGTGCAAAACAGAGTCAACTTTTGTTGGTTGCTCCTCATACCATATGTCTGGCCATTTTCAAATTCCACCAGACAGTTAGGCATCAATTCCCTTGCCTGTATCCTTGAGCACTGAAATAATGCTTCGTAAGAGACACCATAAACTGTAATTTTTTTTTTATTATTTTATTTCAAGACTTTTACTTTGGATAGTACTTTACAGAAGGGTAAATGGTGCATTCCATTTATAACAAATATTTGAAAGAACAACAGCCACATTTTACCCCCCAACTATGTATCCCAAGGAGCAAAAATGGCATATGTTGAACAAAGAGAATGGTGCTCTATTTTTGTCTGTGAGCTGGGTGGTCCAATTGGTTACTGCACTGGCCTTTTTTCTCTGAACACTTTGATTTTAATAATAGCTTTGGGCACAACAGAACATGAGTATGACAAATTCATCCTACTTGCCCTGACTTGTGTTACAAAACCTCTGTACAATATACAGTGTACTTTAATATACTAGGGAAATTCAGAAACCAAGGGAAAACATCAGTCTATAACTTTTGCATAAATTAATTTTACAAATATAATAAAAATTTAAATGAATATATATGTCCATTATATGATTTTTGACACCACACTTGTTACAGGTGCTGTAAAATGTCTGTGAAGTTTTACATCAGATGGAAATTGTTACTCTTTTCTCACGAAAATATGTCTGTTACTTTTTATGTCTTCTTACATACATCTTTCTAGCCTATCTAGAAGTCAAGATAAAGGGGAATAGGTAAAATTTTCCATCAGCTAACATTTATAAATACCAGCAACATTTTAAAGGAACCTTAAATGTTGCTTGGTGTATTTCTGAAGGGCAAAAGTTTTTAAGACTCTGTAGACTGCACTGAGAATGAAAGAGAATTAAGAAATGCAGTAGTGGAGACAATGTTTGACAGACATTTGTTAAAAGCCATTGAGCTAAAATGAAGGTTAACTTCATTAAAGGAGACTGTTAAGACAGGCACATGCTGTGGTCGAAAAGCAAAGTTCTTGTTCTTTGAATTCTCCACACTGCAGCGCATCCTTGTCATTGGACTCAAGGGCATTTGAGCCAAACAGAAAGGATGCACTGCTCTACTTCTTACCACACCTCTCCCTGAAACTTCTCATCATGGAAACTGGAGTGATATTAATTGCACAAAAAAGAACACCTTTTGGTGTCTCCAGACAGAGAGCTGACCCTTTTTGTTACTTCTCTGAAAGCAAGTCGAACTCTGATTTCTTACCAAAAAGTACATTGGCAGAAAATCAGCATTTTTGTAGCACTATATAAATACCATACAATTAAAGAATACCAAACACAGTTTGGACCTATACAATTAACCCACCTCTAACCAAGCGAAATCAAAACTTTCACATTTGTGAGCCTAAAGTGAGGAACCCAAGTTAAAAGTAACTTGATTTTTAGGTACAGAGAAACTGCAATTCTTAACCAACCTGTGTTTCAGCAGCTGATAATGTTGTACCCCACCCAAAAAAAGTGCATCATCTTTCAATTGTACTACTCTAGACTTTAGATTCACTTCAGGTCAATAGACATTCTGTGGTTAAAATGGTAATACAATAGATAACACTAGACTGTGACCAGTGATATTTGTGAAAAAAAAAAAAAAAATTAAAAATTAAAAAAAAGAGAAAAACTGATGAGCAATGTGAGTTTTTCAATACAGAATTGACTGCATTATGGTCTCTGGAATACACATTAATTAAGTTGCACTGTTTTACAAATTCTACTTGATTAGCTGTGTTTGTTCTCTTGAATTTAATGTTCTTAAAAATTCTGGAATCCAGGACAATTAATCATAGCAATCCACAGCAGGGCAAAAACATTTGACAGACTCAAATCAAACACTGTTTACATTTGGGAAACTTCAGCAGCTGACGCAGATCTAGGTCTTTGCTTTTCCAAGCATTCATCTAACTGTATCCCTGCTCTTCACCAGGGTTTGAGTTTTATTTTCTAATGAAAGCCTCAAGTGGCATCATAAACTGTCATATTGGATCCTTTATGTAAGCAAATACTATAATATTGATTTTTCCTTAGCAATACCCTCCTGTTTCATCAGTACTTTTGCAGTATTAGAAGTATTTGTGACCTATTGACAGTTCCTGTTTTGTTTCTAAACTGTTACCCTAGAGTATACATTGACAGTACTGCATATTACACAAAACGTCATATCTTTCAGTCTTATAATCTACCAAAGTATGCAGCCAGAGTCAGAAGCATTTTTCTTCACTTTTTGTAGCTAAATAAAAATAATTTCATAATTATTTCAAATTAGATACAGCATGCAGATGGACAGGATCCAGTGATCAATCACCACATCTGAAGTACTGAAATTATGCTTAATGGTTTGATTTTCTTACGCTGTTTTCAGGAAAAGAAAGTCTATGTGGTAGATTTATCAGAGTATTTTTTGTTAAGTATTAAGGCTTTAGTCATTAGAAAGGACTGCCAGTTCTGCTACTCTGCTCAAGAAAGTACTCCTAAAATGTTATTTTTGCTAGCAAAACCAACTTACTGAAAGACAGAAAAAAACAGACAGTCTGCAGATATTCTGCCAAAGTGATTGTCAAATACTGGTGTCTCTCCAAATGTTTTAAAAAGTAGTTTTAATGCCCAGATTAATTCCTAAAAAGGGTAAAATTTACTGGCAGAGCTCTTCACTTTAAAATAAACTGGGACAAATTAGCCAGTCCAAGAGAACTGGGATTCACTCCCTGCTGACAGGAAAATTCATTGCAACCACCTCATAAATGTTATACTCTAAGCAAGTATCTGTCCTTAGAGACTCAAACTCGTGGGAATGCGCTTATTCAAAATCCCAGCACAGGGATCCCAGGACACAGGTCTCTAAGATGCTGATCCTATAAAATTTGTATAAACTGTGAGCTCAATTACTAACAGTGGTCGTTAAAAATTATTTCCTCTGTCAAAATACAGCAAACTCTAGTCTTCCCAAGTGACGCTTTTCAGTCTGCAGAGTGCCTCCAGATAGCCCCAAGCAGCACTCCACTACAGTGCCCCACTAGGACTAAGAAGGTTTCCTTTATAATCTGACTTGGCTGTTCCTTCAGGTCTGCTGGCTCAGACTGTGATCCTGATACAACTGTGTCCAATATTTTCATCTAAAATAAAACAGAAAGCAAGGCACCAGTTGTCTGTATTAATACCTTCATGCCTTTGAAAAAGTATCCACGCTGACCTTAAAGAAAGTAATGTACTTTTATACAAAGTCAAAATTGCAAAATAAACCAAAGCAGTCCAAAAAAAATTTATATAAATTAGCAATATTCTTGATACTTCATAAAATAACTTGGCATTTTTATTTTTTTCCTTAACTTTATCTCTTGATTCAGGTTAAAATTCATGCAAAGGGCAGAGATCACCTTAAAAATCAGTGTGTAACTTTGCATACATTATTTTATCTAGAAGTGAAGATTGCACTATTTTATCTAGAAGTGAATATTTGGTTTAATTAGATTTCTACAGCTTGCTCAAATCCAAGTCTCATTACAGCCATTTGAAATAAGAATGATCGAATTGCTATTGCTTTCAAATTTAGTTCCTATCCAAGTTCCTAATAAAACAATCTGTTTGTTCAATTCTCATAAAGCACGTATTTTGGCTTTTACAATTGATCAATATTGTCTGTCAAAATCTGAAAGTTTTGGTGTTACAGGAGTCTGATCAGTCATAGGCATGCTCCAAGACTGATGTCAGCTGGTCTCCCCAAGTGTCTTGGTTCTAATGAAGCTTGGCTCTGTGCTCTTGCTAAGAACCATGCTGAAATGGCATATGTGCCTCCAATGGCTTCTCACACACATAAACCAGTGGGGTTTCCTCTTTGCAGTGACAGGCACCCACATAACTTTCTCTATTTTATATAGAATGTGTATATGTATCAAATGTTGAGCAGATATACCACTCACACACAGTCATGGAGTCTCCATAATTTATACAACTATCCACTGAAAAATAGCAGCACATCCCCTTGCAGTTACATTACAGTCCTGTTGAGGAGCAGGGAGAAATAAGGTACATATTTACACATATAATTTGGTTTTCTCCAGTTGTTTTTGAATGACAAGCTAAAGTTGTTTTTATGAGGTGAGCAATTAAACGTATCATAATTTCCTAGGATATTAAGTGATTTCTGCCAGTGGAATTATCTGTGTTCCCACTCACTGTTTCTACACCTATGCAGTTCCCGAGTGTGCTCTCCAAACAGTTTCCAAGTCACTCGACATATTTCACTTTTAAGCAGTTATGTGCTAAAAAGCTTCCACTGTTATAATTCTGAATCTTTAATGGTATCAAAACTGTCAGGCAAAAATTGCATTCTCCTGCTGTTCTGAGCAGCAGGAGAATGAAGATGACAAAAGACCCATGTTAATGTTAATCATAGATGAGAAGTACAATGGCATTTTTCAGAAACTTAGAGCTCTGCTTTAACAGGCACAGGCTCCTTATCTCCCCCTTCTAGTCCATTAATTTAAAAAAAAAAGAATAACCGCAAATAAAAAAAAAGTAACAACAAAGAAAAACAATTAGCCAAATGGACTGAATCAGGAAAATTCTCCCTCCATGTATTTCCCATTGGTTTTCTAATTGCTGTCATTTTGAATCATTAGATTGTTGTAAGTATGTTCCACAACTCAATATTCTTTAAGTAACTTGTGATCATTCACTTTCTTATCCTCATAGCATCCTTCCTAGATTATTCCCTACTCAGACAGGGCACTGAAGAACAGAAGTCTAAGGTGCCTGGGAGCATGATTAACATCCTCTATAATTCAGATGTCTACATTGTAGCTGACGCTAAAGTGAAGCTGTCACTAAGATCCATTTGATGGTTCTTTGAGAGCATTTCTAACCGTTAATCTCACCAAAACCAAGTGTCTCCCTTAGAATGTGATGAAAACGAGGTATGAGACCCTACTTACATGCAGATACCTACACCCTATACAAAACCTTGAAAAGAAAAAAATACCCCACCCTGAAGGATTTAGACAGAACTCAGTTATATCTGAATGGCAAATCTTAAGGAGTAATTCCAGCTATGCTGCTGCCAGCCCTGCAGGTTGCAATAAAACCCCCAGTAACATGCCTGGTAGTCTTGTCTGTATACACACACTCCCACAAAACTCTACAAAGGCACATCTTTTACAAACTCATCTCAAGCTGTCTCCATTCCAGCAGTCAGGCCATCACACTACCGATGGATTCTGCATAAGGCAAAAAAGACACATCCCTCAAAGCCAAGTATTGCACCACAGTGATGTGTCTCCAGACACTTCTGAGCACTTAGCTCTCAAAGCCAACTCTAAGCAGGGCGGTACCTCTATACTGCCTGTGACCACCTGGCTCTGCCTCCACTCTCTGAGTGTTTTGGCTCAGTTGGTGTTGACAGATTATGCCCATTATGCACCATTACTATTTGTCTCCTTTCAAAATGTTCTGCTGAGAGTTTAGCCAAAGACAAGGTAGTAGTCTTAATGCTCCTCAGATTTCCTATCGTGCAGAAAATTTGCTTATCAAATCCACAGAACTATTTGAGGGTCTCAGCTTCTAATTTCAAAGCTCTGTTAGAGTAGCAGAAACACAGACTCTTTAGCTAAAATTCAATTCAATTTCCACTTCTGAGTATTAAGACAACACTGCATGCTTGTAGGTATTTCTGTCAAAGCACATACACAGCTCCATTCTTCTTGTATTCAGAAGCAATGACAGCCTAAATGCTAAGATAAGTACTAATTGTCCTTATCCTT
This sequence comes from Monarcha castaneiventris obscurior, assembly GCA_026261815.1. Lineage (NCBI taxonomy): Eukaryota > Metazoa > Chordata > Aves > Passeriformes > Monarchidae > Monarcha > Monarcha castaneiventris. The sequence continues at coordinate 1,688,694 of JAMPIT010000059.1, forward strand.
CCAACCCACTCATGAGTTTAAAAAATACAGCATTTTCTGGTTTTCCTATGGAACTCAGACTTCGCAAATACAGGTCAGGACCTTTCATTTTCTGAAATACCCTCATGCTTTTGATGATAGAGGCTTAAGCAAAATAATGTCCAGCACTGCAGTATTACATTTTGCTGCCTTGCAAAGTTCATATTTTGCTTCAGTTTCCAAAAGATCCCACATATTGCAGCAGGTAGACACCTGCTTCCAGGATCCACAAATGACATTTGGACAGGAAGAGACACCACCTACACCAGTCAAAAAAAGGGGCACACCTGTTGAGCGTTTCTGTAAGCTCATCTGGATGCCCCGTCCATGTAGAAGGGCATTTACACCATATACATTCATTTAATTGTGGGGATGCCAGAAATGAAAGAGGCTGTTGATTACCTCCACATGAACAGTGGACAGAGGCAGAGAGCATGTGGGATTTCCTCACCATTCCTTACCAATACCCCAAGGGATATTTGCTACTAACCTGCTTATGGTGAGGTCATACTCTTGGAAGAAAGTACTGAATTTTTTGTTTTCTTGACCATCTTTGTCCTGGCCCTGAAGCAGCTCTGTTCCTCCTTTGGCCTCCCGCTATTTTTCCTGAAAGAGATGACAGCCGTCTCTGCCTTTGTCTTGGTCCTGCTACTCATCATCTTCTTCTGTTAACTCTTTGCTGAAGCTTATACCACATCGAAATACACATTTCCCCAGTTGTTACTGAATGCAAAAAATCCCACAACTCATAGCAATTAGCAATGTTGGGTAGCTGCCACTTCTCTTTTGGCCTAAACATTGCTGGGATCAACCACTCTTGCAGTTCTAGGAAGGATTTTGAACAAGCTGAATATATTTTTTTGAATATCTTTATTCCTGAGACTCTGTTGTGACATCAAATTAATTTGCAATTAATAAATGAGCCAGATTCTTGGTACCAGATGTGATTTTCTTGCCAACGGAAACATGCTTTGGGGGAGAAGTAGCAAGGTCCAGACAGCAGAAATTAACATATAGTACAACCTATGTCAAAAGAGTCAACAATTATCATTCTGGGTCCCTATTAATGTACACAACTGTTATGAACTGACTACTGCAGCTGCTTTTTCCCTAAAAACACTATAAATATTTCTCAGATTTTAACCACTGAGACTACATAAAATAACCAGTGTTGCTTCCCATGCACTGTTTCAACTTCTCTGCCCTTCTTCAGCAATATAAAAATTAGTATCACATCAGGATAGATCACACCTGGATGAGGAAGACACACAACAATGATTAAATTTTCACCTCCAAAGCACAGACTAGTGACAGAATCCTCTACCCCTACTCCATGGCACATGAAGTAAAATCTACTATTTCTATTTCTTTGGATCTTACATTTTTAAAGACTCTTTGAACTAGAGTTTTTAAACATGGCATTCTTTTAAAGACCACAGTACACATCTGGTGATATGAAGTCATCAAGCTTTCTTCTTCACTTAGTACCCAGGCCAATCTGTTTTCTAAATTAAGCTTATGAATTAAACTGACTGGTATCTCTCAAGTGACCAGTTCACCAGGTGAACACAGTTTCAAAGGAGACAGAAATGGTCCAGAACTTGCCCCAAACATGGCAATTAGGTTGAAATGAATGTGTTTTTTTAAAAGTCAAATTTTTTGCTATGTGGTTTCCAAACCAAAGTTTTGAAACTTGCCTTGAACCTTGCTGAACTTTAGGTAAAATGGGGATTGAAATGGCCACACAAAATCCTTAACCAAACAATATTTTGGATAAAATGAATGGGCTGGGCTTTTTAATTGACCACTGGTTTTGGTGGTCCAAAGCATTTTAATACAGAAAACAACAGTTTAATAAAAAATTAAACTGAAATCCTTAGTGCATTATTTCACTCTTCTTTTTAACAAAGAGCAATTTCTGCTAGCACCTAGAAATTGAGAAAGAGTCTTTGGAAAAACACGCAGGAAACGCTTTTGAAATTGAATCATTCCAACATTAAGGTAATGAAAAAAGTTGGTGCCTTCAACCCTTGTGAAAGGATGTGAAAACAAACCAGTACAGCTTATAGGAGTTATCTATATACAATGTATGTAGATAAATAATCTAGTAAATTGAGGCCTTGTAATTCGATCCAAGCACAGAAATGCTTCTCAAACTCACAGACCTAAGTCTCAAACATGGAACCAGAATCTTAATGGAGAAAATCTAACTACAAAATACATAAAACACAATTACTCAGCCATTCAACTGTATTTTATTTGTGTGCGTAAGGTATGGAAAAATGAAGAGTCACTTGTAACAGGTACTGCACACTTGTCATACAACAGCATTGGACTGAAATGCATTTTGTGAAAGGAAGGTTTGCAACGCAGAGAAGTTCTTTTGTTTTGAGCATATGATCTTTATTTCAACTATTACATAACTTTAAGATTTCTGAGTTGAGTTTTTTCTCTTTCCTCACACTTCTATTCCAAGTTTTGATGTTCATACTTTAGTTCCCACACTCTTCACAGGACAAGGAATTTATGTACAATACTCTGAAAGGCACCTCAATCAACATGACACCTTTATATTTATTTGGAAGATATCATTTGCACAAATTGAAGTGAGAGTGGGGAGTATACAGTGAACATAAGTCGTCAAGAATAATAATTACAGAGGAGTCAAAATAAAGAGTCTGGCATATGATAGTTTCTTCATTACTGCTTAGTATATTTATAATCAATCAATTTCCTCTCACATTTTCCAGCTCTGTAAAATAAGACCTGTACATCCTCCCAGAGTTTGTTTTTAAGACATACAATTCCAAGTAGCCATGCTTAAAGGAATTCTACAAACTATTTTATAATGTGGCATTTCCCTGTGCAAATAGTCACTGGACACATAAACTGTTTCTTTGCCAGAACAATACTTCCCATTGTTGATAATGATGATCTTGACTAGCTTCTAGGAAAAGCTGCCACCTGGTTACATCCACGATCAGTTCCTTTGCCAGTGATCTCTCCAAGTCACAGGGCTCACAAATGAAAATCTCAAGTGTCCTGCACAAAACCTGAAGAGATATCACTTCCCCCACCGTCTGTATTATACACATACAGCTTTGCAAAACTTTACCAGCCAGCTTTACCCATACAAAAGTAACTTTACCCCTTTTGCAGACAAGGGGTCCATTTGCCTGGGAACTCTCCTGTTTCTGGGAGCTGCCTGTGAATTCCACATTGTTGAGGCTTGATGGAAGTAGAGTTTTCCACCAGGAACACTCATGGTCAAGACAGAAGCAGTGACTTGCAGTAGCAGCAGCAGCAGGAGGCAGCTCTTTGTCCACAGGAGCATCTCAGTATCTCACTGGTTCCATTTCAGCAGATCTGATATCTTTATGCCAAGTTCCTCTTTTCATCCTCCTTTCTTAGTGTTTAGGGAAGAAAGAAATGAAGAAAAAGAAAACCCAGAGGAAGAACTTACACCAGGATATCACTTCTCTTGCTGCACCATACTACCAGTGTTATCATGGCACATGTCAACATGACTGGGATCAAGATCAGTGTTATGAGAATTTCATCTGGTGGATCTTCCCAGTGAACCTTTTCTGAAGTACAGTTTGAAAAGAACTGTTTATGAATTCCAGTGATAAAGCCTTCTGCAAGGGGGTTTGGCCAAAAGCAACTTGCATTGTTGGCTTCACGTTCTGTGCACTGGGTAAAGTTGTCATAATACCTGGGAGAAGAAAATTAAGAGAAGTTTAAATAGAATGTATATGCATATTCCACTTAAAGAAAGCTACGGAGTGTACAAAATCTCTAAGAGTGCATCTATCATGTAGATACTCTGCTGATGGACCTCTAATGGAAGCTGTGGCTACTCACTGCACAGTTAGACAGAAGGAGAACTGACTCCATGTACTAATGCAACTGAGAGACTTCATGTGAAATTCTGAGATCCCAGATGGACAATGGTCAAACCCTTGTCTTTTGGGTGCTGGTACTACAGTCAGGATCTCCTAATGCCACTTAAGTACAAACAGAACTCCCTCGTTAGAGACATCTACTGACTCATTAAAAAACATGAACACAAATGTGCCAAAACCAGAACATTTTGAACAAAATATGGGTAATTTATGGCTCAACTGCCACTGGACATGATGTTGTGGCGAAAATTATGATGTGACACTAGGACTGAATCACAACATGCAGCTGTGTAAAAATTTTGGTTCTGTTGCACTCTCATGGAGTAAGAAAATAATGGGAAAATAAACACAAAGAAAATCAGCTTTTGACAAAAGTCCTCTTCTTTCCAACTCCAGCAAATGCCCAGCAGGGAATAAATAAAAAATTTCTAATTGCATGTTTGCTTGGGAAAGGTTGAGAACTCCGTGTAATACCTAACACTTTATTTCAACGCTGCATGTGCTAAAATTTACCTGTCCAGGAATAACTTATATTTATGAGAATTGGCTACCCTTCAGGAAAAAAAAAAGGAAACAAAAAGCCTAAATGAGTAATCATATGGATTCTGTGGTGTTGTTATAAGCCAAAGAAATTCAGGAAGTGAATGAATATGGGGGAGGAGATTGGAAATTAGGAAGACGAAGAGTGTCTGGTCAGTGCATGAATAAGGCAAGAAAAAAGGAAGCTGAATTATTGTCTGTTGCATTTCTTTTAGTCCTGCGTGACTCAATAAACTCACTTCAAAAGGGAATCAAAAATAGAAAGGAGAGAGCAAGAATCCACATGACACCTCCAGGGACAGCATCCTGTATTATTATTATAGCATCTGAAGACCCTACTCTCCCTTACGGTCCATATGTATACACATATGGTAACTCATGATGAATGACTTGTTCTGACATTAAGTCCTACAAGGGACTAATGTTGACTCAATCCTTTGCTGTAAAGTAGAGAAGAGACATTCCATGTTTGGGCCAAGAATGATATCTACTGTCTACTGTGTGTCTGTCAGGGGAAATGTCTGCCTGCCCATGCTACACGCACACAGGTTGGGAACACAGCCTGCTGAGCATCTAAATTCTCAGGGCTGTGTTCACAGAAGAAGAAAATGCCTCACAGAAAGGCCCTTCTGCAAGTTCCTTGCAGTTCTCATTCTCAAGGAGTTTGAGCCAATACTGCTTCATTCATAAGCAAATACACTGGACAATCGAACAAAGCCAAACTCTGGCAAGAAGATGCATATATGCACAATGTATGTATATTTTAAGCAAAGCAACTAGAAAGGAAGCTTTTGTGACATCAGCAGCCACAGGAAAACAACAGGAAATAAGCTAAAAATAAAATACAAATATCAGCTGTTTGCTATTTTAAAAGTGTCATTCTTCTGTGTGACCTGGTGGTATCCATTCTTCATGTCCTTGAACTAAATTAGAAGCTGGAAATGTCTAGCTGAATGTGGGAGATACAGTCCCAGAGGAACTGGGAAGAACAGACCTGAAGTACAACATGTCTAAAGGCAAGGCTACAAGGTTCAGCAGGCTACAATGCAGAGATGGAGGAGCATCCAGCTGCCCAGACAAGTCAGTGCTCCACCTGGCAGAGACGCCAGGCAAGACTCCAGAATGCTGGACTCTGTTCCAGCCTGCTCTAGGCCATGCTCTCATGGGCACCCTCGTGCCATCAATGGCTGCTGTTACAGCCACCTCAGTAAGAAAACCAACAACAAATCCAGGTGATTTAAGCACAAAAGTACCCTAAACTCAAAGATTTGATGATATAATTTTTTTTTTCCTGTGTTTAAAATCCTATAGAAAAAACAGTGTTCTACCAAGAATTCTGTAGATTTTTTTCCTTAAATGTTAGATGGTGTAAACAAAAATATTTCCCACTGATTTTTGATTGCAAATATAACATAGCTTGAAAAAGCTGGTTAAGTGTTGCCAAAAGGCCAGATAAAAATAACTTGGGAGATACATTGTATTTGAAATACTCAATCCCTAAGAGCCAAAGTGTTGGGGTCACTGGGCCAGCTGGTGAGTCAGGGAAAAGGGCTGAAATCAGCTGGTGGAAAAACCTAGGCATTTAATAATGTATCTTCTGACCTTTAAAGGAAATGGCCTTGCGGTTGAAATGTAACCTTATCCCCAGACCCTGTTGAATGGAAAACTACCTCTCCCAGCAGCCTGTGTGGCTGCTTCCTGCCCTGGTCCCCTGCCCTGCCCCTTCCCTCTGTGCTGCCCCTGTGCCCTCAGATCACTCTGTAAAAGCGGCCCGGCCACGCGGCCTCGCCCTCTTCACCTGCTCGTCCCTGCGGATGAAATAAACCAGCTCCATGGAATTCCTGGGCAGCGTTGGACCCTCCTTTGACTCCTTGTCTCTGGTAATATTGAGCTATCCGGCATAAGGTGTGGGGTTGAACACCACCAGCGCTTCCAGAGCACAGGGCAAACGAGGGGTTGCCAGTAGCCTGACCACACCCATTCTGCCCCTCTCACGAGGTAGTTTGGGCAACACGGCAGCCCTTTGGATAAGCCCTATTACCCCCCACAACCTTTATTTAAATTTATACCAAAGTAGAACAAAAATGTTATTGTAATAGTTGGGAATTCCTTACAATTCTTCCTTAAAACCTTCTCTCATTTAAAAAAAAAAAAAAAAAAGGAAAAAAAAAGCTACCTGCACTACAACTCTTAGTTCACGCAATTGTGAGAACATAGATAAAGGAAAATCTCGGCTGTTGGCGAATTGCATGTCTGCTGGTAAAGCTGAATTCACTTAAATATTTATGTAGTTGAGTAATTTAGAGTTTATGCACTGCAACAGAAAGTTTATATATAAAAAAAAAGATCCTCTGCATGGCACTGTGGAACAGCTGCCTCAGAAGGGAGCAAATGCATCTTCATTACTACAGCATGGATGTTTTTGTAGTTGATCAATTGGTTTGCAAGTTGTTGGGCTTTTTTAAGAGGGAGATGGGGGTTAATAGATATTTAATTCCAGTTCAATGAGAATTGGACTAAGCTATACTTAGCTCTTTTATGCCTTATGTAATTCTCTTTATTCAAATGATAAAGGCTGGAATAGGAAACCTTTTCGTTCTGTATAATAAAATGGCTACCACAAAAATGCCCTGGTCTCTTACTGGAGATACGTCAAAAGAAACGCATTAAAGTTACACAACTTACAAAAGGAAAGAACAAGAAATTATAGTTTCTACTTATTCCCAGAACAAATAACTGGAAAGCACATTGGAGCTCAAGCTCCTTCACCTCTCAGATTATAAGAGGGTGTGGGAACATTCTTATTCTTTGTGCTGAGTCACAATTTCATCTCTTTTGGGCTAGCTACAAGGGACCAAGGTAGTACTCAGGAAAGGGATATTCACTGGGAGTCAGGTCATAAGCTTTGTGATAAATGGGCCAAAAAAATTAATATGAGTTTCAACTCAGCTAAGTAGTCCAATACAAAAACCCCAAATCTAAGCATAGTCTGAGCAGCAAAATTCATATAAAGATGTGCTTTACCCTGATATGCTCAGGACAACTGCAGTTTCTATTAAGGAATCAACTTCTTGGTCACACTGCACATTACTGAAAATACTTCTAGAGAACTTGAAAAATAATTCCTTTCAGAGCAGTCTGAAAGGAATTACTATAACACATTTGTCATGAAAGACAATTTTCAATATTCTAGAACAATACTGCATTTTCAGAGCAGACACATTTTTTCTCCTGTACTTTATGTTTCCACTAAACCAGATAATAATAACCGTGTAGTTGGGTTTTTCTGTTGAAACTGTGGAAGATTTTATTTTGTGTGTCTTACCCATGAGAAAACATATTTTTACGTATTACCTATAACCAAGAACCTGGACAGAAGGCAGGTATTATGAGGAATGGTAGTGAACATATTTGCCTTAATGGGACAGTGTTTCATGGAGTGTCCACTCAAACTATTTAAATAGACAGCTGGGGTTATTACATCTCATCTATCTCAGGGCACACAGCTGCCTCTCACTCAGGGCACTTCTTAGTCTAAGTGGGGGCTTGAATCTCATCCGTTGTTTCCCATGTCTCCAGGGAGGAATGTGGTAAATTCTTGCTTTTTCTTCCTCAATATCCCTGCACAGGAAAACTGCAGAGATGACTGGTTTACAAAAACACAAAACCCACAAGCCCCTCCTTCAAATTTCCATGAGACTAAGAAAACAAATAGATTGTTTAATTAAGAGTTTCAACAAATAAGCATTTTTCCAATGCAAAATTGTTATCTGAAAGAATCCTGAACAATTCTCAAAAAGCCAATACCATATATATGCTACTTAAGACAAACATCTGAGGGTATTTTCTGGCTGCAGTCAGTAGACTCAGTGTCAGTTCCAACAGGAGAATTTTTCCACCTCTCCAGCACTCATGGACAGAGACACTCACCACATAAGCAGTCAGAAATGTTTTGCAATTGCTTAATGAGAAGGGCCAGGAATTAAAAACCAAAACACCACACTTTCACTACCCCATTTTAAATAAATCATCTTCATTAATACTGATATAATTGTAGAAGGGTAGTGCAAGATACATATAATACATGGTGAGTAATTTTTGTTATTTTGAGTCCACTAAGTACACAGAGAATACAGCAAAAATTATCTCTAGCATAATTGAGTCTTGATGCAAACCAGGTAATAGATATACCACAGACACTGACTCCTGCTACTCTACGATCCCAGACAGAAATCTTGAGGCAGTGTTTCTGGCCACTACAAGTCATGTGGTGTATTTCAACAAAGATTCTTCAGAACTATTTGCTCTCCCCCAGATGATTCAACCAAAAATTTCTTTATACACAGTCACATACTAAATTGAATTATCATCCTTGTAACCTCCATCCAGTCTGGAATATGAAATGCTGAAATAGTAATAATATTAACAAGAAATATTGTATGATGAGAAAGGCTTTTCTTACAGCATTTCCAGATGAAGTGGAGGCAGGAAGCAGCAAAAAACCTCACAAAAATAAAAAGCCTATTCTGATGTGAGATGCAGCCAGACTGTATAGAACTTCAGAGTGTAACAGCCTGGATGAACTTCAGATAAGAATCCAAACCTTAAGATGATAATTTCACCATCATGTTAAAATGACAGCTTTAGTTTTATAGTGGGTTATGAGTCTACAAATACAGTGGAGTATTTCTGAGATTTTCTCACTCAACATCTCCCCAAACAGATTTGTGTCTGTATCCCACCATTCCTTTAATCACGTTATCGTCTCCCAAGATTAGTATTCTCACAGTCACATTTTTACCTCTCTAATCAGATCAGATCTACTGTTGTGCAGCTCCAATACAGAATTCAGCCTGAAGAAAATAATATGCTACAAAAACATAAGGAAGGAAATGAATGGGGGAGCGGAGAAACTGGTTTAATGACAACATTACAAAGTATAGTTTACTCTCATGCCACTAAATAATAGACACTGTGACAGGTTTACGTGGGTTGAAAATAATAAACGGATTCTGGTATCCTTTGAAGTAATTACAGATCTCCACCCTTAATTTCACATCAACAGCTGTCTGGAAAATGCAAAATGGTTGAATAAACCTAACTAAAACCCCAAAAATGCACAACTATTACTAAATTGTGGTTAATTGCCTAAAGATACAACGAGAAAATGTAAATATAAAGAGCAACTGTAAACAGTTACTTTACACACCTAATATCCATCTCTAATGAGCAACAGAAACCACTACATTAAGCAAATGTAGAACAAGGAGGTAAACATAGCCTGACATCAGGTACTATGTTATTAAGATCAAATATTTACTAGCACCAAAATTTTACCAAGCCAGAAACCAACTGGCAAGCAGGCTTTACCTTCCACCACTCCTGGCCTCTATTTTAATGATTACTTAGTTGTAAACTCGGCCCATTTTTGGAGAACACCCAGTAAGAGGGGCAGTAGTCTCTGAAGCCATCACTACATCATGTCTTCAGAAGCCAACCACGTAACTCCCTTGAATTAGACAAAAATCAGAAGAGTAAGTGAAGGCAAATCCTAACCCCACAAACACTTAAGCATACATATCCAGCTTCTTATATGCACAGTATCTCATAAGTAGCCATCATTGATGATGTGTGGAAAAAGATGTCCTTAATATCATGAATAGAATCATACATACATACCCCATACAGTCAAACACATCAGGCTTGTGATTCTGTCAGGGAAATGCAAGTTTTAAAACCTCTTACTTATGGATCAAATTTCAAAGTTTTTGTCAAGTTGGTCAACTACTGAAAGCCTGTCATTTTCTCAGGCTTCTCACCAAAGGAGACAGCATGTTTCTGGGGGCAAGCATTGAAACACATCACGTTTTTGTGCACATCAATATTTGAAATTTTACAACTAAAATTTTAAACCTTGTACTAGAACACATGAAGGGAAGCAGAAAGCATTCAAAAATTCAGATCCAAATTGTAAGACCAACTTTTGAACTCCAGTAAACACTTCTCAGTGCTGAAAATGGCAGATGCACAATCTCTGCTACCTCATCTGCTTTTTCGCTATTATAGTCAGTTATTTCTCTATTCAATTCAGATAACTTCACAATGAGAGGGCAAAAGCAATACCTGACTAAGATCTGGATTTTTTTCTTTCCCATCAGCTGTGCATCTCCCCTCAGTGCCACTAAGAAAGTCATTAGCATTTTCTGGCACATACCCTCCTTCAAAGGCTAAACATGACAGAGATGAGAGCCTTGAAAAGCCAGAAACATAATTTTAAAGCACATTCCTACTATTTATTGGTCTGTTCCATTTCAAATCAAACTTTTGCATGCTTAGAAACTATGTTGCCTTTACAGTCAGTGGAAACACGAATAATTGCGGGCATAATGCACAAGACAACTTCCTTTAAGCCTCCCCTGCCAAGGAAGGGAGTCCAGGACAACTAGCACCTTGGACAGATGAGTCCCACACCTGTTCTGCCTAGCAAAAAATAGCCTCACAAATAAAAGCCAGCTAGTAGAGAATTACACTCAAATCTGCCACTGTCAGTGATGGAGAGACATGCAAGCAGTACGTTATCCTTTTGTCTCTCTCAGCTCAACTCCTTCCCAAAAGCATTTCCACGTGAGTCACCGCGGATTTGCACAATCCTCACTCCAGTCAGCGCAAGTGCAAGTGCTCTTGGTGCATGCAGGCATTTGGTTCGGCCATTGATACCAATCACCTGTTGAGGTGGTTCTGCTTTCTCCCAAATACATCAGCCACTTTGTTCATTCACGCTGTAAAGTTTGCTACACATAACAGCTTATTTGTCTCCACATTTGTCTCCACTTTTCTCAGAATGTTCCAACTCCATGATAAAACCATCATTCCACCACTGCTTCCAAAATTAAATGCTCGGCCAGCTTCAGTCCAATCATCCCACCTGGGCAGGAGCCAGAGTCAGGACAGAAGTTGCTAGCCCAGAGCTGCTCTGAGCTCACACCGCATCATTTCAGGAGGTTAAGGCTTTTCTTTCCATCTAGATGAACCAAGCTGGCAGGTGAACAGAGAAAATGTGGCTCTAAATCAGACTGGTGCTCCACAGCTGGGCCTCCAGACAGCCACTCAAAACAAGCAACCATGAAGACAATCATTTTTCTGCCCAACAGACAAAAACTCATAGGGAAAGAAATAACAGAAGAGCCCTTCTTCTTCATTCCAGCTTACATCCACAAACAACTGCTTCATATTCCATTTTTATGGTGATATTAAAGAGCATTAAAGTGTCACCTGCTGAGCGGAAGCTGTTATTAGATTCCACTTAGTCCAAAGTAGCACAAGCCTTTTATAATACCACAGCACTATTTTGTCAAGTGGAAAGAGGGGAGATAAATATCTGGTAATACACAGCTGTGAAATAGAAATCGTCAGTCAGTCAGGCTAACGCTCTGAGAAACACCCACTGCAGCATCTCCACAGATTGAAAAAAAAAAAACAAACCCAAAAAAACCACCAACAATCAAGCTGCTTCTAAGTTGAACTTATCATCATCATAATCCTCCTTACATAATTTTTATGAGCGTATGTAAAGAACGTACATTTTTCCTGATTATTTATGGAAAATGGGTTTTACATACACTGAAAAAATTCCTGTAATTAAAAAAGCCACTTGCTTTGGGAGGAGAGTGGCTGTTTTGTTCTGTTCCAAGCAAAGCACAAATAACGGGAGTCAAAAATCAGTTGACTAATTATAGATCTTAAGCTTCAGATTATGTCAGCTATTGGACTAATTAAAGAAAAAATCCTTTTTGCAGTCTTGCAAAATAAATGTATTATGTGAAATTGCAATCTAGGCATGGACAGCTCACGAATGAGACCAAAACTGATGAAAAACTAACCATAAAATCAGATGAACAGTAACAACATTAGAAATTGATTTAAAATGTAGCATAAAGACCTGTTAGGGAAGAAGCCTAATATAGAAAAGTTCTGCTGATCTATTCAATTGCATGATTATGTTTTGGCATGACTTTGACACACAGCATGTTCACCATTGAATGTGGGTTTTTTCCTTTCCTATGTCTTCCCCTCTTACTTGTGGTGGTAAAGACACATTTCCTCTCCTTATGTAACTTCTTGTGCTCTGTGGCTTCCCAAGACTGTTCCAACATCTCATACACACAATAGAAGCAAATGGTGGACCCAAAAGGCCTTACTCCTCATCCACAACTGTGTATGAAAGATTTGAGTGTTGCAACACGCCCTGGAGTTGCTTAAGGGTAAGCCATCAGCCTCCTAAGCAGGTGCAAAAAATATTATGTCAGGGGATTTTGGACAACATCCAGCCAGACTGTCTGAGGATCAGAAGCAGAGGGACCCAGCATCTTGAGACTGTCACCTGGGAAAGGTAGCTGTTTCTCAGCTCCTGGATGTGCTGAGTTTATTCAACTTCTTCTTAGGGGCAGCTAAACTCCACCTCAGATTGAAGAAGAACAATGTAATATGGCACAGCACCTGTGAAATGTTACAAACCCTTGCCATAAGAAAGCTGTTATGGGGTCTGATAATATTTAAGCACTGTGAGTAGCCAAGTAGTATGGTTTTTTCTGAGCCTTTATCAAATTCCTCTTTGGCTGATGAAGACAATGACATGTTTTCACAGTGATGGTAAAAAACCTATCTGTTTTCCTGCATAGAAATAGCCAACAGCAGAAACAACCTTACATTTTTGCACCTATTTCTTTTAAGTAGTAATACTAACAAAAATACCCCTGCACATCACAAATCAGATTAGATACATATTAGATAAATATACTCCCCAGTAACAGGAAGCAAAAATCCATGGTAGATTACAGCTCAACATGATAAATTATACATAATATAGAACTATCTTAAGATCATCTTGCTTCTTAAGCTACCTTCCTGCAGATAAAAATCAGACTCAGCACCTCAATGACAACTGCCAGTCCCACAGGCAGACATAGAATCCAATTCTAGATACCAGAACGCTCATTTTAACATTTCTATGTTTATCTTATACTGATACCTTCATATGAAATGGTACATTTTAGCAGTCAGTGGAATGTATGAAAGATATTTGTATATCTGAGTGAAATGTAAAACATCAATTTCTTGAAAGCTGCAAAGAATTGTGCTCATAATTGTTCATCAATGCACTATGCCTTGACAACCTTTGATTTCACTCCTTCTATACTCAGCTCTGACTTAGCTGCTTAAGAGCAGAAGACTGCATTTCTTGTCTTGGAAATACTTCCCAACACTAAATTATATACTATTCTGTAAAGATAAATAGAAATGGCAGAGCCTTGGCAATTAACCATGTAAAATACCTTTTTTTAAAAGTATCATTACATAATAAACTTCTGTAATTGAAACAAGACCCTGAATACAGAACATAGTAGTATTAATTCATACCTATTGTGTTGTCGACAGTTAACCACATGACTAATACCACATGTAGCCTGGTGCAAGAAAACCTATTTTTTTTGTCTCTGCTGAGTTAATCTCCCTTATTGTACATTCATGGTTGATCCATTTAGAAAACAAAAATGTAGGAACTGTTTTGCAAACCAGAACAGAAGAACCAGAAAAGTTTGTATTAACTTTTCATTTTTGTAACACATTTATATTTTCATTTTCACTGCCTCTAAAAATATACTGTCCATTATATACGCATTGTATAATTCATACCAGTCTATCAAGTTATACCATATTATTTTACCACCAAGCAACTTTACACAGAAATCGTATGCATTGTTTTTTTTAAAATGCAGCCTTTAATAATAAGCTCCATTAAGACTGTTTTCTCTTACTGATCTTACCATAACAAAATTCAAAAAGGTAATGAAAGGCATATCAGCTGACAGTCCTGAGATTTAACAGCAGACTGCTTTCTAACATCACCTCTAAATTGCTTACATTATTTTTTCCAAGTGACTTAGAATTATTATATTATTGCATCTTTAACTATTTGTTGGTTGACTTGGAAATAAAAGCACTGATGCCACCTTACAAGTGTAAGCTATCACCCTTAGTCCAAGGTATCTACTGAAGTACTCATCAATTTGATTCACATCCCCCTTGCTAAAATATTGTAACTGGGGTCTTCAGGTGACCTAGACTTCATCAATGTTGAAAACTCTTTCAGAACTTTAAGAAAATATTGATATTTATATCAGTGACCTCTGGGCAAATGCCAGATTTCACTCCCTTTTTGAAAAAAAAATATACTCAGGGCAAATAAATGTAACAGGTGTTAACACTTGCTGAATAAAGCACTTGAAAAACTGAAATCAGATACTAAAAACTGAAAAGTTTTCAGCTCTTGATAATGAAACGGTAATTCTCTTCCTACTTTGCATCAGGCTTAGAAGATCCTTCTCTTTTTTCATACTAACAGAACTTTCACAAAGATTTGCAAATTTATTGATAAATTGAAGAACAGAAAGATCTGAGCTCTTAAAAACCTTCAAGAGATGGATAAGGGGCTGAAAAAGCACATTATTCTGGCATGATATGGTTATGATATGTTTTTTAAGGAAAGACCCAATGTCTTCCATGGTTTAACAAAGAAAGAAACAGTTACCCCTGATGAATAACAAATTCCAGTTGTTTTCTCCCCATTCTTCTGCCCTGTATCCCCAAATACATAGCTTTTGTAGACTACGATTACGACATGTATTGCGGTATAAATAACAAATATATAGTTTTAGTTCACCAAATCTGAGTTCTTGGTAGTTAGTGTATTTAATTCAGCAGCCTCCCAAAATATAGGCAAATTTCTCCTTATGCTCTACAATAAACCCATTTACTGGCTTCATGTGAGCTCTTCAAAGCAAGGCTTTGTTTGCAAAAAGCAAGATTTTTCAGTGTCTAAAACAAAAACCCAAGAAATCTCATCAGACAAAATATTGATAAGGCTTTGCCAGTCTGCGGCATAGCTATGTTTCTAACATGCTGCAGAACAAACTGATGCCTTTGCATTTATAAGCAAAGTGGTCTGCAGGTCATCACAGAATGTATAAATGCCAGTGTTCTTAATACAGCATTAAAATTCAGAAGTCAGAGTAATTCACTAAAAATTCAACATTTATGAATGTTTTTTACCACCCTTCTGCATCATGTAATATGGCCACAGCAAACACAGTTTAAAAATGCATTGCTGTAATTCTGCACTAAAGATAGAAAAAGTATTAGAAATTAGTATCCAAAGCCTTTCCAATACCTCACTGGAAATTATCAAATATAGACTTCATTTTCACAGCCATGTATTATATAAAATGTCTGTGCCTCTCCTTCATAATAAAGGTGAAAATTATAAATGCACCAAAGAGCCATAGTTCAGCCCCTGCATCTATCAGGAGGAAAGCAGTTATAAGGGAATGAAGTATTTCTGCCTCATGTTAAACCCTGGTGTCTGAATTCAAACTAACCACTTTATTCATATTCATCAGGATATATTCTTATCTACACAATATAAACTAAAGCCAATATATTTCATATGAAAGTAATGAAGATTCACCTGAAATACAGATCCTGTGAAAGATATTCTACTGTAGTCCCAATAAGGGACCAACTGTGCCTTTGCATTAACTTCACAGCAACTAGGATGGCTGATCCCAAAACAGCACGTGATTGTACACATTCACAGCACAGCCCTGTGAGACTGTGGCTACTCCATGAGACTTTATAAACTTCAGGTTTCTTTCATTTGCAATGTTTTGAATAATAGATGGCAAGCATTATTTCTGAAAAGAAAAATTGCTATCAGCATGATGGCAACAGAAGTGCTCAAATACTACATTCTTTCCCATTGTTTTACTTCCTCACACCTAACTGATTTATAAGCTGCTTTGCTTTGCTTTTGAGAAGAAAGGCATGAGTCACAGAAGGAAAACAGTATGTTCTTGAGGTAACTATTACCAGCCTGGTTTTGCCCCTGCTGCCATGACCTCTAGGAGTTTTTACATGGCTTTTTAGGCACAAAACTACTGTAAGTTTTGATATGTAAAGAGGTGAAAGAAATACACAAGTAAAAAAGATTAAATATCAACATAATCTTCATTTCAATGAGAGCTTAAAAAAAAAGCAGCACCTGTATCTGAATGAGAAGCTCAAAGGAAGATAATCCTACCAAAGAAGACCAAATGCTAGCATCTACCACACCAGTCCTTTTTCTATACCCTACTGAACACTAAATGGTAAATCAGACACACTGACATGAGGCCACACAAACTGCAGGTTTACTCAACCTTCCTTCATAGAGACACTAAACTGACAAAGAATATTTTCTTCTACAAAATCTGGACTAATAAAACTGGGATGAATTACAGCTGGCTAAATAAGGGATTTTGGTCCCACTTCTGAGTGAGATTTTCAGGGGGAAAAAAGATACTACTCTTCAGACACATACAGAACTTTATGCAATGACATTGCAGAAGATTACCCAGAGACAGGGCAATACGATGGCCTTTTGTTGTGCAAGCGCATTTGTGACTTGCAGCATTTTTATCATGACTTTGCCCAAGGTAAACCATAGCCAATGTACTAATCTGTCTACAGGGATAGGAATCCCAGCACAAATACAGACACCCCCCTCCTACATGACACAGGTGAGGAAGGGTGTGACTCCCTTTGATCAGTGCTATTCAGGATCTAAAATCACATGTGCTGGTCACTCAAACATCCAGTTTCCAGCAGCCTCAGGTTGCCTTTCGCATGAGAAAATCACATACAAAAATCCATAATTGAGACTTTTCTGGTAATATTTAAAAGAATGAACCAAAGGTGTCAGCTTTCTAATTGCTGAGACCATTACTGTGGGAACATACTAGCTCACACAAATCAGTGGCTCACCTCAGCTGTAAAACAAACCCAGTGGTTTGCCTGAGATTTTCACTAGGGATTTGTACTGAGATTTGATACTAGGGAATATGCTGACCTTATCTGGAAGGAAATGGAAGAGGTTGTTACCCAGGAAATGAGAAGGCTGAGGTACTCAATGACTTTTTTGCTTTGGTCTTCACTGGCAAATGCTCCAGTCAGACCACTCAACTTGCAGAAGGCAAAGCAGGAATTTGGAGAATGAAGAACTACCCACAGTAGGAGAAGATCAGGTTCAAAAACATGTAAGGAACCTGAAAGTCCACAGGACCCAATGAGAGGCATTTGCACGTCCTGAAAGAACTGGCAGAGGAAGTGGCTGAGCCATCACATTTGAGAAGTCACAGCAGTTCTGTGAAGTTCCCATTGGAAAAGAGGAAACAACACCCATTTTTAAAACAGAAAATTTAAAAGGAGCAACTCTCCTCTGAAGACAGGCTGAGATATTTAGGGTTGGTCAGACTGTAGAAGAGGCTTTGTGAAGACATTATAGCACCTTCTAGTACCTGAACGGGGCTAAAGGGAGCTGAGAGGGACAGTAGTGACAGAACAAGGGGGAATGGCTTTAAACTGAAAGAGAGTAGGTTTGGATTAGATATCAGAAACAAATTCTTTACTGTCTAGAACAGGTTGCCCAGAAAAGCTGTGGATGCTCCATCTCTGGAAGTGTTCAAGGACAGGTTGGATGAGGCTTGGAGCAATCCAGTCTAGTGGAGGATGTCCATGTCCAGAGCTTGGCAATCATAAATGATCCTTAAGGTCCCTCCCAATCCAAAACACTCTGCAATTCTGTGGGTTTCACAGTACATTCCTCTTCTGTATTAGTTTTGTCATTAGCAGCTCCACACAATTGCTGATCAGTGTCTAGATCAGGCTTCCTGCAGTGGTCAGTGGGGAAGATGAAAAAACTTAGATAACCAACCAAGAAAACTACTCAGTTTGCAGGGTTCTTACATACACACTCAGCCAGCAGAGGTTCATAGCTCCAAGCTTTTGGGAGTGAGGGCATATAATTTCATTTTGGCCTTCACATGTTTCTTCCAGAGTTTGCTTTCCCATTGATCTTAATGTGATCTGGCTTTCTTTTATGTAATATTTTACTGAGTTTCTTTGAAAACCAGGCACTTTTATGATTAGCTTAGTTGGGCCAAATTGTAACAGGCAAAACTCCCACTGACTTTAAAACTGAGTAACAGGATTACTTTTCCAGATTACATCAAATTTAGTCATACAGATTTTTTTCCGTAATTCTTTTTTTCAAATCCTCAGCATCTGTACAGAACATGGGTGGACTCCTTCATCATCTTCTGGGACAGAAACTGTTTAGAGAATTTTTATTTCATGTAAAGTGTTGCAGGAAAACTACACTAAGGCTGTACAGAAAAAAAGAATAGTTATTTACAGTGAGCACAGACCTTGGACCATGCTCATAGCAAAGGAGGGAATTTCAGCAGGTACACACATACGTGCAGTGAACCTGCTTCAGATGTACAGTTAAAGAAAAAATTCGCTCTCCTATTCCTCTATGAACTGAAAATTAAAACATTAGAAAAATCAGACTTTTAACGTTTTCCAGGTGCTGTAAAGCAATGTCACACAGCTACAGCCCCACAGCAAATTAGGGACTCCTAGACCTGTGAGAACAGGTAAGAAGAAATGTAGGGATTGGAGGAAGAAGTTTGTTACAATCAGGTTTTTTTCTGAAACAGAAAATCCAGACCTAACGTGTTACATGCACTACTTTGCTAGAACTCTCCTCCAAAACACAAATTGCTATTTCACCCTTGGACTCCAAAACTCACAGATACTCCTTGGCTGGTAAACACAGAATGACTGACTGGGAGGTCCCAAAGTAGCAGGTATGCAACCCTAGACACTTGTGAGATGAGTGCTGCAACAGTAAAATTGGCTTGAAATAAGAGAATGCCTCACCTGTAACAGATGACACAATCTGTTTATAGATGTAATGGATCAATATTAATCTTTTAAATGAAGAGTTGATGCTTTTCCGTAATATATTCACTCACTCTTACAACGTTTAAAATAGTGACTACTGGGCAGATTGTGTGGCCTGTACTATTCAACAGTGCAGACATGGCCATAGCCATCTCTCTGGCCTCAAAATTACTGAAATGCTAGTGATGGTGATGAAAATGGTGATGCAGAAGAGAGAAGACTGGTCCTTGGGAGCAGGCCAAAAGCTTAACAAGCCACTGAAAATCAGCATTAGTACATTTTGGTCCCACATTTCCATAGGGGTTAGGCCTAGGAGACACACACAGATTTGTTTAGAGACTGTTTGTTCTAGCAAAATTGTTTCCAGGATTCAGCTAGAAGTATTTGAAAAACTCTTTCATGAGCTAAGAATAGAAACTAATCTAAGCAATTACAATAAGGAACATTTTTTCTGGTTCATGTAAGACAGCTCTGGGCACTCCCATCTTCGTCTGGCCACTTGCTTCAGAAATTAGTCATACCTGGCCTCTCAGCTGTAGTCCCACACTAGGATTTATCACAGCACGGTCAAAAAAAGTCTGTTAATAACAGACTTTGGCTTGTAGACAGTAGTTGATTTTACATATTCAGCTGTAGTTGCTAAATATTAAGAAGATAATATAGTAATATAATACATACATTACTATATATAATGCAGCACTACTAACATACATGTTACTATAAGTGGATAGAAATATTACACATGAAAAATAAAAACCTTTCTGCAATTTCCAGTCTTCTGGCAAATGAAAAGTATATTTGCTTTTGCTAATTCCCCATATAGCTTTCACCCACACTTTAGTCTCTGCTTATTCACTGGCCATGTACCATAACTTCGAGTCTTTTAAACAACCTCATTGTATTTTCATCTTCAGCACTCTCTCTGAAAAATCTAAAGGCCTCAGCAAAACTGTGACTAGGAAAACTTCTCCTCTTCTGTCAATGAACACCTCCAGCTGTGTTTTGAAGGTTTTACTTTTCTTGTAAGCTGTTTGTGGTTGGCCTTCATATTCTGATGTCCAAGCAAGAACCACTGAAATCCACTACATCTAAATGACTTAAAATATTTTAAAATCCCACTTTGATACCTCATCATATTTAAGCTTTCAAATACCTTTGAACAATTTGACCCAGAGTACTTGTATCCTAACCAATTGTGAATCCTCTGAGAAATATGCAAAAAATAATAGGGAAACTTTATCCCAGTAGTGCTTCTGTCAAACCTGTCAATTTACCTGAGAATTTACTGTTTATATGTGATCATTTTATATTTCCAGCAAGACCAATATCAGCTATGAAGGCTTAAACTCATATTGGTTTGCAGTACCAGCTGCCACACACAGGAGCCTCGTCTGTTAAAGATCAGTTAAAAGGCTGCTTTTTAAAGAACACAAGTTTGTTAAGAATGTCAGAGGTGTCAGAGAATCTTACAGTTTAAATAAGTTACAGCAAACTGGAGTCACTGCAAATTCTCTCACAACTGTTTGGCCAGTGAAGCACTACAGATAATTGCTATTTACAATCCCATAGCCAAATGACAGCCATTTACATTTAAGAGCTGAAACTCCTCCATGAAACAAGGAATTTAGAAAATTAGCAGATTTCCATTAACTGTTACATTTCAATGTAGGTTACAAAGATTTCTTTCTAAGTGAAAAGTGCCATGCAAAAATTACTGCACAAAGAAACAGTTTCCTTTATACAAAGCTCACAGTTTTAACCCACTCTCTGATCAGGATGATTAATTGTTACTGCTGGCGCCTAGATACAAAATCAGCACAAACTAATACTACCATGTTTGAATATCTGAATTTTAAATGCCCATGGCTAGATACACCAGGTTTTCATTAATTTGTCAGATTGCTCCAAAGCAAGTGTTTCTGTCCCACCTCTCAGGGCTCCTCCAATGAGCTGGAGGATTAGCCTGTATGTGCCCCTGCCCACAGCAGGAGGGTTGGAGCTAGAGGATCTTTAAGGTCACGTCCAACTCAGGCCATTCTGTGATTCTATACGCTTCTTATAGAACGCACGACATCAAATAACAATGTCTGTTCTCAACAGAGTAAAAATCTTAAAAGTCTGCTGCTTCTTCAGTGCAATGAACCCTTATGATAAGCTTGTAATCAGACTTCTAATGCTTGATTAATCCTTGATTCAGGAGATAAATTTCAAAACAAATTCCTCCTGCTACTCTCTTCAAAAGTAGAACTTGAAACAAAAAAAAAGGTGTTTTTTTAAAATGTGTATTATGTAAAAATGTAAGATTTTTCTTCTATAAGAGCCTTGAACGCTTCTGGTACTGCTTTTGCAGAAAAATGAGCAAAGCCTCAGGCTCACCAACTTCTTCAGAAAAATTGCATGTACAGGGAATGAAAACCACACCAAAGGGTGAGCACAACTGGAAAGGATAAAATCAAGGTGGATTCTTAACTTTAATTAAAAGTCAGGAAAACTCAGAGACTTCAGTCACCTCCTAACCTTGAAAAATTCTTGCACCAGAATATGTAAATTATTGAAGAAATTTTAGCAGAAGTCTTCCAAAAAGCTGCCTGTTTTTTCACCTGCATTAATAAAGGCAGTCTAATATTTTGGCTCCTCTAAGTACTTTTCACTGCTGCAAGTAATCCCATTAGTTGAGGTTGCTTATCAATACAAACGATATCAGCAAACAACTCTTGTGATTATAATACAATTGTAATGAAGATAAAATGGAGCAAAATTAGTGTTTCCTTCAAAATAAATAAAACATCCCGTACCTAGATAAAAATATAGGCTATAAAATTAGATTTATTGCTCCATAACATACAGATATTTATTAAATAAATTTAGCAGTACCAGCACTGCAAGGATTTTCTTTTTCTTTGTATACACACACTTCTCTGTCAGATTTGACTGCAATTTCTGCAAGCTAGCTTAGAAGAGCTAATCTTCTCTTGATCTTCCCCACAGCTGGAGAGAGCTGCATGGGTGCATCTTTCACTCCATAAGATTTAAGAATCTACCTTTTAACAGATTGCAAGATTTTAAAGTCATAAAGGTGTATGAATAAACATGCTAAGAAGGAATAGCATCTAAATTGTTAATACGCTGTCAGATTATGAAACATTATCAACAGGTGGGGCATTTCAACACAAGTGTCAGTGGTAAGGGAGTCAAGGGGAACTGCAGTCCAACATTTCATTATCTGTCAAGTCTATCAGTGATCAGCTAGTTAAAATATTGCATAACATGACACGACACTAAACAGGAGACAAGATCAGTGATTCTGTGAGAACATATCTGGGGCTCAATGACACTGTAACAGGTGTGGTGACAGCTGGCTTGGGGTTACTCTGCCTCCACAGCAGCCTCCAGAAACAGCACCAGGATTTCAAATTTCAATGGTTTCAAATGCAGGAAGATGTTCTGTTTCAGGCTGGCTCATACCACATCAGCTCTAGTTCACTTGAGTCTCATTTTCTGAAGTGCTGAACACCTGCAGTTTCCTCTGATTTCAGTTGGTGTAGAGGGTACTCAGCGCTTCCGAAAACCAGGCATTATGCATGAGCAGACATGGTCTTAAGAAGCAGATGCTCCACAAAGCCAAAAATGCCACCAATTTCACAAGCCCTGTGAGTTTTCTCCAGATCAGAATTCGAAGTGCGCAGCTTTATAGAGAGATGTTTAAATATCTTCAGTAACTACGGAACAGGAAAAGAGATTAGAGAATAATGCCACCCTCACTACTGTCAGTCTCGCAGTATTTTAGACATCCAAACAGAATGGGTGGTGCTCACTCTCTCCATGCTATCTGGCAGGCAAAGAAAGAAATGACAGCAGGTTCAATAAGACAAATCATTTTAAATTTGGATAAGGCAATTTCACATGAGGTGAATTTCTGAAACAGTGTCATCTTACTGAAAAAAAGGAAATCAGAGGAGGAAACTGCATTGAGAGAACAGCATGATTCTAAAAGCACTACTGCTTTAGTGGCTTTCACAGAAAAAAAACACTTAGGGAACATTTGCCTAAAATGCACAGAAATATAGATTAAATGTAACACAACTGTCTGAGGTAAATGCAATAGCAGATAGTATTAATTAACCCACTGGTTAGTTTTCATTAAAGTGGACTATTTTGCACGCTCTTTATGTTAAGAGCTGCGTGTCTCTGTGTGCACATGGCCTTACTGCAAGGGCTTAAGAGCTACATCTTAGCCCTCTGCAAGAGGCAACGAAACACAGAAGGTTTTCTATTTTCTGGAACAGAAATATTTTATATGCATTAGGGGAGAACTATTAAAACCAAAACTAACTCTTACATGATAAATTCTGTCAGGTTGCACCACTTTTTTGAGTCCACTTTCTTCATCATCTCTTCAAAGGATCTCCCACAGGCAGGCAACTTTTCTAACATGAGAGATTCATTGCAGAGTTCAGACTGTTGACGTGCACCTAGGAAACATCAGAAGCACCTTTAATCACAAACACTGAAATAGAAGCACAAACGCATCACTCAAATTTGTTCACACAGTTCAGCTTGCCACTTACATTCTCATAAGCTTAGCATTTAATTTTCTGAGCAATTCTAGAAAATAGATAAAATGCATATTTACATAAATATGTTAAAAACATAACTTGGTATAAAAAACTAAAGGTTACCATATATAGTACTGCCTTTTAAACCTACCATAGAGAAACCTATCTAATCACTTTCCTAATCTTACTTAGCTACTGTCGTAACTTATTACCGCCCATTTGCATTTTAAGTTAAAAGCTAACTGAATCTCCCAATCCCACATTTCAGTGTAGAAAGCACTTTTCAAGCTTACACAGATGCATCCCATTCAACTAACTGTATTACTGTGAAATGATTACTTTAACACTGGAAATATTTGTATGCCTTACCAGCTAAAGGGTGTGAATCTCCACAATCACAGCTTTTTCTTTAGTATATACACTAAAGGAGCTGTCTAGAGATGAAGTCCTACGAGGAACATCTGAAGGACCTTGGGGTTGTTTAGTCTGGAGAAAAGGAGGCTCAGGGAAGACTTAATTGCTCTCTACAACTGCCTGAAAGGAGGGTATAGCCAGGTGGGGTTTGGTCTCTTCTCCCAAGTAGCAAGTGACAGAACAGCTCAAAGTTGTGCCAATAGAGGTTCAGATTGGATATTAGGAAAAATTTCTTCACCAAAAGGGGTGGAACAGGCTACCCAGGGAGGTGGTTGAGCCACAACCCCTGGAGGTATTTAAAAGACATGAAGATGTGGAACTTAGGGACAAGTATTAGTTGTGGACCTGGCAGTGTTGGAGTAACAGTTGGACTCAAGGACCACAGAGGTCTTTTCCAACATAAACAATTCTGTAATTCTGTGAATTACCTACAGCTATCAGATGCTGAAATTATAGCATATAGCTACTTGCAAAGAAAGAGTTAACCTTGACTTGAGCAAGCCTGTAACTTTTTCAACCTATAAAGGCAATTCCATTATATATACTCAGTCAAATGTTTTTTCTCATCCAGAACGTGCCTACATGGGAGTAAAAAAGATAGTATTTTGCTATTTCATATAAAATGAAAATTCTGAAAACATATTCTTCAGACTAATGTGTTTGATTTTGAGAAGCCTGAAACATTTTGTTTTGATCAAGCCATTAAACGTCTTGCTTTACCTCTATAGATGCCATTATTTTGACCATTCTTCTGTATAAAAAAATGCATTAACATTGAAAATTACCTGTAAATATATGTATATAAACATATTTAATACAAATGCCTCAATTAAATTAGTCAGAAAAAATGTGTGCATTTCTTCCCTTCACAGCAGCTCAAATCTGAGAAATGTATTTACCTGAAAAAAACTGCAGCCCTAACAAACTGGTATATCAGAGAATCCTCCTGAGAACTCTGGAGGAACAGCTTTTTTCGAGAATACAGCCAAGGAGAACAGACCATTTACTCCTAAAAAAAATTTTCACTGATGACATATTTACACCAGGGAGAGAAAGTATTTCTTTTGCTTCTATTAGTTATTTTGAAAGCAGAATCCTATGACTGCTGAAAAGAGCTGGTGGTTCTACTTTTATATGGTAACAGCCAAACACATTGCCAGATGAACTGAGATCATAACCATGGAGGACTTTGCTTGATAAGAAGTACAGAGAAGTCCTCATGGCCCCATTCCTTTCTATCCAGTAAAAAAAATCCCAAACTCTAAGGCAAGATGACTGGCCTCAGGCTTCACCTCATAATCCAGCCATTACTCAAAAAACCAGCCATCACTCAAAAACTTGAATATCTCCATTTGAAATGAGGCATGTGATTGTAAAATAGGCTTGAGTGAACATCATTTCACCCAGGAAGGAGCTGGCTCCTTTGGAGCCTGGGCAGGAGCACCTTGCAATTTAACTCCAGCTACAACTGACTCCTTAGCTGGTGGTCACTCTCTCCGTGATGCTGTACGACAAATGACAGACATCTCATCTGGCCAAATGAACACTTTGCTTTCACATATTTTCCAAGAGCAGCAGGCCCACGATGGGACAGACTATGCTGCACCTGAGACCATATGTCTACAACTTCCTACAGACCACAAACCTCTCCAGGTGTACAGCTGACTCACTGGGACCTAATCCTTGCTCCTTCATCATATCTGACTATCAGTGCTCTTAAAGCTGATGTGAAGCCTTCATCCATGTTGGCAAAAAGTCAGAACTACAATCACCAGTGATAGAAATGGCAAAAATTACCAAACAGGGGCAGCATAATTTTATCCATGGGAAGTTAACATGATAGCATAGATCCTGCCTACTAAGTGTTCCTGTCAATTCATCTGGCAGCTGCAGCAGGTACCAGTTATACTTTCCACAGCTAGATCTGCAGATGAATGCTGAAGTTGTGCAGAATTCAAAACCAGATAGCTGGCAACCTAAATCCTGCACTGATGCTTTGACAAAAGTTTACGCAAAGCTGTTTTTTCTGGCAGGATATCCTAAACAGCCAGCTATCATTTGATTTATAATTGAATCCAACAGACTACAGGTTTTTCTTCCACTACATCATGTATGCTGACAATTTACTCCAGCCCCTTCCCAGCAAGGTGTTTGAATGGATTTTCCACAGCCTTGGTATTTCTGGTTGTCTCTCTTTAAAACTTCAATATTTAGCAGGGTCATAGAAAAAAAACCTCCATCAGAGTCATTTGAGCACAATTTGATGACACAAGAGTTTCTGTCTAAATCCCTGACCAAAAGAGTTCAAAATCATGGATAATTCTACAGTTTCACCATTACTATTGAGAATCACCTTTACAAAACATTACAACACTCTCTTTTCACACAGCCAATGGACAAGATCAGTTGAAAAAAAGCATGACAATTGACTAACTGAGATGAGATAGGGTGGAATTGTTTCTCAAATGGCAGCCATTAGCAAAACAGAAACAGAAGTTTGAATTTTTGAAGTAAAACTCACCTGCAAATCCAAGCGTCATTAGACCATTAACTAGGAAGGGAGAAAAAAAAAAAAAGAGATGAGTTAAGATATCTCCACACTCTTACATAGAATGATCAGTGCACTTACAAGCCAAGTAGAGGATAACTATGTTTCAACAGAATATTCAAAATGCTTATTCAAACATTAGTTTCTGTTTTCTTAAAAAGTGTCTGAAATAATGAGCATTTAGAGAACATTGTTTTTACTTTTCACCTATCCTTTAAATGGCTCAGTCAGACTTGTTATTGTTTTGTCTATACCACTCCTTCCTCTAGTTTCTAATATTAAGGATTAGGGACAGGACAATTTTTACTTTAAGCTTCTTAAGAGTGATAAAGTTCAAGAAGATGACATATACACTCAAAACATAGGTGTACTGCACCCATTCTAACGTGGGGAAAAAAAATCCTTTTGTTGTTGAGCAAACACAACCATAAGAGTGTGTACTCTCTTCGTTTAGATGCATATTGCTGTGTTTAAGTCTCTAGCTTTTGCACAGTGAAGTCAACATTTTGAAAAACATTACAATCAAAACCTATAAGCTTCTTATGCAGAAGTTACGCTAACACAGGTATGTCGGAAGAGCATCCAAATGGAAACAGACTATACCAACAGAAGAAGCCTTCTGATTAGCGATTTGCAGTATATCCAGATGGATTAAATTAACAGAAGCCCACTGTGTTTGCACAGCTCCAGACACAACCAGGATTTTGTAAATACAGCTAAGAGGGATGTGGCTTCAATTATTTTTGATGACCCACTGAAAAATAAAAATTGCTGACAAGTCTTTTTAGTGTTAACCTCACATCAGAAATTAAATTAATGATTTCACACAGATGGGTGCCTCCCTGTTTATACAATACATGGCACCCCAGTAAAACAAATCAAGATATACATAGCAGAGTATCAATACCAATAATTGATCTAGACCATGGTCACTGGGATGTGCCAAGCTGTCAGCTCAGTGAACTGAAAATTTTTGTGTACATGCATGCAGGAATTTAGATGCTTCTAGGGAACATATTTTTCTTCCAGGCAAGTATTAATCTCTGTCTTAGTTATTAATGAGCCAGAATGTACTGTGAAGACCAGGAATCCACACATCAGAAAATTGTGCTGCATCCAAACACACAGAGATGAAACTCCATACTACACTCTGATGGCTGTATGTCTTTCACAAATAGAGCACTTTGCTTTCCAGGCTATTAGTGGATGGACAAATAAATATACTTGATTCCCTGGGTAGGTTTTTCTTGAATCCTCATTTGAAAATGTACCTTATCAACCACAGAAAACTGAAGATGACATTAAAAGCACATGCTTTACAATGAACAAAAACCCCCCCATTCTGGATAAACAGTGTAGGGCGCACATAGATACCCTAGGTACTCCCCTGGAAGATCACAGACTGCCCCTCCAATTCTTATTCTATCAGTTCCTATCACTGTGCTCTAGATCTTTCATACTTATGGCTGCAGTAATCCTCATAAGACCACAGCAATACAAATGAAGAGAGGGTTTACAACTAGAAAGAACCAGACTGACCCAAGTGTCAGTGAGGTAAGCTGTGAAAACCCAAGTACTGAATAAAGGCTTACAGGTTAGTGTTCACAAATCCTCCCACCCACAATGTGCTTTTTGCATTTTTTGATCTGCTCATAACAAAGTAACACAGAATGTTTTTCATCTATTCTCAACCAAATGAGTCCGGACACCTTCAGAGAAGGGTAAAACAGCAATTCAGATTACCATGCACCACCCCTGTATTTTCTTTGCTCTGAGATACTCAACTCACAACAAAGATTTAATCAGGAGACTACAGCATGCTGGCCATGTTAGCTTACAAAAAAACTTTACAGTAGCTCTTTTAAGATGGGGCAAGCTCAGCTTTTTTCTTGGAAGGCTGATGCCATGATGTTTCTCATTAGAAGATTAATAGAGGAAACAAAATGGGTCCGTGTTGATAGGTGTTACCAAGATCCCAAAATAAAACAGTTGCCATACAATCCCACCTAAATTAACATTTAGGGAGAGAAAAGGAGGTTCAGTTTAACTGTACGAGCTACCTGAACTAGCTGCTCACTTTTTTTCTCCATACACAGTAGCAGCATGTATGACCATCAGATGGGAAGGGAACAACCAGGTTAGAGCCAGAGCAAAAGGTGAAGCAAAGTGTCATCAAATGAAGGATGAGGAAAACTAGGTCTTAAGGGCTTTTGGAAAGAAGAAGATAAACAAAGTAGGAGAGAATAATGGAAAATAAGAAAGCTAAGGGAAAAAACCCCATTTTTTTATTCACAACCTACTTCAAAATCTTGTATATGAAAAATCTCATCCTAGACCTTCACTAGAACCTCTTATGATCTACCCTCTACTCTCCTTTTGTAAAAAGACATCATTCTGACACGAAAAAGGGAGTTCAAAAAGAGATTCACAGCAATATGTAAATTCACAACTGCACTGCATGACAGGGTAACTATCCTGTAATTCTGTCAAGTATATAAGCTTTTCCTGTGAAATGGAAAAATATTTCTCAATGTTTATTTTTCTTCTATACTGTTACTATTCATTGATATTTTTCCCAGAGGCTTAAAAGAAGCACTGAATGTCTGTCTTGCAACTACTTCAGTAAGTCTGAAGCAGCATATGAATTGCTGTGTGTTCTTTCTACTCCACCTTTCTCCAAAAATATTTCAAGAATAATTCTGAAAATCTTGTGTAAGTATATGAGTGAAATGTTAGAATTTCCCCTTGTCTGAATGTTTCTTCAAGATGCTGCTATTACTGATAGTAAGATTTTTTGAGTGGCTCCCATACTTTCTCAGAATAATTCTTATTTTAACAGATAAAACTGCTGTATGCACCTTTTAACCAGCAATTACAGCAGTGTAATACTGTGCATATTCTTCAAAATGTGATGTTTATTCAAAACATCATTTTTATCAATCATAATTTTCATAAGCAAAAAGAACATTTAAGGACCTCAAGTTAAACCTCATGTCAAGAGCCTACCTCTCTATCTCTTTTTAAAGGCAATCCTGCCAATTACCATCATTTAATCTTTATCTACATCAGGACAGATCTCCATTGGAAGTTATGTCCTAACCAAACAGCTGCCTCTCTGCAGAACTTAAGTTTCATTGATAGCAGCACACAACTGTGCAAGAACTGTCCTGACATACAGTTCACAAAAGAAAGTAAAACCAGAGATTGAAATGGGAAATGCTGCTCTGCAATCATGCACATATGATTTGTTGGTAACACAGGTGAGGGATTGATACTCTATTCATATAATTTTGTCATACTAATCAAATCTCAATACCCACATTTTTTTATAAACCTGATTTTAAATACTGAACAATCCAATCTTACAGCAGTCTAGTGTTTCTCCACGTACTTAAATGCTGAATAAAGCTACCTGTTGAACAGGTGCTATTAAAGATCATGTTAAATTCAACAATCTTTAATGCAAACCCCAAGTCATACTATTACAGGTGCTCTAGCAGGAATGCACAGACATTTCAGGGTATCCAATGCAAAAGAAACCCCCCATGGAAATGACTTCTCCTATGCTCTCGCACAATGTCAAGAGGCATCCTACTACATCAAAAAACACTGGTTACAACTGGGGTAGGGTTTCTTTATTATCTGTTTCCTGGGCATTCGTAATTTCAAGAGATTCATTTCACTAAGGTCTGTCTGAATACAGAAGGACAAGATGAGCTAACACAAGCATCACATGGTTGCCTTACAAAGCCTTTTCTGAAAGTCCTCTATTGGGGTCAAGTCAAATGTACATGGCCAAATACCACACACTCTGAATAGGCTAAGAAATCCAACAACTTCATGGGAAAGCCCAGAAAGGTCCCTGTTTAGAGGCCACTATAAAAGTGGAAGGAAAGGAAAAATAATCCTCTTGGTACAAAAACTAAATCACCTGTCATTCTTTAAATAACTCTCTGCACAATATACATGGCTCAGAAGGTCATCTTTTGTTCTCAGCTACCAACTGTCCTTTTGACACTTCTTCATAAGAGGAGTGGGATGGGGACAGGGGGACAGGGACAGGATGCAAGAACACCATCACATAGTGTGAAAGCAGCCAAGGAAATGAGGCAACTGAAGTTCACAGAGATGGGCAATGACAGGAACTCAACACAAAGGAAGGATGCCAGGAATAAACAGAAGCTTGCAATAAATATAGCACTTGAAAGCAAGTGTCTTCACTTGCATTCAAAACTGGCCCAGAAAAAAAATGTCTCAGTGTATGGAGTGGCAGGAGCAAGGTAAATTTATTGGCAGGGTGCACTGATCTGTCTCCAGGTCCAAGAAGTTTTCTAGAGAGTTAGCATAATGTGGAACTCAGCTTTGCATTATCTCCTGCTTTGATGCTGAATCCTTTTTAATACTCTTTTTATCCCCTTGTGTCAATTATATGGAAGATACATATATAGCCATGGAAATGTAATACCCAAAACTAAAAGTGCAGGTCATTGCTTACTTTATCACAGCTTGAGGCACTACATTATTGCTTTTAAACTGTGAAGGCAATTTCAGACTGTTAACTATTTTGCACATTGGAGTCTTCTTCCTGCAGAGCAAGAAAAGCATGAAAGAAAATAATTTAAGCCTTTTCATTTCATCGGTACAAATCAACAGGGAACATTACTGAGAGCATCAACTGTTCAGGCCCATGGTGGTTCAGAGTTCCCCAGCTTTCCAGTGACTGCAAGGAAATGTGAGCATTATTCTGAACTCATGCTTCATCTGAGAATCTTTCAGGGTAGCAATACAAATTACTGTCCCTTACATTGTTTTGTGAAGTTCTTAAATCACTGCTGGCAGCACATTAATAATGCTTCACAATTTCTGAACAGTCTGTCTACTTCCAGAACTGCTGGATGGCTTTTCTACTACTTTGAAACTGGCATGTTTTATTTAAATAAATATATAACCAGTATTTTTAATAAAATATTTATTTCTCTATTCATAATTAATAATTTATCAAATAAATAATTAAATAAACCATACCAGTTCAACAACTGACTTGTGAAGGGATTTCTTAGCTGTTCACTAAGATTTGTATTGTACTGGAAATTGCATGGCTCAGCTTGAAATTTAACAATGTTTTCTTCAAGCCTTTTCTGTTCCATTATATTTTTGATGAAGCAGTGTGCCACTGAAATAAAAAATACTTTTTTTTTATAGCCACTCACTTTCAGACAGTGAATAAACTAAATATTCCAACAGCAGAATCAACTGCTTGAAGTAAACTCTCTTCACACATTTACAAAAGTGGCATACACAAATGTGATCCTTGAGATCCATCCTTCCTTTCAGAAAGTAAAATTGAGGAAGAGTAAGAGGAGTACATTTGCTTCTAGACTAGAAAGAAATCCATAGCATTAGAAACTGTTTAAAGATGACATTTAGCAACAAGCACAGCATCACCAGCTGGTCCAGTGATTGTTCCACTCTATTCTGAGCTGCTGTGGCCTCACCTCAAATCCTGTGTGCAGTTTTGAGCACCACAACATAAAAAATATATTAAGCTACTAGAAAGCATCCAAAGGAGAGACACAAAGATCACTGAATCAGTTAGATTGGAAAAGACCTCTGAGATCATCAAGTCCAACCTATGACCAAACACCACCTTGTCAACTAGACCACAGCACGAAATGTCACGTCCAGTCTTTCCTTAAACTCTTCCAGGGACAGTGACTCCACCACCTCCCTGATCAGCTCATTCCAATAGCAAATCATCATCAAATTATGTCCTCTCATCCTATTGTGGTTGCCTGGGAGAAGAGAATGACCCCCACCCCCACAACCTCCTTTCATGCAGTTGTAGAGAGTGTAAAGGTCTCCCCTGGGCATCCTTTTCTCCAGGCTAAACACCCCCAGCTCCCTCAACCACTCCTCACTGGACTTACCCTCTAGACCCTTGATCAGATCCACTGCCCTTCTCTGGACTCGCTTTAGTACTTCAATGTCCTTCTTGAAGTGAGAGGCCCAAAACTGCACACAGTAGTCGAGGTGTGGCTTCAACACTGCTGAGTACAGAGGGGAGAATCAGCAGCCGACTCCTGCTGGCCACTCTACTTCTGATACAGGCCAAGATGCCATTGGCCTTCTTGGGCATCCTGGCTCACGTTCCACTGCTGACCAGCACCCCCAGGTCCTTTTCCACCAGGCAGTTTTCCAACCACTCTGCCTCCAGCCTGCAGCACTGGCAGCATGAGATTGTTGTAGTAAAATTGAAGGACCCAGCACGTGGCCTTGTTGAACCTCAGACCTATCGATCCAGCCTGTCCGGATCCTCCAGCAGATCAACATTTGCATCCAGTTTGGTGTCATCCACAAATTCAGTAAGTATAGACTTGACCCCCTCATCCAGATCATCAATAAAGATATTAAACTGGGCCCAACACTGATCCCTGGGGAATCTCAGTAGAACCAGCCACCAACTGGATGTAGCAACATTCAACACCACTCTCTTGGCCCATCCATCCAGCCAGTTCTTAACCCAGCAAAGAGTGCACTGGCCCAAGCTGTGGGCTGCCAGCTTCTCCAGGAGCATGCTATGAGAATCGGTGTCAACGGCTTTGCTGAAGTCCAGATGGTGAAGGGGGAAGCCATACGAGGAGCTGCTTAGGTCATTTGGTTTGTTCAGCCTGGAGGAGACTGAGGAGAGACCTCATTGTGGTCTAAAACTTCCTCATGAGTGGAAGTGGAGGGCCAGGCACTGATCTCTTCTCTGTGGTGCCCAATGACAGGACCCAAGGGAATGGCCTGAAGCTGTGCTAGGGAAGGTTTAGGTTGGATATTAGGAAAAAGTCCTTTACCCAGAGGATGGCTGGGCACAGAAACAGGCTCCCCCAGGTCACAGCACCAAGCCTGATAGAGTTAGCATTTGGACAATACCCTCACATACATGGTGTGATTCTTGGGGCTGTCCTGTGCAAGGCCAGTCACTGGACTTCAACAATCCTTGTGGATCCTTTCCAACTCCCAGCTCAGGTTATTCTATGGTTCTATGATACAAGGCGAAAGGAAGAGAGTTCCAGAGGCTTACACAAGGATTATACACATCAGGAGGTGCCTACAGTCAGCAGAGGCAAGCACAACTTTCCTAACAAACCCAAATTCACTGAATTAACTTCTGTGTGTGTTACCTAGGACATAAGGCAAAGACTCTTATTCAACACGTATCTATGGGCCTGCCAAAGGTTTTGTGCTCCTTGTTTTCATCTAACTTCTGCCTGCAAGACCTGGTCTTCTGAGTCTCGGCATACAGTTGCCACATAAGTGTGTAACATCTGGAAAAAACAGACCATAGCGCTTCATGATTTATGACTACAGATAAATACATGCCTAGCAAATAGAAGTGAAAAATCTTTATTTTACCCCCTAAACATCTCTACTTCTTCAGGTTCACTACAGCCTTGTGAGGTACTGCTGCTGAGGTCTCCATTTTACAGGAACTATGGAAATAATGACAGAACTAGGAAGAAACCCGTCTAAGGTCATAAGCAGCAACCAGCATCAGTCTTAACTGTGAGCCAGTAGCAGTTTGGTGCCTGTATCTATTTCACCACTATCTCCTCTCAGAAAATGTTACCAAAGCAACTGAAGAACATGATCTCTCTCTGCCCAAAAGGTAATTGTGAAATGTGTCAGCTGTGCAATTTATGGGAAAGGTACATCAACTAATCAGACAGCATAATTCTGATTCATTGCTCACAACAGTGAGCTTGCAGTTACTGTTCAGAGACACACACACCCCAGACCACACAAGAACTGTGGCAGCCTCTGAAGTCCATCTGCATCCAGGCCATCTGCATCCAGGATCTCAGCTTGACACTGTACCACCTGATCACCTGGAAGCACATATTTGGCTGCTCATTATTGCAACCCAGCCTGTCATTAGTCAAAAAGGCAGGAAAACACAAAAGAAAATGTGATGCGACATAAGGTTTCCCTATAATAAGGAAAAAAGTCAGCACAATACAGAATTTATTCCATACCTAACCACCTGTGAAACAGTCTAAAACACCACTCCCTCAAGGCCCGTAGAGGGTCCAGTTTGCTCCTGTGAAGTAGTCTGAAAGATAAGTCAAGCAATCTTTTTTTCTTTTATTTTTTTTTAATAACTTTGGGGAGGGGAAATGACCCATGAAGATTTCACAGACAAGGGTCACTGCACACTCCCTCCTGAGGAAGCGTTTAAAACCATGGGATACTTGAAGACATTTCAAGTTCCTTCTTCCCTTGACAGGCAGGACATTTAAATCAAGATACTACCATCATAGAAGGTCTGGGAAAATGGTTTTTTTCTTTTCTGACCAAAAATCCCCACCCTGCACATCTTCCTTCTCTTGATGCTGCATGTACTCCTCTCGCAAATTCCTAATGCTGTTACACACCATGTTGAGGCATTACATCAACATGATTCCAGTAAAGTCCTGTTTTCTTTCAATTCTATGTCTACCATGAAATATTAAGTTGGCCTGACCATTCAAATGTGGGTCGTTTTTCTCCAGTAGCCCAGCTCAACTACCAGGGTTCCAGAGCCCTGGATACTCACCTACATGATCACAGAATATTTTAAATGACACACTGACATGAAGAACTCACAAGAACAATAAAACAGTAACAAAATTTCAGTGCTTCACATGTCTATTGATACTGCTATATATGTCCCTGCTCATAGTAGGTGTGAGTGGCTTTTCACAACAGCACCCTTGCTCCAAGGAATAAACACTGAAAACAGATCCTTGCATGGCAGCATGATCCCTGCACACCATAATTTTTTCCTAGGTGTACACAGGTGTACAGGAAACTGCAAAGCAACAGATTCTGGCATAGGAAATTACTTAGGCCAATCTAGAATGATCTAGTAAATCATTCCACCAGGTGCTCATCAAGCCACTCTATCACAGCCCTCCTCAGTTGGATAGGGGGAGGGAAAATATAATGAAAAGCTCATGGGTCAAGGACAGGGAGAAATCACTTAACAGCTACCATCATGGGCAAAACAGACTCAACTTGGTAAAATTAATTTAATTTACTGCCAATTAATATCAGAGTAGGGTACCTCTCCCTTCTTCCCAAGATTAATTTCACTTCTAATTTCTCTACCTCCTCCTCCTGGAGCAGTACAGGGGGATGGGGAATGGGGGCTGCAGTCAGTTCATAACATGTTGTGTGTGTCACTCCTCCCTCCTCAGGACGAAGACTCCTCACACTCTTCCCCTGCTCCAGTGCTGTATCCCTTCCACAGGAGACAGCCCTCCACAAACTTCTCAAACACGATTCATCCCCACAGGCAGCAGTTCTTCATGAACTGCTCCAGCCTGGGTCCTTCCACCGGGCCTCAGGTCCTGCTAGGAGCCTGCAAACTTCCCACAGGTTCACAGCCTCTTTTGGGCATCCACATGTTTGGGTGTGGGACCCTCCACAGGCTGTAGGTAGATCTGTGCTCCCAAATGGTCCTCCATGGCTGCAGGGGCACAGCTGCCTCACCCTGGTCTTCACCACAGGCTGCAGGGAATCTCAGCTCTGGCTCCTGGAGCACCTCCTCCCCCTCCTTCTGCACTCACCAGAGTTGCTTCTCTCACATGTTCTCACTCCTCTCTTACAGCTGCTGTTCTGCAGCAGCGTTTTTCCCCATCATAACTATGTAACCCCAGAAGTGCTCCCACTGTCACTGATGGGCTCAGCCTTGGCCAGCAGCAGATTCAACTGAACAAGACTGGTTATTCTCTATTCATCTATAGAGCATGAGGGGTTTCTTAGCTCCAACATCATCAGTGGAGCCTGCAAAACAGTTTACCTAAATCTGCCTGCTTTCATAGTCTCAGAGATGTTCTTAGGCGGATATTTTCCATGGCTTTGCCCCCATAGGGCAGGCAAACTTTTTCACCAAAAGCCTCAAATCCTCCTAAGGATTTTGGAGTCATGCAAGAAATAAGCAGAAAGGGGAGTAGGTAAGAATGAGTACTCCTCTCCCTCTAGTTTTGCAAATGTGTCAACAATACTTTTACTCATGAAGTCATAAAGACCTTAATTTCCTACAAGAGGTGTTCATTTCACATTGTTCCTATCAACACTTTTTATTTCTTTGACAAGTTATTTTTTTTCTAAATCACTGCATGATGAAGTATGAAGTAGCTGGGAGGAAAAGAAAATCTAAATATTGCACAGGCATATTTGACATGGAACAGCATGAGCTGTATAGCATCAAGCATCCTTATGGTGCTGCAGTGCACATTCCACCTGTTCTGTACTGCTCCATCAGAAAGGTAAGACAAAGAGGAGTTAGAACGCACTTTAACTAAAACTCACTGAAAATAGGAAGTCTAAAATGTCACATTACTACACAGAGAGATATTCCTGTCCCTATTTTCAAAAATACTTAAATCCAAGAAATAAGCACTAACATTTCTTTCCAAAAATCTTAAAAAAAATACAGAAAGAAAACAAGTATTTTGAGGAGCTTAATTTTCTTTTGACCTTTACTTTGAGGTGCTCTGACTTTTTTGCTGTTTCTGGTTTACACTGGAGCCAGTTAAATCGAAACTGGACTGATGCTTATTCCAGCAACATTATCTCTACTTCATTGTGCATCACTAAGTGTTTCATGGTAAAAAATTCCCACCCAAACATAGCCCTGGAAGTATGTTCAACAGTGACGTTTACTAATGGCAAAGGCTACCATTCCTGAATGCAAATCTAGTCTAGGTCCACTGGTCAAAAATAAGAGATTTACATTATTTTTTAACATGATACACTAAGTTCTGACTTGGAGTTAGCTTGAAATATGGACTTAGCTCGTAAAAACCTAAATATTGATCTGCTTTTCTAAAAATAAAATAGGAATAGAGGAGATTTCACACATACTGAATGACAAGTGATGACTCCATGGAAATAAAGGCTTTGAGCATCTCTTCACTGAAAGCCAAAGCAAATTTATTTTTCCTATTTCTCTTGGAAACATAAGCTTAATGCTCTATCATTGTACGTTTACAACACACATTGCTAAATACATTTAAAGAAACCTCTTCTAATATTAAATTGGACAAGTTATATTCTTGGTACATGGCAATCCTTGAGGAGTAAAGCTGGATCAGCTCATGAATTGAAGAGATGTGGAAAGACAGCACTACACTTGCAGCCATTTGTCAAAAACAAGCATGAAGACAAAATCTCTTTCACAGGCCCATGTGGCTACCAGACAGCAAAACCCTAATGCAAAGGCTGAGATCCCCTTCACAAAGGGGCACCTCCACTCCAAAGCTACAGAACGTGTGTCTGGGTATCCTGGAGACAGCCACGGCTCTTCAGACATCACTAACTGCAAGCACTCACAGTCACGCTGCCACATCAGGAGAACAGCCCTGAGGACACTCTCCAGTCACAGAGGGTGAGCAAGAGAGAAGATTACAGATCAAAGCTTAAGTCCAAGTGCAGAAGTCTCAGAAGAAACCTGAGCTTTGTGTCCTATTGATGACCACTTGAATTACTTCTATAAGGTTCCATTTACTGTTCCAGTATCTCTTCACAACATCCTATAGCTGTGAAATCTCTTCCCCTTTCTGCTAAAGGCAGGAGAGCCACCCAGAACAAAGGCTGCACACCCTGTCAAATCTCAAGCTATGTATTTTGAGAAGACAGCAATGCAATGATATTTTCTAACAATTAGAGTCTCTAGCATCAATCTCTCTGGACTCTCTGGACAAAAGGATGCAAAAGAAATCTGTCACTTGTGACATTTGGAAACAAAATTACTTCACACAAGAAGTGACAGTCATTACTGGCCAATGTTAATTACACTACAATGTTAAATCTGACACTGCCCACAGATAATGCTCTACAAAATAAGGGCAAATTAGTCACATTTATTAGTGTGAAAATCTCAAGACAGATGCTTTATTGTAGGGCCCAGTGCTTCTGTAGAGTCCTTTGCT
Organism: Monarcha castaneiventris obscurior; assembly: GCA_026261815.1. NCBI lineage: Eukaryota > Metazoa > Chordata > Aves > Passeriformes > Monarchidae > Monarcha > Monarcha castaneiventris. The sequence goes on from JAMPIT010000059.1 coordinate 1,727,479, forward strand.
TACCCAACTTAATCCGGTTAGATGCAAACAAGACCTGCTTTCATCAGCCTGGTGCTCTGCTAGGGCCCCAACAGCACCTACCACATCTTCCTTTTCAGGTGAGGGTCCCCCTGGCTCAGAGCATGGGGGAACAAGTGACATCCCATCTGCAGAAGGCCATCAGTCTGTCTCCATACAGGCAAAATTCTGTATTCCTGATAAACTGAGATAAACTAAGGCCACAGGCTGTTAATGCAGACATGACTCTTGTCTGTGACAATATGGTAGATCATGATAAGCTGGTCTGAAGACAAGGGATCCACTCCACCCTTTGGATCATTTCTAACAGCGCCACTGCATTTTCTTTCGAGGTTTTTGGCAAGGAAAAAAGCTGTCTCCTCTTTTCAAACTGCTTTCAAGGAAGCCAGCACATGAAGAGAGATTAAGCCTAAGACTTCTGAAAGGGCAACTTTCTCCTATTCCACTTTGTTACTCCTTTCTTTCCACATACTTGCACATTTCCATGGAAGACCCAAGAGTCCTTCAAGCAGCTTTCAGGTTGCTCTACATATATATTCACGTTAAAATAATGTCAATATTTTCCGTTTATATTTTCCAGTTTATCTCAATGCAAGCCTGGCTGTGAAGAGATTCTTATTTTAGAAAAGGCAGGCTATTTTCATAAAACACAGAATAACACACTTGTACAATTCTATTCTGAAATTAAATGGTGCATGTGACAGCTTTCACTAAACTAAAAGGGTGTGAATTAAAACAGGTTTCATCATGCATTTGAAAATTTATCTCTCTGAGCCCTGAATGAGAGCACAGTTTGCTTTCTCCATGCGTCTCTCAAGTACCAATTTCAATAGCCAAGACACAGACGGTAGAAAATGGTGTTTTGTAAGGGACCACTCACTGCATTTTTTTACTTGGTAAGGCAAACTGGAAATTGATTCATCTGCAATTCAAGCCATGAATCATCTCAGTTACCAGCAGACAGGTGGGAGAAACTGAAACACAAACTGTAGGAAAACTACTGGTGGTGCAATGTTTAAACACAACTCAACTGACAAAACCTCCCATAGCTCCCCTTGAGTTCACGCTCAAGACCCTTTCCTTAAAATCATGTCGTTTGTGTGTACCTGCAACTACAGCAATACCTGTCTGTCTCAGTGTAGAATTCTATCTCCACTTCATAGCCCCTGGTGGTTTGCCTCATAGGCAAAAACAAACCTAGAGGCAAAGCCCTGAGGCACCAAAGACATTTCAAACCTTAACAAGGATGCAGATAGCCAGATCTTACTAATTTAGGAGCAAGAGTTTACTAGCTAAATGGTTTCCAGGATTAGATCTCATTGTTGTAAATCAGGTTTTAAAAGCCCTTTTTCTCCTCCATTCTTTCAGCCCGGAGTTACCTCCAAAAATGGAGTGCCATTCCTCCTGGAGGCTGGGACCAAGCCAGCTGGCGATGGCATTTGATGCTCTGTGCTACCACCTGCAGCCCACTTGCCACCACACGGACAACCCTGCCATTCACCCTCTCAAGGGCACTGGTATGAACCTGTCCCCTTGCACATGCAGACCTTAGGAAAGAAGCAACACCTTCCCAAACTAAAGAATCAGGAGACACAAACAGGGTGATGGGTGGTAGGAAGAATGCCTGGATCCAACAGCAAATTGGAACACAGGCTGCATTTACACCAGATGCTTTGCTTTCATGATGAATGTTGATGGGGTCTGCTGCCTGTCCTCCTGCTTGCCTAGTGTGGAAAATCATGTTTTTAGAAAATGAAGCATCATTTTGGTAGAGAAGTGTTTTTGTTAGAACTCTGTGGTCTATCTCAGAATAAGATGTTCTGCTCTGCAAAGGGTTATTTGTTTTACACACACACACTTGCCTGGGTCTGTTAAATTCAGAACTCCTACGACAGTATTCCCTTTCTTTGTTCCACCCTTTGCAGCTGCAAAACAGCATGATATTCATAAGAAAATAATGGAAAAAAACCCCTTGATTTGATTTTCAAACTTTAACCCACTAAAATTGTTTCCTGTTGTTTGGTGTTTTTTTCATCATTGGAATCCAAACACTCCAGGAGTTACAGATGCCATGTTCTACATAAGGGGAGCTCAGGACCTTACAAAATTTGGACTTCTATACACAGCATTTTCATTATTGTTTGCAGATGAGGTATAGCCTTTAAAACAGAAAGTAAAAATGTAATTGGAGCCAGGCTCAGTTTCCAACTGTCCAGTCACTCACCTCTGACCAAAGTGTTAAGCTTGGCTAACCCCTGTAAAAACAGGATTATGAAATGCAAAAACCTACAGACAATCTTTGAAATCTGCATACAAGAACTGCATCAGGTAAGAACCACAACAGCTCTCTTGATATGGGTTTATATTGATGTACTTAGAAAAATTACTCTAGAATTTTAAAAAATATCCAGCTTTACTATCGTAGCATCTTGTAACTCAAATACAAGTAGTACCACTGAAATTTAGGTGTTACATAAAGAATGAAGGAGAAACGTTTGGGCAGAGATACGAAAACAATGACCTGTGTAAAAAATCTACTTTGTCTGTTAAAAGTTTCGGTCAAGCCCTTAAGTTTTTTCTTATCTCAGTTTGCATACATAGAAGTAGAATAAGAGAACTTGGCATGATGGTAAATACCTCATTATTTCTTAGATTATTTCTTATGTGCTTAGATTCCACAGTTAGTAGGTGTCTTCCTAAGTATCTTAGGATACTAAGCAAAGCAGAGGATTTCACCTGACAGCTGGTGTTTCCAGCTCTGCTCCATTCTGGATGTTATCAGCACTTCATAGAGAAAGCAGAAGTGGCAACGTGCCTGGGTACCAGGTACCTCAGCTGATGCATTCTTTCCCCTCCACACCCGGCAAACCCAGCTTCTCCTACAATCACTGAATGAACGCACTGCCTTTTTTTGCCAACCTCACTAAGGATGGACAACACAGTAGGTAGTTATGCATAGAGATAATGTCTCAAGAGTCCTAGGCAGAAAGATACAGAAAGTAGTGGTCTGAGGTTACGGAAGTACAGACCCCATCCAGATGGGCTTCCCACTGCCTTCAGTGAGCTAACACTGAGGAACTGTGGCAAGAGTTTCACCTTAATGACAGAGGTCACAGGTCTCTGGTTAATCAAAAGAAGCCACTAGGAACAACCATTCCATTAAAGTAAAAATCCTTCCTAAATTACTGGTTTTAAAACTGTGTTTGTATTCTTCAAGAAGAAATTTAGTTTTCTACCACTTTAGGCTTTTCTCATTAAAAAACCTGATTTCACATCATAGAACCTTAGTGTTTTTCTACTAGGAAATCAGTCTCATTTCATTAGTTCTTAATTATATCTACCCTTTCCAATTCCAAGCAAAAGTAATGCATTATCAGTTAACAGATATCCTTAAAATCTTTTGTGTGTGTTGTTATATTAAGAATGGAACTAGCACAGTTAAAAATGTCTAGCACAATTGATTTATCTGTGCCTCTCTGGTGAAAAATGCCTTTCTGTGGCTTCTGGAGCCACAGGGACACTGACTTTCACTCTGCTCAATCTCTGAAAATAAATCTCCAGTGGTCAATTTTGCTTTGCAAAAATTGCGGCAACATCAAGACGTCTCCCCATACAAAAAGATTACTGCCTAGTTCCCTAAGTTCAAGACTGCATAAATCTCTCACGTGTCAAGACAAGTGTTGGCCATCTTTTTATTCCTTTTCAGCTGAGAAATAACAGAAATCTGAGCAACTAATGCAAGATTTTAGCATTCCTCAAGCCACGGAAAATCAGAAACTTGTGCATATGACGTCATTCTTTTGACAGACCAAGTAAGGACAATGGTACTGAACACTTGAACACTGTCGATACAAATGCCCATTTGTTTGTGGGTCTTTTCATAGAAAGATGTGCAGTGTTTACCAGCTTTGTACTTTGGAAGGGGTGTAAAATAGAAAACAACGTTCAGATACATCCTCTAAAGGTACCAGACCTGACTTTTTGTCCCTTAAGTAGGACTCACAGGGAATCAACTACATCTCTTAGTTTACTGTTGAGTGAAGAAGATCGGAACAGACTTCTGGCAAATTTCGATGACTGCAACACATTAAATCTGAGAGCCCTAAAACAATCAACCTAACAAGGAACAATAAAATAGCTTTTCTAGCAGCTGAGGCACTCTAAGGGAAAGATCTGAAGGATACCTGTGCTTGAACTCAACCACTAACTACGTGCTTGGAACTCAACTGCTCTAACAGGAATCAGCCCTTCAGTCTGCAGGAAAAAACCTTCCCGAACAGCCAAACACACTTCCCCAGTATCCATGTGGGATCCAAGACGGAAAGCCTGACTAACGCCAGAAGTTTGAGATCATTTTTCCCGGGGTCTGCGCGCCCTGTTCCGGGACTCCCCTCGGCGATGGGTGGCTGCCGTCGGCGCGATGCTGGACGGCACCAGCGGCCCTGACGCTGTGCCCGGCCCCACCGCCCGCCCTGCGCTGCCGAAACGCTCTCGCTGCGAAGCCACCGCTCTGCTCGGGATGGAGAGCCCCGGAGGAAAAGCGATCCCCGCTGCGTCCCGGCCCACCGGCGAGGGACGCCCGGAGACCACCTCCCAAAGGGACGCTCTAGCCAAAGTGGGGGTGCTACCACCTTTCCCGAACTTCAGTTCCACGCCCCGGCTGAAAGCAGTGCCCTCGGGGGCCGCGCCACGCGAGGATGCTCAGCCGGTCCCGCTGCAGCAGTCCCGGGGCGGGAGCGGCGAGCCCCGCCAGCCACTTACCCCAGAGCAGCAGGACGGGGAGCTGCCGCCGGCGGCTGCCCTGCGCCTCCATCCCGGCGCGGGCGGCAGCGAGCGGCCGCGGGGGACAGAGCCCGCATGGGGCGGCCGGTCCGCAGCCGCACAGGGCCCGAACCCGCCTCAGCCCGCCCGCCGGGGAGGCTCCTCTTCATGCCTCAGCGTCCAGCCCCGGGCGGCGGCGGCAGCGGGGGCGGGCGCGCCGGGAGCCGCTCCCCCGCCCCCGGGTGCTCCCAGCGCCGGCGGGGCGGACCCGGCGGCCGGGCCGGGCCGGGCTGGGCCGGGCAAGGCAAGGTAAGGCAAGGCAAGGCAAGGCAAGGCAAGGCAAGGCAAGGCAAGCACGTGTGAGTGCGCTCTGTGTGCAGCCAGACGAGCGGGGACGTGCCTCCCGCTCTTCCGAAAGCTACGGCAGTAAGGATGCCGCTCCCAACCCATCCGTCTGGGTGGCTGTTTAGGGGGAAGGCACCTACCCCGCACGGGGAAGGTTCTGCTCTTAAGTGTCCGAGGGATTCAGGGACTCTTCACCCCTTGCCCGGGGAGCCAGAGCAGCATCTCCCCTCACATCACAACATTCTGGCGGTGGGGGTGAAGGCATGAGGAGCTGGAGGGCCACCTGTGTTAGCCCACCTGCAGCCCTTGCATGGCACCGACGTGATGGCGTGCTCAATATTTACAGCTGAATATGGGCAGCGAGCTGGCCTGACCCCACACAGACCCAGAGCAGCTTGAAGTTCTAAGATGCTATGTGTATTTTTATGTTGCCATTTCATCTTTGCCTGTCTCTGTTTTCAGAGATGGTACAGCTCCTGATTTTCATCAATATTTAAAGACTGTGTTCCTGGAGCTTTCTCTCTAGGAAATTAGCATCTCCATCAAGAAACACCAGACTGGGAAGCTGCTTAAGGCAGCTTTTCTTACCTAAAAATAATTGCTCAGTAACAAAGACCCCGAGTGTTGTTCTAGGTACATGGACACTCCACCTCAATAACTGCCTTTTAGTAGAACATTAAATCACTACCATTATTAAAGGTCAAATGTACCATAACATTTCAAATTTCAAAAGAGATTTTCAAGCCACACACAAGAACAAAGGGTACTTTTATGTATCAGTCAGGTTGTTCACGTTGACTTTTTATGTTTGCATAGCACAGTGCTTCCAAACACTTTTGGAGAGTGGGACCCCAACACAGTAGCAGAATTATGCACTGCATGTGCTTTTGTAACCATTGTTTTAGTACACAACCTCTGTCTGATTTATGTTGTTATCTAGGCTGAAGGAAATGGAAAACTGGAAACCACAGAGAAGGCTGGGAATCCAATGGTGAAGCAGCTCTGCAGACATTTAAGTGTGTCAGTTAGAATGAACTTCCTATCACTTGTGTGCCACTTTTTCCACTTAGCTGGAAGTAATTCTTGTAAAATACCATAAACCATAAATAAACCATAGCTCAGGGAGATCATCCTTCAGCAGAGGGGCTGCCATTTCTGCTTTGTAAGGAGTGTTGCAAGCTGCCCCTGCCAGAAGGAACTGCAGCGAAGTGACAAGCGTGAAGACACATACACTACAGACTTAATATACCATCTATAGCATCCTTTTTAACAGTAAGATCTTAATTTCCATCACAAATTCCATTTCTTGCAAATCTGAAAATAGAGTTAGTATTTTCAAAAATTTAGACTGATCTCCAGGAGGTTAAGTATCATGCTTTATATGGAATATTACGTTTAAATGTTTAAAAAATTACAGTAAATTATACAGTATAAAGGCAATATTTTTTGTAACACATATGGATATAATGCTGACAGGTTTTTTACATCAATTGTATTTGTTTTCTTTGCCTGTTTCAGATGAGAAATTGGCAAAGTGAATGTTACTTCTTCCAACTCTCAAGATTCAGCAAGCACTTCCCATTTTGTGCTTGCAGCACATAGTTTGAAGGTGCAAACAGTATCTCTGAGGTAAATAGACAGAATTTATAGGTAAATGCACTAATTCAGCATGTTGCACTGGATCACAAGCCAGCTATGCTAGGTGGTATCTTCAGCAATGTGGTCAAAAATGAGTAAGTCTGATTCACATTTGAACAAAATCGTGACAGCGTTAGAACAGTCAGCAAGAGGGTTCAAAAAACTTAGGCTGTTTGCAGTTTTTCAGTAAGACTGCCCACTCCCCCACTCTATTGCAATAATGCAAACAGATTCACTCCAGAATGACTGCAAAAAACCTTTTTGTTCTGCAAATCTGCCTCAGTAGCATTATGTACCTACACCAGCAGTAGAAATCCAATTCACCTTCAAATAAGAAATACCATAAATGCCCTTTGAGTACAAAGCTCTGAATCCCATCCCTGACCACACTCACCAGGAGTGATCTCAGAACCACAGTCTGTTGTAATTTCAAGACATACAACCTCACACTAATCCTGTCTCAGGTACCCTGAAGACAGTGCTGCAATCACATTACTTCAGGTATTGTTCTAAAATGCTTAAATCTGCTAACAAGACACCGAGTAAAAGAAGATATAGTGACAGACATGTAGGTAGTTGTTTTAGTATGGAAAGTTCCTGAGGAGTCCACGGTGAGAAGAGATGGAAGAAGTCAAGTTGCCCAGGGCAGGTATTATTGCCAGCCCTAGTGTTCAGAATGGTGCAGGATAAAGTAATAAACTTTCCTGCTCCAGACTTTAACTGATTCAACAGAAACTGAAAAATAATAAAATAAATTATTAAAAAGCTGAAGACATTACACTACAGAAAGCAACACTGCCTTTCCTTGTTGCCTCAAGAATTGGCCCAGAGAGAGAGGCTGCTTGCCTGTATGGAGAGACTTTGCCCAGTGTCAGATGGAAAGCTTTCTTCACCTCTTCCTAGCACAGCAGTTTTGTATAAAAGACACATTAAGATTTCAAGACCACGTTTTAATGGGATTGCTTGCTGGACTGAGGTTTGAAAAAGTAGATTCAGTTCGCCTGTGGTTTTAAACTGAAGTAGGTCATCCTTCCTATTTAGTGCTCCTAGAAGCATGCCTTTCCTGCTCCAGAAATTAAAAAAAAAAAAAAAAAAAAAAAAAAAAAAAAATCTGCACATTATTAAAATAATTCCTGTCTTTTTACCATCAATGTAAATGTAAAAAAAAAAAGGAAATGTAAAAACATGCTAAACCACCCCAACCACCCCCCCCCCCGCAATTAAACATCTTTTTCCTGCGACTCAAAGGCCCCAATGTGGTATATTGACTGCACATAATACCCAAATTGAGTTTACATCAGTCAGATCTGATGAGCTGAAACTCTTTATGCCTATATTACCTGAACTGAAGGAGGAGAAAAAAGAACATTTTGGTATGTAAAAATCTCAGACTTTTTTACGTAAGAGCAGTCATGGAATAGAGAAGCAGACAAGTATCTTGCCAGCCTTCTAAAGCTTAAATTTTAAGCCATGTGTGGATGTGCTGTGATTGCAGCAAGGTTTCCATGTTCAGAGCAAAGCATCTAGGCAGTGTTCACGTTCCAGACTGCAGTCTCTTTCAAAAGTGCTGAGCTGTGAGTATTTAGCACCTCTAAGACCTCTAAACACCTCTTATTTTACATACCTAGATATGATATGACAGCCTTCCATGGCACAGCATGTGGGCTGTTTGAAGGAAGTGGAATATTCAATTACTTTGTTTCCATACTAGTTTCTAGTACAGTAAATTGTCTTGATAAAAAAAAACCCACACAAGGTATTTCTGTACCCTTCATGATCAACACCAATACCTACCAAATAAAAATTTAAAATTCCACAAGTGTTATGATGCAGGTCAAGGGGAAGCAGACAGGTTTTATTGAATGATGGCAAACGCTTCTTCCCTCTCTCTGAAGGGAAGCTCCCCAGTCAAGGGTCTTCCACCAAGGCACCCGCCCCTTGTTTTACAGCCAGCAGTGCAAAATGCTCCCATCAAAGGACCCGAGTGCAAATCTGTAGGAACTGGGATGTCTTGTTCATTCCTATCTGTTGTTCTTTTACCAAAAGGAGTATCCCAAGACCGCTGGTGACTGTATGTCATGCACATTGTAATCTTCTCTTCCTGTTGTGCGCAGCTATTCTTCTTTTTCAACACCAGCCAGAAGCTTTGTTAGAACGGAAAATCTTGTAATTTGGTCCAGGGATGGGAAACAAATCATGCCTTCATTTTTAACGTAAATGTGAACATTAGCAAAAAGCACACAATGCTCTATTCCTTCTAGACTAAATAAAGCCAAAACTAATTCAAAAGGTTTTAAACACTTCACCATCAGTTATGTTCTTGAGGCCCTGACTTTTTACTCAGAAATTAATTTAGTTTTTCATGACATGCTGGCTGAGCAGTTTGGAAAACACCAGGAAAGAATATATAGACTGTTTCCCATACATGGTTGTGTCTCTGAGAAATAACTCAGCTTGGAAAATCAGGGAGAAAGATAAAAGAAGAGAAATGGAAACATACACCATTGGTTGGGGTTTTTTTCCTTTTAGAAATAATAACACTGTTAGAATTTATTTTCATACTAAATATAACAGAGCTGAAGGCTGACATATATCTGAAGGAACATTCAAGGATCATTTTATAACCATTGGAACTCAGCTGACCCACAGAAATTGGTGAGATAGCAACATAAACCTACTGCAAGAGAAAGCAGCAAAGCCTATTTGAGTTCAGTCTGAGCACAGGATTTCTGATTCCACATGTGGGTTCTGAACACTGCAGTTATCCACCAGCATCTTCTTAGCATGAAAACAGACTAATTGTCCTTCCTAGGTGCATGAATGACTGGCTTTAGGGCTGAGCAAGACAGATCCTAGGACATCTCCTAAATAAGAAATTCCATGAATTTCCATTCAATGGAAAAATGCAGCACTATATAAAATGGAAAATATTACTATAGCAAATATAACATTATTCAGCAGCACAAAGTGAGTGCAATACATAACATTTCTAATTATCTAATTCTTAGTATAATTGTCCTTCTAAAGTAAAATAGAAAATAAAAAAGTAAATCATATTTTCATTAAGGCTGAGTTCAACCTGCTATTGCATTCACACGTATTTCTATCATAATAAATCATCCTATTTTAATCTCGTCATCGTTACAGCCCCAAGGCAAGCCCAGTTCATGCACAGAACATTTACACCTCTTTCACTGACACATCTCACAGCATGTTCTACAAATTGCATAAAATGTGAAAGCAGGCACAAATATTGCCTCTTGCTGTTTTACTTGACCAATTTCCATCAGAGTGCCATGGTGCAGAGCCTAAGCTTTCATTATTTGAGGAGAAGACCCCTTTGTCATTCCCTTTATTAGTACTACCTCCCTTACTCCTGACTGAGAAGAAATGCACAGTAAATACTTTTACTTATTAATGAGAAATTTGGAGAAAATTTGTTGGCAGTTGCCTGAAGAATATCACTGATTGACACTGCCATTGAAAAAGGGGAAGGGAGGAAAGAAAGGTGATGTGTCAAAGACACCATTGCTTGTGTTTTCCATCTCTTTCATAAATCTGTCCAGGGATTGCAAATGTATCCTTTCACAAGGGTTCTTTTACCATTTGACCACATAATTTCATGTCTTGGGATTCCCTCCAAATGACCTCAGTAAAGGACACCAATTATTTCCCCCACATAGGAATGAAACTGCTGTTTGCATTTAGAAGTGCATCAATTAAAGGTTTAATTGAGTTTGTTGCACTTGCAGAAAGGAGAGCATCTGCTTGGGTTCTGCTGCCCTCAAATCACAGGGAGTATCTCAGTGTGACAATTGACCATAACTCTCATTTGAAAAAATTATGTTTCTCAAACATCTGGCCCACAACAGAAATAAGAACAGGACACAGGTGGGAACAGTGGGTTGAAGATTTATCTTGGTAGCACTCACTATCTTTGTCCTGTATCAAACAGCAGTGTAGGCAGCTGAGACTGGTGTGCTCAATCTCTGATTCACTGAGAACTAATCTTAAGGAAATTCCTGCTATTATTAAGAAAATAAGGCAGCAACTGACAGAATGAGAGGACACAGTCTTAAGCTGCACCAGGGGAAATATAGGTTGGATATTAGGAAAAAGTTTTTTACAGAAAGAGTGGTTAAACACTGGAATTGTCTGCCTGGGGAGGTGGCATGGTCACCATCCCTGGATGTGTTTAAAAAAGATTGGACCTGGCACTCGGTGCCATGGTTTAGTTGAGGTGTTAGGGTTGGACTCGATGATCTTAGAGGTCTCTTCCAACCTGGTGATTCTGTGATTCTGTGAAAAGTAAAGTGTGTATTTATGCATTAGATAACATGAAATAATATCAATCCTCAGATGAAAGTACAAACTATAGAAGAAAGGAAATATTATCTTTTCAAATGTTTACTTTTTATGAAAGGTTTTGTTCATCAAAAATTTACCTTTAACAGAACATGTAGCCCTTCATATTTAATTGAATTGCTGTACAAATCTCTCACTGTTTTTGACTCTAATAGAATGATCTGCACCTCATGGAAGTACCAGTTAAATCTTAGTCAGGGTCTCTTTTTACCATCACTTCTTTTTGTTTTAAATTTAGAAAAGATCAAAAACAACAAAATGAGATAACAATAGTTCCCATAACGAATTTACTAGATACTAAATTTTTCCATAGAAGGGAACTGAACAAATAATACAGATGAGCAAAAGTGCTTTAAATAATCGAGATTAACTGACATAGGCAGCTATTTTGTTGGTAGACACAGATATAAAATATCCCAAAGGCAAGCTATCTTTGTCATTGTCTCCAGGGATTTCTAAATCAGAGGAAGGATGTGAGTAAGTGGATGACAGGCACAGCAGGTGGTGTACCACTGGCCCACAGACACACACACTTGCCATTTTCAACTACTGTATCAGCTACTGAGTTGCAATTCAATGATTCCAGGTGGAATTTACTGCTTGATCTTAGCAGGCAGATTACAATGCTGCACTAGAGGAAGTGAGAGCTTTCAGAGAATATGAAATCACCCCCAGCCCAAAAGTCAAACCAAGATTTAAAGTTCACAGTAAAGTCAAACAGTGCTGAACACATCAAAGGTAAGGGGTTTTTACACTACTCTTGCAAGAGTGTAATTTGCCTTAATCATACACTAGAGTTTCAAATACATGTGAGTTTCAAAAACAATTCCAAACAGAATAACCCAGAAAAAATTAATTTTAATATTACATAATTATAATTCCCCAGAAGTTCTTAAAGTGGGGGGAAAAAAGAATCATAAATATTTAATCAAAAAACCAAAACCTGTTCACACTGTAAATTAAGCAACTACTTTTAAAAAACAGTATTAACTCTAAATATTTTAAACTTGCTGTCTTCTATGCGTCCCAACTCTTCCTCTATCAGAACCATCGCTGTTAATTCTTTTGTCTACTCTTCAGAACAATGCTATTCTTAATTCTGAATAAAGTAAAGGCCTGTGACTGAACTTGTGATGAAAGCTGTGTTCATAGTTTGAGACAGAAATTCCATTTCTTAAATGAATAAATTTCCTTTAACAGATTCCTTGTAATATTTCTTCCTTCCTGGAAGAAATAAATAAAAAGATCTGTCCTGGTTTCAGCTGAGTTAGTTAATAAGGTTAATTTTCTTCTTAGCTGGTACAGTGCCCTGTTTTGAATTCAGTATGAGACTGATGTTGATAACACACTGATGGCTCAGCTGGTGCTCAGCAGTGCTTACCCTGAGCCTGGGGCTTTTCAGGTTCCCATGCTCTGCCAGTGAGGAGCTGCACAAGGACCTGGGAGGGAAAATGGCCAGGACAGCTGACCCAAACTGGCCAAAGAGATATTCCATACCACAGGACATCATGTCCAGTATATAAACTGGGGGGAGTTGGCTGGGTGGGGCGGATCACTGCTGGAGAATGGGCTGGGCATCTGTCAGTGGGTGGTGAGCAATGGTACTGTGCATCACTTGTTTCTATTGGGTTTTATTGCTCCTTGTCTCTCTTTTCCATTACAATTGTCAGCAGCAGTAGTAGTACATTTTATTTTGTTTCGATTAAACTGTTCTCAATTCAACCCATGAGCTTTGCCTTTTCTTTTGGATTCTCTTCCCACTGGGGTGAGGATAGTGAGGTCGCAGCTACATGGCTCTTAGTTGTTGGCTGGGATTAAACCACAACAGACATTTTTGGTGCCCAATGTAGGGCCTGGAGGATTGAGATAACAACAGATCCGATCAGAGCTTGTTAAAACAAATGACTTTAAGGAACCATTGAATTGGTTTAATTGTTGCTGCTCACAACGCTGTTCCGTTTGCTCTCTGCATGTGTGCTCACAGGCGTGTTATAGAACACTGTTCTTGATGCACACGTTCCCGGTGGTGATGCTTATCGTCCATGGGGCCTGGGCTAAAGTTGTTCTTTGCAGCAGTGGTTTATGACATGATAGAATCGCTAGTCGTAAATCAAATCCTGTGTGCTCGGCACTGCATCACCTCTGAACCTCGGGAGCCATCTGGTGGGAACTATGAACAATCACACCTTTTAGCTGTTGCTCGTAGCGTCAAAGGGACCGTAATTTCCTAAACATTTCTTTATTTTGTCTGTTTTGCTGAGTATGAATATGACAGTTTGCGAGATGAGCTCAGAAAGCCCAAGCAGGAGATTTGTTCCTCAGGTGAACACTCCCAAGGATTTACATTAAATCTGTATGTGTAAGAGATGGGCAGGGATGTTTCCTGCAATAATAACACATAGATTTAATTTTCTCAATTTTTTTTTCTGGAACCCAAAAAATATTAATTAATTGATAGCAGAGCTTTCATTAAACTCCAAAGATGCTGATCTTACTTAAGAAACTATGGAATAATATGCTGTTCAAACAGTAAATGACAAGACTTAAGCAGGGAAGCATTAATATTATCTAGACATCATATTAATGAATTTCCTTAATCAAAGAAATCCTTTGAAGGGAATTTTCTTCACCAGATAAGAGAAAGTAATTATCGGCGGGGAAAGGATGTGGGTCACAGCAGAAAGGATGCCATACTCTACCAGGGAGAGACACCCTGTGGTAACAGCCTGAACTGCCATTCCTGCAGCCGCCTGCAAAGAAACAGCAGGATGAATCATACAAAGGGATTAAACAATTGCTTATAAAGCCATCTCTTTTAATAATACAGGTAACAACAGGACAGATCTGATGTAAAAGTGGCAATTTCTGTTTCCAAAATGCCACTCACAAATTTAAGCGCATCTTTAAGCTCACAAATCAAAGTGTTGATCTTTTTTGTGCCTTCCTCTCCCCTTGCCTGAGGTGTGACTGTCTATGCAGCTAGAGCTCTGATTCTGTCACATCCTCTATTAAATTCACAATAAAAATTTTTGCCATCAGTTCCAGGCACACCCGCCATCTCATCACATTAAGAAAATCCTACTGCCTAAAATTGTTTTTTTCAAATTTCTTGTCTTCACTTAAAAGAACCTTCAAAGCCCTCCCCTCCTCTGCCTTTTGCTGACACCTTTTTACACTTACGTTTGTACACTAGACCTTCTAATTCCCAGACAAAGGATATGGAGGAAAATCAAGGCTTTCCTGACTGTAAAAGCCGAAAGAACTCACAGCCACAGACGTCACTGCAGCTTTGGTCAGGTGTGGTATCATGATGTACCCAAGGTGCCTGTTGAGGTCTCCTCAGCTCCTCTGCTCTACACTGCTGCTCCCACCTCGGGGAGGCCATGCCGCAGATGTGCCCCAAAAGGCAGCATGGTAACTGGCCCCTCTCTGCAATTAAGGAAGCAGCCAGGCCTCAGCCAAATTGCTCAAAAGAAGTTCTGCCCTCAGCAGAGCAGAGGTACTGCTCCATGCTTCTCTGAAGGTGTTCGGAGATGCCCCAGAAACAGGAGGATCAAGTAGGGCTGCTGCGAGGTAGGTGATTTTTCTAATACAGTCAAAGGATAGCAAGGAAAATGGGGCATTTTATTCTTTAGAGGGTTTCCTGATGATCCCCATGTGTGTTGGAAATAAACACTGATTGAGGGACTTTTCATTAGGACGTGCATGGTGCCTGTAGCTTTGGGAAGGCAAAAGATAACACAAGTTTACATTTTCTTCCAAATCTACCAGGCCCCCTAAAAATGCAGTCACTCCCTTGCCTGGTTTTATCAAAATGGGCTTAGCATAAATAGTTTAATCTAATGGAGATAGGAGAGGTTGACCTGGACTGTGTTCACAGAAACAGGCTGAGGGACAAGTACATGTGCCTTTATATTGGGAGCTCCATTGGACTGAATCTCAGGCTCAGCAGAAACCAGTTTGATGGCAACTGAAATACACAGAAAAAAACCCTCAACACTTGAAGAATCTGGAAAGGTTATTTAATTCTCAAAGCATTAAAAAGGTACCTGAAAGGTAACTGAAATACATATATTTAAATTTTTCCATTAAGTGAGTATTTCTGAACATAAACAGCATCAAGGTAAGCTGTAGTTTAATAAAATCAGCTGCAAAGCATATGGTTGAGCAGCATCTGCTGTCTTATGTTCTACATGGTAATGCTTCCAGGCAAGACCATTAATGCCACTGACTTAAAATCCTCTGACTCATTTAACTTAGTGGCTTGGAATAAATGTCCATCATCTTCCTGAACTACAATGCTAAAACCTCATGCATTATTCCACCCACATTTCTCATCTTTACAGGCAACAGTTACACACTGAATGTACATTTTAAACTTTCAGCTCCCTCTACTGTGCAAACATTTAGAAAACAAAAGAAAGAAAGAAAAAAGAAAAAAAGAGTAAATAGATTTAGCCCAGAAATAATGTAAGGAAATACTTACAAGTTAAATTTTGTTTCTCCCTCTGTTGAGGAGCTAGGTTTTGAGCTTGTTCTGTTCTGATATCCAGGAATCAGGCATTAGGAACCTAATCTTCAATTACCCTAGAGCACAACATCACAATAGAGGAAGTGGCCAAGCCTCATTGCATATTCCTTTAAAAACTCAGTAGAATGCACTGGACTTAAATATTTAAAGAACTTCATGCAGCAGTCAGCTGTGATTAGGGCACAGCAGTGTGCTTCAATGTACATGTTGCACTGGTGAACAGCTGCCTCTATATACATCATACCAAAATATCAAACTTCTGTAGAAAACAGCTCCAAAAGCACCTTCAAAGACATAAAAGGTTCCACAAGTGGAAACAGGACTTTATGTTGATTTATGAAAGAGAATGAGAACTTAAAAGAATGAGTGAGGATTGATACCAACCACACATAAAAGAAGAAATGTGTGGTGCCATGGGGCGTTTTTCAGAATAGGTCATGTACCAATGACAAGCACACTTTTTGCCTTCCAAAATGTGCTCTGCCACTGTGTATCTTAGCCAGAGATGCACAAAAAGCATGCCAGTGCTTGCCCTGCACTTGTATTGCACACAGGGAGAGCTGGGAAGCAGCAGCAGTGAACAGTGCAGCAACTCTAGAGCCCTTCCAAGCACTGGCTCTTTTCCACAAGGAAGAACCTCTGGGGAAATGGAGCCAAGGGAATAGCAGAGCTCCCTTCCACTCCAAGCTTGCAATGGGCAAGACAGCCAAAACACCAAACCACTGCAGAAAACAGAAACAAACAAACAAACAAAAAAGAAATACAACTTTCATTAAGCGTTAATGAAACTTATAGTTCTGCTTCATTAGGAGCAGGTTAGCTGATACTCAAACAGTAAAATAATGAGGAGCATAACCAAGATTGTCTTTCAGTGTGTAAAAACTTCTACAACAAACAAATAAAACCCTAACAAGTTAAACCAATGCTGTATGGTGGATCTCAGGCTAAGAGAAACCTTCAGCCCAGTGAAGAAGAGCATGGAAAAAGGAAGAGGCAGCAGCTCAGTGTATGACTTCCCACAGTTCACAGCAGAGGCAATAGGAGAAAAAAAGCACTTCTGACTGAAAGATTGAGAAGGAAGAAAAAAATTACCATCTTCTTTACATTACAAATTCCTGGAACAGATATGTGCCTTTAGATGTGTGAATATTCTCAGTTCTGGAATTTAAAATACTTTAAAGCTGAGAACAAGGTGGAGATTTGCTCATCTTCCACAGACAAATAATTAATCTTTGCTCTGGACAGAAAAGTGGTGCTCCCCTTAAAATTCTGTGATCCTATGTTGCATAAAGTTTGCATATTCTACTTCAGATTAAAACTATCTGTAGGATTATTTTATAAACATTTCTTGAGCAAAATTAAGAAATATCAATGCGGTTGTACATTAGACAGTAAACCATCTTTAACCTCAGTACCTGGAAGAATGACAGAGAAGGTCAGGTTGGGTACTATTCAGAGACTTTTAAAAAATAATGCAATCATCTGTCATGATCAACGTGATTTCTTCAGAAATAAAGCTTCTTTGTCTAGGTATAAGGCTATTAATAAAACCCCTATGAAATAATGCTTACAGTTGCTGCTTTTAGGATTAACCAGAGGCAGCTTTGAATATCTGGCCATACATTCATTGAAACAGGTGTTAAATTTCCCTCATAAATGATTATCCTACACACAATAATTTTCACACAGGATACTTTTACTTGAAGGCAGTATGGAGAAAAGGTACAATGTTCCTTCCCTTGTTTCTTTGCAAGGTCGTTGATACAGTCCTGCTGTTGTTGACTGATGCGTATTTTAAGGAGAGAAGTAGAGAAGTAACTTTACTTAGTAAGTAAAGTTCGTACTTATTCAGAAGAATTGACCTGTACTCCACAACTTTTGAGTTTCAGAATATTAATTTAACAGGTGTGGCCTTTTTTAAATATTGGGAAGCTTGTTTCAGTTTCATATATGACAACTTTCTTCTAACTGTAATGTTTATTTGCCTTTTTCTATTGATAGGCTTTTATGTTGTTTGGGTAGCTGTCCCAAGTACATAGCTGCTGTGCTGCTTCTTCCACAGTAAAAATCTTACTATCGTCTTTTTTCCTGTTGCTTTTTTCTACTGCTCTGTGTGTGGCCAAAACATAATATGACTTAAATTAGTAAGAGATCAGATGTAGCAAAGGTGATTTATAGAGATTTCTTACCTGTTCTTCAGTTTCATGAAGTTTGCCAAAGGAGAGTAATTATTTCCTATGTACTAGGTATTTCACAGAACTCAGTACAGTTACTGAATAGGGGAGTTTAGCAATTTCAATAGCAGAAAGCTCTTCTGGCAATTCTTACCCTGCAAGAGAGAAAGATTGGCAATCGACGGCTGCCGAATAAAATATGTCCCAGTTACTGAAATGATAATACGCTAATGAATAAAAAAAATACAATATGGTGAATAAAACATGGTACTGAATAAAGCATGGTGAATAAAATACAAATTTAACAGTCCTTTTCTTTTTATTGGAGCTAAGAATTCAGCCTTTAGTGTCTCTGTGATACTCATTATTGCACTTTGTGTTTAGAATATTTGTTTGAATATGGTGAGAATGGTTTTGGTTTTATCCTGGTTTTGTTTTTCAGGGAGTTTTTTTCTACATGCATCTCTTCTGTGTCTTCCACAAATAAACCTCAAGAGACTTTGAGTATTCTTCTTCAGACACTTAAAGGAATATCATGAGCAGATGTGGTAGCAGGGAATTGAATACAACTCCATTCACAACACATCAGACATCTTCATTCCATTGACAGCTGTGTGGTTTCAGTGTTGTGGTAACTCCTGTCCTCTCTCTGTCTGGGCAGCCTTAACTGCAGCTTAGAAGACTGTCTCCACCTCAAGGTGGTATGTAGTTAAGACTTTAGACAACTTTCTAGATAGACAGTACAAATGAACTTAGATCCACTCAGGTCTGAACCCAGTGAAGCTGACAAGAGTCCCATAAGGAAGCAAAGGGAACACTAAACAGGATTCAATCAGTGTCTGTATTTGCAAAGTATAAGGTAACTTTATACGGTTAGGTCATTGTAGCATTAACCCTTCTTCTCCAATAGCTGCATTCCAAGTCCCCCACTCATGGAAAAAGGAAGAAAGAGCAAGTCCAAACCATAATCACGCTGCTGGGGCAGAAGAGATGCAGGAACCCTTCTGAGAGAGGGCACAAACCCTTGTTGCAGTAAGTCAGGCAAACACCAAAATGCTAAAGCTTGACCTGTATTTAAAACCAACAATAACAACCATAATTAAGAAAGAAACTAAAGAGAAAAAGGTGGGATATCTAAAGCTCTAAAACAGTCATAGTGCTGAACCTCACTCTACACCGGAACAAAAGCTATGTCCTCTACATACTTCTGCTGGCCCAGGAGCCAGCATATAGACATGAGACTGAAAATGGAAGATAGGCAGGAGTTTGTGGGGTGCAGAAAAAGGAGGAAATAAAATAAAGGAGTGAACCATGGCAAGAAGAAAGCAGATAGAGAGCTGCATAGACACCAGACATTTTAAGGCATCTAATTATTCTGAAATAAGAGGTCTCTATTTTGTGTGTACTGAAAAAGGCAAGGACTAGCTGTTGTAGCACAGCATGTTCCAAAGTGGCCAGCCTTCTCCTCCAGGTACAACCTGTTAGATTGGAGAGGGGAAGAATCACTACACATTTGCAGCTACAGGACCGTGTCCTCTCCCAGCAAAAGTGACACTACTCATTCCAAAGGGGTAGACATTTGGCATAGCAAAATTCAAGTAACTTATATCTGGCTGAAAAGTAATGGGTGAAGTCTGGGATGGAAAGAATGTCAAGGTCAGAGGGAAGAAAAGGTAGAGTAGAGGCAAGGACAAAGGAGTATGTGGAATTCTGTCCAAATAACGAAGGTCATATGGAACCAAATTCTATCACTTCCTATTCACAACTCCTTAGCTTAGTAACATAGATTACCTCTTTATTTTTTAAGTCCTCTGTAAACATAAATGGGTCATGATGATTCAATTTTACCATCATATGTTTAATCAATAAAACATGTTAGAACATAAGTTGACATTAAAAAAAAAATAACATTTAAATGCATGCTGTGGAACTTGTGAGCTCTGCTTAGTACTCAGTCCATTAATTTTTGTTTTGTTTTGGGTTTTTTTTTAATAAATTAGGTTAAGAGTTGCTTGCATATTCTTACTGTGGGTAAATAGAAAGCTTGACAAACCAGCACTGCCTGAATGAAGAAAGTTTTTTCCTTACCCTCAGATGATGAGGTCCAGTATTATTTCAAATAAACTGCACTTGTTATCTTAATAAAGATCTTCAGTGGTACAATGACACCTCAGCTCCCATACAATACTCGCTTTCATTCCTGTTTGATGAAGTTTTCATGAACAGTTAAAGTGTATTTAATGGCAGAATATTGTGTGTTAACCTGAGTTTTTGGGTTTTTTTGTTTTTTTTTTTTTAAATTACCTAGAAGATAACCAAGTCTCTAGTTTTACAGGTGAGAAGCTGAGTAGACTGGCACTCGTTTACCACTCAGGGCTTCCTGCCCCATTATAGTACTCTCCCCAGATGTGTGTCTTGTGGCCTTTACTGTCCTGACATCCAGCTGGCCCCTTCACCTATGCTCCAATGCATAGATGTGTGTGTGGAGTCTGGATTTCTGTTTACTCTGTCACTCTAATAGTTTCCTTGCACTGAAGCCTGACAAATAAATGAGATTTTTCATGATACTGGTTGCAAGTCTGTAGAGAACACACAGTCCTGACAGAAGGCTGGCAGTGTTTTACACAGATGAACTTCTAGTTACTCAGCAACCAGCCTTGTCCCTTTTCCACATTTTTTAAATTGGCAATGGATTAATTTTTTTTTCATGTCTTTTCGACACTAGTCTTTTTTTCAGTATTACCACATTTCAGTATTACACCATTAAAGAAAGTCCTAGACTTTCTTTAAAACAGCTGAAAGGAGCAGGGTACATTCTACCAGCCAAGAAGTTGATTCCAGGGAGTGGCTTAAGGCACTGAGCAGCTGACATTACAAGCATGGCTGTGCAGCACTGTCCTGGTCTGCCTTTCTAAAATACACTTTGCAAGGACATCAGCAGAGTCCCCACAAGCTGTTTTAATATTTTTGGGGTAAGTGGGTTGAGATCCCCTGCTGTCAGCCAACCATTTGTTTTGCTGCCTCCTCAGTATGGAATTTTACTCCTCAGCAAGGACAATGTATAAGACAAATTCTGTTTATTGCACTTGCCTCTGCAGAAGAAAGAGACACAGGGACATTGAGGCTCTTACACATCCCCCATTCTTGGGACACTACTGGGTAAAACACAGATTGGTGAATTCAGGTCATGAGCAAAAAAAATACTAATTTAGGGAGCCACACGTGAGGATATGTGCACAATCTTTGGAACATCCTGCTGGGCTTGGGAAAGGACTTCCCTGATTTTTCTGCAGTGCTGCAAGACCAGCTGACAAATCTAAGTGAACCTGTATAAGAAATCAGCCAAGCTTAAACATCCATTTGATTTACTCAGAAAAAGTACATTTGTATAAAATAATGAGCTATTCAGTGTTCTCTCATCTTTTGTGAGCTTGTGTAAGGTGTATGCAATAGATATAGCGTAAGTTACAATACCTCAGGTGATTAAAGGCTATTCAAACAATATTCAATACAGCCGATATATTAATGAAAATTCACAACTGATGATTAAAGGTGCAGTTTTAAAAAAGACTAAATTAAGTTCTGATTTGGCAGATCATCTCATCACTACAGTTTTACAACTTTAACTCATTTTGTTAAATGAAGTAGTGAACTTCTCTAAAGTCTCTTTGAAGGACTTGATCAAGTAAGCTCCCAGTTCATTGTTTGTCTCCTGAACAGCTGCATCGTAACTCCCAAAGAGTGGTGTTGAAGCCTTCACATCCTCTCTATTTGCTTGGAGTAAAATGAGGTTAAGCTCCTCTGCTACCCTTTCATATTTTTGGTGATCAAATCTGCAAAGACTGGCATCATCAATGGGGTAGGTGATGCCAATAGGGTAGCAGTCCCTTGGAACTGGGAACTCCACATTTTTCAGCATTGGCAATTCACAGAGAAATGTGAAAAGGTGTTTAAGTGCTTGGGATGACAGTGGGTTTCCAATGAACTTAAAATCCTGTAGTTTCTGACAAGGGCTTAAACCTAAAATCAACATGTTGACATGAGTGTCTTGGATATTACAGTCCTCCAGGGTAAGACTCCTGAGCACTGAAGAGCAATGGCTGAGGAGCTTAAAGAATGTTGATGGGTAAAGCTCAGGTATATCGTGACCACTCAGGTCCAGGGCTTCCAAGTGATTGGCATGGAAGCTGTTGGCTAAATAGGCCATATCAGCATGGTTCAAGGAGCAGTTAGAAACATCCAGCATCTTCAGTGGAGTTTTTAGTGGGCTGCAGAATTAAAGAGAAAAAAAGTTTTATGGTACAAAATGTTGAAAAGCTACATTTACAAAATTTCATGCATCTAGCCACATTGTGAATGCAGTCATCTACCACATTATTTTTTTCTAACCTCTCTTGAGAAACAGAATAATGTGACAACAATAACATTTTCCTCCTGAAATTAGTACCATTAATTATCTCCTTCTTTACATGACTCCACTGTGATTTTAATGGGGTTTAATTTGTTAACATTCTATAGATCTATTTTGCAGCTAGTTATAAGTTGTCAAGTGTCTGTGACTTGCTGAATTAATAGCAGATCACTACTACCATAAGAGCACTGGTAGCTGCTTCTTGTAGAAAGCTACTATAATTCCAGAGATTTAGATAATTTCCATTAAGGAAGGATTAATTTCAATATGAAAGCCAATCAGTATTCTGACAGGATATCTGCTTTTGTTTCTAGTTTGGTTTTTTTCTGCTACGTTTTTAAATGCCCAAGAGGTTTACACTTTGTAGTGTTCTGGAGTTGCAAAGAGACCTTCTGATGAAGAAGACTGGAAGAAGTGTAACTGAGATTATACTCAGATGTTCTGATATGAAAGATGATCACTTTCATACTTACTACATCTTAGTGAGACTTCGGGCACAGGGCTCAGCTGGATCAAGTTTAGAAAGTTGCAATTAATTTCAATTGCATCAATCAACATAAGCAGTATGCTATTCACAAATTTTAAATAAAATGGCTTCTTGTACGGGAAGAATTTTAGACCGAGGTGATTTGTCTGGATGAAACTCTTATCTGCCTTTTTTTTCTAGATGCTCTGAACAGCTTCCAATTAACTTATTTCCTGTTCCAATATGAATACTGCTGACTGGTAGTTTGCTAGCTTTTTGCAAATTGCCAATTTTCCACAGGAATTCTTAATGAATATTCATGTATCAGCTTAATTTGCAGTACAGAAAAACATCAGATCTCTCGTCTTGATATCAAGAGACACAACAAACAACTGAAATCAAAGTCTCAAATCAAAATCTACTATTCCCCTGCCCTCCTTAAAATACAGTATCTGTGGAAAAGTATATTTACTTACTGTTCTTTAGAGGACAAAAATTCACTAGATACTCAAAAAAATACTTGGAATATGACTCAGGTCTTGCACCAAAGGCCAATGCAAGCTGATTAATACACAAGCTCAAATATAAAAAATGTCTGGGTATACCACTCTCGTATGTGGTCGCTGAAAGTATATTCTCACCAGACGGACTCTGGAAGACTAATAAAAACAGCCAGTTTTTCAAAGTGTATCAGGTATACATTGGCTGCCAATTCTCCCCAACAAATAATCTTTCCCAGCTTCCTGCTGCCCCTTCCCACACACACCCTGAGATGCACTCACTTCCCTTACTCTCAGAGATTCCGAGCTTGCTGGTGGCACAAAGTCCTCTTTTTTACAGTGTGAGTGAAAGCAGGATGACCAAATTACCTGAGAAGTTTCTGTATTCTTCCAGTGAGTATAGAAAAGGACATACTCAGCTCGGTGAGCTGCGTCATTTCACCCATCTTTTCTCCAATGTTAGAAAGCATCTGTTCATCTGTAGCTGTGAACCTCCGCACATTAAATGTTCGTGCTGGCAAGGTCAAGGACATCAATAAAGGGAAGTGGATACTGTTGAAGAGTATTTCCAAGTGTTCCATTTCCAAGTGAACATTATGAACTATTTCCAGTTTGCGCAACAAGGAGGGATCAGTGAGCTTTATGATATAGAAGAATTTCTGCAAGGTCAGGTTGTCAGATCTGAATGCCACACAGCAGATTTTCAGTGGACAACTGCATTTCTTCAACAGGGCCTGCACGACCAGCTCATAGTTACGCTCTGTAACAAACAAGTCAATTAGCACACTGATACTGATTTCAAAGGTACCTGGATTGCACTGTGCTTGTTGCAGGTAAACCAGCAGTTCTGAACAAAGCTTAGAGAGCAGCTGCGTCCTGGCCCACCTGCCCATTGTCTTCTTGCACTTACAGAACTGAACTTCAACATCTTTTATACCTGTCAGGTCGACCACTTTCAGCTTTTTCATGTAGGGAGAAGACTGATTCAGCACATAGTCTCTCAGCCCTGTCAGACAGCTTTCCAAGCACACTGAGCATGTTCTATGGCTCAGGTCTTCCTGGCAGTCCAGAGTAGCTCCCAAAAGTTTTCCCATGTTAAAGTCAAAAAGTGGCCAGTTCTCTACCAAGTCGTGAATCACTTCCCCTTGCTCCAGTAAATAGCTGGCTTTAAAAAGAAGAGGAAAAAGATCATGGGCAATAGCACCGAGATTCTTCCTGGCAGACTCTGCATTTGACACGAATGCTTCGGCACTAATGAATCGGAGAGACTTCATTGTTGTTCTGGACTCCTTACTGTCATGGAGAGTGACTTCTATATTTAACTAAAGATCCTGGTTGCTTACGATGTTCTATTTTTATCTGCAGCTGCTGTTTGCTACTAGCGGAAGCCTGGGAAACCAGAGTGAACAGTCACATGCTGCTTTCTATTTTAGAGCTACACTGTGAGTCTGCAGTAATCATCTGTGAGATCTTTAGTCAGGGAGGTTTTAAGCCCTCATATTTATATCAAAGATAACTCAAGTAAATACAGACTGCTCCCCAGCGGGAACAGTAAGATCAGTGCAGCACACATACATGAGAATATTGCTGTACCTTTTTTATGCTGTATAAAAAAGCCCTCAGAGTTCCACTTAAACACATAATATGATCTGTATTGCACTTTTTTTCCGTGAAAGATGCTATGCTGGGGATTCACATGCTGATTTCAATGGGGATGATTTCCCAGAGTTAGCATAGAGCGTCTCCTAAAAACTACAGCCATAAGGAAAGACTGAGGCACTACAGTCATCAAGCTACAACGATGTCCCTCTATTTTGCCCTTCCTATCAGAAGGAATAGCTGATACAGTGGCTGCAGTGGAAAGACAAGAGACTCTAGAAGAGCTCAGAGCCTTGGTGACCAGGACACTTGCTTGTGATAGAAGACTGAAAGTTGATTATAAGACAAGCTGAAGAAAACAGAGCACCATTAAAACTCTCTCATTACTTCCCAGGCAAGCATCTTACTGCTCTTGCTTTGAGCAACAGATGGGTCTTTTCTTTCCTTTCATTTGAGAAATTATGGTTCCATTGTGATACTGAATGGGACAACATTCAAAATCTACCCAGGCTAGAAGAAAAGCCTCTGTCACCCAGCTATCACAAGAGCAGAGATGATGTTTCTTTCTTTCAGTCTGGCACTTCCTCCCAGGGGAAGCAATGATGGACACCTCCCTCACATCGCATGTGTTTTGCTAGGCAGCCAGAGGGATGGAGACTTCCTTCAAGCAGAGCTGACCCTGTTTTTCCAGATAATTCCACACCTGTTTTGCTGTGAAAAATTCACACCACACTTGAAAGATTTGAATTTCTTTTCTTTTCAAGTGAACTCATTGTGGAATATTTGAATATTTTATCAAAAACAAAAGAAAAATCCCAAATATGCTTTAAATTACAGGGAAGGAACTTCTTTACTGTGTCATTCTGAGGAAGCTTTTTATTTTTGCAGACTTTCGGTTTGTATTGTTTTAATTTTGCCTTCAAATAGATGAGTGGTAAAAAAGCATGCAAGGTGAAACAGATAGAATGTGACAAGGTATTAAGTATTTTCCTGTGTTTTTCAGCTCCAGTTCATGTATATCAGATGACGATGTACTACAGTATTTTGTGCAATTTTATAAATGCTGAAAATGGCCACATATAACTGATCCCTATATGACAAGAAAAATCTACAAACTGATGGAAACTTTTGTCAATTTGGTTTTATTGCTTTTCAGAATGGAATAAGCTACCCATTAAGGTATATACACAGGTTTTTTTTATCTTTTTACCTAGTACATGTGGATCTCTTTATCTGGTTACCTGGTATATTTGGACTAATGGTCCAAAACTTCCAAGATAAATTACACTACTATTATCCCAGATTTTTATTAGAATACAGCAATAGGAAAGCTGCCTGGTTGTGTAGGGATGGGGTCAGAAAGGCCAAGGCTTGGCTGGAGCTGAACTTGGCAAGGATAAGAACAATAAGAAGACCTTCCATAGGGATTTCTGCCAAAAAAGAGAGGTCAAAGAAAGTGTACTCCTCTGATGATAACAGCTGGGAAACTGGTAATAACAGACTAGGAGAAGGCTGAGGTCCAGTTGTTTTGCTTCAGTCCCCACTGACAAATCTCTCTTCCCACACCTCTCAAGGCAGGAATTGGGGAAGCAAAGTCCCTCCCACTGTAAAAGAAGATTGGGCTTGTGACCACCTGAGGAACCTGAATGGCCATAAGAATTGAACAAATGTCCATAAGAATCGAAAAAAACAAGATGAATCCCAGAGTCCTGTGGGAATTGGCTGATGCAGTTGCCAAGCCACTGTCCATAATACTTGAAAATTTATGCCAGTCAGGTGAAGTCCCAGATGATTGGAAAAGGGGAAACACTGTACTCATCTTTAAAAAGGGTAGAGAAGACAACCCTGGGAACTACTGACCTGTCAGCCTATGTGCCTGGGAAGATCCTGGAACAGGTCCTCCTAAAAGCCATGCTAAGGCATGTGGACAACAGGGAGGTGATTTGGGACAACCAGCAAAGCTTTACAAAGGGCAAGTCCTGCATGTCCAACCTAGTGGACTTCTGTGATGGAGTGACTACGTAAGTGGAAAAGGGAAGGGCTGTGGCTGTCATTTGTCAGGATTTCTGTAAGGCCTTTGACATGGTCCCTGAAAAAATACTTTTCTTTAAACTGGAGAGAGATGAATTTGATGCATGGACTGTTTGGTGGATAAGGAATTGGCTGGACAGCTGTATCCAGAAAGTACTGGTCAGCAGCTGAATGGAGATCAGTGACAAGTGGTGTCCCTCAGGGGTCCATATTGAGACAAGGACTGTCTCAATCAATGAGCAGTGCATCCTCAGCAAATCTGCAGATGCCATCAAGCTGAGTGTTACAGTTGACATGTGCAAGGGATGAGATGCCATCCAGAAGGACCTGGAAAAGCTTGGAAGTAGGCTCATGGGAACCTCATGAGCTTGAACAAGAAGAAATGTGAGGTGCGGCACCTGGGTTGGGGCAACTCCCTGTATCAACACAGGCTGAGGCATGAGGGGATTGAGAGCAGCCCTGAAGGGAAGAACTTGGACTGCTCCTGGAGATGAGCCAGCAGGGTGCACTCACAGCCCAGAAAGCCAACTATATCCTAGGTTCCATGAAAAGCAGTGAGACCAGCAGGGCAAGGGAGAAGATTCTCTCCCTCTCCTGTGGTGAGACGCGACCTGGAGTCTAGACTTTCAGTAGTTACCTGTCTAGGAGCCCTTACATCCTTGTCCAGGCATTTCTATATGAAAAACTACCCAGCTTCAGCAGTCTGTCTAACCTTGTGCGGTGGTTTAAATGCCAATGGCAACTAAGTCCCACGTGGCTGCTCTCTCACTCCTCCCTCCCCAGGGGGATGGGAAAGAGAACTGTAGAACCCATGGGTTGAGATAAGAACAGTTTATTAACTGAAACAAAGTAAAAATAAAAAAATTTTAAAACCCAAAACCAAATAAAAACCAAAACAAAACAAAAGATAAAACCAAAATCCCACCTCTAAACAAGAGCTGAACCACATTCGCAGTTCCTAGCAATAGGACCATGCTGGTTTCAACATCCCAAGAGTATTCAAATTTTTCAAAATTCCTAAATGCCACTGTAATTAGCCCAGAGAAGGGGAAGATGTGGGAGAATATAAGTGTGATTGCTAATAGTTCCCACCAGATGGCTCCCAAGGTTCAAAAGATGATGCAGTGCCAAGCAGGCAGACAGGATTAGGCTCATGAACAGCAATTCTATCACGTCACAAGCCAGAAACACAAAGTACAACAAAATCATAACCTCAGCCCAGCCACCAAAGGTGATAAACACCACATCAGGGAACACATACTGCAATAAGCTATTACATAACACAACTCTGAGAACAAGGGCAATAGCCCTGAGACCAAAGAAGGCTTTACATATGCAAGTAAATTAGTAATATTGTTAATCTGCTTCCTAAGAGTGTTTATCGTGAAGCTCAGAACTCTGTTACTGTCTACAAAAAATTCCTGTTTTGCCAAGCTGTCATGAAAAATTTGAAAAGTTCATGACATCTGTGGTCTTAGAATCTGATCTGTGTAGATGAGATTTTATATCAGCTTCATCTACAAAGAGCTAAGGAACTTATTTTATTATGGCAGGTATAGTTGCACAGGACAAGTTACGCTAATGATTGGAAATAATCATATATTTTACATAGTATAACATGAAAACTGGATCAATCATGGCAATTATTTCACATGAGAATGAAGTAAAATAACAGTTTTCTCTGGAAAAAAAAAATTAAACTTATTACAAAAAAAAAAAGGCAATTAAGTACCACACAGCCGTTCATACAAATTGACTGGTTTTGTCAGCTCAGTCTTCCTCCTCTCTGTCAGAATGATCATGTTATTCGGGTATCAATTATGTTGCTCAGGTATTTGTTAAAGATTTCATCTTTTTCTTCCATATTCAATGAACAATCGTCCAGCAATGGTTGCACTCCTTTCTTATAATATTGATGTTAGGGGAGGAAGAGGAAAAAAACCTAAACCATGTTTTTGTGCATCTAGTTTTTTAAATAGTGCTCTGTTGTGTTGAGTTTTTTAGTCTGGATTTGGGTGAGTGTAGAAGGAAAGAGAACATCACCTTGCCTTGTCAAACAAAACCTGGAAATCTTCTTGCAGCTTTCTCACTTCTTCCAATGAAAGTCTCCTTGATCAAAAGAGCCAAGATATTTCTCTTGCTCATTTACAAATTACAGTTTTATCTGCATAAAAATACAAAAAAAAGTTGTTTCCCCATTGAGCAAATCAAACATACACTATTCACAAATATAGTGCATAGAAATTAGATGGTTTGTTGAAATAAGTTAATATACTTCATATTATTACTTCATTTATTTCTCTCTTAAGAAATTCTACCTCCTTATATTACAACTGAATTGATCCAGCTTGACACATTGACCTGATGACTAATTTATTTTGCATGCTAATAAATTGATCATATTAATATTAATAGCACTGCACAAATATGGTCTCTGAGCAGCACTATACAATGAACAGTGATATACATAATGTCAGATAAATTCAGCTATTTAAACAGAGAAAAAGAAGTTTAAAACTGTAGTTTGTTTATTACAATTCCTAAAAGGTAATAATGACCTGGTCACAATCTTC
The DNA here is from genome assembly GCA_026261815.1 of Monarcha castaneiventris obscurior. Lineage (NCBI taxonomy): Eukaryota > Metazoa > Chordata > Aves > Passeriformes > Monarchidae > Monarcha > Monarcha castaneiventris. Next base: position 1,756,891 of record JAMPIT010000059.1, read on the forward strand.
CTCAGATTTTCATGCTTCTCCAAGATTCCCCAGCTGCCAAAGGCATTTATTGGACAAAAGCAACAGTCTATGGACTTCCTCATCTACTTGGCTATACAAACTGCTTACAACCCTAATGGTATCTCTTTTAGATGGGGAGGAAGGCTCAACAGAATTTTGCTGATGTGGACTTTGTCAGACGGTAAACTGCATCCTTCAGGAGGCATCAAACCCTATCTTGTTAAAGAATTTCACTGAAAACAAGCCAGTAACTACAAAATATATTCATTTATTCAACTTGTCAAATTAAAATATACCTGCTCAGAACCACATTAAAATGATGGCTGCACTTTTAAAATATGTCTGTGAAGGTTAAGAGTATCTGACTTCAGCTGCAAAATAATGCATGGCATAGAAGACCTTTTAAGACTGTAAAAGAAGATGCCCCCACTTGAGCCTAAAATTCAATTCACCCAAACTGTGCTCTAATGAAACTTGAAATCTATATGCTTAGAAGCAATGGGATTTGCTGAATCAGAACTTTCATACTTTGTCTTTATGGCAAATAAGCTACAGCTGACTTTTGAAGAGCTCTAGAGCTTCTTTAAAAATAAATCTGCAGCAGCTGTGCATTAGAAGGACTGACCAAAAGACAATGTCAACTTGCAAATGAAATAAATATCTGTTTCTACTTCTCCTTAGAATAGAATAGAATAGAATAGAATAGAATAGAATAGAATAGAATAGAATAGAATATACTGTTTCTGGAACAGACCTACAGTGATCATTGGATCCAAATCTTGACGAACTCAGGACTGAACAAAAGTCAAGCATGTCCTTGAGAGCATTGTCCAGCTGCCTTTTAAACACTTGCCGACTTGGAGCATCGACCACCTCTCTAGGAACCTTCTTCCAGGTTTTCCTCACCCTCTTGGCAAACAAATTATGACAGGTTGTGCTGGTTTGGACAAATTTGGAGGAAAATATCCTCTGACAGAAGGCAGGTTACAACCACCTCTCCCCCACCAGGTTCGGGAAAAAAGAAATTTTCCTCGGAGGAAAGTGAAAGAGATAAAAAACCTATTTATTTAACAAACACATAGGATAAGAATAATAACACTAAATAATGAAACCTTTCACTGTGGAGAGAAACCTGGGAAGATTTCAGAGTCCTTCTGTAGGTGTGGTCTCTCTCCTCCTCGGAGCTGGGTCGGGGTGAGCCCACCTCCAGGGCCTGGGTGGAAAATTCTCCCGATGTGTTCTGATGTTGAAACAGTCCAGAAGAGAAGAAGGGAAAAACCGAAGTCACAGGAAAAAAAATTCAACTCTCCATCTCCCTCCGGAGAAAAGGAGCCGAAAGCTGGCTGAAAAGCACAAAGGGTGCTTCCTCCCCTCTTGCTGCTGCAGCAGGAGCAGAGGAGTGTATATCTATGTCCTTGAACAATTGCTTTGAAAAGTTCGCTCAGTTTTTTCTCCTCTCCCCCTCTCAGGCTCAGTTTAAAGGCACAGAAAAGGCACAAAATTAATTTCTGGGCATAGAGCAGCGATAAGGGATACACATCATAAAGTCACCCTAAGACACAGGTCCACTGACCTCTGCAGAAGAGAATACTGCACTCCTATGAAAACTTCAAGGTAGACTCAAAACCAGAATAAATCTGCCAGCTAAGAGTCAAATATGGGATATTCTATTTGTGTTAGACTAGGAGTCACTAGTTACACCAAACCTCTTGAGATTAAAAATACTGCATCACAATGAAGTACATAAGGTTTAATGTAGCCAGAGTTCACATAAATGTTTTGACAACTCTGAGCAGATTTAATTTATCTGAATTGCTTTGTCTCAGTTAGGTCTAAAAGCACCCTCCTTATCAATCATTACTAGCTCACTGTGAATGGAATGAGGAATTGCATTCTGGTAGGAATGATGAAACACAGTTACAGTACATTCATTGCTGTGATTATCACACTCTCTTTCATTTGCTAAGATGCAACAGCAAGAAATTCCCCTGTCTAATTGTCACTCAGAAGAAAATCAAGAAAGCAACTTGGTTCACCTGAAACATCTTGGTCTGTTCAGTACACCACCTCAGCCCATAAAGATGTTGAATAATCTGATACACTGGCTGATTACCTTGAACTAATTTGGCCAGAAAAACTGGCTCCATTTCATGTTCCAAGGATCAAAGAGAGAATGAACAGATGGGTTGTGCAGACTTACAAGATTCCCAGGCTCAGAGCTGGTGGCAAGCCGAAAAACAAACGCTGAAAACATCTGCAAGGGAAAAAACTCTGAAAGTTTTAAAATAGTTCATCACCCATGTCTTTTATTTTGTCCAAAAGCATATGGTCTAGGCTCAGGCTATTAATGAATGTTTATAGACACCAAGTCTCACCACCAACTTACTAAAAAAGCTGTATTCCTCACTTACACTGTCAGCAAAAGAGCTCCAATGACACATCAAGTTTAAAAAGTTCACTTTAATGAGATTCTGCTTTTAAAGGTAACACCTGTATGTAGCTTTGTTCTGCATGACAAACAATATACACTTTGAATAGTTCCCCACAACTTTCCTAATATAATTTATGTATTAACATACCCATTATTTTTCCTCTCATTTGACATACACGTGATTTGTTAACACCTATTTCCAATTACTTCATTGCTTCATCAAACTGGGAAATTAATCTTAAGTAAATCCAAATAACATAATACTTTACCCAGAGAGTTAAAAAGTTTGTAATATTGCACGTTTATGGCATCTCCTAATGCTCTCTGCATCCAAGTGAGAGCAATGAGTCACAGAATTACAGAATCATTTAGGATGGAAAGGACCATAGGATTAAGTGCCATGTCCAGTTGTTTCTTGAATACCTCCAGGAATGGTGACTCCACCAACTCCCTGGGCAGCCCATTCCGATATTTAACAGCTCTTTCAAGGAATAACTTCCTCCTGATGTCCAACCCAAACCTCCAATGGTGCAGCTTGAAGCTACGTCCTCTTTTCCTATTGCTGGTTGCCTGGGAGAAGAAACTGACCCCCACCTGGCTAAAACCTCCTTTCAGGCAATTGTAGAGAGTGATAAGGTACCCCTGAGCTTCCTTTTCTCCAGGCTAAACAAACCCAGCTCCATCAGATGCTCCTCCTGTGACTTACCCTCCAGACATTTCACCACCTCCACTACCCTTCTCTGGAGATGCTCCAGCACCTCAATATCTTTTGCAGGAATATCGGACCCTTGAACAACGAACCAATTTGATTATGCAAGAGCCCATTTATTGTTTACATTGCACTACACTTACACACTTTGCAGCTGTTGTTCACGCGATCACACACCGCTTGATTGGTCTCTCTATGTTGTCCACGTGTCCTGCATGCACTTTTCAGAAAACCTGATTGGTTCTGATTCAGGATGGTGCAGTCCTTCTTTATCTACTTTCTTGCTGTCTTGTTATTCCGTTTTCCAATGTCTTCTTTCCCAATTTAGCACTGCTTGCATTCCAGCAGCTCTGATAAGGGTAACTGAAGATAACTTGGCTGGGGCACCCTGACAGGATTCTGCATGCTTTACAACAGTCTTTCCTGGAGTGAGGGGCCCAAAACTGGACACAGGATTTGAGATGCAACCTCACCAGTGCCAAGTACAGGAGGGCTATCCCTGTCCTGGTCCTGCTGGCCATACTATTTCTTATACATGCCACACCCTCTTGACCTTCTTGGCCACCTGGGCATGCACTGGCTCATGTTCAGCCTGCTGCCAACCAGCACCCCCAGGTCCTTTTCCACTGGGCAGCTTTCCAGTCACTCTTCACCCAGCCTGTAGAGCTGCATGGGGTTGTTGTGACCCAGCACTGGCCCTGCTGAACCTCATAAAATTGGCCTCAGTCCATCAATCCAGCCCATCCAAATCCCTCTGTAGAGCCTTCCTACCCTCCAGCAGATCATACACTCCTGCCCAATTTGATGTAATTTGCAAACTTTCTGAGAGTGCATCTGATCCCCTCATCCAGGTCATCAATAAAGATATTTAAAAGGACTGCCCCAATACTGAGCCTCAGGGAACCCCACTAGTGACCAGGCACAAACTGGGTGCAACACCACTCACCATATCTCTCTTGGCCCAGCCATCCAGCTGGTTCTTAACCCAGCAAAGGGTGCACTTGTCTAAGCCATGGGCTGAGAGCTTTCCCTGGAGTATGCTGTGGGAGACAGTGTCAAAGGCTTTGCTGAAATCAGGCAGACTACAGCAGACTACACCCACAGCCGTTCCCTGATCCACCAGGTGGGTCACCTGGTCGTAAAAGGAGATCAGGTTGGTCAGGAAGGACCTGCCCCTCCAAAACCCATGCTGGCTGGGCCTGAGTCCTTGGTTGTCCTGTATGTACCATGTGATTGCATTCAAGATGAACTGTTCCATAACCTTCCTCGTCACCGAGGTCAGGCTGACAGGCCTGTAGCTCCCTGCATTCTCCTTCTGGCCTTTCATGTGGGTAGGCATCACATTGGCCAACCTCCAGTTGTCTGGGACCTCCTGGTCAACCAGGATTGATTATAAATGATGGAAAGAGACTTGGAGAGCTCTTCCAGCAGCTCCTTCAGTATCCTTGGATGAATCCCACCTGGTCCCGTAGACTTATGAGTGTCTAAGTGGCTCAGCAGGTCACCTGCATAGTAAAGTTCTTCCTCACATTCAGGTGGAATTTCTTGTGCATCAGTTTCTGCCCATTGCATCTTGTCCTGTTAGTTGGTACCACTGACAAGAGCCTGGCACCATCTTCTGGCACTGCTCGCTTACATACTGATAGACGTTGATGAGGTCTCAATTGCTTCTTTTTAAGGCTAAACAGGCCCAGCTCCTTCAGCCTAGCCTCATAAGAGAGATTCTCTAGATCCTTAATCAACTTTGTAGCTCTCCACTGGAACTCCTCCAGGAGCTCCATGTCTCTCTTGTCCTGAGGAGCACAGAACTGGACACAGCACTCCATATGGCCTCACCAGGGCTGGGTAGAGGGGCAGGATCACCATGCTCTTCCTAATGTACCCCAGGACACTACTGGCCCTCTTGGCCACCAGGGCACTGCTGGCTCATGGACAGTTTGTTGTCCACCAGGACCCCCAGGTCCTTCTCCACAGAGCCACTTTTCATCAGGTCAGCACCAAGCCTGTACTGGTGGTCAGGTTTATTCCTCCCCAGGTGCACCCTGCACTTGCCCTTGTTGAAATTCAGAAGGTTCTTCTCTGCCCATCTCTCCAGCCTGTCGAGGTCGCTCTGAAGGGCTGCACAGCCCTCTGGGGTGTCAGCCACTCCTCACAGCTTTGGGTCATCAGTGAACTTGTTGAGGAGGCATCTGCCCCTTCATCCAAGTCATTGATGAACAAGTGAAACAACACTGGTCCCAGTATAGAACCCTGGGCGACACCACTAATGACAGGCCTTGAACTAGTCCCTGTGCCACTGATCATGACAGGCTGGAAGTAATGAATTCTCCAGCCCAGCCTTACAGATGTTTCAGAGAAGAGTGAGCTTGGTCTGGCACTGTAATGATCTGATAAATTTTACAAATTCTGTTTTAAAGTCAGAAAACTGGACGGCAGTAAGCAGAGTGACACAGGGTTGTGTCTCCCAGAATATTTACCAGCACACAGAGTATGCCAGAATCTGTTTCTATATTCATCATTTCTGTGTAAAATATAAAGGGATGTTGTTATTCATGTAGAAGCATAGAGCATAAAGGGCACCTGTTCAGGAAGCAATCACCTCTAAGCAGTTGCTAAGCTTCAGGATCTCTCTTCCTTAAGAGGAGCAAACAGCGATCCTGAGAGTGGTGCCTGCTTCTCAAAGAGTACATGGCAAAAGGTAAGAATTTCCTTAACTCACTTTCCCACCAGCTCATTCATCTGGAAGCAGGAGGAAAAAGGAGACAACCACAGACCTCCCAATTCTTTTTGGCACATTGTACTTATTTTCATGGGCATGCATGCCAAGGAATTCCACACATAATTGGAGTGTACTGATTGGAGATAATAATAAAAGATTATGCCAGCCTCATATTTCAGTAAAAACCTTTATAGACATTATACCAAGTACTAGTCCAGGAAACACTTGTTAGTGTTGCTATATAGACTTAGCCTTTCTCTAAGCGCAATGCTTCAGGTACTTTCAACATTTTGGATCCATCTCCTCATTGGCTGCGTCTTATTAGAGTTTGCATTTATCTCAGAGTTCATTGTAATTCTGTGTATTTGCTAGCAACAAAGTTATTTTTGAACCTTAAAACCAGGCTTGATCTTGAGATAATATTTTCCAAAGGAGAGGTCCTTTGAGGCAAAAGAAATAGTTTGATCTGTTTTCTAGAGTTAAACCTTAAGTTTTTTTACAGCTATTTCAGCACATACTTTGAAAATGCACAGAATTGAAATGCCTGAGAGAGAAAATTAGATTTTGATTGCCTTTTTCAATCCACTTCAGTCTCCCTTCTACAAGGATGTCTACTTGTTTCTACCTGCTAGCACCAAAAAGCAGAAAAACACTCTATCAAATACAATTTAAAGAGTCACTTACTGCCCCAAGAAGTCTCTATGATGACAAAGCAGTAGGAAGTAAACTTGGTTCACCTGCTGATTAAAGCTCAAAGACAAATAAGACAAATAAGGGGGTAAGTTCAGTCTTCATAGCAAGACGCTGTTGAACTCAAAAAAAAGTTCAAAATGTTCCAATTCTCTCTTGAGCTACTGAACTTTAATTTGTCCCCCACGCCGAGCTGATTTTAAACAGAGGGCTCGCAGAGTATAACCACTGAACCGAGTATTGCTATACCTAGAATGTTTCTCAACAGACATGACAGACGGACTTGTTAAACTTGTTAAATGTTGTCTTGTGTACCAAATGAAGGTCAAAGCTGCTGAACTTTGACCTTGTAACCGCACAAGAGAGCACTACAGATACTCTTTCCATTTTTATTTAATAAAAATTTGCTTATGCATAAAAGAAGAGCCTGAATTTTCCTCATGTATTGTATAGCAAAAATATGCACTAAATCAGGCTTGAATTCGCTATTTATCTGACAAGTCATAAGCACTGAACACTAATAATGTTTTGTGAATTATGGGGATATAGCAATAGAGTTGCACTACAAGGCAACTCAAACCACCTGACCAATCAACAAATCTGTTCTTTAAAACTTTCTCTTTAAGAGCAATGTTTTTCGATACTAACAGCACTTTCTTTTCCTTTCAAACATTTTTCTGCTATTATTTTGCTAGCACACTTCATGCACAAACTTTAGGGAGAAAAAAGCACATGCTTTTCTCCAACAAACAACTGTAAGTGCATCTGTTTTTGTATTCCAAATTTGGTATGCATATAAAATATCGTTGATTAGCAATCTTCATTTACTGAAATGTCACCCAATCCAAGCCTTTCTCAAAAACGTGTACGCAGGTAACACTGTTGTATTGTTCTGCTTCATTAAGTCACACCTGTTTGTTAAGCCAAATGCAAAGTTCCCTAATGTCTCGGTTTTGGAAACAAAACTTCAGGAGGAAACTCTCCGGAATGAGTGTCTCCTCCGAAGGGAGAAGGGTGTCGCCTTCCTCTCCACCAATAAGACAAGTGGGCCACAACAAGTGGAAATGGAAAAAACCAAACTGTTTATTATCACCAAACCAAGACAGGGTAGAACAGGATAAAAAAACCCTAAAAATACAACAAATTCCGGCGAAGGAACAAACACACAGGCTCGGACCAGCCGGGGCCACCCCGCAGGCTCCCCAGACCGGAGAGGACGAAAGGGAGGCAGTGAGGCAAGGGGACTGAAAGGAAAAAGAACAAGAAAACCAACAGAAGCTTTTCTTGTCTAGGTGGAACACAAAAGAAACCCAAAAACCGCACAGCGCTCCCGGCGCTCCCTCCTGAGCCCTGCCGACCCCCAGAGCCCCGAGCCGCTGGCCCGGCCGTTAAACTGCCCCCCCGTCGCGTCCCGTGGCCCCGCCCCCGGGCCCAGCCTAAAGAAACAGCGGCCTTGGGCATGGAGCGGAAGGTTGAGGAATAAAGCGGCTCCATAACATCACCCCAGGACACCTGAATAATAAAACCCAATGGCTATAACTGAAGTGTGAAAACCTGTCTTTTCTCTTTTGAAAGTGAGAAGCAGCCTGTTGAATGTACTCAGTTCTAAAGCTGAGGAAAAAAGGCAGAAGGAAGGATGGTGTGTTGCCCCTTCCTTCATCACTTACACACAGGGACCAAGTTACTCTTGAAAGATGTGAATATTTACTCATATTTATTTTGTTTGTCTCTCGTAGGAAAACAAAAACCCGGATACAAAATGCAGAATTTACCAAATGCTACCTGAAGCTCTTAATTACTTATCATAATCATAAAATTATCACCAATATTCATCAAAACACTTTTTGTTGTCTCAAGTTCTTTTTTATGGGCACACACGTCTGCTATCACTTCCCTGACTGCACTTGCATTCAACATACCTTTATGCTTCGACAGCTGTCACTTGCCTTTGGAGCTTGAGTTTGGTGATGCATGTTGAGACTTCCTCCATCCTGGTTTCAACGCAAAAAAAGATTGCATAAATGGCACTCTGTCAAGACAATGAAAAGCACTGACATCCATGTCACTCTAGATTTCACTTGACATATCTTTCAGCTTACACCACCCTTCTTTATGTAATTTTATGAACACTAAGTGCTTCCAGGAAACATTCCTTACTGCCAATCACAAAGACCTCCACTATAATAGAGTAACTGCTTCCAAATACTGCAAAATGCTCTTCTACTGCTTCATGATGCATGCTGAGGTAACTCTTAGTTACAGAAAAACTCAAACTAACAACGAAAAAAATCCAAACCAACAATAAAAAAACCCCAAGAAAACAAAAAACAAACAAACAAAAAAACCAACAACAAAATAAACCCCACCACAGACAAACAAAAACAAGATAGCAATAACAATACAATAGCTGTTCCACTGCCTTGCCAGGAGCTAAAAGATCCATCAGGGAAGGTAGGGGAAGGCTAAAGGCAAAGGGATAGAGAAAGGGGAGTGTGAAAGAGAAAGGGGAGTGTGAAAGAGAAAGGGCAGGGAAAAGGTGAGGGGAATGGGAAGAGTAAAAGAATCAGCTGGGCATCGAAATGCTAATGCACTTGAAATGCATCTGCACATGCACCAATGAGGTGCAGATGTACAGGAATTTGCTATTGGGACCTTTGATACCCACGTGCATTAAACACGGCCTCAGGTGAGAACCATACAAAAATCTTTACATGATACAAGAGCAATATATCAATCAGAAGATGGAAGATAACAGTTTTCACTATCACTAAGCCTGGGATTTTCTCCAGTTTACAATGATGACTATCATAAGGCACGAGGTGGCAAGTTGCACTTTATACTATTAAAATATGACAAACTCAGCTGAGAAATTAGTCCAGCCTTATAAACTAGTTACCCAGTCTATAATCTCAGCAATTAGGCTATACATCAGTTACATTTTTTTCTTTCATGCGAAGGCACCAAAGTTAGTCATTTTTACTTTGCATTTTTTTAGCTAGAAGCTTGCTATTAGAACATAGAAATAAAATAAATCCACATCACTGAAAATCTAGTTAATTCTAAAATTCTGTCAGTCTCGACAGAATTCTCTACAGTCTCGACAAACACTGTTTGCACATAAGACTGGTTTCCTTCCCTTGCATAGCTAAGTGACAAAGGTAACTGCACTTTCAAACTGTTTAAACTATATAACATGTTACATCTACATGTATTACATTTTCATTCGGTCAGGGACAGCTAAATTTCACCCTTTATCAAAATTTTTACTATTTTATGACACAAAAAGTACCATACATAACATCCTCTTTAAATGTTAATGGTATGGAACAGAAACACATCTGAATCACAATATAGACTTATTCTAAGAATATACATCAAATTAGTCTATGAAGTTTTACTTTCTAGAGAAAGGAATTAGAGTATTCTTTTAGACTATTCATCCTGTTTACAGTATTTTTTTTTAAGAATTCAGCAACAAAGTCAAACTTGTTGGGAAAACCAGGATTCAAGGTTACCATTCAGGAACCAAAGGTACATTATCATGTAAGAAGCAAATGTCTATAAGTTGTAAAAAAGCCTATTGCAAACCAGCACATGGAATTATCTTCCATTATACTAAAATTAAGATATTCCCTCTCCACATCAAGTGTGTGAACGAATGAGTGATATATATAATTACCTCTCACAGTTCCTAGCCTGGTATCTCATTCCATTAATTTGATTTTTCACAATATGGATACCTCTGTTTGGTCTTTCATGCTTTTTCCACTACTTACCACTTAAGATTGCTTCAAGGCACAAAATGTTTCAGGTTTTTCAGATCATACCCATTTGTTTGTCAGCCACTGGACATATTTGTTTTGCAATACAAAATCTATAAATTCTGGCAGGTTTGGATTAGTCCTTTGAGCTAATCTATATATGCTAAATCTTAAAGTTCAGTTGTAATTTAACAGTTCAAATTTTTACATTGTTTTTAACAGATTATTCAAGTCCTTTGAGCTAATCTATATATGCTAAATCTTAAAGTTCAGTTGTAATTTAACAGTTCAAATTTTTAGATTGTTTTTAAAAGCTTATTCAATAGTCACTTTCCAAGTACCTAGAAGATACTAAAAATAAAAGATTTATTTGAATGAAAGAAATCACATACATAGGATCCCTTATTACCTGGAAAGAGATTATAAAAACTGAAAACTCCAAATGAAAAAGGGTGTAAAAGACAGGAGGAAAGTGATTATCTCATGCTTGCATTACTTCAGAATACAGAATGAAGCTCTGTGATCAATAAATTTCATTGTTACCAAGTTTCAGCAAGACGAGAGTTTAGAATGAGCCAGGGAATGCAGAAGCTTCAGGCAGAGCAGGAATTCTTGCAGTGCAGAAAAGCCTTGTGTGTCAAAAGGAGCTGTGGTGTTTTACTGACAGCTTAGTAAATTATTAACACCCTGGTCTGCTGCTTAAAAATATATTATCTATTTATACTGGTTGAAGGTGTGTAGCCTGCAGCTTCAAAAGGGGTATCTCTGATTCAACTCAAACCTGTGGGCATGAGATGTAAAGAACATGGTAATCTGCCAAAGGGGAAGAGAGAGTAAAATTAAAATAGCCAGGTTATAGAATATAGAAAAATCAAGATACGGCATGCTCTGATTTCTTGATTTTCACAGTTTAAACATAAGAACTAATAGCCTTGAATCTTTATGTTAAACCTGAGGAAGGATGTCCGAAGAAGAACAATGAAACTGATTAAAGGTCTTGAGAGCAAGTCTGATGAACAGGTGAGGGACATGGGGTTGCTGAGCCTGGAGAAAAGGAGGCTCAAGGAAGGTCTTATCACTCTCTGAAACTATTGAGCAAGGCAGATGTAAGGCTCTTTTTCCAAATAAGAAATTATAGGATGACAGGAAACAGCATCAAGTTGCACAAGGGGAGGTTTAGATTTGGTATTAGGAAAAATTTCCTCACTGAAAGGATTGTCAAGCCCTGGAACAGGCTCCCCAGGGAAGTCAGTGGTTGAGTTGCTGTCTCTGGAGGTATTTCCAAGACCCATAGGTGTGGTGATTTGGGACATATTTTAGCAGAGGACTTGGCAGTATTAGGTTTATGGCTGGACTCAATCTTAAAGATCTTTTCCACTCTATATGATTCTATCATTCTAAGGGGAGAAAAAGTTAATGATATTAACTAACAGTTGGTGAACAATGTTGTTTGTAGAACACAGGATGCTAATTCCCCAAAGCATACCTTTCAGGGGCTTATGGTATGAAGAAAACTTTGTTTTCTGAAGTGATGGAAACATAAAGATTGGAGGTCACGTTGTTTGTAAGTGTATGAGGCATCATAATCATAGCGTGTGGCTGTACTTGAATATTATAACTGGAGTCCATTTCTCCATCGAGCACTTGGAGCGTGGGAGAAAGGTGTGCCCTTATTTTTTTCTCCCAAACAAAAGGCTATCACACCATAGTGCAAACAGCTTCCTAAATATTTCACGTGAAACTGCAGCTGTCAGTGAGGTTATGTTCATGCCAGTGAAAGAAGACGCCGCGAAAGCCTAATAATTCTGTGTGAATTCACCTGTGTCCAGGACGATAGGGAGCGCGGTTTGAACAGCCGGTGATCTTTGGAAAGCCCCTGGAGAACACTGTTTAGGGAAACTGCTAAACCAGAACACAAGGGCGGTTTGAGCCCTGCCATCCCTTTTTCTATCAGAGGTTTGTAGGTCTGAAACCCTGCCAGCGAGGACAAGACTGTTTCCTAAAACTTGTTAATCCCAACGCTTCCAGCGCCTTTCTCGCGGAAACCGGCGAGGTGCAGCCGGAGGAGCCCAGCGGGCTCAGGTCAGAAAGCCCCCAGCGCCCAGCGGCCCTCACCAGGCCGGGCGGTGCGAGGCCGCAGAGCCGCGGGGCGCACGGCGGGGGCGGGCGGGGGCGGCCGGAGCCCGGGCCCGGAGGATGCCGCTCACCCCGGGCACGGCCGGAGCAGCGCGGACCGCCGGACACAGCCGCGGGCTCCCGAACAGCCCTGCCCCTGCCCCCGCTCCCGGAGCCCAGCCCAATTCCTCCGGGACAGCATCCCGCCTCTCTGGCCCAGCGGCCGGTCCCGGGATACAGCCCAGGCTGCCGGTAAAGCTTCACCTCTTTTAAAGAGCTCATCTGCATCGGTGAGCAGCAGGTCCAGTAACTCTTCTAATCTAATCTAATCTAATCTAATCTAATCTAATCTAATCTAATCTAATCTAATCTAATCTAATCTAATCTAATCTAATCTAATCTAATCTAATCTAAATATTGTAATCTCATCTAATGGCCTTTTTTTCATGCAGTCTCCTGTAGTAAAATTCTGTTTGCAAGGCAAACTGAAACATAAACTCGTGAAGCTACTCAAAAAGTGTTTATCTGATACTATCTGTCCATGGATTGCTAACACCTGTCACATGCTGTACTCTGTGCTTGTGCAATGTTCTCATGTTGAGGGATCTCACTGTCTAGCCCTCCCAATTGCTCAATAAAAGTGAGCCTAACTAAAAAATCCATTAAAGGGAAAGAAAATACTAGCAATGAGGATGTGGAACTAGGTTTATTATTTGCAGGAAAGCCTAAGTGTTCATTTCTTTACATGATATAGATGTAGGTAGTTTCTTAATGCATAACTGCTTCTTATTTACCTATTCAAGGATGTTTGAACCTGAATGTAATATGAATTGGACTCAGAGCTCAGGTGAGTCAGGTGAATACTTGAAATACGCCACTATTTCCTCATTAGGTATGGCAGACATGTAGACAAGAGTCTGGATTCTCTCATGACAGGTATTTAAGTTTATCATTTTGCATGAAGTAATTCTGGGTGTTCAGTCCCAGTCTTTTTTGTTTTCCTTGTCTGACCCTGCTGTACAAAGGTTACTACAAACAGTCACAACATCTGATCTGCTGGTCATTAGCTATTCAAACTTATTATTCCATTCCTGCAAACTGGTAGTGTTGCTAACAGCTACAGGTATTAGGAATCCTAGTAAAATCTAGCAAAAACAGTCTACTGGTCAGCACTCAATTAGTTGCTCCCAAAAAAGTAGCTCCTTGTCTCTTCACATATTCACCTAATGAATACCAAAAGTCCTATTACCTTTCTTCATAACAGATTTTTTTTTTTCTTCTAGGCCTGTCCAGAGTATATCCAGATCTTACACAGCAAGACAAATTCATTCAGATTTCTTTTCAGGTGGGAATCACCAAATGATTCGGAAATTCTTGAAGATATTGGCTACATGTTTCGGGGTACAGGGGAGGGTAAAAGAGGGGAAGACAGCCACCTCTTCCTTTTCCATCTTATGAAATTAGTCATCTAGAAGGGCAGTGTTTACATGGGAGGATATATCATAAGTTAAACTATCTCTGTACTCCTGTCCATTTTGTGTTAGAATTAAGCACCATTCTAACATTAAGCAAAATCATGAGCAAAACCATTTTCAGGCAATTTCAAAATTGCCATTTAAAAAAATGTCTAAATTTTTGCAGTGCAAGCCTGTTAAAGAAATAAAACATTCACAACACAAGGTTTGTGTTGTGTTGTGTTGTGATTTGTATAAGAATTAGAGCTTCTTAAAGAGGTATATTTGTTCCAAAACAAGAAGTAATTATGCAGTGTACAAAGTGGATTAAGAACAATAAAAGGACTTGCAGCACTGGAAAAATGGATTCTCTTCTGTCCAAATTAGGTCAGTTTTTGTATCCATATGGTAATCATTACATATATTCTCATAATTTTGCTTACTCTTGTATAAAAAAAGCTGTTTCACTTCAGCTGTTTCTTCAGCACACTTACATCTCGTTAGACCATTCATATTCTAATGCAGCCAAAAAATCTATTTTACAATGCTCCAGAAAGGTTACCTATTCTATATAGTTCAGCAATGGCTCCAATGATGAATCTAACACAGATCTTCTTTCACTGATGCTTTTGGGTGTTCTGCTTGTCCTGTAAAATATATTTCTACAGCAGACCTACCTGTGTTATGGCATGAAACTTTACAATCATCCTACACTTGATGCTTTCCAACATACCTAAATCTCAGACAATCTTAAGCTCAATATTGTGTTCTCATTCCTCAGTGATAGAACAAGAGGAAACAAGTTGCCCTGTGAGGCTGTAGATTGGAGGTTTAGACTGAATACTAGGAAAAATTTCTTCATTGAAAAGATTGACAAGCACTGAAAGGGACTGCCCAGGGATATCTTTGAGTCACCATCCATGGAGGTATTTAAAAGACCTGTATATGTGATTAGGGACATGGTTTAGTGGTGGACTTGGAAGTGTTAGAGTAACAGTGGGACTCACTGATCTTAAGGCTCTTTTCTAAGCGAAATGATTCTATGATTCTGAATGTCTGAATAGCTTCATTATCTTAAGAAATATAGGTAGTGTTCAGTGTTAAATTTAGGGTTGTACATCACCTGTCAGTTTGATCTGGCTTTCAAGCATGTCAAAGAAGTAGGAGTTTGTTGGAGTGATGTTATAAATAGTATTACTGAAACTCTTATCTGAAAAGGCTAATTGACTAAATTATAATTGCCATTTTGTAATGATGCTGTTATTCTTTATGCATGTCAGGTGATGGATAGAATCCACCGATTTTTAGCAGAAACCCATTTGGTGCAGGTAACTATTTTATCTTGATAATCCCAGCAACTCAAAAAGTACTTCTTATCACATACAAAAGCTGAGCAGGTCGCAGATTTTAAACCATGTGTTGTAAAAGTAAAAATAGAAAATATTTTTTTCATTTTAGAGCATTTTTTTTCCCCAGAATCTACCCTGAAACTGTTAGATTATGAAACACGAAGTTCATCTTCACACACACAAAGGGGCATAGAACAACAGGGATAGCCAGGAAACCCTTACAACTGAAGAAGTGAAACTGGGGCATTCTGATCTGTCTTCTTCCAGGGCTGTCACAATAGGTCGGTCAGCCTCACTGTCTGTGTGGTGAAAGCCACAGTCAAGTGGATGGGCTCCCTCTATCACCTTATAGACCAAGGAGGGTTACTGCCTAAGTGATACATCTTGGGATTCTGACAGACATGGTATAAGATGCTTTGAATAGGAAACAAAGACTGGGAAAGGGGAAGATTCAGGTGTTTTGAGGGTGATCAACAGTAAGAATATAGAAAGATAAGGGTATTTAGGGGACTGGTTGCATATGAACAGGTTGCTGGTCAGTCTGCTCATGTGATCATGCCCTGCAATCTATTGGTCACTGCAGTCTATCCTGTCTTATCAAAATCTATTTCTGTTTCCTGGGTGAAACTCTCTTTACTCTATACAGTAGTGTTCTGAGACAGTGAGTATAGGACGATAGCAACTTTTGTAATCATCATGTTGTTTCTTGGTACCTTACTGCGGTCACTGGGTAAGTGAGTTTGTTAAAGCTACTGTGAATTTTTTTTTCTCACATCTTGGGTTGTAGATCCAGGATTATTTGTGACTACATTAATTGGCATTTCTACTGCTTTTACACTGAAGGAAATGTTAGTATTAAGATGTCAGCTAAAATTGTGCATTATAGAGTTATCCTTTGAAAATATATATGTGCAGGTAGATATTAAGCATTGGTTATTAGGCAAGTGACATATGTGTGTTTTGAACCTCTCTACATTATCTACCTTTGAGGTCAGCTTTACCCATTTGTTTTCGTTGTTTCTATCATGGGCATTCACATGCACATACTTAGCCCACATTTGGTTTTTTCCCATTCTTAGCTACTTACACCTTAGCAGAACTAAACTGATCCTTCTGCATCAGACTTTCTTCATTTCTGTTTTCCATCATGAGTACAGCTGTACTGCCTTCCAGGACCCCTTTTATGTGCTTCCTGAAAGCTCTGCACTATTCAGCGATGGGTCGGAAATGCCTCTTCCCTTGCTGATAACACTTGGAGGGTCTTGCTTTAAAATAAACTATAAATACCTCCTAGAGCCAGTAGGGTGTTTATCACTTTTTGTGTTTATCACTTAGCTTTCCGAAAACTTTGCTGAAACTGATGAAATAATTTTCTGAGACTGGTCAGATCTTTGCTTCTATGATGTTGACTTGCCCTGATGAAATAATTTTCTGAGACTGGTCAGATCTTTGCTTCTATGATGTTGAATTGCCCTGATGCAGGTGCATAGTAATAATAATGAGATGCCATATGTCATTTATGTAAAATTTAAATTATAAATAATTGTTATGATGACATTGCTAAATATAACTTGACAAAATATGTGCCTTTCTGCTCTATGGATGGAAATACTGGCTTATGAAGTCAATTGGAATTCTGTCATTGACTGCAGTGGGGCTAGAACTATACAAAAAGTATTAGTTGTCAGAATGAGCCCCAGGAGATCTACAAGTTTTGCTGCTGCTTTTAATGATTTTTGTTTTATAAATGGCATGAATTATTAGCAGCACTCTATTGTCTTTTTTAACTTCGATTTGGGAGCAGAAATACATGCTTATCAGAAGTCTTGAATGGAAAGTCTTCTCTAAGTGTAATAAATAAATGATTCTCTAAATCACTTGCGAAAGCAGTATGATTCCACCAAAGTGATACAATTTATTGCCAAACTTCTCATTATGATATACTATTAAAACATTTCTATAAAGACATTAGCAGAACAACTTGACTTGTTTAAAAATATATGCAGTAAGTTGACACCTTTTGGAAAGTACACACAAGTATCTCCAAACAACAGCACTCCTAAGAGTGACGATTTAAGGCACGTGATTATTTTGCAACCTTTGTTACATAAATCTCTGACTAGACCATGTATTTGTAAAACATAATTTCATATATTTCAGTAACTAGGTTCACAGTTCAGAGAGACAGAATTCATCTCAATGCAGGCAACACTTCTGGGGTTTTTTTAACATTACTAGGTCGTAGTGCAGCATAATAAACATTGCTAAAATGAACTTTATTCATGGAGCAAAATATATAGAAGGAACATCAAATACTTCTTCATTTCATCTTTTTGAAACAAGGTATGTCATAGTTACTCATTCAATAAATAGCGACTGTGGAATGCCCAGCTTGCCTTTTTTGACAGAGCATGTCAAAAACAAAATTTAGAGCAGAATTTTCAGGGAAGTAAGAAATGAACTGGCCTCACCAGAGGTTAGCTAGCTATCAACTGATCATTCCAATCTAATAAACAAGGGCAAAAAAAGCTGATACTTACAGCCATATTCTCAGCAGCTTTGAATTTATATTGCTGTGATAGAAATTAGTGGTGCTTGACTGATTAAAGCGTGCTGAAAATGTAACCACTTTCACCCACATGTACACATACCATGGGAAATGTGAATGTACAGTGAAAGAGTATTCAAAAAAAAAAAAAGACAAATGATGAACAGTTATAATCTGCATTTTTGTGTATACCCTGGTAGATATTGGGAACAATTTCCCTGGTAAAAAAGGGAACTATAATCCACTCTATTATAGCTATGAGTACATTCTCAAATGTGGAAACTGGGGACATGAAAGCTTTTTTTCATCACATTTCAATTGAGAAATTACAACAAACATAACCCTGCTGTAGAGCTAATTCTGCTAGAAAACCTCTTCCAGGGGCATAAGAGCTTCAGGAATTATGTGAGATATTCCAGGGAAAGGTCTCCTCGCTATCAGAATGGCCGATTTTATCCTTCATTTATTCTGCTGTAGTGATGCAACATATAGAAAATGCCTAAGGCCTTTGCAACAGAGAGGTAAGCCCTTTGTATATAGTGTCTTCCCACTTCCGTTGTTTGAAATGGTGTGATGTTTCTCTCTGTTTTATAATACTACAGCCCACAGCCCTCTCAAAAACATACAGGATCCTTCTGATTTTTCACAGAGACTGCTGCATTTGTAAATATGGTGGTCTATTAATCCTCTTTTCTTCAGCCTAAAAGCTTACAAGAACAATAAAAACTTATGTCCTATGATTTTCAAAATTGCATACTCTTGTCTGTGCAACATTTATGTGCTGAAAATTCCCATCTGCTGACGACAATTTGCGGATGTTTCCTTGAGGTAGCCTATACAAAAACAGATTGGTAATGGTCTAACAAGCTTGCAGAAAACAGTCCACAGTGTGGTTCTCTTTCTGACTGCAGAACAGCAATGACCTCTGTATGACACCAATAAAAAATGAAAGTTTTATTTCAAAGCCAACACCTGATGAGCATCTTGCCAACTTTGGTGTTGGTACTTCAGCATTACACTATGAGACAGAAGGGTAGGTTTTGGCACATTGCACTTTACCTGTCCTAGTATTTGGGATCAGTCATGGTCCTGTTACCTATGCCAATTACTGAAATACTTGTTCCAATTATAATATCTGGAACAGTATTAATATGCTCTACTTCACCAAAATAGTATGTTCATATGTACTCAGTTCACAAAAATTGTATTTACATTATTGAGTTTTAACAAGACTAGCTCTGGGTGATGAAGCTTGCCAGATAGGGACACGGATTTGAGTCATCGCCCAAGATGACTGCCAAACAGGCAGCTGCTTGTGGGTTGATACCAAAAGAACCACTTCTCTGAATCTAGTCTCTAAGTGTATGTTTTGTATCTGTCTAGGTTTGTATATTGTATTTGCCATCACATCTCTGCAATTTGCACCAGCGTAACATATAGTTTTAGCATGCAGGCCAAAGATAGAAAAAAGATGTGGGCATGAGTTTTCACACATTGCTCCACTCCTTTTGGGTGTCTGGGTAAATTTCAGTTTTGATATCTGACACAGAATCATCTCAAACGCATTCAAAATCTGGGTAGGTAGAGTGAAACAATCATTAATTCCTACAGATAAAGTAAAATTTACCAGATAAAGCCTCTGTCCAGGATCCAGTCTTACAGACACCTCCCTGAAGGTGACAGCTCATTTATAAATGGTTTACACTGATATCAAATAGAAAGGAGGAACACATTAAGGTCACAGAAGTGGCTAAGCACTCACCTTCTATTAATGTCATAGAACCTTTACAATTTATACCACTGAAGATTTCAAGCCAAAATTTCAGGACTGGAATCATCCAAGGCAAAATGGCCAGAGGACTATACACTGGCATGTAGTATCATACATCTATGAGAGGTCTCAGAGTTTTCACTTCATTTAGTCTTCCTCTGAGTTGGTTTTCACTGATGTCACCATCTGTCTTAAAGGTGATGTAGATCTAATTCATATGCAGGAAGTGTCTAGTGCAATCGTAAGTATCATTTGACAGAAAAACATGGACAGAAAAAAAGGACAGTCCTAATACAAATAAGTATATACATGCACAGTAGCCAAACTGCCTCTGTACAATACTTTGAACCATCAATATCCTGAGTCTTTGTGGCACTTGAATCATGTGGCAAAATGCAGAATACCATCTAAGAGACCACTATCCTGATCAGCTATTGAAAGTGATACATAAATTAACAGGATAATCTAACAGTATTTGGAAGGTGTCTTCCAAAGCAGCAGTAAAAATGACAAATATTTACACTTCTGTCTGAGTGAGGCTATTTAAAATAGAGCAGCTTAATTAGGAATATGAAGTGAGTTGCTTGTGACCACACAAATTAAAATTCTGAGCTAATTCTGGATGTTCTTTCATTCCAGTTCTACTGAGTTGAGGGAATGAAGGTGAAGGAAGGAAATGACCCTCCTGGAGTACTTGATTAAATTTCAAGATGCCAGGACTTTCCTCTCCCTGGAAAGTTATTCACAAGAGTCAATATTCCACAATTACTCACTAACTCAGATATTCAAGAGCAGGAAAGTATTTTTCTTTAGCTTGCACTTATAAAAGGCACTGACTCAATCAGAGTAGACTTAGCAGGGAAGAGGCTAACCATTGGCTTCTCCTACTTTTATTTCATTTAGCATAAATACTTAATTCCATTACTGAAGCAGCAAATGCAGCCTATTTCTTTAAACGTATTTACGGCATAATGGCATAATAAACCATTTCCATGTAAAAAAACCACCAAGGATTTACCATTTGAAAAGATTCTTTGTTTAGCCCTCCAAAAATAATAGATTATTTGTAACAGTCTACATGAAAAAATAACAAGGAGTCATAATTCCCCCTCCCTATGCACCCTTTCATTATGAATAAGAACTTTAAAATGCAAGTGCAGCAGAAAAGCTCCAGTGTTTCTGACATCACGGGACCCCACTCCCTTTCCATCTGAAGCCATCCTAGAGCAGATCCGATGAACCAGTGGGTTGCTCTCTATTTTTACAAAAGCCCTTTGTTCTCCTTATTTCAAGTAAGTCCTGGCTCACAATTGTGTTTCCTCCTGTTCCAAGGAATGTGGAGGGACATGGCAAGATGCTGGAAGAGATGCCAGCTTCTGAAGCTTAGGGTGATGCAGAGGTTTTGGCCTGTGGAAAGAACGTCGGCTTTGTACACGTCTGGCTGCAGCAGACCTGTAATTCCCTTCTACATCAAGCAACATTTTCTTCTCTTGGGGCTCCTTCATGTAAGAGTCTTCCAGCCCTTCAAACATAAGCAGAGTATTCTCTTCTTGTGAATTCTCTGACTTGAAGCTAACTTCAGAACAATAACCTGAGTTTACTGTCTCTTTGTTATTCATATCTGTACCCGAATCCCAGAAGAGATCAGGTACATTTGGGTCACATGAAGCTATGTACTCAGACACAGCAGAAAGAGATATATTTCCTCTGTTTTCCAATGAAGAATAGTTTTGTGTCCAAGGCATTTGAAGACAAGAGGGGAAGAAGTGGAGGGGATTCACTGAAACATTTCCATTTTGGTTTAGTTGATCATCTGAAGAGGAGTATTCTGTCATTTCAACATCATGGTCCATATCACCTAGAGAGCACAGTTAAATACAAACATTTGTTTTCTTTTTGTTCACACTTTATCTTTTAGTATGCTGACTATTGGGCTTTGCTTTCGGCTGTTTTTATGAAAGTCGTATGAAAGTGAGTGGTTTAAGGTTTGTTTATTTTCCTGAAGAACTCTGCTCTATCCTGTTCTATCTTGGACAACCTGAAGTGAGTTAATTAAACTTCTTATTCTTGCTGAGTGTCAGGCCAAACTTAGTTCTGTGTTTGGGTTGAAAAACTGCCTGTTTCAGATAGTTAGGCTATGGAGCCATCATCTGGTCACTAAGGTGTATCTTTACCTTGAAACAGTCCTGATGCTCAGCAAGGAAATATTTCAGAAAATTTTGAGACAAATTGTAGTCTTTCAATCAAGTAGCAGAGGGTTTGACTCCAGGGAGTCAATCTCTTATTGATCAGAACCTATGATCAGTTTTCTGTATACGTTAGGTATGTAGAGAAACTTTACATTTCCACTCTTGGCTTCCAGTTTCCATTGTTTTTTAAAACCTTTCAATTGAAATTTTAGTATCATTCTCTTATTGGGAAAATTTTGTTGAGGAGATCATTCAGAGGACTGTTTCAGAGAGTAATCAAGGTGTATACTTAGTATGTTGGGAAATCTAACTTTGCAAAACACTTATTAAGAAACACAGCAGTCAAAAATGCAGTGATTTTGACATATCAAAGGTACCCACAGATGAACTTTCACATACCACTTCCTAATAATAAATTGAATTATAAATAAAACAACTAAATGGAGGAAAAGAACACAGGTTAGCAAGAAAATGTTCTGCAGGTCATATGTCAATATTCCCTGACAATGTTCTCCGTGGGGAAAAAAAAGTGAAGAGAATTTCAATGTGGATAAGTGTCAATGTGAAATTTTCCTTTTGGAATGCTGCTCATTGTTCACACTTTTAATCAGGATATTGAACTGTAATTCATAGTCCTTTAGTTAATCCAATGTTTATATTAAAACATCATTTAAAAAATAAATGAAGACACATTAAGGAACTGAGTACTGAAACCAAAAACAGACCTAGAGGCCACTCCAGTAGTGATGTGTGTCCTCTAATTACCCTTGAACTAGCACAACTTCTGAACGGACAGAAGCCAGAACAGAATTAAAATGGAACTTCCTTTTCTATTTCTTTTCAAGTGGTTGTGAAATTCTTCTTGGGTCAAAATTAGCAGTATTCACTCCTAGCCTCAGGTGTTTGTCTGAACAAAGTTTCATCAACCAGCTACAGAATACTTTCAGCTTACTTTTTTTGTTGATGCACAGAGGACACTAATACATATATTTGTGACTATGGATTCTGCGAAAGTGTATTCACGATGACACTGGCTTTCGCATTTCATTGCACAATCCCTGCAGTGCCCTGTGTTCTATTCAATCATAATATCTGAACTGTGGACCTGACCCACCTCGTTTGAAGCACTGCCTGACTCAATTATAGAAGTGAAGGTTGATTTTATGGTGTGGAAAATTTCCACACAGCAGAAGTTAAAGGGCAACTGGGATATTCATTTAAACCCAGAGTCAATTTAATTTTAAGTCTCTAATACATTAGAAGCAATAAGTTATTTACTGCGTCAAAAAGCTAAGCCTTTTTCTAGCTTCAAAATGAGGTATAGATTAAAATAAATTCACAGTTGAAGGATAAAGCTCTAAATGGAATACTGCTCCTCCACCATACTGTTGTGTAATTATCCCCACAAAGACACTCTGATGCATTTTAGTAAACATGATTCATTTTAAACCCCTTTTGTATGTAATGGTACATCAGTAGTGTCACTGAGTAGTTGTAGCAGTGGGGCATTTTTGCTTCCTGGACACTGGATAAATAATCTGGACAAATGTTTACAACTAACTCAAGGCTTCTTAGCAATAGAATCAAAAAATTTTATTCCTTTTAGGGAATTCAGGTATCAATTTTATCATCTAGGACTGACTAACCAGGAAACCTGAAGTCTCTTGAAAACATATGACCAATATTCTGGTAGCTGGAATACTGTTTTCTTGGCATTTAAAACATTCAAGTGAAAACAAAAAGAAGGACCCTTATCTGCTGTAAAAGTAGCAAAGCATTGGACCACTAATAGCTGAACAGCTCTTCTGCAGAAGGAAAATAGAAAGATGTTTTGTTAATTAAGTTGGAGGGAAATAAAAGATGTTTAGTTGTACAAAGAAATCAGGAAGGAAAAAGATTTTCTGAAAGAATTAAAAACAGAAAAATAAGTTTACTTCTCAGGATTGATAAGAAGTCTGGTTAAAAAATAAAGGTGATAATATCTTTTAAAATATTACATATGTGTTGATTCTGGGAGAAAAGATCTAGGTCGGTCCTCTGGGCCATCTGCTAGCAGGAAAGAATCTGTTGATTTATTGCTGAGCCGGATTGGAGTGAGCCGTCTGAAGTTGTTTGGAGAATATGGGAGCTGCACTCGGGCCCTTTGAGATGGTACCACAGTGTCTTCACTAGATAACCATGGTGAGAACTTCGTGTAGATGCTTTGGTCATCATCAGCTGAAAATACTGGGTTATCAATTCCTAAAAAAAATGCACGAGTGACAAATGAAAGTAATCAAAATAATTTCTTGATAATCCAGCATGGTGCTTTATAAAAGGAGAAGGGCTCTTGGTGGGAAAAATGGGCTGATACGTGCTGGTATGGATGTGACTAAGTCAATACACAGACCATTACACACGTATACCTTGGTTATTACTAGACATATATTGGATTTCAATTAAAGATAAAAATCTGAGGTCACATTGAATATGCAATTATGGTATCTGGAGACAAAAAATAAAATTAATAAAAGAAGTTATCAGTCCACAAGTGTTAAACAAAAAAAGAAAAAAAAAGTGCAACATAAAATCTGTGCAGAAAATTCAAATCAAATCCATAAAAAAAGGAATAAGAGATGGGAAAAAAATGAAAAAACTTCACCACTCCATAAACAGGTGAGTGTGAGGTAGCTATGGCAGACCACAAAATAGTCAAAAGTAAGATACAGAAGCCTGTTCATACAGGCTCATATCAAGTTTGACGAGCTTTTACATAAACATTTTGCATCTTTCCATCCACTTATTTCTGGATGTCTTTATGCACACTCAAACATAGAATTTGTCATGAAACAGTGTCATGTGAAATGCATTTCAGGGTGTCTGCCTCAAGAGTACAGACACGTGTTTTTCTTCACTGTAGGCACCAAGTTACACATGAAGCATACAGTGGCATGCTGAAAAATTTAAACATGGAAGTGCTGAAGAGAAATACTAAATTGTATAACTCCATAAATGGTATGATATGCTTTCTCTTATGTATAGTTATAAGCTTCCAATCTAAAATTTTGGAGCCTTTCAGGGCTGGAAATCAAGGACATTGAGTGCTCCAGAAATGCTGCAAATCTGCCCTTGTCAGTGACTTCTCTAAGCCTGTAAGGATCTGATGGGGTTGTCAATATAAAAGGAGAAATTTTGCCTGAAATAAGAAGAACAAAATTTATCACAACAAAGTTCCAGTGCAAGTGAAAAATAATTTCAAAGGATTAGTGTTGACTGGTCTTGTGAGGTAAGACAGTTCTAAAATAACATTTTCTATTGCTAAAAATACTTAGTGACTTTAAAACTGGTTTAGGTAGTCATGTTCACAACTTCTATCATTTTCAAATGTGATGCTCTCCATACCTCCAGATATCCAAAAATCTTTATGTTAACATTAATATTAAGCAAATAACTTTTCACATAGGACACATAAAATCCCTCAACCAAACAAACAAAAACCCCAGGCTAACTCATCCGCATTTCTAGTACATTCTGTTATATTTGAGGAAAAAAAAACATTGTAGGTAATAAATATTTTTACCAGCAGGAGCATCTGTGAAATTTTGTTTCGTCACATTAGCCAGGAAATCAACTCCTTTGCCTAGATGCAAAGTCTCATAATCATTATTTTCTTCTGATTCAGAAAACTCGAGATCTGGGGGGAAAAAAGAAAATAAAAAAAAAGGAAGTGCAATTTGATTAGAGATTTGTATCAGTTCTGATAGAAAATGCTATTACATGCTGGTTTGATCCTGGCATGGTTATCAAAGATATATCTTTAACAAGGATTTTCATTACTTGACACAGGTCAGCATTAGTATCATGACTAATTTCAAACTTAATGAGGTCATTGCTGCTTTTACTGCAGTAGAATAAGTTTTGCAATAGCTGCTAAACCACTTTTAATTGGAAGACTGTCTTCCAATTAAACTTTTTTGGTTTAAGTAGATGATAACATCTATATGCAGAATTCTTTAATAAGACAATATTGAATGACCTACTAAGTGTTCAGAAATCTCTTCCCATGCAAAGTAGTTCTAGAATCTTACACTTGGAGAGCCAGCCTGTACTGTCCCTCTCAGTCAAACAAAAATAACAGTAAATGATTCAAGGAAGATCCATAAGGAAAATTATGTTTGCTTGAAGCTACTGAGAAAAGATAAATCCCTCTCTATTTTATTTGAGGTGTCTTTGAGATCAAGGAGTTGCAGGCATAAACATAAAGTTAGTTCAGTGGCATTTAACCACATTTCAGTTTTGAAGTGACACGTATTATTTTATAATTTTATAACAAACCTGTTAGCACCCATCACATCTTCCCATGCCTGACACCAATGCCAAAAAATGGCTAAGACAGGAAAGAATTTGGGGCTTTATATGCAAAACCAACTTTTACTAGGGATAGTCCCAAGGCTGGTCAGCTTCCAATTATACTTCCAAGCCTAACCCATATGATAGATCTGTTCATGAAGGGTGAAGCAGTACTAGAACTGACCTCTGACTATGTGTTCCTTCCAAAGCTATGCCCTCCTTGAGTTATATCATGCTTGCTTATCTACGCCTCTGATTCAGACCCTTCTAAACCAGTGGACTTTAACTCAGATAAGAATGTCATCTCAGCTACTGAATTTTATATGGCTGATGTCCTAGGTAGACATACCCTGCCGTGATGAAAAACAGTTAGCAGCTCTGTGTATCTTATCCAAATGGAAGCTGAAAGTTCGTTTATATTGTAGCCACTGTATTGTTTTGTTTACAGAATTTAAATGTGATATTTTTAAAATGTGAGCAAAAAAACCAATTAAAATTTTGTCTGTCATCCAGATTCCTAAAAACCGGCTTCTAAGCAATGCATTTGAGCATGAAGCAGATCACTACTCTGAGTTCTGAATTATGGATAGAAGTCCCTTTTTACTGTCAGATTTGCTGTTGCATATCACAAAATCTTTTAGTGATGCTTTACTTGCAAGGTAGCTGGTAAAATTCAGTTAATTAAAACAGTCCAAGAGTCTTTTTACCTTTTTCCTTCAAAGTAAAATCTTGTACTGGATTTTCTGAGGGAATGTTTCCATTTGGTATGACACTGCTGTTTCTCTGAAAAGAAAGCAAAAAGTGACCAAAAATGCTAACGTCATCAGATAGCAATGGCAGTGACACCCTTTGAAATGATGAGTCTGGCAGAATAACCCTGAAATCCATTGTAATCTTTGCTTGAGACTCAATATGGATGCCACTAGTTTCCCACCTACACTTGTAGTGTGTACAAGGTGAAAAAAAGAAATTTTGGCTCTTTTTATGCTGTGTTCCCTCTTAGTTTCATACAAATTTGATTGAATGCTCCATGCTGTAGAGCTACCCTGCTACCTCTAGCCTGCAAAATCTCCCCACAGCATTATAGCATGGTTCAGGGACTGTTGTTTTTTCAAGTGATCAGAAATCTCTCACCCAGAAGAAGAGTCCCAAAGCATAGAGAAGTGCAGAATGTGAGAAGAAGCCCTTTGAGTTACCTCCTAGTTTAATCTCTTCTTGCTTAGGTCCTCTAAGTTCATGAAGTTTTATAGGACATAGGACCCTTCAGAGTCCTCCCTGCCCTTCCCACCCATTAGTTTGCATAATAGGTGGCTACGTCTGGGTCCTGGTGAAAGTATTTTACCCTTTTTTGGCCCCGGTCTCGTTTGTGGATTTTATTGAGCTTCTTGGAATGGTTTATTCCTAGTTTGGTACTCTTGAAAGATTCTAAGCGTTTCCTCATTGTCCTATGGAAAATCTCCTTGTCTTGTTTGTCATCTTCACTGTGCATGATCTCATGTCGACTGTACAGGTGTTTGTGCTGTGGCCAGGAAGGGAAGACAATATTCATTTATTTAGAAATACAGATGAAAGCCCTGAATCAATGCATTCAATCAGTGTCATGAAAATGTAAACAACTCCATAAGAAAGAATGAATTAAAGATTAGTCTGAAGGCATTAATGAAACTGCTATTTTTCTTTCTTCTTCATGAAACAAGTACAGGAATTTTAAGTGTGTCAAGAGTGGACTGCCATTCAAAGTAAGCCTCTCCCTATACATGTCTGAATCACTTCAGTTTATTTAATCCTGATCGGAACCTTTGCTGGACACAGTTCTGCATTCAACTGGCCCCAGTGATTTCAAAGGCACTAGCTCTTTTAAAAAGGCATGTTTTTAAATGAGAAATCACACAAAGAGCCTGTCTTCCTCAAGAGTGTGGATTTTGCAGTGAGTTCTCTCCTTTTGAGTTTCACTCGTAAGTTTTGGTTCCTTTTTCCTCCTAGTTTTAGATTGGAAAACAGTCCAATGCTAGCCTTTTGCACTCACCTCCTGCCTGGGTTTATACAGGTACTGTTGTAGGGTGTGATGAGCGAGGGTATCTTCTGTGTCCCGGATACTTTTCCTCCTCTGCTCTAAAGCTTGCATGTCAAGGCAAACTGGTCCGGCTTTTTCTCTCCTGAAGAAAAACACAAACAGCAGCTTTTAGAATCAGTGATTGCTGAAGAGGAAGAAAAAACAGGAATATGAGGAATGAAAGGGAGAAGAGAAGATGAAGATTAAAAAGAAAAAAAATGAAGACTAAGAACTGGCTAAATGACAATGAGTGAGCAAATGCCTTATGGGAAATGTGAAAAGATTATTGGTTTTTATCTTTCAGGGGGATGTAGCATTAATTAATTTCACAGTTTACATGACACATGGTCTGTTCAGTGACAGATTCATCAAAAAGTTAAGGCCGGGGCAATTATTTTCCTTGCCTCTCTCGTTGCTTTTTCTGGAGCAGGCACAGAAATAGCATCTAGCCCTATATATAATAGTGGATGAACCAAAGGCAGATGAAACAACTCTAATGTGGATATCTGCTTCATCTTACCAGCCTATACTGAAAAAATTGTGTGTAAAATACAACAATATAAATCCATATATACCCATTTTCTGTGGGAGAAAATATTAATTATAGTTCAAAAAATAGTGACTGAAGCCCCTGTAATTTGCATTTTTAAATTTTTTTAGCAGTGTTTCAATTTCCTCTCATATAGCACCCCATCAGTCCACATTACTTACAGTAAATAGGAGACAGAGCTTTCTACAGTGCTTGGGAGTGGAGTGCTGAAATCCACATTTACCATGTTGTCTGTACTTGGGGAACGTATGAATGCCAATGAACCTCTACGTTCTCCCTGGTCATGGAAAGAAACAAGACATATTACAGCTGTAAACAGCTTGGGCAAAATGTGTATCAGAACACAGGTAATTTGTGAGACTGTATTTATGCAAATGGCACAAGAAGCGTTGGAGGAGTTGTAACAGATAAAAATCATTTTTTGGTTTTATGGTTTCTTTACGTTGAGTGACATTATCCCAACAAACAAAGCAATAAGAAAACCTATTGCAGTCTTGTCAATTGGTTTTGAAAAGGTGAATGATTTCTTGTGCCTCAATAGATTTGTAGTTTTACTTTGTTCAATGTTGCAAGCCAAGAGCATAGGGATATACATACAGATGTTCGTGTACCAACACATCACTACACTATCAGTAGCATTTTCAAAGACACAACTCTGTTTTCTGTTCTCTACCAGACCGGAAGCAGCAAATATTAAGTGTTGATAGAAGTCTACAAGACTATTAGAAAGAGGTTATGGCATGACAAGATGAGATATTTAAGAGATGAGATTTTCTTTCAGTTCTAAAACTAGTGTCACAGAGGTGAACTGCTGGCAAAGCTCAGGTTTATGTCTTTGTAGTTTTCCCTACTCCTTAAGTAATCTCCTGCTTAGCTAAAAAGTGTCTGCTGAGTGACATGGTTACACAGGCTGAAACCGTCTATGGTTTTGAATCACAGCAGAGAGAAATCACGTAGCAGGTGTCTACATTTTAAACAGTAATAATCACGAAAAATCATCTCCCTTGCAGAACAGATTTTGTCTACATTTCTCCAACTTTAACTGTACTGTGTTCCCTTTACATTTTCATATTCGTGGAGCAAACCAAATAAATGCTTTCTTTTGCTGTGGTAGCCCACATATGTATCTCAGTATGTGAGCTACCAATGTGCTTAAGAAATACAATGTGGCCTCTGCAGGCAGAAAACTTGAGATTAATAAAATTAAATTCTCGAAGAACATCATCCCAATGTGTTTTCTCAAGTGAATCTGACCTTCTTTTCAAATCAAGTTGAATGTTTCATACATACATCATACCATATCATGACTGAAGCAATTTTAGCCAGAACAAGTTATGAACCATGAGTATTTTAAGTCACTTCTGTTCAGTTGCTCTGGATTATTTTCATTTTTCTTGGCTTAGGTCCTCCCTTCTCAACTGTAAAGAATTTACATAGATTGAGACTGAAATCTCTCAACTCTTATTTATTGTACAGATTCAGCATAACAGCAGAGCTGAACAAAAAAAGATATAAAATCATTTTTAAACTCCTCAGTTTCGTGCAAGTAAGAAGAGAGTGAGTGGGGGAGGCAGGTCTTTAGGTGTCCTGGAAGAAATACCTTCAATTTTAATGTCAGCTTGTAATTCATAGATATTTAGTTCAAAAATATATTTGAGAAATGAAGAAAAAGTTGTTAAAGCAGTGTGTCACTGAAGCAAATATTAAAGTGAGAAAGATGAAATTACTTTAGGATTGACAACTCGTAATTAATTTCTGCTGGAAGAAAATAAGCTGCAAAACTTCTGTAGAACTTGGAGAATTTTCAATTTCTTTGTCTATTATTATCAGATCAGTAGACATCTGCCCAATAGAATTTATCTGCAAGAAACAAATGCACACAAATAGCATTTGGACTAAGGTAACAAAAGGCGGTTCCCTTGTGTTTCATCTCCTTAAAAAATTAATAATCTAACATAATCTGTCTTTACTGTATGGGATCAAAGACATTTTTGGGTAAAAATTCTGATCCTAAATCTGCATGTGTTAGTGATCTATAAAGCCCTTTGCATCTGAGAAGAAACACTGTAACAAATCTACTGAACAGACTCAGCAATGAATCTGAACATGAGTTTCATGGTCATCCGCATCGAACTCATTATCCAACTTTCTTCCTTTGAGGTGTGACCCAGAAAGTATCACAAGAAAGAAAATTAGTTCTTGAGCTCAGATCGTCTGAAAACCAAATGGATAATTTAAAAAAATCTCAAAAGGAAGAATTTGCTTGTCTTGTGAACTATTCTTCATCTTTCATACTAACATAATTTCTGAATTTCATCTTGTTTTCTGAATTCAATCTCCAAAATTATATCTTTCATTGGAAGAAGATTGCCTGGCTGTAGCTCGTTTAAAAAAAAAAAAAGGCTTACCAGTAGTAGTAGTAGTAGTAATAGTAGTAGTAGTAGTAGTAGCATAAATCACAGTAATAGTTTTAATTTAAATTAAAGAAATTGATATATCACCTAACTGTGAAGATTAGTTCAACTGGAGATTATGGGCATGGATAGATTACAATTTCAAAAATCACTTCTAAAAATATTGCATTTAAAACTATCATTTACACTGTATCAATACTGCACATTTGTGGCTGTTAGAACTAAGGTGACTAGTTTCCTACTGAAAGAAAATTAGGAATTCTTACAAAATGTGGCAACACTGCTCCAGTCTGGGAATAGTATTCCTGCAGAAGGTCAGAAACTTTCTTCCCTTCTCCTTTAAAAATTTCTCCTGTTGCAAGTCTTATGTTTCCCTAACTTTACAATTCTTTGATTGCATTTGATATTTGTAGTATATTTAACCCTAATTATTGAATCATAGGGGTTATGATTCCATTGAATTAAAGTTACATTTCCTTTTTTTTGTGTGTGTGTGTGTGTTACAATGATCTGGCAGATTGAGATTAGCAGTCCCATACTTTGGCCACATATGCACATCATTTGGAAGAGAGCTTCTTCCAATCAGATTCATCATCACATAGAACCACTACCCTGCAGGAGCCAGACCCTGTTGACACATTTAGAAAGGCAATGTGCCTCCAGAATTACAGTATCCTTTTCATGTAATGAATATAGAAACAAAGACATTAAGTAAAATCCAACAGAAATGTACTCTGACATAAGTACCACATGTTAGTATTTGGCAATCAGGCACAATACTGAGAGTAGTTCTCAAACAGGCAATACTGACAC
Organism: Monarcha castaneiventris obscurior; assembly: GCA_026261815.1. Classification (NCBI taxonomy): domain Eukaryota; kingdom Metazoa; phylum Chordata; class Aves; order Passeriformes; family Monarchidae; genus Monarcha; species Monarcha castaneiventris. The sequence continues at coordinate 1,788,786 of JAMPIT010000059.1, forward strand.
GCAAAACACATTAAAAAAAAAAGGCAGAGCAGAGGTGGAAATAGTTTTCCTATAGTCATCTCCTACAATATATCAACTTTAGGTTATATTATAAATTTTAAAAAATCAAATTCCAAATGATGCTATAATATGTCAACAAGTGTTCATAAGTACCTCAGCAACATAGCTAATTGCATCCTTCAAGTTGAGCTCATGGAAAACATTAAGGATTTGGTCTCTTGATTTTTGAGCAGACCTTCTCATCAGTATTTTTCTGAGGAATTTCCTATCAAAATTGGACCACCTGATAATTCAAACAAACTGTGTTAATGGCAACAAGCAACTTTAGTTTCAAAGCATTTTTAATTTAGCAGAAATTATATTTTTTGAGCTAAACACTTTGAAAAAAATGGTGAACAGAGGAATGCAAGGGATTTGTGTCTTGAAGCTTTTCAATTAGCATAAAGGAAGGTAAGGAAAAGCCTGCTACAGACTTACACAGCTGTCACAAAGCATTTAATCCATTCACTTACCCAACACTACTGCAAGAGTCCTATGATTACAGTATCCCATTCCAGAGTCAGTCACACATTTTATACTTTGGGAGATCATGCTACCTTATTTTTCCACTTCTGATTATGTTTAATTTTTGTCCCTCCTTGGAAAGTGATCTTCTTTTCCCCAGCTGTATTGTAGGACAGCCAGACCAGAAAATGAATTCAGAATAACAGTGCCCTTCCAGAAGCTCTACCATAGGGCCTTATTCATGCCATTGATGTACTCTGCTCTGAGGGGTAGTAGCCATGTGCATTTTTGATGATTTCCACTTCCAAGATTGTCTGATAGTAGGGTATCTGCCCTGTCATGTTTAGGGTTCAGAAGATAAAGGCTGTTGTACTTCCTTCTAACTTCCTCAACACTTCATCTAAAGGGCATGAGGTAGCTTTGGAGACTATTGCTCAGAGTCACTCTATCCATCTTGCCCAATGGCCATTTTGAGTTTACAACTTTTGATTCAGGTTGCTTAAACCCTTTCGTGTTAAATATTTTTCACATAATTGATAACTATTCCTCTTCTCTGGCCAGAATAGCTGACCAGCAGGCTGTGATTCAGGCTGCCGCACCTCAACCCATCAGTGAGGATGCTGGGGGCTGCCATTTCTTTATGGAATCAGCACTTTCTTGTACATAGAGTCCAAAAGGCAGGCTTAAGATGGTCTCATTCAAAATACATTAGTCATCAAACCCCACACTCAACCATGAATCTGCACTAAGCTACTCCTCTTCTTACTCAAGGGGATTACTGTCTGACATGTAAAAAGTCACACACTAATCTGCCACTTTAAAAATATAGCTCCATCTTTGAGGCAATATATCAAAACAGGAGATGTATTCACCTGTATTATATATAGCCTACTGAAATTTATTCCTCAAAAGTAAACTCCAAACTATGACCAAAAGAAAGATGTTCTTTGTGGAGTGCCTCAGGAAAATTCTTCACTGCATAAATGAATGAAGAGAGAAAGGAAAGGAAGGAGATTGTCCCTATAATTGGATGCAGGTGAAGGAATTCTGCTTGAGTTCCAGTAGAAGCTAGCTCCAGCCTAGGAGTTGTATTGTGTTGTATGGGTATAATGCTAAACCTAAGCTAATAGACTCAGCTTCTAAAAAAGGGTTAGGGGAGTGCTGTGCAGAAAGCTAAAACAACCACATGACTTTTGGATTTGAATTGGCATGTTGAGCCAGCAAGAGGTTAGCAGGTCAAAACTGTGACTGTCTGCACCTATGAAATGACCTAGCTCCAGGGAGAGAATGGCCTAACTTCAAAGAACATACTTCAGGGTGTCCAGATTTAATGTTCTTTTTTCTACATTTATTCATCTAGGTATGTAAGTGTGCCCATCACAGGGGAGTAACTCTTCTCATGTTCTTGAAAGGAAATGGTGCATCTTTCAGCTGAGTAATTCTGCTTCTCTCAAGATGAATCAACTATAAACAGAGGGGATGGTTCATTATTGGTTTCAGACTAATAGGCTGAAACAGTCAGAGTAATTTCAAAGCACCCTCTGCCATCACTTTCAGAATTGAACATATCCTTGTAGAAACAGGATAAACAGCTAGCATAGTTGTAGGTGAGGTTTTTTAGTGCCTCCACACATAAATAGTGTTCATGAAATGTAGTATTACAAAGAAAAACCAACATTAATGTTCTAGGTGAAAACTTGTGCAAATAGTCAGTTCTCTAATCTTGAGAGAACACCCCTGTATCTGAGCCGAGGCAACTGCAAAGGCATAATCTGAACTGTGGGAGAGAAAGGAAAGATTCTAGTTGTGTAAGGGGACAAAAATACACTGTTTTGACATTTCCTGTATTTCCAGTATTTTCAGTATGTAACCTCTTAAATTACATTTAACATCCTTGCTTTCCCTAAGCTCACAGGCTTAAAAAGTTACAATATACAGATAATATTTCCTAGCAGTATTTCAAGATTCCAAATTAGTTACTACTACATTAGTTACTACTAATTAGTTACTATAAATTAGTTACTACTTACTTGTCTCTCAGATAATGATGCCCTATTTGTCCAGAAATATCCTCTATAGCAGAAAGAATGTGATCAAAGGCCTAGGAAAGTGAGAGGGGAATTAATGCCTTTACAGAAATAAAAAAGCATAATTAGAAAATAGCTGAATTTATTTCAAGTTAGACCAGGTGACTATGCAGAATAATTATATGGCTGTTAAAAAATTTTTTTTTCCATTTACAGAAGTACCAGCTACTATAAGATTTTCTTCAAAGGTCCTGAACTTTCTAACCAGTTCTTTATAAATTCAGGGAGTATTCTTGAATTACAAGGTTCTCAAGGACCCTACTTAAACCTCCATTTTAACATTCAATTTTAAAACTTTCTACAGACTCATTTTACCATCTCCATTTCTGCCCTATGAAGTACATCTGCCACTATTAGTGTAGGTGATTTTTTCAGTTGAACAATTTCCCCAGTGATTCTTTTTAGACGTTTCAGGAGTTCATACTCCCCTTAGAGTAGAAGTAGGCACCATTCTTTTAATATCTAGGGCAAAATTTCATACTGAGTATATTAGATGGCTGGTCGAAAACTGGAAGCTTATAATTCTTGATTCAAACTAAGGCAGCTGCAGGTACAATTTGGCCTTTTTCTGTGTATGGTTATTAACATTTTGCTCTGCACATTGGAGTGATTACTATAGAATATACAGATGCTAGGTTTGGAACAACTTGGCTGGTATTTGGCCCTGGTGATTCTGTTTCTCTAGTCCAGTTCTGGGCCCCTCACTTCAGAAAGGATGTTGAGGTGCTGGATAAGGGCAATGAAGCTGGCAGAGGGTCTGGAACACAAGTCCTGTGAGGAGCAGCTGGGGGAGCTGAGGTTGTTAAGCCCAAAGAAAAGGAGGCTCAGGGGAGACCTTATCACTCTCTATGACTACCTGGAAGGAGGTTTTAGCCAGGTGGGGGTCAGCTTCTTCTGCCATGTCTCAAGTGACAGGACAAGAGGAAATGGCCCTCAGTTGTGCCAGGGGAGGTTCAGATTAGATATCAGAAAACAAAGTTTTCAATGAAAGAGTGGTAGGCACTTGAATAAGTTGCCCAGGGAGGTGGTGGAGTCACTGTCTCTTGAAGTATTCAAGAGCTGTCTGGATGTGGCACTTGGGGATAGGGTTTAGGGGTGGTTTAGGGGTGGTTTAGGCGATGTGTTGACAGTTGGACAAGATGTTCTTGAAGGTCTCTTCCAACCTTGGTGATTCTGTGATGTCTTACAGTCTTCCATCCCTTAACCTATATTTATATTGAAAATTTATGTTTTCTTTTACTGAATGAAAACTTTATAATGTGGTGTGAAAGTGAATTGGAAGAGATTATGTTTCAAAATATTCTAAAAGGGTAAAGAAATCCAGGGACACACCATTCACACTAAATTAAAACGATTGTCATTAATCTGGAATTTCAGTTTATAATTATTCTGTACTGGGCAACGGACTATCTTTCTGTATAATATGCAAACTACAAAACCTGCTTTCATACCTTTTCCAAAAATTAACTGTTTTTAAGAAGGAGAAAATAAATTTACTTGGACATGCTTTGCCCTAGCATTCATCAGTCATTCTCCTTTTTTGGATGAAGAGAAAGAAGCATATTCCATTTGTGCTCTTTCCCCAGTCCTCCCAGCCCCATTGAATTCTCAAGACCAGAATTTTCATATGAATATTCTCTCACAGGACTCAAACCAAAGACAAACAGCGACTTAAAAATTACTTTTGAAATGTTTGAAGGATTTTGCTCTTGAAATTTGATAGCCTACTCCCTTCCAAAAAAATATATTTTCACTAACAATTTTGTTTTCTCTTAAAGTGCTCTGTAAAAATCCAAAAGATACCATGGGTTTTTGTTTTTTTTAAATGTCTTACTCTGCCATGAAGTTTCTCATTCAGTTTTGGTTCTCTGTGTTCCGTTTTCTTCACTTTCAGCCACTGTACCAAAGGTTTGATAGTCAGTCCCTAAGGATTGAAACATGACAATAAATACTTGGAAGTTCTCTTAGACTTTCCTTCAGCTGGTTAAATAGAAAGCATATTTGTGTGTTACGTGATGGTTCTCATATCTTCTCAGCTGATTTTTATTCCTTCTAGAAGATAAAATAATGCAGTACCGTCAGCTTCTGTTCCAAAGGTTTGGAAAGACTACAGTGGAAAAATATATAATCTATAGGAAAAACATGGTAGTGGATGAGTAGAAGTGTTTCCTATGCCATTGAATGGGGTATTTTCTCCACACATCAGGAGTTTGTGAACACAATTAAACTTTCTGTAACACACTTCAGAAAAAAATTGCAAGCTGGTGTCTATTGACATATAGACATATTTTCATATAAATTACTGGTTTTTCATCCAGAAAATGCTATTTTATTTGGATGTTAAATACTTTCTTGTCCCACTGCTTACTGCTATATTTTAAAACAAGGACTGAGGCTCAGATACATCAGCTTAATGACTGTATCTGCCCATTAAAAGCACTGTTCCCTATAGTTATTCACATGAGGTGAAGGATGTTTAATCAGATATTAGCTTGGCACTATTAATACCAAGCAGCTAAGACTGAACAATTTTTAGCACAGAGGAAATTGTGTTTGGCCCCATGTGGTCCCATATGAAAACATAAAATAGGATCTTTGTTACTAAAATTACAAATTCAATTATGCTTTCAGTTCAGTGAATCAATATGCAACCTTCAGCTGAGAACTGCTTTAAGCATTCGGTACTTTTGGGGGACTCCTTCTCCTTGCAAGAAGCATGCTTAAGAAGTTAAATTACCTGGAAAATAACAGTAAAAAACACAACAATAATAGTTGTGCTGACAAACAGGTTTCTCTCTTTCACTTTATCCTTATCCAGAAGTGCAACAAGAGCAAAAGCAACAGCTCCACGTAGTCCACCATAGGACATCACCACCTGGTCTATTATCTCCAGCTGGACAGTTCTGTAGCGGTTAAGAATCCACGTCTGTATAATGACACCTGTAACAAGCAAATGTCAGCATGTCTAGAAATAACCTTACTGAACATCAATATCCTGACTGTGTGTAACAGAAATGGTGCCACTGGACTGCCTTTATAGCAATCTACACCATCTACTTCCCCCTCTCGATCTCTATGTTGCCCACTTGGTGCCTTCTCTTTACATTGAGCCAAAGGAATTAGGTGAAGCTGCTTCTGTGAGCCAGAAGCTTTTCTGAGAGTGCTGCCCTCTGGCACAGGCACGCCAGGGAAAGTTCTGCCATGTGCTGACCTTGGAAATTCATCGAGAAAGAATAGATTTTCTAGCACTGTAACTGGTCATATGCACAGGGTCAATTAACAGAAACGGGTTAAAACAGCACTGATTTAGGGAGTTTGTGTGGTACCCTTTACAAATCACTGAAAAATGACATTTAAGTCATTGTCTTATGAAAGGTTGTCTAGTCACTGTCTTCAGACCTACAGGTGAGAGGGAGGCTGCTGCAGGAGACCTAAAGCTCTAGCTGTCTCAATGTATCCCAGAACTCCCACCATACAGAGGGAAAACAGCTTCACCACTCCTGCGACTGATGTGGTGTGTGCCACTGCAGCAGGCCAGGGCTGTTAACCAGTGCAAAATAGATACTTCTCTTTTTAGAGAACTTCGAACTTGTGCCAAGAGAAGAGTGTCTTGTCACTCTGAGAAGGGCCTCCTCCAGAGGGGACCTTGGAAATGCCACCAATCTGACTCCTCCAAGGTATGAGAGCTGCAATTATGTAAGGCCCAATATCATCAGGTATTAAGTAATTTGTCAATGTCTAAGATCAGTTAGTTTATTGGGTGCTTATTGTTATTGCTGAATATTTACTATTTACTTGTCATCGGGTCTATTACAGGATTGTTAACCACTCAAAGTGTCAAAGACAAGACATGGAAAACTCTTTTAAACACCTCAGGCACATTAGCAGTTACTGAGAGGCAGCTAAATGAACAATCCTTGCAGACTATTTAGAAAAGGAGGACAAGAAGCTAGGCACTTCATTCAGCTCAGGAGCTTCTAGACAGAATAAGAACACAGAATCTAGGAAAACTGCCAGCTAGATAGGTGCATGACCTGTTATTTGAATTTAAGTCGAGATAAACAAACAAATAAGCTAGTTTTACTTACTCCCAGGTGTAAGTACATACACCAAATTGCCATTTGTGTTACTCTCTGCAAGTACTTCATTCTACACCTTTTTTGAGATTCTAGCAAAACTACATCAGAACTATGTGGCTGGGCAAATTGTAGTTGGCATTTTGAAATGTTTGCAAACTTATATAAACCCCATAAATTGACAGTAGGTAATCCCTACCTGCCACAGCCTTATTTACTCAGTTTTTCATCAGTCCCTGAGAATTATTTCTTAAGCCAGAGAACCTGCAGTGTAATTATGTATGGTCTAATATCACCGTGTGTCTAAAACCTGAAGTCAACCATAACATTATCTTAAGACAATCTCTTTAGTGCCAAATTGAAAGAGCTGAAGGAAAGATATGTCTGACAAGAGTCTCATCTTTTGTTAGGCTACAAGTTAAAGAACAAAGTCCATTTTACTGGGAGATTTTGCTAATACCATTTGCTGGGTCAACAAAGATTAGCCACTGAATGATTCATGTTAACTGCTGGCTACTCATAACCTCACACATCATCAGAAATTAAATCCTGCTATATATTCAGCATATGATGGAACTTAATGTAGAGCTTACTCCACTACTCTAACCCAAACCCAACAATAAATTCAACTAAAATAAATAGAATGTTTTTAAAGGAACAAACCTAGAACTCTAAATATTTTTTTGGGGAGAGGGCTAAAGAACATGTGATTGCATCAGCAGTACAATGAAAGAACAGGAAGTTCACCCCCTTACCAATAACTCTATATACTGAGATGAAGACCAGAGTCAACAGAATAAAAGCTGTATTCCAAGTCCAGATAGCTGGATCCACAGCTGAAATACCCAGGAACATGAAGATAATAGTTTCTGCTCCACTGGCCATCATTTTCATGGTATATCTTACAGTTGTAGAAGACTGTTCAGATATGTTAGCCTTGACATATTTCTGACAGCAAATGCCACAGAAGGTTATCCTAGAAAAAGAAGCAATTGTTCAGAAAATATCTGTTGCAGCATAAAATATTATTTCCATCTGTCTGTCACATAGATAAAACCCCGCCATTAATTCCTAAGAAAAGATACACTCAGGAGCACTTGTGAAGTCTACCCTAGGTAAAACACGTATCTCAAACATACATGCTGATGTGAACTCAAGAGGCCTGAAGAAAGAATTTCATTAGAACATAACAGACTTTAATTCTCTTCAGGTTACCATACTGCTTTCAATGCAAAGTTTTAAATCTCGTTTCCATTAGACATAATCTTAAACTAATGATCTGTTTGCAGAAAGATTTTCAGACCTTGAATACACTTGCTGTATCATCTACAAACATGACAAGCAAAACTGAGAAGAAAGGTGTGCCAGGAATCAATGGATACTAAGAGAAGAAAGACCAAAGAGGTACTCAAGGCAAAACAGGCAACATTTAGGCAAACATTAATGGCCAGCCAAGACAGAGCAAGAGAAAAGAGAATAGTGACGTTGACACAGTGTGTTAGAAAAATATTGCTTTAGTTACGAATTATGGGGAGAGATGTCAGTACAAATGGATAACTGTTAAGTTTGAAGTATTATTAATAACAGAGGAAAGAGTCATGTCTGTATTTTGCAAAGGAGTTCTCATGCTGCACAGCAGATACTGGAAAACTTGCATTCCTTTTCAAGCCTGAATGACAGTATTTGCAAACTCTAATCTAGTGCAGTGTGAACATAGTATTATCCACCATAAACTCAATAAGTGTTGTATAGTGGTCCCATATAATTTAGGTTTTCCTTTCAATGTTTTTAAAAACAATATTCCTTTCTCATCCCCTTCATAAGCAGTAATAAGAGACTTACGCTAAGATAGCAGAAAGAGAAAGCATCTCTGCTGTGAGGTAGGACAGGTACGAAATGATAAACACAAATCCAGGTTCAATGATCCTCACGTGCTTGGTGAAACGACTGACCAATGAGAGCAGGAACGCAAAGAAAATGCCAACCAGCGTCCCACCGAGGCTCACCACAAAGAATGACACTGAAAAACAAAACACCTAACATAGCTTAAACTGTAGAAATATAATGGTTTGAACTAGTTCTCTTCCAGGCAGAGAACAGCAAATGGCCAGTAAATCAGAGAAAATTTTGGAGAACATGTCAAAAGTCATTTCTAGGCTCAAGGCTTTTGAGAACTTGGTATGTGAATGTACCATTCTGTAGAAAAACAAGGCTACTTCTGTTAAGCCTCACGATTTTACTTTTATTCAAACCCCACTACATTTCTTTGTACTGTTTTTCCCCATGTTCTGTAAACAAATGTTTTTACAAAAGCATATTATAGAATATGACAAAGTCACTATTAAAACGTTTATTAATAAGATAATTTAGTTTCATGTAACGCTTGGAATGGGAAATAGTGACTAAAATTTTAGGCAGAATTTCTTGATAGTTACTGGCAAACATTACTTGATGGTTATCAGTGATAAGGAGTGAGAATGCCTGTATGCAATCTCAGCTTTCCTGGAATGCAGGGAGAGCACGGGCTGAAACTAAGGAAATGCTATGAAATACAAAGAAATGATATTTTGAGCCTCCTCAAAAGAAAGCAGATGTGATTACCTTTCCCAAATATTCAGGAGAATTTATTTACTTATTTTCTTAAGACATTTTTCTGTGCCATACAAGTGTGTGAATATGAGTAATAATGGAAAGGGCTGAAAAAGATCAGTTGCCAATAGCATAATAATAATATTTTGTTTAAAATAATGCATATACACATAAATTGTGTGATACAGAATTCACTTCTACGCACCTATGCCTTTGAGACATTCAATCCCTGTCACATTCGCTGCACCTATTGCAACAAAAGAGTCAAACACGTTGTACAGCACCTGGAAGGAAAAGTAGACTAATTTAATAATTGCTCCTGAATTGAGCCTATTAAAATAATCTCCTTAGGGGCCTCAACATTATGAAGTCTGAAATTGTGTTTGACTGAGGGAAATTCTGTCTGGAGGGAGAAGATTTTGCAGATTTTATATTTTCTCAAAATAAAAGAAATGCAGTGGGCCAAGAAGAAACAAAAATTTAAAAACCTCACAACATTACATTTCTTACTTCAATATGTTCCCTATGTATAAGAAGCATTGTTACATATAGATGTGTTTTCTAAAGCACTTCTCGCTGTAAAATCCAAGTATCTGAAAGATTCATTTAATCACAAATAAGATACTTAATAAGAGAATAATATGATAATAAGATACTGAATTGAAATATGTTGAACATATGTAAGTTGAACATAAAAGAGAATATAACAATTGTGCTAAAACTTTTAAAATAACTGACTAAAAGTGATAGAGCTGAAAGTAAAGAATTCACCTTATCCATACCTGTGCCTAAGGAGGTTTACATGCGCATCATTTTTGACACATGCTAATCTACTCTGCTCTTAGTTCCAGTTGTGGAGGAGAACTTTACTATGGCTTTCTCGGCTTTCCTTGTTGCAGGTAAGCTTGATAATTCTTATTGTATTCATCCAGTCACAGTATACAGCTTACTTTTTTCTGTAACAGTAATCTTTTACATATTTATGTTTAAAGAATGCTATACCATCCACTTTTTTCTGTCTTCCAGTCTTTCCTTTCTCAAGGTAGCAACTCCACTGTTTCAAATTTCCTCAGAGGCTGAGCTTTCTGAATCTGGATCATACTTGCTCTTCTGTTTTTTCTTCAATGAACAATCAAACTTTCTTTTATTTGTAGACTGTGCTCATTTCACAGTAACAAAAACTCCTTTCCTTCTGAAAGCCAGGGATGTTGATACTTGAGTTCCTCAGAAGTTTATTTTAATATTTGTTTCTGGCAATACCCTAAAAGTACAAATAATACTGATAGCCAAGGGCGATTGGGTTTCTCTGTAAGCCATACAGTCATTTTCGAACTCATGCAAAGAGTTAGGCTGCTGCTAGTGGCTTTGCAGTGCCTTGCTTCCTTGGCTACAAAAAGTTAAGTCACTGAGCCTAATGAACATTTCTTACCCTCCCTTGCAGACAGGCAGGAGCGGGAAGAGGAAATGATACAAAAGTGAACTGAAGCTGCACAACAACTGGGTTGCATAGCATCTTTCTGCCTTAGGATTTCCTGGTCCCTGACCACTAGCACTGCACTACAAAACTATTGAATGTTTTATTCTGGGAAAAAAATTGTGTGAAAAGAAAAGTTGTTTCAATCAAAAGAAAAATATCAGTGGATATCTGGGATTCTTTTAAGTCTATTAAAAACTTCCTAAATTTAAAAAATGTTTGCAAAAAAAAAAGCCAAACCAGAAACTTTCTAAAATGTCACACAATTTTTTCCAAATTGGCTCTTTGATATATATCTGCTTGATAAACATCTGATCAAAGTAAAACTGAGGGAGCAGGCATAAACACTTTGAAGAGTGTTCTCTCTCTCTCACTGGCTGATGTATGCACATAATTTATGGGCATAACATAAATATGGAGAAGAGAGTATGTGCCTTAAAAAATAACAGCAAAAGAAGGCTTAAAATCTCTGGAACTAGTTTCATTTAGTCATGAAAACCCCATTTAAACAGCAAAGGCAAATAAAACATCCACCCCTCTTTCATTTGCAGTGTCCAACCCAGGACTGTGTGTTTTGTATCACTTTACCAGCTCCAAATAGCTTTTATGCTCCAACATCTAATCTTCCCAATACAGTGTTTGTATACAAGACAGAAAACACCGTGAGCTGCACTACAATAGCCCATGAGTAGATACACACAGAGAGTAAAGTGTTTCTGTAAAGGGGAAAATGCACTTCAGAAGAAATCCCCTAAAGTTTGGTGACTTTGGGATATGTAATTTACTTACCACAGTTACAGCATCATTCAGAAGTGATTCTCCAAAAACAATGATGAATAGAACTTCATTGACGTGGACTTCTTCAAACACTGCCAGAACAGCTACAGGATCCACAGCAGCAATTAAGCTGCCAAAGAGGAGGAAGTCCAGCAGCCCAGAGTTCAGTTTACCTTCAATACCAAAGCAAATAAACTGTAAGCAGAATCATCTCTGTATTATCAATAGTAATGACAGACTGGAATATTACAGATAATGCCAAATACTGGAAAATAGAGATGCCAAGTTATCAACTGGAAAGGGTGTTACAGTGATTACTTAAAAGGTTCTGGACTGAGTTGTGTTGTATCCTACAAGTTTTGTTGGATTCAGCATTGGCCCATGTGGATCAAAGTTGTTTCTGGGAGCAGGACCAGTACTGGCCTGTTCTTGTGGCAAGACAGTTCTAGATCTTAACTGGCTATTTGTGTGTGGTATGATTTGTCTAAGTTGACTAAATTATCCCAGGATAACAGAGAACTCACAAGATGTTAAGAGGACCATACCAGCACTTCTGAATTAAATGTTCCAAAATATTTCATGTCACAGGTCAAATTTGACTTTTGGTCACTAAGAACCGCTACAGTTTTTAATTGAACTCCATGCAGCTGAACACCAGTTGTGGCCTCCTTACCCACTGATAGGTGAGGTTAAGCCACTTGTTCCCAAATTAGGATTCATGAGGCTATTAAATTGTCTGCAAGTGGACCATAAAAATAGATGAAGGACCAAAATGTACCTCAACATGTTTGTGTTGTAGCCCCTTAGGAATTTTGGCAATGATTTCAAAAGTTTTGAAACTACAAAACTCTGGTGACAGTGTAACCCGGTATTTTTTTTAACCTTCTTTTAGGTATTAAGGTTATTTTGTTCAGTTATGCAAACAGACCGAGACAAGCATTCACTGTCGTTTTAAAAGTAGAAGAAAAGGCAGAGACACAAAAATCACTTTGCTCAGCTTCCTAAACGCCTCACAAAATTTACCCTCTTTGTGAAATCAAAAGTGGTAACCCAGTCATTTTTTCTGGGGAAAAGATTTCTGAGTAGTAAAATTCCCTTTGTGCTCATTAATGGATGGAGGAGGAAGCAAGGTTCGTTAAGAAGGGATGGTGCCCAAAATTATGAGGAAGAGCAGAGAACAGATTGATAATTCATTCATTAAAACACAATGCAGAGGCCCATGCCCAGAATTATCAGGCATGATTTCTACAGGTAAAGAAGAAATTCATGTAATTAAATGGTTTGGAAGCATGAGTCAGACAATGACAGGCAATAGCCGTAGCCACAAGATCAATAGTGCCCGTAAGGTACTTCCAGAACAATATGGCCACTCCTCTAGAAAGAACACTGAAATGTAATTTTCCAAATTCAAAATGTGCTTAGAATGTAATTGAAACAGAAACCAGATTCCAAATATTTTTGATACAAAATGGCATATTTACTCTAGAAAAGGATACTTATATGGGTAGTCAGAGAGATGAGTGGACAACACCCTGTTATACAATGCCCAGTAATGTGGTGGAGCTGCAGATGTATATGTTCTCTTAGCTGCTATCTGCCAATCAGAATATCTACAACATTTTCTATATAGTTTGTAGGGATCTTGGTACAGCCCTGAAAACAGCAATTCATGATTTGCACAAACATATAACTACCTTATTTTTTCAAGAAGGTAAATAGTCTTGTTCACAGTTGGACATATTGGTCTGTGAACAAGGACTGAGCCTATCAGTTTTAGCGTGAGAGTGGGGTTGAGGCAGTGACCTTGGGTCTGTGCCAAAAATTCTGAGAACCACCTTGAACCTAAATCTAAGCAATGATTCCACCAAACGTTGTCCTTCTCAGGCAGGTCTAAGGAAGGAACAAGCCCAATGACAATAACTATCAGATATCAGGGCATAATACAACGCAAGGTTTGAAAGTAAATTGGCTTACTGAGATTGCTTATCTTTTTTATGTGTTACCAATTATAATCATTGGTACATTCTTTGAAGACTTGCAAAGCTAGTAAGTAAATATTTATGGGGAGATTAGGACATATCTATAATTCCTACAAAGCTGTCGAGAGGCCTGAGTTTCTAAATCAGACTTTCATTTAGACTAATAACAGAAGTTATTTTCAATTGGTACCATGGCTTCCTCCAGCTCATCAATGACACCTGACCAAGATAAGCTCACTGGGCCTAGTTTAAGACTTTTAGACACACTCAGCATGTTGCAGCTATGACCTAGATTGTACAGGAAAACCTGTTCTAAGTATTAGTCACAACCACAATACTGCATGAGTTAGTTGTCCAGCAAATGGTGAACAGTTCACTGCAATCAGCCTGGAAGATCTAGTATTACATAATTCTTCCTATTCTGTGGAAGCAGACTGATATAGCTGATGGTTAACAGTTACTGTGCTAATCTTTTTATTTCACTTCTAAGAAAGGATTTCTTCATCATTATCACCTTCTCCATTTTCCTTCTGCAAATTATAATATCTGCAAGGGTCTTGAATGCCAACAAAGAGCTGCTTTTATGTTAATTTATGTAGGAAAGCTATGCAATCCAGTTTGGATTATGCACTCTTATTCTGATGGACAGTACTACAGGCCCATCGAATGGCGAAGCTAGAAATCATTTGGTTTTAGTTCATCTTTATCTGTAGTGGATTTACATTTCTACATTTTAATGGTATTACTTTTAACATTATTCACTTCAGTTGTAGAACAAGTGGGATAGAAACAAAAATATGCCATAGAACTTCAACCACAAGGTACTATGAACTCTTCTAGAGACTGAGTAACTCAGCATTCTCCTATCTTCAGCAAGTAACAACAGCAAGGGTTTTCTCAAAGTGTGGTGGTTAGAGCTTGTTGACCTCTTGGAGGTCAACACAATAAATTTAGTGGATTAGTACGTCTGTGTACGTCTGTGTATGTAGATATTTTAGACTCCGACTCAGCTTTGCTGGAGAATGACGTAGTTTGAATCAGGGACAGCCTTGTCTGGCCTTTTTCACAGCTGAAATTAGAACTCTAGTAGGTCTTCATGGCAAAGACAGGCCCCTACAGTATGCGCTTTCTAAACATCACTTTCTAAACATCAAAGTTCACCAGACATGCCAGTTTATTGTTCACCTTTATTAACATCCCCATATCTCTTTTGTAGAGTTTAGCTGTGACCTGTGGTAGGGGATGATTCTCCTGTGTTGCTGTAAGCTCAGAGGTCTAGTATACACTGTCACTAAAAGATTTGCATACTGATGAAGCAGAAAATGTAACCATCAAATCCAGATTTTGCAGTTAGTCAAGAGTTGTTTACAGATTGAGAAGAGAAGAATTATTTAGGTGATTTTTTTTCACCTAAAATAAAATTTTTTTGGAAAACAGTCAACTTTTCATTTCACATGCTGTAAGGAAATCAGTCCTTTCCCTTAAATGCCTTATAGCAACCTTTCCCTTATAGCCTTATAGCATATTTTTAAATGTAATTATCACACATTATATTTC
Organism: Monarcha castaneiventris obscurior; assembly: GCA_026261815.1. Lineage (NCBI taxonomy): Eukaryota > Metazoa > Chordata > Aves > Passeriformes > Monarchidae > Monarcha > Monarcha castaneiventris. The sequence continues at coordinate 1,803,829 of JAMPIT010000059.1, forward strand.
CCAGAACAGGATTTTCATAAAATATTTTTGGTCGTATTTTTTTAATTGTTACGAGCATCTTGGATATTTAAATAAAGAAATCCTTTTCCAATCTGCAGTAGCAATATACCTGTCATATATGTTCTTCCTGAAAACCTTATTTTAATTATAAATGTGATATTGTGGATGAAATATATTGCTTAAAGCACAGTAAACCTCTTATCTACCTAAAAAAGTCAAGGGTATTTTCATATGAGCTGTCACCTTTGTATCTTCTAAAGAAAATATTATCACTTCTAAAATAAGAGTTGTAATAAGGTAAATATCTAAAATGTATCTATCTTAGCTGTCTATATTACAAACATCTGCAGTTACATAACATGAGTCTTAAATGAAAGTCTCTAGAGATTAAGTACTGCTGTCCTATGCCTCTTCTAGCAGCCCTGTGCCTTATACTGCAGTGTAATTAAGACAGAGTGTGTCTTAGAGTCATAGAATGGTTTGTGCTGGAGGGGACCTCTTACACCCTCCAGTTCCACTATCTGGGACAGGACACCTTCCACTAGATCAGGTTGCTCAGAGCCCCATCCAGCCTGGCCTTGAACAATTCCAGGGATGGGGCATCCATGGCTTCTCTGGGAAAAGCACAGGCAATTGGAAACCCTCACTTTTTGGATTTGTGGTATAGGAAATTGTGCATCACCCTCCCTTTCAAGCCCATTTGGACTGCTCCCATTAAAATGGCTTTTTTTTTGTTTGTTTGTTTGTTTGTTTTTTTTAATAAGACATCTGCTACTTCGTTCTGTAAAATTTCTAAATCTTCAGTTACAATTTCCAGACTCAGAAGATGCAAAAGAGATGTGTAGATGGGTCATGCACATATACCCTCTCAGTAGCCACTCAATATTAAATAACACCTATTATAAAATAACAATTACACTAATAACATTAAAATACATTATTAACACAATATTAAATAACGCTAAATGTAACACATAATACTAAAGCTGACTTCAAGAAGACACTTCCATTTCACAGTAACTTTTAAGGTTTCTATCACAGCAGAAAGAAATCGGCCCTTCAGTGTGTACTTTTGTCCAAATGTCCATTAGCAGAAAGGATCCTGAGCTTTATCCTGAGAGTGTACGCGCATGCTTAGAGCAGGAAAATACAAGAGATATGGATTCTAGTAGCTTTTTGCTTTCCTTAGGGAAGATTTTTCAGATCATTCTTAAATTTTACAAAAGTATTACAAACTGCTCCCATTAAAATTGAATTTTTCTGCTGGAAAGAGTTGTTAAATTGTAACTTATCACCACTCTACCAGCATATACAGTGGCATTCATAACTGTGCCTTCATAGATCAAACTTACCCATTACTCCTGTTAGATAGACACCATAGAGAGATAAACCGGTTGTGGCAGCATTCCAGATTGTCCCAATGACAGCATACAAAAGGATGGAGCCAAGATTTCCAAAGAACAATCTATTTGGCATAAAATATCCAGCATCCAAAACAATGGGGGGCAGCAAATAAAAGAAAAATACGGTTGGTGTCAGGGAGAAGGAGGCAATGTGATCTGCTGCCCATACAATGCCACCGAGGAAAAGACCGAGGACAATCAGCAGAGCACTTTCTGGAACCACCCGAGTGACTTTGTGGGACAAGTGGAAAACTGCAAGGAAACAGGAAAACAGTGAGTCAGAAACGAAATGGAGAAACAATCTGAGCAACAACTATTGTTAACTGGCAGTTTTGACTCCACACAAACTTTTTGTTTTCATTGTGATCAGACCACAGTCTGATGCATGGGATACAGACACTTACAGAATAAAAAAAAAGGTCAATCTTCAGATTTTATCCAGCATTTTTTAACTTACATGAAGCCAATACTCCATGACATTTATATCCTTCCTTGGGTTTTCTTCTCTTAACAAGATCTGCTTAGGGAAAGATGGTGTTCTGTGCAAAGCAGTAAGTGCAAGACTGAAAAGAAAGAGGGGAAGTCCTGGAAATATATGACATTATGGCTTATTTTTGTATCTAAAAATACACATCCAGCCTCCTAATAACTGTCTTTAAAAATGATCATTTTACTAACAGACTTATTGGAAGATGCAAGAAGGATGCTGAAAGAAGAACTAGTTTCAAGACAACTCTTTTTAATTTTACAAAGAATATTCTGATAATGTAGCCTGCAGCAGGAACAGAATGAAGCTTATATCACGGGAGATCCCTTTTGAGCCTTTCCTTCAAAACCTCCCTAATAAGGATTTCTCGTAATTCAGAGGCTTTCTGAAGGAATGGAGGCTTTAGTGGTTCCTTCAAATATGTGTTTGTGGAGAATGGTTCTGCAACAGGCTGTTTTCTTTTGTATAAGGTATCATAAAATTTGGATGTTACAATAGTCTGTAAAATCTGTTAATAAAGACAAACAATATATGGTATCTATCATAGCAAAACATGTAATGGTATGGTGTGGTCAAACTATTAAACTAGCCAATAATTAGAAGGAGGCAAAATTACCAAGTGCCATGAGCGAATCTAAAGAGACAGAGAGATGGCACAACCAGACAGAAAAAACATAGTGTTCAAGGTGACAGAAACACAACTAAGACTGCAAATACATGTGGCAACATATATTTTTAGTGCATTTGTTAGGTATAAGATAAAAGAAAATAAAAAAGCAGAGAGAAGAACATGGAGAAGTCAAGTCTACAAAGAAAGATGAAACAAAAAAATAGGAGGAAGAGGCAGAAGTGTTTGATAATAAGTAAGCATGGGTTGTTTAACTGACTTTCTTGAGATTTCTGTGAGCTTGTCCTTCAGTTTATCTTAAGTAATGATGTGTCCCAGGCCTGAACCCTGGTACTTTGTGAAACTGACCCAATACATGTGTCTTTACTTATACAGTTTCATGTTGAAAATGTGAGTTTCACTTCAGGAAGAAAATTTTAGTAAAAGCCACCAAGTTTCTCCTGGTTTGAACATCTGCTGTGTTGGAGCTGTTACAATGCTAATGCAATTTAGCTCAAAACTATCTTGGACGAGGACTGATGGGTTCATTAAGAATTCCAGACTCTTAAGCCATAGAAGAAGAATCTTTCCTATGACCATGCAGGGATCTTAGACCTGGTTACTTTACTGAAAGACCATTGTTTTTCTTCCCATCCAAGTATTTGTCTTAGTCAAACATTTACTAGTTACCTTTTAGAGTGTTTTAAGGGCCCCACTCCTGAACTGTCAGCTTTTGCCTTGGCTGCATCTATACAGGCCGTGTTAGAAACCTCATCCATCATTACAGCAGCCCCACAATATTGTGGTTCCTTAAGCTGTAGAACCTTCATGGTCTCATCAGAATAGAAAACATGAAAGGAAAAGTGACCACAGCCTCCCTATGCCAATAATGAGCATGAATGTAAATCTTCCTGAGTGTTTGCAGACGAGGCTTGAAAACATGTTAGAACACAGCTAAAAACTGGGATTAATGCAAAAGCAATCAGACTTGAAAATAAACTGCATTCAGTCAAGCTGACTAAACCATGGCAGTTTTCTATGTCACCTGTGTCATGTAATCAAGAGATGAATAAAACTTCACAAAAACAAACACTCTGGATTTTCTCAGTTAGTTTCCTCTCTTTGATTTAAAACCCCTTGGGCTTGCATTAAAAAAGAAGAAGAGAGAGGAAATTAAATGAAGATAAATAAACTAGCTACTATTCCATGTGTACAAAATTGTGGCATTTAGCGTCTCAAAAGTCTTTCCTACTAGTCGTTCTTGATTCCTTGAATTTCCAGTCAGTGAATTATCAACTAATTTATCACCTCTCATAGAAAGGATTATCTCCTTATCCCTGAAAATGAATGTTGCTGAGCTAGTCTTACTAACCAAAGTCTGTTTTTCCTACTCTTATGTTAGCAGATAAGCCATGACTACAAGAAGTTAAAGTTAAAAATTTAAAATAAACCTGGGAAGACTTTCCAGAACTAGGTATTTGGAAAAAAAACCAATGTCCAGCTAAAAACTAATATTCTGTAGAATTCTCCCCTTTACAACCAAAACCAGTTTTGAATGCTGGGAAATCAATCTGATTTTGGTTATAACATTGTCTCCTCTTAAAAGTCTCATTCTCCAAGTGAATCAGTTCTGTTTTATCTGTCTCTGTCCCCTTTATCTCCAACCCACTGATTATCTGTACCAGATTTTAATACTATCAGCAATACATTCTTCTACTCTTTTAGTTTAAGGCTGCAGGCCATGGACAGGAAAGTTATTGCATGAATGGGCTCTAGAGAAGCCTCTTTTCATTTTTATATTTGGCCCAAGCAAAATCTGAAAACCAGCCTGTATTTGTTTTAAGATTACTGCCTAGCTAACTCTTCAGGTAGACAGCATGCCATATGATTAACAGAAATATGTCTATAAACATAGAAATATGCAAAAGGAAAACACCACATCTGATGAAATTCAATAAAATAGCTTTGGACTGAGATGCAATTGGAACTTAGATTAATGTTTGAGTTAATATTTGCACCTACACTGATTGATGGGGTTTTTTTCTGGCTATGTGTATAAAATATATTTAATCAAGATTGTACATTATGAGTAGTTATTACATTTGTGGAAATTGATAGAGATACATTCATTCCAAATTCACTCCTTAATGTTTATCTTTACAATTCATTATTCTGAAGTAATGTCCCCAATACATTATAAGTGTATTACAAACTCACATAATGATAGAACTTCCATTTCATAAAGTTTACCTTTACTTGTCTAAAAGAGATCCAAAAACTGTCCCACAAAATGAATTGTGTACCCGTGACAAAGTAGAATTGGAAGCTTTAATCACATCTAATGTCTAGCATGACTAGGTGTTTCACCTGGCTGAGAAGCAAAATACAATCCAGCAAGGTTTGTAAACTCCTAATGGACAAGAAGTTTAGTTTGATTCTGATGTGAAAGAAATTTCAACTACCAGGAAGGATAGCATGAAGTGCTGCTCAGATAAACTACTCTGTGATGGACCCAGAGATGAAATTGTCTACTTTCAGTGCTGTTAATAAGGAAAAGTACATTAATGTATTTCAGCAAGGAGACTGAAAGGGTAAAGGAAGAACACCTTTAGACATTTCATGGCATAAAAGAAATAACTGCACAGGGCAATTTTGTGATCTATAAATTTTAACATTTAACATTTTAACATTTGGAAATAATCTACCTAAGTCTAGAAACAGTATTACAGGGAAAGTTAAACATACGCCTCCCTGCCAGTACATGCTATACCTGGTTTGAAAGTGGGTTGGACTGGCTACCAGGTAAACTGGGTTTAAATTCAAGCTGAGCACCACTGAATTAGAAGCTTTCTACAAAATTAAGAAACAGTTGCACAGTATAAACATCCTGTGATTTTTTTCAGATGCTTCCTTTGAGATCCAGGAAAAGGGACTGTGGCATTTAATCTATCTGATGAGAAAGACAAAACAAATTAGCAACTATGATGTGGTGGCTGGAAGCACTTTCTTTTGACTCAAAGAATGAAACATACTTTAAGAAGTAAGTTGGGGTTTATGGCCTTTTAAAAATGCAGTAACTTAAATTAAATCCTTACAGCATTCAGTGAATTATTTCTTGCTTTCTAAGGCCATTGTGACTGCTTTGGAAGATGTAATTCAACAGAATAAGCTTTTTCTCAGTTATTCAAAGAAATTAAGACAGAAAGACTGGTTAAAAGAAAGAAAAAATTAATTTAATAGTAATAAGGAACAGATACTGGACAACTAATTTTCAAGTTATAATATTTGTAAACACCTAAAAAAAATTTCCAAAGTAGGGTTTTCACTTTTTTTTTTCAAATTATCTCTAACAAAACTTACTCTTAATCAATACTGATTTTTTCTTATCAAAGGAAACATTTTAATACCTTAGGTCTAGATTTTTTCCATTATTTCCAGTTGAAATTAACAATTCAAGATACATTTACTACCTTTGAAAATACAGCACTGTAAAAACAAAAATCTGAAACTACATATTTAAAATACTGCTAACTTTCAGGATTTATGCAGTTATTTCAACACTATTTCAAATGAATAATTACATTTCCATTAACTTTGATAGTGTAAAATCCAGTCTCTGAAAACACTGAAATTATTTTTGCAGCTGTTCACCCTTCCAGTCAATCACAAAACCTACTGCACGTGCACGGTACACAATGTGCCATCCAGAGAATCAAGAATTGACCTATAATAATGATAATAATTCTCTGCTGGATTTTTTTCCATGTATCTTTGGATAAAATCCAAAGACTCATAAAATAATTTAGAAAATTAAAAGATGATCAGCCTTATCATTTCCATAGTTTCTGTGAAAGCATAGATATGAATCTGCAAATATTTCTAAGCTCCTCCTATCAGGGTTAGTGGCATTTGTGGCATAGGTCTCCCATATGCATTTTTACTAGTGGTTCAAATATGCACTGACATTATCTTATTAGTCTATTTTCCAGTTTTGGCTTTTTATTTTCACTTATAAAGTTGAAGTTATCATACTTCATCAAGCCATGGGTGCTTCTAATTGGAGCTCCAAGACTTGATTCTCTGTAACTGGTGAAAACCTTTGCCATTGATCAAAGTGAGAGCAAAACACTGTATCCTCTTTCATGCTTCTTTAATTTTCAGAGATGCAAATAATAGTATCTCCAAGGCAGCACACAATCAGGTTTTTTTAATAGCACAACAAAGAAACTTCTTCAGAGAAGGCATAATAAATTACACAGAAGAATATTCTGCCCAAAGGGAACTCCTTCCTCTAAATATCTTCCAGTAGTTGGGACACTGACTGGCAAGCTTGAAATTTTTGTATCTTATCTTATCTACCTGTTCATGCTCTCCTTAGCATTATAAAGGAATTCAATTCAAAAGCTGTTTAGCTCTACCCTGTTTGCAACTTTTTCAGCGGTGCCTTCTGCAAATACATGTTATTAAAAAAAAAAAAAAAAGAAAAAAAAAATGTTCCAATAGCATACCTGGGAAAATACCTGCTTTATCTTGCCTGTATAATAGCTCAAAGTATAGTCAAATGCCAGTTTGAGGCCTAAATTGTATCAACTGTAGCTGGTCAGTAATGTAGTTCAAAAGACACTGGAAAGTCCTGATCCATTGCTATTGTGTTGGTCTACCTAAGACATGGCCAAATCCTCTAAAATATAATACAGAGCATGCATTTTCAAGAAAGGATCACTTTGCTTCTCCCATGCCTAAAAGGCATGGATCCCTGGTCACCCTCTTGCTCCATAGCCCCACACTTCAGTGGCAGGCGGGTAGTCAGTCACAGCTCAGACTAACCAGCTGCATCAGCCGTACCAAGAAAGAAGCAGCAGTGCTGTAGAAATGCATATGGCCTACACAAGCCCCTGCAAGTGATTACAGCATTCATGGTGTGTGGAACTGTGCGTAGATGCTGGGACAGAGACAACTGTGTATTTTCTATTATTTTTCCCCTGGTTTTTTTTTTGGGGGGGGGGGTTTTTTTGGTTTTTTGGTTTTTTTTTGTTGTTGTTGTTATTGTTGTTGTTGTTGTTTGTTTTTTTGTGTGGGTTTTTTTTTTATCTGCCAACTCCTTGAAAAGACTAATGTAGATAAGGTTGTTTGGAGATTTTTTCCCATTAAGCTGTGTAAGTAGGAGCCCTGACATCTAAAAAGTAGCTGAGCAGTCACTGTTTTAAAATCACTTCTCACTCTTGGTTTACCAAGAGTCTCATATAATCACTGAGTTTAATTGGCTTCCTCTGGTGTGTGCCGTGGTCCTCTCATGATACTGAGGGCAGTGTATGTCAGTCCCAGCCTGGCATCACCTAGTCCAGACCAACAGTGAATTTTTCTTATAAAAAGGACAGTACAAAATCCTTAGCAAACTTCCCCATTGCAACAGTTTAGAAAATTGCTTAACAATAATGAACATGAGTGTTTCCCTTTTTAATCATGCTGGGTTTTTTTATTCATTCTCTTTGACTCTACAGTCACCTTATCTTCTGTTTATTGGGCAAATTTATTTGTACTTCTACCACTTCAATCTCAATTTTCTCCAGAAGTTTTGCTGATAAATCTAATCTCTACTTACTCCACTCTTTAAGAAGAGGTTTTTGATACAATTTCCTGTTTAATGAAGTTTTACTTGTTTATAATTCTCTTATCTTTTATTATAGCTCCCTTTACTTCCCAACAGTCATGCCCACCTACTGGTTCCCTGATAAACTTCCTGCACATGCTATACTTGGTTTCTTTATACTCCTAGGTCTTTCATTTTCTGGTCTGTCCTCGTAATTTTTATTATTTTCATAGATGCACGAGTTTTGCATCCTTGTGCATTGACCTCAGTTGTACTGGATCTCTTTGTTAAGATCTCTTTCATGACTTGACTTCGTGAGTTTCCTACTTTAGCAAACACAGCAGTTCTTGCCTGCATAGCCGTAGGCACACCGTTCAACCAATTACTGCTGCTTATGTAGCCTTCACAGAATATCTAGGAATTCTCATCAAGAACCATAAGTACTAGAAGGGCTGTTTGATTGTGTATCCACACCTTCATTATCACACCATCATATTCAATGATCCTCATTTCAGAGGATTATTGCTTCAGTTAAGTCCATGCGAAGGCACCCACCAGCCCTCATCAGTTAGAGACTTCATTCTGATTTCTAACCTGAACTTGTTCACAGCTGTTTTATATCCATTTTCCTTTGTGAGAGTGATATCAATTTTCTTAAATGGTTGGTTTGCCCCAATATTGATTCCTTCATGTTCTATTATATGAGCAGAGAGAAAAACATACTGTCTTTTTGTTGCTTGTCTCTGTTTTTTTAAAGTAAACTACTTCTTTTCAGTCTTCAGCTCTGTCTATTTCAATCTGAGTTCACCTTAGTGGACTCAGAGCCATCAGAAATATAGACTGCATTCTGCATGAGTCATAGTAGAAGCGGGTCCAACAGCATTAATAATTTCCTATCACAATCTATAGTTCAGCTACATCCTGGGTTCATTATCACACTGGTGACTCAGTCATCCTGTATTCACTTTGTACAGATGTACCTCTCTTCCCCTTCCCATTCTCATGTCAATTCGTGCCATGTCCTCTGAGTGAAACTGCCCTTGGTATTACGTATTACATCCCTTCCCCTAGTCCTCAACGTTATATATTTTTCTTTGTACCATAGCCAGACCTACATGAATACTGGTAATGCCTGCAGAAATGTGTCATCAGAAACCTTCAGTAGGATGGCCCACCTCTTTGTGCAGTGATAAATCAAAAAGAGCAAAACCAAAGCCCTGAATAACACCAGTCCAAAAACTAAACTCTAGTGACTTCCTTTCACTGAAAAATAATCTTCTTATAGTTTCATACTTTTATATCATCTTTTCCTTATCCACACGGAAACTGTTTTACCCTGTCTTATTTGCAGATGAATTTAGGCTTAAATGAAAGAAAAAAAATCTTCCATTGTGTTCTAAGACTGGCTCAGTTGAAGCAAGGATTCCAAGCATTAGGGAACTGCATTTCTAGTCTGTCCAGGAAGTGTTTGGGCAGACTCATCAGAACTGAAGCTGATCATTATTACCTATATTTGCTTTTCTAATCTTTATCAACAAAGTGTGTTCAGTTCTTTTTTTCCTGGTCAGGGGACTGATACCATATTTTATAGTCCTTTGGATTCTGTTCTGTGGACCTTGCAACAACAAAACTAGTATTGTGAATTGATGTTGCCCTTTTGAATTGTTTATATACAAGGGGCAAAAATCTCTTTCGAGAGAGAAAGAGATTTTAAGGATTTCTTGTATCAATAATCCTTAGACAAACATGAAATTGTTTTATTAATCAGTACCTTATGCTCTTACCCAAAAATTGAGAGATTTATTGAAAAAAACATGGAGTTATTTTATATCTGAAGAAACTCAGATATATAATATACATATATTGTACAACAAGAGGTAAAAGCCACTTTTGGTATTGGATCTTGGTACTGCCTTAAAATATACTACATGAGCATGATTATTAATATTATTTATACTTAAACTTGGACATATTTTTCCCCAAGCAAGGCACAAAAGTCCTTCATATGGAAGGACTGGTTTGAGTTTGGTTTAATCCAGCTCAAGAAAGCTTTATTTGTCACATATGTAATGGTCACCATTTACAAAGCGTACAGCATTGTAATGAGCTCATTAAGGGGGAGATTTTAGGTAGCTGTTCTCTGTAGGTGAACAATTAACAAAATATGTTAGCAATTAAAAATATAACCAACATACAGGTCAAGGTTTCCAGCTGATAGGTCATAACATAATAAGATAGCCCCAAGTCAAATTCAAAGAAGTGTGTGAGTAAGCAACTATTACCTCTATAAGCACTTAGAACATAATGAAGTTTAAACAGTCAGGCACAGTTTATCATAATTATGCCAAATAGTTCTTTTTTGAAGGAGCAGTCCCACTGCAGTGCAAGTGTGGTAGCATTTGGCCCTTATGGAACTGAACGGCACTGAAAGAAAAATGGGAACAGTCAAAAATAATATTTCAAAATGAGAGCAAAGTACACATTAGAAACACCTTGAAGTATAGTAGAGGATATAAAACAGGACAGTAAAAGAATCATAATACCGCTTCACTTGCTATGTAAAGGTATTAAAATTAAGTTACAATATATTGCAACTGCTCCAGCTTTACAATAGTCTTCAAAGATTCACTGAAATTTATTAAAATATAGTGAAAGCATTTTTTTTATTTTTAAAATGCCAAACTATTTTCAAGTAACATTAGTTAAATAAAGAAATGCCAAGAATTGAGTTCCACACTGTGAATTTTAGAACTTTTTTCCTTTCCACCTCCATTTTAATATAATAAATTAGTTGAAATGAAGACACTCCCATGGAAATGTTTAGATCTGTATTTGCTCATACAGATAAAAAACTGTAAGGAAATGGGTTACTAGTAATATATGGAAGCAGTTGTTCTGTTCTATGATAAATTGTATAAGGAATTATCAAAGCCTGAATAAAAAACAGAACCAGTTCTCCCTGGTTGCGATCAACTGCACATGAAGAAATAGAAGATGAGGAAGAAGTAATTTAATGAGTAACAACAGTAGGCTGAAACTCTGAAAATATCCTCATACGATAAGGACTTTCTCTTCTTCCCCTGTACTGCTTCCAGCAAGGCATAGTAAGCATTGCTGCTGTTAGGAAGGGCATGAGGGACATAATTAAACCCTAAGGGCTATGGCAAATAGCTATGTAGGCTGCTCCAAGTCATGGGGTAGGAAAGTATTTTTTTTCAAGCACTGGTGGATTGGCTTGCTTCCTGCCCCTTACATTCCACCCTGGTAAGATTTTAATTAATACAACTGGAATAGCATGGAATTACAGTGGAAGTATTCCTGATTACAGTATTAAATTAAATAAGCATTAGGGTATTCGAATTCACTAGCAATGCCCACAGACAAAAAAAAACCCAAACAAACAAACACATGTATGTCAAGTAGCTCTTGCTTAAAACTGAAAATAAACTTAATTTGAGAGAATTAACAAAATATGCCAGGCTAGTGTCCATTGGAAGTAAATACTACTACACCTCCTGGAAAGCTTCAAAGTTTTGTCAGTCGTATGTTGGAGGAGAGAGTCTTCAACAGCTTGGTAAGAGAAGAGTTTCATGGTGGATTACAACTCTTGTACATAATTTCAAAAACTCAAATACATTTTTTTATATGTGCTAGAAATTTGGTCATCTCAGATTTTCTAGGTGAGATTTTTAACCAAAAAGTTAGAAATAGTTTTAAGAGAAACACTCCCTATTGATATTAGATATCCAGAATGTCAACAGATGAAGTCTTTTCCCAAACTCAACACAATTCGGCAGTGTGAGCTCACAGCCCAGAGATTCACTTGTATCCCAGGCTGCACCCAAAGCAGCGTGGGCAGCAGGGCAAGGGAGGACATTCTGATCCTCCACTCTGCTCTGGTGAGACCCCACCTGGAGTTCTGCATCCAGCTCTGGGGTCCCCAGCAGAGGAAAGGCATGGACTTGTTGGAACAGGTCCAGAGGAGGCAACTAAGTTGATCACAGGGCTGGAGCACCTTTGCTATGAAGACAGAATGGGAATTGTAGTTGTTCAGCCTGGAGAAGGCTCCAGGGAGACCTTATAGCACCTTCCAGTAGCTGGAGGGGGATTACAAGAAGACTGGAGGGGAACTTCTCCCGTGGACACATAGTGAAAGGAGAAGGGGAAAATGGCCTTAAGCTGAAGGAGGGTAGATATTAGGAAGAAATTCTTTACTGTAAGGGTAGTGAGGCACTGGAACAGGTTGTCCAGGGAAGTTGTGGTCTCCCTATCCCTAGAGGGGTTCAAGACCAGACTGGATGGGGCTGTGGGTAACCTGGTCTAGTGGAAGATATATTTGCCCATGCAGGAGATTTGGGACAAGATGATCTTTAAGGTTCCTTCCAACCCAAACTGTTCTATGATTCCATGGTTCTCTAATTTTATAGGGCTGTGGAAGCATCTCAGTGAATGGTTTATGATCCCAGAGCTTTGTCAGAAAATGAAGAAGCAAGTAAAATCTTTTGTCTTTAAGAATGCTCTTGACATCTCTTGTCACTTACCTGTTTCTCCATATACTACTATGCAGAGTACATTATGGAATTTACTTCGTGACAGAACAGCTCTTTTAATATTAGTAGTGCTAGTCAGAAAGAATATGGTAAGGAACTGAGCAAGGTGATAAGTGGGAAAGAAAGAGGCAACAATTCTCATGTTACAATAATTACACAGTACTCTGTCTATTAAGAAAACACCTTTTTCACCAATCAAGCCTGTGAATTTCTGGGTTAGTCAACAAAAACCAGAAGACGTGACATGCTTTGTTACTGAATGCACTCATTCCTGCCCATAAGAAAGTAAATTTGTTCAGAAATCCAGGTGATTTATTTTCCCTCACACAAGGGAAGAGCAAGGTGCACTTTAGTTTGTATCACTCTCAATTTTTCCTGCAAATGTCTGAGATACTGCTATCATTCAATGTGCTTTACCATGGCTTTTGATTTTTGTCCCTACAGCTTCTCCAGTGAAGTAACACGTTAACTTTCATACCTTCATTATCTCATTTGAGTGGTGATGTACATGATGGTAACAGCAGGAAGAACTGTAGTTTAATTAGAGTCCTTATACAGCAAAATGTACTACATGGAAAATAGCTTTGATGTTTTGAAATGCAGTAGGAAAGGGGTAAGACAGCGGGTTTTTTCAGTTTTTCAGTGTTTTGTAGTGCATGCACAGGCAAAATGAGAACAGATAGTGTGCAAAAGGAAGTTCACAAGGAGATTAGTTTAACATTATTTTCCACAGTGGAGAAATAAAAAGGAAGGGAACAAAACAACTGGCTAAAGCTGTATTTGAAGCCCAGCTCACAACTCAAACATTTTGGGTACTTAAGACGACTGTTTATTTCAAGAAAGAAGAAAGGTAGAAACCAGACACACATCCCTTCCTAAGTAAAAAACATCCCAGAAAGTCGCATACATAGACTAACCATGATTCTATTGGATGATACATAGTACAAAATCAGATCAACATAGGATTCTTTTCATTGCGCAAGAATATGTGCTTTATATGATCAGATCCCTTCCAACATGGGAAAAAGATTTTGCATATATTCCTGAAAGTATCTGTGCAGAAATTAAACTTTGGAGGCAGTAAGAATTAAATATGAATCATATATTACTAAACTATCCACAGTAGTGCCTCTTTTTGACTTCTATTACCACATATATGAGAATTAAACTTCAACAGAATCCTAAAGTGGTTTGAGTTTGAAGGGACCTTTATAGGTCATCTAGCCCAATCGCCTTGCATGAGCAGGGACATCTTCAACTAGACCAGATTACTCAAAGACCCATCCAACCTGGCTTTGAATATTTCCAGAGACTGGACATTTATCACCTCTCTGAGTAACCTGTTCCAGTGTTTCAGCACCCCCATCATAAAAAATTTCTTCCTTCTATATAGACTGAATTTTTTAGTTTACAACCATTAGTCTTTGTCCTATCCCAGAGGCCATGTTAAAAAACCTGTCCTAGTCTTTGTTATGGGCACCCTTCAAGTACTGAAAGGCAACAATGAGGTCTCCCCAGAGCTTTCTCCAGCTGAACAACCTGGATGCTCTCAGCCTATCTGAATAGGAGAGGTGCTCCAACGTTCTGGTCATCTGGGTGGCCTCCTCCGGACCTGCTCCAACAGGTCCCTGTCCTTCCTGTGCTGAGGAACCCAGAGCTGGACACAGTACCCCAGGTGGGCTCTCACCTGGGCAGAGCAGAGAGGGCAAATCACCCCACTTTGACCTGCTGGCAATGCTGCTTTTGATGCAGCCCAGGATAGGACTGACTTTCTGGGCTGTGAGCACACATGGAGAAGCCACATCCAGTAAAGGAAATTATATTATTTACTCGCAGATAAATTACAAGACTCAGCTGAAGCAACACTGTTTCATACCAGCTATAAAATAAAAAGTGCTAGTGGGTTAGTCCTGCTTCTGTTCTGAACTAGAAAGTGTTATGAAGATCGAAAATTCATAATTTTCTTCTAATATTGTTTTTTGCCAATCATCTTTTGAAATTGTGCACCCAGATCTACTGTTAGACCTGATTTGAAGGCAAAAAGAGATGAACAAATGTCAAGACAGACGGCAATTTTCAGCTGAATTTTTTGTAAATTTATGGAGTTTCCACTTTCTGCCATGTTCTTCTATGTGTGTAAGTAAGCATATGATATACAGGATATTTTTTACTATTTTCATTTCTATTATGAGTGTTTACTTTTTCAGCAGCTGCATCCGTGTGATGATTTATCTATATTTCTAGCATATCATTAACTGATATGCAGTTCCCTACATATGGGAACAGCTTTACCAAGCTGTTTGTAACCTCAGGTAAAGATACTGTGTGTCATGGTTTAGGAGTGATGCTCCCCAGTTTAGTGCTCCCACCGAGGCTCTCCAAACCATGCTGCCACTTGCTGGCTTCCCCGATCCCCAGTCCTCCTTCCCCCTGTGGCAAGCTGGAGAGAACACTTGGAGGCACAAAAGGGAAAGAGCACAGACTGAGATAAGAACAATTTACTGGAAGCAACAATAAGACAAGGAACAATACTAATGACAGAGCAGTACAAGAAAAAAGATGACTGATTCACATGATATTGCCCACCCCTCACTAAAAACCCCTGGCAGTACCCCAACCCTCCCTCTGCCTCATAACCCAAACCAAAGTGAAAACCCTCCCACTCTCCCCAGAAAATGACATGAAGGGTACAGAACCACCTCCTAGCCATGCCCCTCCTGGCTACTGTGAAAATTAACCCTGTTCTTACTGGATCCAAGTGGATCCAGGCCTCTGTGTTTTAGGCACTACAGCAGAAACCCTACCACTGGCTGTAGTACTACTTCCCCCCACCCCTCCCCCACCCCGTAATCAGAAAGCATTTATCACATGAGGGCATAAAGGCAAGATTCTACTGACTTTCAACACATTTGGCAAGATTCTACTGACTTTCTACTGACAAAATGCAACAGACAACACACGCTACACCAGGCAGCGAGAGGAAAATAAAAGACCATTCCCCCTTACATTTGCATACGCCTTTCCTGACACAAGGGCTTCAGTACCCACACACAAGCTGAATTTCCAATTGCAGTGGCACGTTTATCTTGGACTGCTTTTAATCTTTACTCATAAATCACAATAAACAGAAGGAAACTTCATACTTCCTCCTGCTGTTTTTACATCCTCATACTTTCGAACACCAAACAGCATTATTCAAGAGAACATGTATTAAAAATTATGGTTTTTAGTAAGGTCAGCTATGCTGTATTCCATATGAAAGACTGAAGAATTATGATGCTTTATTGAGTGCCCAAAAGCATAATTTTGGCTCAAAAAGGCTTTTCCTTTGGCTTTTCCTTTAATTACTATTTTCTTCAGTACAAGTATTCAAGACATGAAAACAAGATGTACTTCTGTTTACTGAAAGGCTAGGGAACATAAGGTTCAAATAAGATTAGTGTATTATGTACTAAGGAATTGCTGCTCTCCTTAAGTCCATGGTAAATGTGACAGCTCTTTTTATTTAAGCTCGTGTAAATTGTAATAACCTCACCCTCAGATCAGATTCAATCAAATTGATTGAATTAGCTTGAGCAGGGAAGGGGGAAGGAGAATTACAAAATTTTATTTTTCACCTACTTCAATGCCATATCTATCATATGGAAAAAAAATAAATTGAAGTTTCTGAACTTGCTATGTTTTTTATTTCTAATAAAAATTTTGAAGGAGTGTTGACTTTTTTCCTAAATTTTGTCAAGGAGAAAGTAACAAAACCAGCCTTCTTTTTCCAGGCACTTCTACTTCATAAGCAATGTAAGTTTTCACTGGTACAAGTTTCAGGCTCTGTTATAGATGCCACACAACCACTTAGATATCTGGCCTGAGTGAGCTACTAACCTCTCTTTTATTCTTGCCTTGAATCTTAAGACTTTGCTCCATGCAGCAATTGGCAGATCCAACTTCAAGTAGGTCAGAAGATTAATAGAATCACTGGGAGGAGATAACAGGGTGGCTCCCTCATTTGAAGGAATACTTAGCATAACACTGAGCTGAAAAAATTTATACTGCCTATTCATCTTGTCTAAGAAATGCTGCCTGTACAGCAGATACACTACTCCATAGGACAGCATGTAGAGGTACTGCATGAGTCCTCCTGAGGACAGATTGCCCAAGAGAAAAAGCAGTCCTCTCAAAGCTCTACAGAGGAAAGTCCCAAAAATCTTACACTGTTAACTCAAGTAAGACATTATGATTAATGGACATCTTGATAGAATCTGTCAGGCAGTCGTTTATGACAAAATCCTTTCAATGAATAGAAGATTTTCTAGTGATAGTCAAATGCTTGTCTTCTTTGTGATAACAAAGCAACAGAAATTGAGAATTTAATTAGTATATTTATGTATTTGTTAGGCTTTGAATGAAAATATGGAGATTTTTTTCTGCCCTTTTCCTGGTTTGTTCACAATCTAATTCCAACATTTTTATGCTTGCATAACAGCACCCTCATCTGTAACTTCCACCCTGCCCTTCTCCTCACACCTTTTATCCTACTTTTTTCATTATTGATCAGGGCACTGCTCAATTCAAAAGTGTTCATTTTTTTAGATGTAGAGTATCCTACTCAGCTTGTTACACCAGAAAGATTGTGCATGCAACTTAAATTAGTTGTTTGCCTATAAAGTTATCTGTGATTGCTTTTCTGTGTGGCTTCTATGGTAGCAAGTGAAGCAATGGAGAAACATGAGAATAAACACAGCATTTAAGCAATAGTTCTACTTAGAAAATAATGCACTATCCTCCACTAATGATCATCCACAGCAGCTAATCTGAGCAAGTAACTGAGTTCAAAATATCTTTATCTACAATTCAATATGTTTCTTGACAAAATACCAGTTCAATAGTTGGAATGTCCTCCTATTCAGTGTCGGAGTTTTCACAGTCTTTGTGAAGTGAAATGAAGTTAGCCAAATTAATATCATTTTGGGAAGGAATAGAAGACGATTTTGGCCATAACATTGGGGTTCTTTTTTTAGAAGGACAAAAGCAGTCTTCTTGAGAAAAATCCCATTTAAAATGGACAAACTGAGATGAGGTTGCAAAGTGCCAGTGTTGCAAGTGGAAGATGCAGAAGTAATAGCTGCATCATACAGAGAAGAACCACAGAGGTGCGTTTTTCTGGGATACATCTTGTGTGCAGGAGAGAGATTTGTAGGAAATAGGGTACACTACAAACACCATCTCCAAGTTTACACATGTTCCTGCTGACTCATTTAGCTTGAGCTTGGTACTACCAGTTAACAGATCTCACTGCATGTTCCCATCAAGTAATACTACTGAGTAGAATATCAGTTCATCCTGGAGAACACTTTGGCTAAAATAAGAGATGAAACTCACACTGTATCAGTGAAGAGAAAGCAGAAGGGTGAGTGACATATGAGTGAAAGCCATTCATAATAGAAAATTGAAGCCACTCTGATCAGAAAGTGCCTAGCTTAGAGAAGAGAGAAACTTTATGCTGGTACCTTGTCATTCCTTTCTTTATTCATGATGGCATGACCATTGTGGCCACTATACAGCCACCATGTATTCTCTCCTCTGTGGTGTGAAATTTTGTACCAGCTAACCAAAGTATACCAACTGCATAGAGAAATGTTGCTTTCTTTGACCAAGTATGATGTAGATAAAGGTCCATCCATGTATGACCACTGCTAATCCAAGGATCTGCAGGTCTAACTGGTAGAGTAACTAATTCTGTAAACAGACAAATGAAGGACTAGAAATTTCTCAGGACTAGTCAGCATGGTTCACTACATGAAAGCGCTTGACTAACCTGATAACATTGTACAACGAAGTGATGCATCTGGAAGATGAGAGGAGAGCAGTGTCTGACGAGTTTCTAATGAGCCGTCAATAAGGCCTTTAATGCCGCCCCCCAGAACGGCCTCAGGCTGTTGCTGTAGGTGCTAGATGAACAGACATTGGGGTGGATTGAAAACTGGATGAATGGATAGACCTTGAGGGTGGTGATCAGTGGTGCAAAGTATAGCTGGAGTCCCCAGGGGTCTGTACTGAGCCTAGTCCTGTTTAACATCTTCATTAATGATCTGAATGATGGGGCAGAGAGTACCCTCAACAATTTGGCTGATGACACAAGTTTGGGAGGAGTGGCTGATGGGCCTGAGGGCTGGGGTGCTATTCAGAGGGACCTTGACAGGCTGGAGAAATGAGGTGACAGGAACCTTGTAAAGTTTGGCAAAGAGAAGTGCAAAGTTCTGCACCCAATGAGGAACAACACCCCACGCCAGTATATGCAGGGGGCCACCCAGCTGGAGAGGAGCTTGGCAGAGGTGTGAGGGTGGCCAAACACTGGCACAGGTTGCCGAGAAGGATTGTGGAGTCTCCATCCTTGAAAATAATCAAGAGTTGCCTAGACATGATTCGGGGCAATGAGCTGTAGGCCACTCTGGGTGAGCTGGAGCATAGGACCAGATGTTGCGCCTTCCAACCTCAACCAGTCTGTGATTCTGTGAACTCTATAGGAGACCCAGAATCCAACAATTTTCCCCAGTTCACTACTGTCCCAAATTCATTCCCAGAGCTAAATAGGGTGGAATAGCTTAGGACCAGAACAATTTCAGCAGAAAATCTGGTTATTTAATTCAAACCAGTCTTAGAGTACTTTAAAGTCTAAACTATGCACAGACAGAAGAGTAAGCATTCAAAGACTGCTTCAGTCATTCTGGAATGAATATTTGACCACTTAAACCACTAAATAACATTTATTAACTTAATTTCCTAAACATATGTCTAAGCTGCCATGGTCTGAAAAACTACATCTAAATATTCACCAGTTTTGATATTTCACTGGAGTAGGAGGATTGTGGTATCTCCATACTATACGGATATTTAGTTTTATGCATGATCACATAACTACCTCCAGTACAACTGTTAGTGTATCAATATTAACATTAACATAACATAACATTAACATAAAGCCATCTTATACCAACAGGTATCACCTAGTCCCTGGAATACTATTATATCACCAAACCAATGGAACAATATTAATTTTAATAAAGGATCTAGAAAGTCTCTTCATCAGTTTACAATCTGTTTGCACCTGGGAGATTTTCATTGTGAAATTTTACTTTCTCAAGACATTTACTGGTTTCTCAATATTTAATATTTTCCTCAAAGCTCAACTTATGAAACTGGCTGAATCCATAAAGCTTCTAGTTTAAACCTTTTTTCTCCCATTTTATATGTGTAATTGAAGCAGAAAGAATCCTAGCCATATGTTTTTGAAAATCAGTCTACAATCTACACTGAGATTTTCTTCCCTGGTGTGTGACTACTGCTATTGTAATATTTGGCTTTGACAAAAATCAAGGCATTTTTTTCTTTCAATAGATAAAAGCAGAACTTCTCTCCTAGGCACATTTCAGTGAATCCAGAATTACTGCTTCTATTTTCAGTTATTGGAAGGAGAAAATTCCCCAGATCCTACTCCTTAAAACCCCTGTTACTGTGCAGGCCTTGCAGAATATCTTCCAGTTTTCTTCTTCCACTGATGAACATTAAATATTCCTGCCTTAATTAAAAGTGTTTCCACTTGATGTCTTGCATTCCATCTTGGTCAGATCTTCCTTGTCAGCCTGTAGTTTCAGTATTTATGACTTTACAGTGCTTTACATAGCAGCCAATTGGGTATCAAGTCACTCCTTCCACAGGGGTAAATACTCTGCAAATAGCTTTACAAAAGGAAACAAAATATTGCAACACGGCCAACCCACCATGCTCTGTGGTTTACCAGGACTGTTTGAATGGTCTCTAGTTTTAAATGGTTGCCACTTGTCAACAAACTGAATAACAATTAAAGACTCTAGTTCTTCAGGCCATTAGTTTAACTGCACTGCTGCAGAAAGAAGAATCAGTGACATTTTCCTGAAAGAGCAAAAGAATACTTATATAAGAAATATTCTTCTATGACTTTGGACTCAACATTTCATCATGGAATAGAGGGAGCCATATGAAAGATACAGAAGCACTCAGTAATCCATTGCCCCTTTAATTCAGAGCAATTAAAACTGTGGTAAATACCAGGGAAAGAAGCCTTTTAGTTGGATTCCAGACATTTCTTGAAGCAAACTTGTGGTAAAACTACTGATTTTTGACGGGCTTTTGGTTGCATGTGTCAAACAAAGTAATACTTCAGGATTTCCAGTACCAGCTTCCTTGCTAAGTGTCTCTAACACACAAAGGTCCACAAAAACAAAGGGGGACCTCCAAAGCCTTTCACTTGGAGAACCTCTGTACACCTGAAAGAGTTTTCTGCTTGCCCTTACTTCTAGCGGGGCTGTGGTCTGCTGCATTACCCCATGAGAGATTTACAGTCGCTTCGGGGGTTTGTAGATCACTCTTGGTAATAAGTGGCTTTAGCTCTGAAGACAGTAAATCAATGGTTTTAACAATCCTAAGACTACAATATTAAAAGGATTCCATTGTTCTGCAGAGAACGCCGAGCACTTTGCACACAGGTGCCTGAAAGTAATTGATGGCAGAGATCCTTTCTTAGGTATGCATGCCTGAACTGTATTCAATTCAGGGCCATTCTCAAAATGCCATTGTTTTCTTATGTAATTCACACAAGTTGCCATTGTACGTTTGCTATTCGTCAGGGGATGTAATCTGAATCTTGTCAAATTATACTATCCTGATATCTTCTTCCCTGCTCTAAATAATTAAGACTTGAGACTTGCAAGACTCGGAGGGGGAGGGGGAAGAAGATAGATGTGTGTTACAGGGAGATCCGAAGTACAGAAAAAGGATGAGCAAGGCACAAGAGTAAAATGGAAATAAAATGTGGAAATAGGCAGTTACTTATAGATTATAAATTTAATAAAAATATGGCTCACACAGTTGTTCCCACCATTGGAAACGCAAAGCTATTATTCTGTGTTGGAAATGTTCTTTTCAGCTGCCTAAAACATATAAAATGTTAGATACAAAAGGTACTTCTTCAGAAGACAGAGATTTTACAGTACTTAATATTCCTAGCTCACAGATATTCTAAACAGAACTTTGCAAAAGGAAATACAGCATCTTACAAAGATGAAGACACTGCAGATATATAACAGTTGCCAGCAGAGTTTTATAGTGTTTCTATGCATATCCGGGGAGGAAATGCACGTGCCTCTGTTTCACGTGTGCTAACCTGTTTCAGCTTCTACTGGCTTCACGATAAAGGTAAAATATGCCGTTTTCCCTTCTTATCTTTGTCAGGATATGGGGGAAGATAGCCAAGTCCAGACGTCCTAAGTCACAATGCAAAGACTTTTTCCATATTATCACTTGCTAATGAAAGCAGCTTTTAACAAGCGCTACAATCATGACAGTTTAAACTTAGCAGGATCTGGTGATATAGTCACCTTTCAATCTCTGACTCCATTTTCAGTTAAATACACCCAGTAAAGTTCTGCTAAGCATCCTTCAACATTTCTTCTTAACGACGTCATTTACTGAAGAATTGCCAACAGAAGAGCTGGTCTCACATTTTTTATTTTATTAAAACAATACCCTAAATCACTTTCTCTATGTAACTGACACTTTTCAGTAGCTGGAGTGCCAGGAGGAGAAACTTTGGAGTCAAATGGGCTTTTGTTTTGACAGTTTGCTTTGGAGGGAGGGTTATTGATTTCTTCAAAGAAAATATTGCCCCAGGAGTCTAAATTAGATGGGTGGTTAGACCTGCATTTCACAGTTCCTTCCCTAGCCCATCCCTAACATGCTTAAAATTCTCCACAGCAATTGTTTGTGTTAACAAAATACTCTAAAGAGCTCCTTTCTCAGGGTAGTTTGAGACAATGTGAAGGAGCCCAGGCATGCAGAAACTAGACTGTTTGTGGGGACCAATATCTCTAAGCTTAGAGGTGCACTGTGCTCTGCATCTCGTGTCCTCCTGGGGTCTCAAGAGCTGATGGACTCAACAAGTCCATCTGACACAGTGTCTTCATCAGCCTTCTCCTAAGTGTTTGTTCACTGTTATTGAATCACTTCTTCCCCTCCTCCAAAGCATTGTGGTATTCCTGAAGACAGATTTACCAGCTGCCCTGGATTCAAATTTCACTCCCCCTTTTTAATTTCTAATATAAAAGCCTTTAGAATTTGTGTGCCACTACACATATTTTTTTTTTCAAAAAAGCTTTTGTGACATTCTTAGATTCAGCATAACCTATACCAATGAAAACAGTTGGCAAGAGGTTTGACTCAGATAATGAAAAGGCTGTGTACCCTTCCTCATTCCTGTTCATAGTCACTCACTCTCCCACCGCTTCTTCCAGTTGCTTATCTGCACACACTGAGCAAATCCATGGGGCCAGCCATACAGAAAGACTGCTTTGTAGGGCTTTTTTTTACTGTGGGACAATTACCTATCCTTCTGTAAAAATGTTGAAAAAATGTTATAAAGGTGTTATAGTACACAAGAGGATTTAAACTGCAAGAAGTAATTTAATGATTTCCCTAACACAACCTCCAATGAAGGTATATATAAAATCCCTCTCTGTTTCCTAGGATTTTGAACACATAAACAAGCCTGTACTGGATATCCCCCAAATAGAAAGCTTTTTTTTTTTTTTTTTTTTTCTTTTTTTCTTTTTTTCTTTTTCTTTTTTCAGTTGACATGGCCTGAGAAATACCCTCAAAAAATGGCATACAATGTTCAGCATTAAACATTTCTTCTTTTAGCCATTTTTAGCTTCTGAGCTCATTATTCCTTTCCTTCTTCTTCTATTTGGTTACAAAGTTTTCTGGTTTTCCACCTACTTCTACCTCTTTCTGTAGAGACTTTACTGCCAAAATATTGCTTGTATCTATATGTGCATATCTGTTTATTCAAAGGTTATTTTCAAGATGTGTTCTGTGAAAGACATATAAAGAAGAAGGAGAGCACATGGCCAAGCCAACTTAGAAAGCACGTGAGAATCTGGCCAGTGTACAAGTGTATTTCATCTTAAACCAAAACTATATTGTGTAAGCATGTTGTTTAAAAATGACACATCCTTTACCCACAGGGCTACAGTAGGAAATGCCTATACTGTTTGTAGCTACAAATGCACATATGTATGCATTTGGAGGTTATTCTTTTTCAGTCATATTGCTTATTTCATCTGGATATACTGAGATGCCAGGACATGGACATCTAAGTCCACTAGGAGGGTTCTCAGCTGTACCTCATGTACCTTCTTCGTGTAGATAAGATGCTTTTCTTGCTTAGATTTACACATGTAAGTAATTTATTGGCCCTATCCCACAAGGATACTCCTCTGTAGAGATAAGAGAGCCTATCAAAAGAGGAAATAAAGATCATTAGCCAAAGTGGAACATTGTGAACCTTAAGAATGTTCCACTTGAAGTGGAAGAACGAAGAGCTGAAATATTTCAGATGAAGAGAGTCAAATTAAATCAATTTGAATATGTAGAACAGTAGATCAAGATGCATCAGAAGTTTCATGGAAGGCACAAACTTTTTATTTTCTATAATGCCTGAAAGCCAACTGCATGGAGACTCTTCTTCCAGAGTTTCATCTGTAACAATATTTAGAATTTACCAAAAACTAGACTAAACTAAAACTAAAAGAGAAGTTTCCTTCTCCAAAAGCCCAAAACACTTGGCACTTCTTCATATATTTGGGATATTTATGAGATTTAACATACAATAGTCTATGTTGCAGAATACCTTGTACACAACATGAACATCCAGCCCCAGAAAGTCTGCAAAAATCTCCTAATACAAAAATGCTTCCTCCAGTCATATAACATCATGAACTGAAACTAGTTTTTCACAAAAAACCCAAACTTCCACACAAATGAAACAAAACAAATCTAAGAAAAACTGAAAACAACAAAAACCCAAATAAACACCAAACCACTAAGGTTATTCTAATTCAAGAGAAAGCAAAGTATTCTCATACACATTTATGCCCAGATACCAACTGCAATTCCTAGAACACTTTCTGCTGACTCACTTGTCTATCATCCATCAGTCAAATAACTCTCCCAGTCCCTGTAGCCATGGAGAAGTGAGCTTGCATGTATAAGAACAGCTCCTCTGCTGCTGAAAAACCCACAGCAAAACTAGTGTTTTGACTCCACTACAATTGCCCTCCTTCAGGTAGTAAACAAACCCAAGGACAGATGTTCTACATATTTTTCTCGATTCTTTTCTGTCTGCTTTTTGAATTTGTAAACCTTCTCTGATCCAGCATAGGACTTTTGCAATTCAAAATCTTATCATAGATTTCTGACCTACTTTCCAGAACCCTTGACACACCAAGACAGACAGAGGCCTGAAAAGCTACTTTTTTCAGTTCCTTTTCTCACAGACTTACATGATGACCTTCATGACTTCTTCATTAAGAAGCTGTTGAACAGTGAGTGTACATTCTTGCTTTTCTGTGTGTTATTTGTGGCTGGTGGGAAAAGCAGATGCATTCATAGGCTCTCAGGGGAATACAGCAGTTAATCCATTGCTTCTTCAGAAACCATGTCCAGAGTAGTATAGGATCACAAATACAAATGTAAAGAGAGAAAAGAACAAAGCTTGAGAGCTTTACAGAAGAAAAGATATGGATCTGATGATAGGTATGATCTACTAATAAGTGACATGCTCTGTGCAGCTGTGAAAGAAGTACAAAAAATTTAAAAACAGAATCAGCATCACTCAGCTCCTGACAAAAAGTTCTTTATCAAGAGTTTATATCAAGGACTTCATGGTAAAATGGCTCATCTTAATCTCAACTAATCTCAATCCAGGCCATTGCAATTTAAATATAGTACAATCTAACTGTCCTGTTCTTAGGTTCATTGGGTTTTGGACATAAAAAGATATGGTTGTGCACCACTAATATTACACTGTACAGCTGTGCCACATGTACAGAACAGCAAAGCCTAAATAGCACAAGGCCTTAATAACTATACTTACGTAAAAAGAAGGTTCAAACAAGCAGCCTGTTTATTAGTTTATTCAGCACAATTTTATAGGTACTCAGTGTTGTCAGTTTTTCCTGTATATGGTTTCCCCAGCTTTCTCATTGCTGTAACTCATCAATAAAAGTCAATTAAAGCATAATTGTCTTTTATGTAATCTAGGTGATGCAGCAACTGTCTGAAGGCAAACTATTTGCATGGTGTAGTCATACAGGTTCAGATAAAGGTATTTAGTTATATATCTATGGTTAATTAAGTAAAACCCAAGATACAAGTATTGCTGGAAAATTATGTACAATATCACCCCTACTTATAACATCCTACTCATTTTTAAAATGCTTTATTTGGGTTTGGAGACAGCATTTTCCATCCAAGTCTCACTATGTTTGTGTGCTAGACATACCTAAGTATACATTTTTACATCTTTCATTCTCCATGGCATGAAAAATCCATGGAATGTGATTCCGGTATACCAAATTAGTATTAACAGTACAAGTTCGGGAAAGTCTTTAGTAGGATTTTTGGCTGATCTTCTGAGATGAGACTGATTATAGAAAAGATTTATTGAAAATGAAAATAGCATTTACAGTGTCAGCCAAACTGGAGGTCTGTTTTTAGATCCAAAGGCAAAAGGTGTGAAAGTAATAGCATCAATCAAGTAAAATGCATTCCAATTAAACAGTGACTTTCTTAGTTCAGCAAACAGCATTATTGATACAAGATTGCTTTTGGAAAAGTCACAAAGTTCAGAACACAAGAGTTCATATATGAATTCATGTAAATTCATTTAAACCACACTGAAGTTAGGATAAGTCCTGGCTTTTCACTTATTCCAATTTCTTGAAGAAAATTCTGGGTGCTCTAAAGCTTGCATTTTTTTCAGCTACATCAGACGGTCTGATAATACATGTTACCTTTCTCTATAAACTATGCTCTTTCACTAATTCAGCTGTGCACTTCAAAGCAGAGAATGCTGAGTTCATATGTGTAGTTTGCAGTGTTTATTTTTGATATTACCAGCTGATATAGCTAACAATCATAATCAGGACAAAAGCATATCATAAAGTGGAATAGGTATTGTGTAAGCAATTAAGCCCTATTTCTGTTTCACTTTTGCAAAAAAGTTTTCCCTGGGAGCAACAGGAATGCAAGGTCTCAAGGAATTGCAAGGGTTTACAAGGAGTCAGATGCAGAAGCCACAGTCGCGGGCGGTGAAAATGAACTAGGTAACCCCTCGAGGCTGGGGAAAAGCACACTGCTAAGCACTGTGTAGGCCACTATTATGAAATCAGGACAGAGTACAGTAAACCCCCTGAAAACGGGTCAGCGGACCTATGATAAGCTTTCTTCATTTACGCTGGATGGGAGAGGGCAAGGGGGAAGGGAAAGGGAGAGGACATGTATTAATATGTAACTCCGGACTCACCGATTTTGGCCAAGCTGGCCACAAGTATCCAGAGTGCAATGATATACGGCTCCTTGACGTGATTCCATTTGAAAGAGACGATGGCAAAGCTTTGGTTGCTATTTTTAGGGCTTTCCGAGCTTCTCTGTCCCAGTGCCGCTGGGAGAGCCATCAGCCCCAGGAGGAGCGCCACTCCAGATACCTGCCTCATCTTCAAGCCACAAAACAAAATCCTGCTTCCCCTTCCCGGAGAGATCCCGCCT
This sequence comes from Monarcha castaneiventris obscurior, assembly GCA_026261815.1. Lineage (NCBI taxonomy): Eukaryota > Metazoa > Chordata > Aves > Passeriformes > Monarchidae > Monarcha > Monarcha castaneiventris. The sequence continues at coordinate 1,831,103 of JAMPIT010000059.1, forward strand.
CTTCGGAGGTCCTTGGGGGCGAGGTCCTTGTCCCTTCGCAGAGACGCGCCCGACGGCTGAGGACGGCGGGACAGCGGCGCTCGCGGCCGGCCACGGGAGGGTCCCCTCCGCTCCCGTCCCGTCCCGTCCCGGCTGCCCCAGGCGTCGCCTTGCGCGGGGTGGCAAAGGGCGGGGCAGGGGCTCCGTGCACAAGCAGATGCTTCGAGCTGGGGTCCCGCTGCTCGCCCGCACCTGCCTTTATCAGGCTGCTCCCGATCGGGCGGAGGCGGAGCCTCCCGCCGCTCCCGCAGAGGCTGCCGTGCGGGGACGGCGATGCCCTGACTGACAGAGCGCCCGGGAGGTCGGCGGACAGCTCTGCTCGGCTCCGCTCGGCCGCGGCGCTGGCCGCAGGCTCTGGGCTGTGCCCGCAGCTGCCGTGGGCAGCGGACAGCAGCGGCCCGGAGCTGCTGGCGCTCGGAACCGGGGCTGGGGCGCTCCCGCGGGCATGTCCTAAGGGAGTCTGGGGTCCGCACTCTCACCGGAGCCGGCTGCGCAGGACATCCACAGGTCTCCTTTTGGGCGCTTTGGATGCTTTTGTATCAGCCTCCCTCCCTCAGCCCCACTCTCCCGCCAGGTTGTCACTGAGGAAATGCACTCTTTTCTGCTTCTGAGCCTCAAGTCCCCTTCTGAGCTCGATCTAGCTCACCGAGTGCATAGCAGCAGGTTTCTCAGACCGGCTTTTCCTTCTGTCCACCAGAGAGCACCTCTTCCCACGGTGCCCGGGGAAAGGACACCAGCAGGCAACATTCGGCTTTCCACTTACGTCTGCTTGCAGCTGCTTGCTAAGATGTGCTACATTAAAAACGCTATCTGTTGATTGTTTGTTCTTTTAATGCTTACACCGTGAGAGGAGGCCCTACTGTCCCCCTAAAGCCTCCTTTCTTGCTGATAACATTTGCCTGCTATCATGGATGGTCGATGTTACCTGCTGCAGGCCGGTGGACCCATGATAATCATCACCCTGCAGTAAAAGGGCAGCAAACCATCCTGTTCCCGACAGGAAGAGCTGAGGCCGCCCTTCCACACACCTCAGCAGCAGCAGCAACTCCTCTCTTCTCTTGTGCGCTCCAAAACAATCTGAGTGCAGTCCACAACTTCTGTGACTTTCTGTGGAAAAACACTACTTAACATGACAGCTGGTTTTACCAGGAGGTAAAAAACGAACAGGATAAAGCTCTCCTTTAAAATTATTGTAAGACAGAGAAATTATTTTGGTTATTTCAATCACTGAGAAGAAGAGCTACATACATTTTCATAGTCAACTGTCCTGCACAGGTACTCTATAAATCAATTAGCTAGTTAATTAAATCTATAAATTTCCATGGAATGTTAATGCCATTATTACCTCAAAGCAAGTGCAGGCCCCAAATTGGACCGACTGTCTTCAAACAATGAAATATCTTGGGTGCTTTATTTCCTTCTTCTTCATTATTTAAGGGAAAGAAAAATATGTGGGATTTTTTTTAAGTAGGAGCGAATCTGAAGACAGAATTGGCAACTCTTTTTAGGAAGCATGACAGACAGCAAAATATCTCCTTCACATTCAGTAAACGTTGTAGACAAAGACCTGAAGAATTCTTCAGTGTCTAACAACAAATTCCATCTACATTATTTTTATCTTTTTCAGAGCATGACTTGGGCATTCAAATGTTGTTTAGAATTTGCTCTTAAGTTCTGTAACTGTTCTACAAATGGCTGTAGCCAATGCCTGAGTAACGATTTTGTGCATTGCCAGTAGACAGAGAAAACTGCAGCTGGAAGTAAGTAGCTGCTGATCATCTGCTGCTGAGCCCCGTGGAGAGTAGTAGCTCCTAGTTATTAACATGAATTCTGATGGCTAGTATTAGGAGAACCACAAACTTCAGGAGAGACAAGCTGTCAGCACTGTTTTTACTGTCACAACTTATTCCAAGTATCCTCATACACCAATTAAACATTTCAGCTGCAGCCAATAAAAGGGCACCACAACTGCCAGTGTTCCATCTTATATTCATGATTCTTCCCAAATCTAGTTCCACAAAATGCTAAGTGGGTTAGAAAAAATCTTTCTATTGAAAGTGCTAAAACTAGCCATGTTGTACAGATGGTTATTATTAAATGTGTCATAGATGAAGAATACCTGCAGCAGAGCTGGAAAATGAGAGAGCCTTCTCTAGTGGATCTTTTCTAGAGATAAGCAATGGCTAGGAGGAGCAGCAGTTGAGATCATGTCTCTGATTGCCTGTAGGCGATGTTCTACCCATGACAAAGTAACCAAAGTTACATGCCAATTTTGAGTTTGCTGGTGGAGGAAATCAGTATTAGGGAAAAAAGTTGTGAGTACCATCTTCTAAAAACAAGGTTTACAACACTGTATTTCTTTTAACAACAACAAGTTAATGGTTCAAGGTGTATTTGTGACTGCTTATGGATTTTTTTTTAAGATGACAGGGTATCAAATGACTGTTGACATCAGGGAATTGTTGTGTAATTCATTAATATTTCAGTAGGACACAGAGGACAGAGGAAAGGACTGACAATTACGTATCTCCTATAGGTACATCAATAGCTAATGCTAAACCAAGAGTCCACTGAGTATACATGAGCTCATGTACAAAATATGTACTTGTACAAGAATACATTTGCATATATGTTCTTATTATTAGAGTCCATTTTCTTGTATGTTCTTTATGGAAGCCCTTACGTAGTTTCCTATAACCTGATTCTGTATCAGTAAAAAAAAGCATTGGTTGAGTATTATGTTTGCAATAAAGATATCATATCACACAACAGCTGATATCTCCTGACTTCCAGAAAGACTGCACAAGGAAAACTTCTACTTAGTATAAAAAATAATGGTGGTGTGTCCTGAGTCTTTTTTTTTTTTTTAAGCAATTGACTGAACTCCAGTATTGTCATTTCTGGAAATATTGTGTAAATAATGGCTTAAAGGAAAGAATTATGAGTATCTTAGTATAAGTGTTATACAAGTATCTTATATACCCTTCACATGATCTGTGTCCTGCAAAGATTACTTTTGGCAATTTTTTCAAAGCTGAGGTAAAAAACAATTTCAGCTAAAAAAATCCTTAAAATTTTATCAGTTTTCTTCAGAAAGCACACACAGCATTTCAGTTATGCTAATTTAGATGCAGAAGTTACAATTAACTTCTAATATTAGCATTTGCCCCAAATCTGTTTAAGGTGATGTGAAATTAAGAAGCACATCCTTGTCAAACTGAGAACTCTGATGAAAGGAAAAATAAATTAATAAATAGCAAAGATTTGGCAAGTCAAGCATGAAAAATCTCCTGATGCAACATAAACCATCATCATTCACTTGTTATCACTCCTGTCTTTCCTCAAGAAAATGCACTCTTTTTATATTAATGTCTGTTAAATGCATAAGCAGGTTAAGATTTGAACAGAATATAGTTCCAGTATACATTTTTGTGCCACAATGCCAACTCTGTAGTTAAATAGAACAGTAATTATTGTGAATGTCATTGTACCAATCTAATGGAATGATTTGGTGAAAAATAATATGGTTTATATGCAGATGAATGCAGAACCACAGGAATTTATAGCGAATTTACTGGAGTCAACAGCTGACATTTTGCCAACCACTCTCCAAGTGAAATGATTGCAGCTGTGCAAGTTTATGCTGCAAGGAGTTGGACAAATACTGCTGGACTAAGTGATGTTGCAGAGCACTATGTTACAACATTATTAAAATGAACAACTGAAATTGTATTAGAAAGTATATTAATTCAGCCCATACACATTACTACCAGTTAAAGTGAGTAAGATGAAGAGTAGGGTGAGGTAGTTGGAAATAGATTTGGCTGGGAAGTAGGGTGGAAGAGGAAATTAGCTGAATTCTTCATGACTCATTTCAAGACAAGATACACTTTAACGATAGTAAGTGAAGGGGATTCTTACCAGAACCTTCATTTTTAGCCTCAAATGTTTATGAAACTGGCAGACATTTTAGGCAGACTGTGAGATTTTTCTGGTGTGTTGTTGTTGCTATTACTGTTTTTAATGAACCCCCACATTTATATTAGATTAGAAACTAATCTAGTAGGAGTGGGACAATATGAATGACAAACCTTGACACAGCCTAGGACCTTCATTAAGGAGAGTCCCCTCCATAAGGGATTATATCTGTGTGAGCTCTCAGTGCAATGAGCAGTGAAAAGGGAATGGGACAGAAAAAGAAGTTGTTACATATCACCAGACACCTGACAGTTTTTATCATTTATGTTCAGGGAAAAAAACACTTATTTTTATAAAATCCCATGTGTATTAAAATTACTCTTTCTTTCAGTTCCAATTTCAAGGAAATTTCTTCTATTGTTTATTAGGACTCTTCTGGGCTTGCGACAACTCAAAGTTGGCCACGGTCTGCATCTTCCACACTTTCCCCATTGTATTCATCTCATTCCCATGTTATTGGCATCCCACGTGTATTTCTGTGTTCTTTGTTCTCCATGTCTCTGCTCTCTTTCCTTTTCATGAATGTCTTCTGTCAATACTTACCAGAAATCCCTAATAGTGAGACCTAAGGAACACCCAAAATGTAATTTGTGTATGATGTTTCAACCCAATACTTAAGATATGATTCTCTCTCTATCCCTTCCAATTCAGCGTGTCATTTTTCACTGCATATCCTCCTTCCAGGTGCTCACATCAGCCTGACCAACATTAAGTGTTTATACGAGGCACAAGACAAAAGTGACTACTGCTTTTTCTAGTCATAAATGTATTTGCTGATCTTTAAAACTCATAATTTTGTTTTATGCTAAAACAGCTGGGGGAAGACTGGGACAGAAACAGTAATCACAGATTTCAGAGATCCAGTGGACAAAGAAGGATGATAAAGGTACACCTCAGAATTGTTTCTGTGTACAGGTATTCAGCTTCCTGTAGCTTAACCTGAGAGGAAAAGCAAAACAGTTTAATTTCTTAGGAAAAACAGAAAGACTCTTAAATAACAAAGGTAGCTAAGTAGAATAATTTCAGTTGCTAGCATGATAATTTTACACCTATGTCTTATGTTTATAAGTAGGCTCTGATGTTTCTTGGTCTTAATTTTTGGCCGATCTGTCGAAAGAGAGTCTGTCCTTTTCCTGATTCTCCATATACCATACTAACATTGATGCCTCCCCTGCCTAGCTAAATGTGTGCATGTTCACATGAAAAAGTTCAGCTGATTTCACTGATTTCACCTAAAGCCACTCCTGATTCAATACACCATCCCCAGTGCTCCTGTTCTGGCAGGACATAGATTGATGGTTCAAAATCACCTGTGATACCTGAAGGTGGAGACACCCCCCCAGCCTCCCCAGAATGTGTCCTGCTGTCCCTGCCCTCCATGAATTACGTGCTGAGGTCTGCTCATCTGGCAGCAGCCACTGCCCTGTAGTGATTCATACTTGTTTCAATTGGTAGGCCATAGGGTGGATGAGGACAGTTTAACCAGTACCTGAAAACCCAGCCACAGGAATAAATTTATCTCCCTGTTGCAAGCCAAAGCTAATTCCAGCAGAAGGAGTGACCTTGTGGTCTGCCTGGGCTTGAGGGCACTCAGTAACCTGTGGGGACAGGGCTTCCTTAAGCATCTTGGATCTGATGAGAGTTTAAAGCTATTCCTACCTTTAAGATGCTTCCCAATGTCAAACCACCCAACCTAAGCCTCTCCTCTGTCATTGCACATAAAGGAATTTTCCTCTGAAATATTTCTACAAGGCAGTTGAGATTTTGTGAGTACAAAATTTCGTGCATTTTTTCTTTATCTAAATTGTGATAAAGGAAAAAGTGAACCTTGTCTGAGGAGCAGCAATAATATTGTAATAATTAGCAATTACTTTGAACTTAAATCACATAAACCGAAGAGTCAAATAAATTAATTATGATGCCAAAAAAAAAAAACCAACTGCCAACACAATTTATGGCTTAAGGTATTGATTATGGCAATTTTATCAACAAAAAAAGACATAAAGGGCAGGCGATACTACTTTGCTGTTGACGTGCACTGTAAACCCAGTTGCTATTTAAGAACAATTAAATAGTAGTGGGGATTTTCATTAGTTAATTCCAGTTTACTAGAACCCAAAAATTTAAGCGGAATATACATATTCTTATACAACTGTGTTTTGGAAGTGTTTACATGATCAGAATGGTATTCCTGGTTAAAGTCATAGAGGAAGGAAAAACTTCAGAACTGACAACGCCAAGAATCTGCCTAGTTTAGTGCAAAGACATAACCTTGAATCTCATATATTTCAGGTGAATGCCCTTATCATGACTCAGAAGATTTTAACATCATTCTGATTTTATTTTTTTCTGCACTGAAGCAAAAGCAATTGCTGAAACTTCAATTTTTGAGGGAAAAAAAAGAAAACTACTTTTTCTCCAGTTTGGGTTATTAAAAACAGTTATTATATTATTACACAAATCTGCATGAAAAGTTACAATCATTTAGGAGAAGTTTGCAGGTGTTATTTCAAATGTCAATTTAAAAGGAATGCTGTACTTGTTTTGCAGTCCATTGGACAGTAGTGGAGCGGAATGGGAAGAGACAGTCTGTCGCTACTGGTGTAAAAAGTGACAGAGATTCTTTGAAGTCGAAGGGCACTCCACTTTGAATTGAGGGAATCTGAACTGGATTGCTGCTTATCTCACTGAAGTTCCAAAGGCCGCAAGGTGCAGAGTATACATAACATGCACTTCCACATTACCAAAATAGCAGCCATAAACTAACTGACTCAGGTCAGTAAATGAGTAAGTAAACAAACAGGAAGAGGGATGTCATCCAAATATGCAAAATAATTTGACTGTATTAAATTTAATAACTAACTACATCAACCTGCTATGGCAGGTTTTTGGCATCTGGAAGCCTTGATCAGAAATATTATTAGTGAATTTTCAAGAATACTATTTAGAATAAAAACATGATAACTTTAAAGTGAAAACAAGAAAGGAAATGATGAGAACATTATTCTAATGAAGCTGCATAAATAAAATTAAGCATTGGATCCAGGCTTTTTCAAAATAATGTATTTTAAACTGCTGTTTCCTACGAAGTCACACTTTTGGAAATAGAGAAAAATAAGCTGAACAGCTGCAGAGAAGAAGTATTAATTTCACCTCATACATGAAAATAAGAATCCATATAGTAAACACATAATTTGGGAAACCTTCCTAAATTCTAACTGTTGTACCAATTGTTGACTCTGTTTGATATGATGACACAGGCATACATCCACTTTTGGGAGCTGCTGAAGATTTTGTTCCTGGGACTAAGGATTCAATCCTATCACTTGGCCCCTGGGTGCACATTCTTACAGTTTTCCTTCTATTTCCTTGCTGGGCCTTTTGATAAACCATTTCTGCTCACTGCAGTTCTGAAGTGAGGTGACACTAAAATGAGAGGTACTTGTTCTGAAAGGCCCTCACTAGCTTAATCTTGGTTCAGGACATCATCAAGTTTTATGGACTCTCGTCTTAATATGTGAAGAAAAATTCATGGAGATGCAGGTAATACTGAAGAGAGATACAGAAAGATGAGACTATGAGTGCTGCCCTTGTCACTAAATCCAGGGACTACAGGCACCATGCTGCATATTTCCTGCATACATTTGCCACACTTTGTCTTGAAAACTTTATCTCAAATACTTTCTGCTGGTTAAACAGCCTAAACTTAATCAGAAAGTTCACAACCTATTTATTCTTGTGTGAGTATTGTCCTTTAACATTGTTTCTTCTTCTGTTGTTTTTTACCCTTTAAAAGAAATCGTACACTTCAAAAGAGGTTTTAATTAATCCTTCTTGAATAGAGCCAACCAGGACACACACAAGTGAAGTTTTGCTAAGCTTTGTAGGCTGGCAAAAATACTTCCTCATCACAAAAATACGGCCTGAAGCACAAGTGAATGGAATTTATTTTCAATGGCTACATCCCAGAACTTATCACAATACTCACCCTAAAATCCAGCAATATACCCAAGTCCTACTCTTTTTCATTGATTCCAATGAATGAACCTCTAGCTAGTTGATTACTGTATTGCCATTGTATACCTTTCTCCTCATTATGTTAAAACTACCTGAGTCCTCAGTATCACCACATCCTTTCAATACAGTCTTCCTCTATATGCATGGCGACTCCAAACTTTGTGTTATCAGCAATCAGTTGTGGATGCCAAAAGCACTGATGAAAATATTAAACAAGATGGACTGCAAAGTGTAAGGCTGAGGTATTCCTCTTTTGGCCTTCTTCCAGCCTGATTCTCTCTCTGCTTTTTCGATAGTTGTTGTCCCCATAGATCCTTGCAGTCTACAAAAAATAACTTAGCACCTTGACAAGATGAACACCAAGAATGTGGTGCTCCTGCATTAAATTGAGGTAAGTATTCACATGTCCTAAGCATATTCCCTGCAAGAGTGGGAAACCAGGATCACACTTGGGCATCAACAAAATTCTACTTTTCTCTGTGCCTCCTGTCTCATGAATGTTTTGCTTTAATTTTTCCTTCTCTGAATCCTAGAGCTCTTGAGTGTCTATCAAAGCAAGCATCAAGAATTATTTTAGAGATCCAGATAAATTTATAGACTTACCGTTCTTGATATTAATATGAATATTAAGACAGAGTAGGAAACAGTGCATAACTAAGCTTTTCATTTTTACTTCTGCTTATTTATATTTCACTTAATTTTTACTGTGAAAAGAGGAATCACTGAGAAGTAAAGCTAACATGTTCCTTACTGAGATTCAGTAAAGTAATTTTAAAACTTTTGAAAGTATGATCTCAATATTCTACGTGCTTTACTTATTTCTCCTCTTAAACAAATTTAAAATTTCCTTAATCTATTTTTACGTGTATAGTTTTACTTTCTTTTTTACTTTCTTTTTTAACTACTTGTTTGAGAGAGGCAGAGAGACAGGGAGAATGCCACTTCAACAGCGCAGTAGTCTGTATCTGAAGCTAGAAGTTTTTACTTCCCTATTCCCTTGTACAATGACTATGACAATCCATCCATTAGGTCAGGCAATAACTCCTGGTTTATTCTGAATCAGATTGCATCACCTTGTATCATCATGTTCTGTGCTACTAACTTTGCAACAACTATCTTTATCCCACTCCCCCATGTCAGAGCAGGGGTGAAAATAACCATGGCCATGTTGAGGCAACAAGTACTCCTAAAGCAATCAAGTAAGCAAGCTCAGGGTCTTTAATGCACTCTAAACTGTTGTCCTGTATAGACATGAATACCATCTGCATATTAAAGTTCTCACTCTTCAGCTAAATCTCTTTGAACCTAGAGGATGACATATTTGTTAATCAAAGGACACTAATTGATTTTCTGGCCCTAAATGCACAGACATCTCAAATTGCTAAGTGAAATGATGATGTCCCAATGTATGTTGTGTCAGTTTGGGAGAGTCATTATGTACAACCTTAGTGGCATTAAAAAGTAGATGTCAAAATGTAAGTAGTGTGAGATAAAAATGTATCTCTCTTCTACATCAAAGAATCTGTGTTATTTAATTAATTTGGATTAAATATTAGCTATAAAACATAGTGCATAAGGGCACTGCTATAGGCTGATCACCGAATCACCAAATTATCGATGGTGGTAGATCTACAGAAATATTGGTAAACATCTCTGTTTCTTATTTTTCTCTTGAGCAAATGTGTTTTCTTTCTCTCACATAATGAATTATGGTAGATTAAATTTTGCTCTCTTTATATATAAATAAGTTTATCATAATTTAGCTGATGGTATTAATATGGGGCACTATTCCTGAAATCGTATTTACTTTTTAGTTATATCAATGGAAGTATGTTTATAATGATTTGTAGGCTGTGGGAGAGAGGAAAGAGGAAGAGGCCCAAATGTATTTCAGCGGAAGTAAGTAATTGAAATTCCTTTAGTATTCTCTAGCTGCAAGCTATGGAGAGTGAAGTCAATCCCAGTTAAATACTACCAAAGCACCTTCAAAACCTGCAGGCTGCTCAAAATTGTAATAGGAAGTGGAAAACAACATTCAAACAAAACTCCAGGAATAAACATACAGTTTCCTTCCAACAAGAAGTACCAGGGGCATATTTATCCTGCTCTTGAACTCCTTACTTAGCAACAGGTACTTGCCACTGTAAGAGAACTAGGTGACTGGTTTGAATCAGGGTGACCTTTCTTATATTCTTCTGTTCATATCTCATTTAGCTCTAGCAGTGGTGCTTATCAGTAACACTTGACGTGAAGCTTCATGACCTAGAAAATAATCTAACAAAGGAAAAAGAAGCTAAACAGTGTCAGTTTCTCATTACAGGGGAGGTTTCTGAAAGGTCGGAAAGTTTCTGAAATAGAAAGCAGTAGTCTATGAGCAATACAGCTTAAAAAAATTAAAACCATCAGCAGGGGATGAGTCTAGACAGTATTTTGAATGTTGAGGTTTTATATAAGCAAGAGACATTTTTAATAAAATGAGGAGACATTTAAACCTGGAGAGTTGAAAAAAAAAAAAACCCACAGGATTTACATTTACAGTCCAGAGCATTCAGTGATTTTATTATTTACTTGAAATAATGTGACTCATGCCCACAAAAATTGACTAACATCTTTGCCACTCCTACCTCTAATTATTAGGATTGTAGTTATGGACTGAGTGATTTTGTTCCTGTTCATGAGTTTTGAGTTTATTATCCTACAATTTCACAGAATATTTCCTTGTTCCTGTTATTGATAGGAAGAATAAAGGGTTCCACCATCTTGTTTCCTGTGTTATTTTACCACACGCATTTAGCATATACACTCTTACTCACTTTTCTCTTCAACCATATAATGCTTTGAACCTTTTCCTTAGATGTAAGAATTTTTGCCATGCTTCCCAGATTCATCAGTGTGGCTTCATTCTGAATTACTACTTCAATATTTTGGAGTTGGATACAACTTAACTTGACCTTATATGATATACCTCACTAAAGTTAGGACCATACTCACTTCAGCATTCCCTAATCAATGGAAAGACACAGGCAGTCCATAGGGAAACTCAGGATATTCCAAAATAAAAATTAACTTCTTTCTGGGGATGCCTCTTAATGTTAAAAATAGGGTTAAGTGGTCTATTTTCAGAATTCAGCCATCTCAATGATACTCCTATCAAGTGAGAATAATGTACACTGAAGTTAAAGATAGTGAACAAAATATTCCAAATAAGATCGTAATTTCTTTTTTTCTTTTCCTTTTCCTATTTTTTTAAGTAATTCTAATTTCTGTTACATGCTTGCCAGGGTTGTTTCATTTGTTGGTTCGGGGGGAGTTTTTTGAGTTGCCAAAAAATGACTATATACAACCTGTCCAGAAGATGATAAGATTTACTTCCAAAGTTTCTGAGTGGCTCCTCACAGCTATTAATTTCCCTGACTAGTTTCTGTAGCATAATGTCACTTTGATATTTTAAAGTGTATTAAATTGGAAGTCACTACAATTTAAGTATATTTGAACTTAAAGCATCTTTAACCAAGGAGTGATTGATTCCAATAGGCTTGATTTCTACTGTTTCAGAAGTTCTTAATCAATTGCTACAAAGAAAACTGTATCAGCGGAACACTTTTCAGAAGCACTAGTTGAAAAGCTAAAATCACTTTGCATTTTCAGTTATATAAAAATGACTTGTATTTTCTTTTGAACTGATGAGAGTATGATCCTATTATAGATCAAATAAGACATCACTTCAGTTTGCAAACTGAACTGTAGTCCTCAGTAAACTCAAATTTTGGCAATGTAACAAATGCAACAACAACAAAGCCACTTCTACATGTTGTTCTTCCTTGCAGCTTTGAGTAACTTCCCATACATCAAACACAAAGGCTAATATAATCTCAGTCATTCTTCTCCCTCTTGGGGGTCTTTGTAAATTGTATTGCTTTAGGAAATTGAATACAGTGACTACCCCATCAAAGATATCACAGAGGAGTGGGGAATGCACACTAAGCAAAAAGATCTGTTTACTTGTAGAACTCCTATTTCCTCCTACAAGTTATCCTTTCAAAGCTGTATTGTTATCTAGCATATTTGAAATGTTTCAGCAGAAACTGAAAGATTCCGTTCAAAAGAAAAAACAGAATTTACTGTTATGTCTTTTCATCAGAAAACTTGATTTATTGCACTTAATTTTTGTGCTATATATATATATGCACACACACACATTCCATCATGACCATTAAAATACTTTTTATAGAAAATACATTTGAAAGCAGATTGATAGCTTACAGCAGGAAAGCAAATGGCTATTCTGCACCTGGGACTCTGTGAAGGCAGACAGCATTATTTTTGCTTGTAGAACTTGGCAATCTTTTGCCTGGGATCATAAATCTATCTAGAAATTAGGGCTTTTCTCTTGTGGTTACTTTTGAATTTCCATTAAAAAATAATTCATGTCATATTTAACTATAAATAACAAAGATGGAAATGATCAGCAAGTATAAAGTAATCATTCTCTTGATTTGCCCTAAAAAACTTTTGAAAACAGAATTAATTGTTTTTTATTCTTTTCCTGACACAAGTGTTAGCTTTTTGGTATCTATCTATTCATAAGGTAGATTCTGATTACAAACTTATACCTGAGTAGGACCCAGGTTCCATTTTAGTTTTCACCCACTGTTTGTAAACATTGTGGGACAACTTGGTCTGAAGCTGATTGTTCTGTACTGCGTTTGTTTTTGGCAACTAAAACTGTTTAAGAACCAAAGTGGTCCAGTATTATTCTACTGGACATAGTAGAAAATGAAGTTTTCCTGTTATTGATTGTAATATATGGGAAAAGAAATGAAATTGCACTGATCAATAGGAACAGTAATATTTGGAAAACAAATTTCTGTTATATTAATTCCGAATGTTGATCTCCCAACACATATCACATAATTCTTCCAATTTACAATAGGTCTCTAACTAAGTACAACTTGTTATTCTTGTACAGTACTGTGTGAAGAAATAAGTGAGCTAAGATTTAGCATAATAGGGAATGAGTTTATTTCAAAATGTTGCTGTCCAGACTGTCTAAAACACAGTCTGTTCTGAAGCAGGTGTGAAGTACAAGGAGCTGTCAAGTTCCCTGAAAAGCAGTTTGCTTACTCTTGTTTACATTTGGCTGGAGAAGGTCTGATATTCTCTTTAGTTACTTGTATTCCCAGAACCTGAAACTGTAAGGAAAGTGCCCCAGGTGCCTTGCAGCTGCTCAAGGAATTTAAAGTTCACTAGCTATCAGTATTCTTCTAACAAATTAATAATTGGAATTGACAGGAACAACAATTTCTCTGGGAAACCTGTGTGGGCATCAAAACCTGTCCTCAGGGTAGACCCCATCTGCAGGCTGCCCAGAAGCCACAGACCCATGAAACCTACACTAACACTTTATGATCCCCAGAGTGTAGAGGGAGATTAGACTCCCAGGACTTTCAGTGCCAAAGAAGAAAAAGTCAACTGATGTCCTGCATCAAGAAATCAATATTTTCAAACAAATTTTTGTTGCATTGAAAGGTTTATTATTAACTGTAATATGAAGAGGATTTTCCAGTGAGTAAGAAGTGTCTATGAAACTTCTTCAAGAGATCCCAGGAAAAGAGAACACTGCATATTCCTCTCTACCAAGGAAAGCTGAGGTGTAAGTTTACTCTTCTTTCGCATCTCTTCACACACTAAAAAACCACAGCGCATCACCTATGAATAGTGAAATATCTCCATGAGATACGGATGCAGAAATGATCACAGTGTCATCATTTAACAATTAAATAACCACATGGTATATTAAGAGCTGGAAAGGCTTTGCTGGCATTTCAGGTTTTGTCAGCCTGGATATATGGGACTTTCACACATGCCAGGTTTTAGGGATGGTTCTCAGCATGAATAACTCCAGCTTTTGCTGTCAAGATGCAGCCACAGGATACTCATTAACAAAACTTCTAAGAATGAGAGGAGATACAAATGAGAGAAAGTCAGAAACCTGGTTTTCAGATATTAAGGGAAGGCACATAATAAGCAGTGTGGGTAGAGAAGAAAATTAGAAAAACCTGAGATGAAAAATAGGGACATGATGAACACAGGCCAAAAGAAAAACACAGTGAAACTTTACTTGGGACAGCAAGAAAATGCCCTGAAATAGAAAGAGGTGTGTGTGGTGGCCTAGGGACCATTGTCCTGGCACATACTTCATGTTCTGATGAGTCTCCATAATTTGATCTCTCTGGGAAGCAGCTTTATATAGATTCTTGTATCTGGAATGGATCTCTTGCCTCTCAGTAGGTCATTGGATGGTAGATTTTGCAATGCTAGAGACTGAAGCTGAGAACAGAGACAGGCATAACAGGAAGAAATGTTTTTTGCCCTCTCCTCCCTAACACTGTAAGATTTGTGATACTGTTGTCCAGTTATTACAGCTGAAGGAGTATATAACATTACCAGACTTTGATGAGGGAGAGAAGTAACAAAAAATCTCTTTTTTTGGTTGATTTTTACTTTCTCATGAATGTAAATGAGGAGGTGAATATCTTGGCAGGTTCAATGAATCATGCTATCCATGCAAACTCTCCTCAAACCCAAGAAATCATACTGTCTTTTAAAGAGTAAAGCAGGATTCAGTAATCCAGAACTAGTCTTCTATTAAGAAAAGTTGCATACTACTTCTGATATTCTACAGGAAGGAAAGTCTTCTTCAAAAGTCAATACTTTCTTTTTTATATTAATTTGAGCTTACTGTAACTTGGTTATTTTCAAGAGGGGAGATGAACATGATGTTGTACGTTATAGGAAAAAGGCTTCTTACTGAATTTCCCAGTCCTTGATTTCCTACCAGCAATAGCTGATACCATTTCCATCCCATCTTTCTCCTCTATTTAATATCCTCCTGGAACTGAATTGCTTCTGTTTGCATTAGACAAGTAGACTTTGCTGAGTGTTTCCTCTACAGCTGTGGTCCATATCTAAGGTAGCTCAGGAGCCCATTAAGAGCAGCTATTAATAAAAGCAAGATAACTCAGCCATTCCATTCACACACTTCATTGAATTTTGTGAATGGCTTACTTGCATTTGGGATTTCTCTGCTTCTTTACTCATAGCCATGAGGACTCGTCTTTAGCAAGCATTGTTGTTCCGACTCCTTTTAGCTGCCACTCCCAGAATAGTTCAAATCGCATACCTGAATATCACAGCTATCCCAACAATCTGGTCTTGTCGGGTAGACATTTTTTTGGACAGAAAAAATGACATGAGTTAAGCATTTCTAGACAAGAACAAAACAAAGCAAAAACAGGAGAGCATCAATTATAAAGGGATCAAGACAATGAAAGGATGAATTTCATACGATTATTAAAAATCGTAAAACTGAAAATTGCAATGAGAACAATAACATTAGAAAATCTAAATTATTTTTTATTCTACTACTCACTGATCAAATAAAAAGGGGTCTTACAGTATAAACAATACTAAGTACAGATATTTGCTAGTCACTCTTCACCCATCCATTTCAGTCTAATGGTTTTTATTTTTAAAACTAGCTTAAATTTCCTTAGGCAAAGCCTGAAGTATGTTTTCGCTTTTCTGGAAGCAAACTTTGTTACTCCTGAGACTCCTCCTATTCATCTGACATCTCCTATTCATCATAGTCAACTCAGAATTTTGAAAAATAGCAGTAGATAAAGAAATGACTGCCACTGAAGAAAGAGGGATGTGTACATGCTCTGCTACAAGAGAAATGAAATAGCACCAAGAGCCATTCACTTAAACTTTTTTCAGTGGTAGTCATTTCCACCTGTTGCTTTAACAGATATTGCTCAAATAACTACAATCTAAGTAAATCAATCTTTTAAATCAACTTTAGATGGATATTATAGAAATATTCTAATCAGATTGAGATTTTGAGTGAACTACTTCAAATCAAGTCTTTTGGCTCCAATAAGCCCAGACAAATTAAAGCACGCTGATGTTGGTATTCATGTACACTCAAACCTTTACCTTAAAATAATGTGTAAAAGTGTCTTGACATATGTAGGTGTGCTGGGGGAATCTGCAACTGAGAAGGAGAAACATTTTCTCAAACTGCAGAACAGAGACACAGAAATACTGATGAGTGCTTTTACATTTGCAAAAGAAAAAGGAAAATATAGTTACTGTGAGAGAGAGAAGACACACAGCTGCCTGCTTTAGAACACCATGTAACACCAGTACATTTTCAGGCTGTGGTTTCTGAATCTGTTTGTGGCACATGAAAGAAACTGCCAGTGTTCCGCATCTCACTGGCATCAGCTTCCTGAAGCGAGCCTTCACCTTGCACTGCTCCAAGGCTGCTGCTGTCACTTTCTGGCTTCCAATGTCAAACAAGTTGGATGAGCTAATGCTGTTCAGAACTCTCACTGTATCCCTGTACTGTGCTGCTTAACACATCTGCTTCCAGCAATGTTGTGTGCAGACAGCAGAACTGCACTCTGGCACAAGCAGAGTCTATCTGTTTGGGTCCTGTGCTACATTTCATCTCTAGTGCCCATGTGTCTTACTCCTGTGAACCATTCATTAACAAACAAGTGGGAATTACTTGTACAGAACATTTATGGTTGTCTTTATACTGTGCCCAGGAGGAAAACACTTCAGTGCATTACTTCTACAGGAACAAAAGTACACATAAACCAGACAAAACACATTACTGCATTTCTTAAAGTTAGTACCCAGACTTGAATAAAGATGGGCACATGCAATGTGTTCTTTCAGTACTCATTAGTAACTGGTCAGTAACTTACCAAAGGAGGACATTAAACCATAGTGTCTTTGTTGTTAAACCACATTTAGCTGTTATGGAGGCTCTTGTGGAGTGAGGCACTTCTAAAAATTACTCTCATTTTGTAGATACATACACATTCTTCCTTGTGACAGGATTGTTAACAGACAATTTACAGAGTCTTTTTGTGTAGGCCTCTGCTGGTATTTTAGCAAATCCGCACAAACTGGTACAAGATACACATATTTGTAATTCAGTCCCACCTTTCTATATTTGTGGGCAGACTTCTTATAAAGACCATTTGCCAAATGGGGTTACATAGTTGTTATAATATTGTTATAGTTGTTAATAATTATTTTGACATCAAAGTGAGACAAAAGAATAGGAAACTGCTCTCCAGCTGCTGTAAAAGACCAGTGCATGGATATTCCCACTAGGAACATGTCTCTGTGTATTATCCCCTACCACTGTGCAGAGTTGTTTACCACTTCATTACTTTCTGTATTTCAGGACACTGGAATATTAATGTTGTCAAGGAATCAGGGAGTTCTATTGGCCATAGCCTATCATTAACCAGGGAGAGCAAAGGGCCATTTTATGACCTTTGGCTCCTACCTGAGAATCTCTCTCTGAATAAACTAACTGAAGTAATACATGTGGAGGCTTAATAATGACTTTTGGGAAGTTCTGGGATGCTCATTTTCATATTGATTATATCTATTTGTGTCCTGTAAGTTCCATTATTGATTATATCTCTTTGGATCCTGTAAGTTCCTTAATTGTTAGTATCAGAAGACATGACATTATGTGAAATCCTCTCCAGCCTACTTCTCAAGAAAAATATTTACGATGTGCTCAAAACTTAACTATGTCTGGTAGAGATGTGCAAACTGAAAAATACACGGTATGCACTCCACTGCTTTCAGTGATCAACAGCTTAGGACATCCACCAAATTGCCAGTGATACTGCAGATATGAAGATGTAGGACTTCCTAATGCCTGCCCCAAGCTATACAGTAGCTTTGAAATACAGAATAAGCAGGACAAAACAATTGCTGAAGCAAGTCAGAAACCTATATATGCTTCCTAGTTTCAGGCAGACATATTTTACACAGTAAAACTCCTATAATGTAGAAATGTCCAACGGAAATCTTGTAGAAAATTATGGCAAAGAAGAAATTATTACTGAATACTCTAAGTAACAAATAGCATGGGTAGAAGGCATTCACATTATTTTTGAGCTTTATTTGGCCACTCAAAATATTTGATTGATTTTGATTATCAGTCAAAAATTCCTGGAAGCATTGCCCCCATATGTGATGTATTAATTAACAGCATTATATAATGGCACTAAGATATACTACAGCATCCACATTGGCAGCCAGATTAAAATCTGAGAAAATATCAAGAAGTCAAGACACTAAGCTACGTTTACCCTCCACAACCACATACATACAGGAAGCAGAGCAGAATCGAAAGCCCATCACCCAAATCATGAATGCTTTAATGAATATACAATCCTTTAGAGAATATGTCTTATAAACAGAAAGGTTTCTACAGTCCAGGCTACCACCATCATTTTCATCGGTTATCTTCCTCTTTGACATTCAAAGCTCAGC
This sequence comes from Monarcha castaneiventris obscurior, assembly GCA_026261815.1. Lineage (NCBI taxonomy): Eukaryota > Metazoa > Chordata > Aves > Passeriformes > Monarchidae > Monarcha > Monarcha castaneiventris. The sequence goes on from JAMPIT010000059.1 coordinate 1,849,511, forward strand.
CCACCTCTGGGAAAGGCAAAGCAGCCAAAAAAAATACGCAGTGAAACTAAATGTCATCTGCATCTTTATGAAACTAGAGCTCCAGAAGTCACAACATTTCACCTACAACCAGGTAAAATGATGCAAAATTGATTCAAGAATATCTGAATACTGGTCAGGCTTTGTTTTGCACCCTTACAGTAGAAGACAGGGCCACCACTCCATTTTTGGCTGACTGCATACAGCTAAGAGCAGAAATAAAAGCCTGAATTTGCTTCTAAAAGATACCCTTGGGCACAGCCCTAAGCAAAGGTTGGTGTTTAACCTTCCAGTGGGAGTCACAGGAGGTAATGTGTCCCAGAGCCACACCTCAGGGACCAAACTTAAATACATTGTTTCCTCATTGCTTCAAGGGGGTAATAATTTACTACTCAATCAGTAGCATTGCCCATCATCTCGTGGCATGTCTGATGTGAGGCTTAGGCTGATTCTCTTCTATGTTTTCTCTGCCTCCATGCTCTGAGAGGGTTGTGAATGTTGCCATGGAACATTGTTGCTGCCTGCACACAGAAAGAAATGAAATTGGTTATGAGATAGTCTTTCTTCCACAATTACTTTCGTAAGTGCCTAGTCCGGATAAGTCACCAGGGAACTGAGTCTCCAACTGACTTTATGTAGACATTATCCACAAGACCTGGCACTTTCCTTATGGTACTTATTCATCTTTTCTATATAATTTAGATTTACTGCTTCTCTGTAATTCCTTGTTTTACCTAGTTGTAAGCAAAGAAAGAGAGGCAGTATTTTCACCCTGGAAAAGGGTGATCAAATAAGGCTTGGAGGGAAGAAAAGTGTACTTTCTCTGCTCCTTTTATTTGTTTCATATAAATAACCTCAGAAGAATTTATATGCTGGACTTTATTTTATTATATGTAAAAATAGTAAAAAAATAGTTGGCAAAACCTTAGGAAGAAATAATTATTGAAAAATAAAAGAGAAAGTTTATAAAAGGTTGTATACTCCACTAGAACCCATGAAATAGTTGGAGTCCTAAAAGTATTGATACATTTAAGTTTTTTTCCAAACTCAGCCAGATACCTTAGCATTAAGAAATTTGCCTTACTTTTTGTTTTGTTGGTTCCTTTCTTGGTTTTCACTTTGAAACACATCAACCCACAAAAATTCTCCTGCCATGAATAAAAATTTGCTTCTCTGTTACCAGAAAGATGGTGTAGGTGTTTCAATTATTTTTCTATTAAATCTGAATTACTTTGTTGTTTGGGGTTTTTTTGTCTGGTTGGTTTGAGTTTTTTGTTTGGTTTGGTTTGGTTTGGTTTTGTTTGTTTGTTCTTTCTTTTATTTGCAGTAGTCCACATGCATTATCATCTTTAGGGTAAAGGATTAAACTAATTTGAAGAATGGAAAGCAAAACTATTCAACAAAGTTTTAGGGCAAAAAATTCTTACAGATATACACCAATTTCCCATTTCCTTTAAGAAAAAGCTGACTTTAGACTCCCTTTCTATCATGTTTTGCTGATTGACAGGGTCAAACTAAGCTAAAGAACTGGCTTCTCTGACTTGTTCCTATTAAAGTAAGTTCTGTTAGAACTCAACACCTGCCACTAGTTTTAGAGTTCCTCATTCTCCTGAACTGCAATTCCTGTACAGACTTGCAGAATGGATTCCTGGGCAAAAATTGGCCCAAATACAACAGGATTCATAACTATCATTGCTTCTAGTCTCTTGTGATAGCTCCCCTTGGAGTACTGTCTTCAGCTCTGGGACCCTCAGAAGAGAAAAGACATGGATATATTGGAGTGGGTCCAGAGGAGGGCCACAAAGATGATCATGGGGACAGAACACCTCTCCAATGAAGATGGAGAGAAAGGCTGAGAGAATTTGAGCTGTTCAGCCTGTAGAAGAGAAGGCTTAAGGAAGAGCTTGTGGCAGCCTCCCAGTGCCTCAATGGGGCCTACAAGAAATCTGGAAAGGGATGTTTTAACAAGGGGATAATGATAGGACATGGGGTGATGGCTTTGAACTGAAGGAAGGTAGATTTAGATTGGATATTAGGAAGAAATTCTTTGCAGTGAAGAGTGGTAAAGCACTGGAATAGGTTGCCCAGAGAAATTGCAAATGCCTTATCTCTGGAAGGATTCAAGGCAACCTGGTTTAGTAGAAGGTGTCACTGTCCATGGCAGGGAGTTTGGAACTACATGATTCTCAAGGTCACTTCCAACCCAAATTATTCTACGATTCTATGATTCTTTTTAAAACCCAAGTAGTTTCTGAAATTTTGGAATACTGATCTTGTCCCATCTAGGTGTGGCTCCCTTCAAGTGGCACTGTGTTCACTCACAATTACATGTAAGGATTTAGGCCTTCCTTGTTCTTTCTGTTGATCCTTTTCATTCTCTTCCTTATCTTGTTCTTATACTTTGAAACATGAAAATAGCTGATGAGCTAAATAATGAAGAGGGGACATGAAATCTCAAGTACAATACCGTAGTATGTGTTAAAGTTTTAACCTAACAATACATGGAAAAATATATGGTCTGATACTACAATTTAATTTCCTTCTAAATCTGTAAAAGGAACAGAATTAACTGGTATGAATAAATCTCGCATAGTTTAATCATGTTCATATTTGTACCAGAACAAAATATACTTTAGACTGATTGAAACTGCTGTCCTACGTGTCATACAGACTTCATGGCAACTGGATAACCGGTACAATTATGGGATTGCAATAGTTACGGAAAGTCATATATGTATAATAGTTATGAAAGAGATTTGTAACCTATAGGTGAGGACAGGCTTTAGAATTAGGTAATTTAAAATCTAGTAGTTTTTATTTCATTTTTCTGTGGACAGCTGATCTCCATCAACAACAATCAAGGAAGGACGCCTTTTGTTATTTATTTTCAAGAGCTTACCAACTTAGCTGAACTGGGAGAATTTGTAAGCCTGGGCATATCTGGAGTAGGACCATTCTTAAGAAATGCACCTTCAATTCATCCAGTTCTGAAACTTTTGAATTTCTGAAGTAAAACATGGGCCTATGACGCCTTTCTGAACGCAAAATGTATAAAATACATTACTATTGTAATTCGTGTGCAATATAGAATCATAGAATGGTTTGGGTTGGAAGGGACCTTAAAATCACCTTGTTCCAATCCCCCTGCCATAGGCCAGGACACCTTTCACTAGACCAGATTGCTCAGAGCCCCATCTGACCTGACCTTGAATACTGCCAGGGATGGGGCAACCAGAGTTTCTCTGGGCAACACATTCCAATGTCTCAACATCCTCACAGGAAATAATTCTTTTCTAATATGGGGAAAAAGTCACTCTCCAAATTTCTTGTAGCCCCCTTTACATAACAAAAGGCTGATCTAAGCTCTCCCTGGAGATTTCTCTTCACAGGGCTGAACAACCCCATTTCTCTCAGCCTTTTTTTAGGAGAGCTGCTCCAGGCCTCTGATTATCTTCGTGGCCCTTATCTGGACTCACTAGTACTACTTTTATTATGCTCCTATCAGTGACCAGAAAAAAAGTACAAAATAGTCTTTATTTTTAGTGTCTTATTGACTACAGGTATAAATCTAGGTACCAAAAGTACATCTGCATGAGTGGAATGTTCTTCCATTTATTTGTCTTACTACAAGCACATAAATTCTTTCCCCATACCAGACTTGGTGCATGGCAGGAAGTAGTATATTAAACTTTGCCTGATCTGATAGCATACAATGGGCTGGTAACCTTGAAAGCAAGATTCTTCCATTAGGTAAATCATCATATCCCTGTTCAAATTCCAGCAAGACAGAATTTTCTTTATTTATTTGCCATCTTGAGATGAGCAAATGTCAAATTCCAACCATTATTGTTCTGCTTTAAATCTTCTCTCTTGCAGAGGTATATAAGGGAAAACATTGTCAAGCTATAATCACTCTACCATTTTTTGGGTGGGGGAGTTTCAAGTTTAAATACCTGAAGTACATAAGTTTGAATAATAATAATAATAATAATAATAATAATAATAATAATAATAATAATAATAATAATTCAACACTGAATGTTCTGAATTGACAGAATTTAGTGCTTTGGGGAAGCACCTATAGCCACACTTATACTATGAAAAATGGCTTGGAGTAGAAGAGGTTAGGCCAGAGGGAGAAAAAGACTGAATAAAATTATAAATATCAGTTTGTATTTTATGCTGAATGTATGTATTAGGCTGTCTGCAACAATTAACATGCTGTATTGCTGACAGTTGTCACACTGCAGGGAAGCTTGATGTTTCCATGAAGGACTATGCTTGAGAAGCAATGGGATGGCAAATTAAAGTGGTGAAAAAGGAAGTAAATTCTTGCTGGCAAGAGATCTTTTTCTGATCTAACATACTGAGAATCTGGGCTCACACAGAAAGTGAAATCAGACTAGGACGAGGTTAGTGTTTTAAAGATAAGATGACTTAAAAAAATTCTTTGCTAAATTTATATTTCTGATTTTCCAGACATGCTGTCCTTAAAGGGATTTACCTATAAGTATTGGAATTTGACCTATAATTCCACTGATGGAAACAGCAGTGTTCCATATATTCTTACCTGGCTATCTGCCCTACAGGGCACAATATCACACCAGTACACAGTGGGACTTGGTCAGGCTCAAACAGATCTGTCCAGCACATTTCAACCTAAATTTCCATCCCCCTGCAACATCTGCCCACTCTTCCTCACTTGCTAGCGATTCTTCTAAAGCAAGGCCGAATGTTCCAGAGTTCTTCTAAGCTCAGCTGTCACTGTCTGTCTGGATCTTTCACATGTATGGGAAAACATACTCTGTAAAAACAAACCTTATGAGTTTATCATGAAAGAAAATGAAGAAACATGACAAACAAGGGCTCGATCCCATTTGTATAGAAGAGTATAACACAGGAATTCATTAATTCATTACTTAATTAATGAGGTTTCTAACTCAGATGTTCTCTTAAGTCATAACTTGCAACTCATGCACCTATGAACAAAGTAGTTACCTAGCTGATGGTGAGAATGTTTATCCTTCCTCCTTCCCCATGATGCAGGCACTCCCTGTATTCCATTAAGAAGCATGAAAACTTTGGGAGTCCTGTTGCTGCTGGATCCACCTCAAATTTTTTGGGCCTAAACTGATGTATTCATACCTTCCAGTTTGGAAATCTGGTCTATTTCCATCCATTTTTACTGGATTCTGAGGAAACTTCCAGACAACTGCTAACGCAAGGATTCCACAGGAGATCACTAGCTGTGGGTGACAGTGGCTGCACAATGACCTTTAGCCATTTCTGCCCAATCATACCCTGCCTACGTGTTGCCCTCATTTTGAGCTAGTGGCACTGCTCCCAGCATGGCCTTAGCATGAGCTGTGTGACAGCCAAAATTTCAGCAAGATTTGAATGAACAGTCACACTCTATTTAGACAGAATTTTCTGATCATTATTCTGCTGTCAGTGGCAGGGCTACTCAAAGAAAGGTTGACATATTTCTCTATTCAGACATTAAAATGATTTGTGAAAAAAAATTAAAAGGAAAAGTTCTGGAGATCATTTTTAGAAATGGGACCCCAGCAGACATTCTTCCTTTTTTCTGGCAAACTGTATTTACTCTTTAGAAACAGAGTTTAGCAATATGCAGCCTATGGCATTTAATTAATTCATGGCTATTTTCATTACCAATTGGTGTTGGTGAGTGCAATACTTGCATTGCTATATACTTTAGATGTAGATGAAAATACAGGATTTTAACCGTAATAACTGAACAGTTACATGTAACTTTCCCCCAGAAGAGCTGTGTTCAAACTGACCTGTTCTTAATAATGATCGCGCCATTCTGCAAATTTGTTTTATAAATTCTCAAGCACACAAGTTAAAGAAATGAGAAACACACATCAGAGCATGCTCTCTATTGTCTCTGCAGAATAATCACTGTACTTGCAGTTTACTTGTGTAGTTAAATATGGGTTTTTATTACAGGGAGCCAAATTAATATTTTTTCAGCACTCAAAAGGAGAGATCCCACTTCCTCTTTCCTCCATTTTCCTTGTCTAATCAAACACTGTTTTCACCTTCTGTTAAATTCTGGCACTTGTCTGCTTGCATTGTGAACTTATTCAATCTAAACACACACAACACTTTTGCTCAGTTAGTGAATTGAGTCATCTTAGCATGTGACCAAAAAAAGTAGTGCCAAAAGCTGGGAAGAGGCAGCTACACAATTGAGAGAGACAGAGATCTCAGCTGCAAGGTGACACCAATTTACACACACACATACACACTCTCCACAAAAACTTACTATTATTGACTTTTTATTGTAGGCAAAGTTATTACTGGAGCAAGGCATTCCAGTGTTGCTGTTGATTTTATTATCACACATCATGGCTACATAGTTTTTGTCTTAAAAAAATCTTGTCTAGATTTGGATAGAATTTGTTTAGTTTTATTTTATAGCAAGTGACAACAGCATGCAAGTCAATCATTGCCAGTTTATTTTTTAATACACTTCATGTAATCCAGTACTGTATCGGTAATTTTTTCCTGAAAAATGGGAAAAAACTTGCAGTCATTTGTGCTGACTATAAAGAGCTTTGGTGGGGAAAAGCAGAGGGAAAGAGGTTTTATTGTTAATGGGAGACACTGCCAAAATAAATATTCAGTACAGAGAAGCAGAGTTACACAAAACCATCAAAGCACCCATCCACCCATTGGCTCCCCTGGCTTCTTAAATAAATGCACATAAAATACAACAGTTAGAAAGATATTCAATGTGTCTCCTGAAATATTGATAAAAAATTTTCAAAAGGAAGATAATGGGCTAAAATTCTTCTTTTACCTTCCCTTAGGTGACTTCTTAAAACTCAATTCTCTCTAAGGGCTTGAGGTCAAGGTCAACCCTTTATATCTTTTAAGTGCTATATTTGTCAGAGTATAGCACAACTACAGTACTATTTTCAGGGCAAAGAGCAGAGAACAGACCTGTGCTGAGAACTGAGGAGATAGCAGGTTGCAACCTTAATAAAATTAAGGCAGGCTCTGCCCTTCCAGGATTGTGATAGCCTACTCCATGCTGTTTCTGGGGAAGAAGAGTAATTGCTTATTTATCAGCATTGAAATAAAGCAGCATGTTCCTTAAGAGATGCATTCCAGGAAATATTTGAAGTCTGAAATTACAAGCAAATTTGGATTAGTTAGGGAAGTTTTACACTTTTATCCCATATCCTTCTGATATACATGCATTATACATCTGATATAAACCAAGACGACACAATATATAAGCATTGCAGTATAAAATACCTCTCTGCAGCACAGGACACAGACTCTCCAAGATATTTATTCTAACTGAAAACTAGTTAGCCAAGGGGTCAGCATTGTGGCTACCTCAGTGTAGAGCTCTGTTGTTGAGCAATTATTCTAACTGGGAAGCAGGGTATGTTACTGAAAGTGGAGTCTGTGCTGGTGTCCGTCAAGGCTCGTATTTTTGTATGGCACTGAGCTGCCCTCTGTAGACACACCAGTTTCCTCAGAACTAGCTCCAGCTTTATGCGTAAAGCTGCCCTCTGTGATGGAGACCTATCCAAAGTTTCAGGCCTTGGACAGAAGGATCTGTTTCACAGTCCAAGTAAGGTTCCATTGTCCTGCGCCACTATCTGGGTGAGTCTATTGCTCACGTAAGGAGCCATTTGTTAATCACACCATGAAAAGCACCATGTTGCAAGTTCATCACTGTTGGCTGTTTGAAGCAGTATAACCCAAGCACTTAAAAGAGTCCCAAAGGAGTCAGGGACTCTTAAGCCATGAGAGAGGTCATGTTGCACGTACTTACTGGTAATACCCAATAATTCAGTCAGCATTAACTTACTCATAATTGAGATAAAGCAGATAAGTGGATGGGCACAGCATTTCAAAGGAGTTCTAACAGTCCACTAGCTCAGCACATTATTTGGTTTTGGTAAAATACATGAACCATCAGTCCAGTCAAAATATGAGAGATATAGAATATAATCAAGAAACTGATAAACAGAGAAGCAAAAGTAGAAAGGTGATTTTAAAGTAGCCACGCTACCATTAAAGCTGACAGAACTGTTGAGTAAAATCTTAAGAAAGGATCCACTGCTCATTAGAAAAAACACTTGGAAGCTTTGATAGAATATCTAGCAAAGGATATTTCACTATGTCCAGCTGGAGAGAAATCTTGATAATCTGTGGTGCACAAAAGCATAATGTACAGGATACAAAACTCACAACAAGTTGCAAACAGAGATACTGTTACTGCTTTTACTGCATATTAAACATGCTGTGTATTAGCAGGAATTCACACAAAGAGCTTTCAAAGATGTATGCACAGAACAGGTAGTTAACCCCAACATCTGTTTTGTTTCTTTTCAGAAGGCATTATCCTGTGAAGTCCTATAACATGGACTTTCAGGTCTGTGGAATTCCAGTCCATCAATATCATCATATTCAGATGTGTAAAGTGACTTGTGGGGTTTTAAACACCTGATAACAGAATACTTCCATGTGAAATCGCCAAGTTATTACAGGTTTACATCACTACTGTTCAGCATTATTGCAAACTTTGTGATGAAGAATTGAAAAGACAACAGAAACACCAGGAAAATGACACCAGACTCAGATTTTGGGTCTATCAAGCACACTTAGGAGATGATACACAAGAGGAAAAATAATGTGTCAGGAACAACAGACGAGATTCAAAACCAGTTAAGACATACTCAAACCCCCATAATATCATGTCTGAAAGGAAATGCATCAACAAAGGAAAAATGCTTGCCAGGCACTAACACACAAAGACATGACTCAGCAGCAGCTTTTATGAATTTATTGTTTTGTGCAGGAGAAATAATATATATTATGTTCAATATATTTTAAATACCATCTCTCAGAAGGATGCTTTTCTCTCATAACTGAACTGAAGTACAAGCAAAAGACATGGGTCATCTTTATATATTTTCTACCCAGCTATTTTTTTGGATTTTTCTAGAAAGTGAGCTACCTTCTAGTAAGAACTAATAGTTTAGAAAGTTTTCAAGATCACTTTCCATTTTCCTAGATGAATTGCACCATACCTCTCACCAACACATGAATGAACAAGAATTTGAAGTTCTGTTTCATGATCCAGGTTCTAACACTACACATATAATTACTGGCAATAAATAATTTTTTTAAGCTTGAGCTATAAATAATTTTTTTAAACTTGAACAAATTATTTTTTGCAAGGTTATATGTATGCCATGACTTGCAAATATTCTTGTATAAATTATAAGCTCTTCTAAATAGAAGTATTTTCACATTCATCATCTGTAAACATCACATCACCTTTTAGCCAAATTCAATTACAATCCAATTAAAAATCAAAAATTTAAGAAGTGATCAATAAAGAATCTAGGTGTCTGATACGTTTCTGTCTCTACCTATGTGTATATTTCATTTAACATAAAATCGCTGGGATAAAAAATGTCTGTGATTGCCATGATGAGGCTACTTAGACTCTGGGTTTTTATAAAAAGAGAAACTGAACAACACTCATACAATAATTCTTACAGGGAATTTTTTAATATGCTGTGGCCTAAATCATTATCATTTGCAAATCAAGATACAATGACATAAAGAAGATTGCCTAAATTCACTGGCTACATCAAAAACTGAGCTGAGAGCAGACCAGCCCTGCTCCCTGTCCCCCATCATTGCTTATGAAACTACAGGTCCTAAGGAGGGAAGGCTGCAATCAGGCTGTGTCTGTGGTCTTAAGCAATGTGCTACCAATGCAGAAGCACGTCCCTGTCGTTTAACTTAATGCAGGACATGTGACAGGAAACCCTGTCACCAAATGCAAGTGAAACCACATCCCTCTGCCATTACTATGCACCTTAGTAAAGCAAGCCAAGGTATTTTGGTAAAGTTATATCAGCTGAAAAACTGTGTCTAGAACAGGAAATTGTTTTTTACTTTTTCTATAAAAATGCAATGCTTCAGCCAGCTTTAAGAACTGGATGAATCCTTTGAAGTCTGACCTTAAGTATGGAAGCAGAGGTGCTCTGTTAACAGTACACACAACTGGGAAAAGCTAAACTATCTAAGTGACCTAGTGACAGCAGAGCTGTGGGACCTCTAACAATTCCAAGAGATAAAAAGAATTTTTAAAAAGCCACCATTGTTCTCCGTTTGCATTATATAAACACAAAAATCCCCATCTGTAAACACAGAGAAAGGATTTCCCGCAAGTTAGGTGGGGTATTCAAAGCTTGTATCTGAAACAAATTGAGCCAAAAATGCAAGAATTCTTAGGACACTTAGATTCTTATACAAGGGGATGTGCCTGTGTCTGTATGTGCACATGTGAATAAAATCCTAAGTGCTTCCTACCTCTTAATTGTTGCAGAGGTTATAACAGTGTTTGTGCAACAGCAGTTTCCTGTTTCTAATATTTATGTATCTTCTTTTTGAAAGTATTAAACTCTGGAGCAGGGACAATCTCGGTTTTACTGTCTGAATCACTGCATGTGCTGTCAATTGTCTTACTAGACATCAGTAAATTAAATTTCTGATACTAGAATGTAAGAACATATTCATTTTGATATTTTAATCAACATACACTGTGGTCTCAAGAGAGTATCCTGTAACAATTCATATAGCTTGCAATGAAACCCTCAGATCAGCAGGAGCTGGCCTGTGCAGACTTGGCAATGATTAAATGCAGTTCATATGGAAGTTTAAAAATGCATTATTTTTCAAGCTAGCTAAACACATATTAAATGGAACGGAATTATATACTTTAGGAGGCCTTTTAGTAAATGGGAACAAAAACTTCCTGATATACATGAGATGTATTTATAAGATGACAACACAGTAGCGAAGAACCTTATTTAGCAAAGATGGCTTACCAGTTCCCCCTTTCCCAAATCTCATGCCTTCCGGCTGCAGATGACCAACAAATTTCCAGCACCTCGATTCATCAAATCTCACTGTGAGTGAAATGTTTCCATTAGGATTCCAAGTTTCTACAAGGAGAGATGGTTGGATCTCGTCTGCTCAGAGTACCAAATCAAGAAGTTCTGATTCAAAACCAGACATCTGACACAGAGAAATGCTCATAAGGCTTTGCTTCTTGTTGAGGGATAAAACAAATATAGGTCAAAATCTCAAGTTCTCATGAATAACTCCAAAACCAGGTTTGTTCAGTGTTTCTGTGATTATAATCTTGCTAAATAAAAATATTTTGCTAAACAAAGATCTTTGGTTGCACAAAACTAAAAATATTACATTTCACATCCACATAGAGATGGAGACAGACCACCTTTAAACTCTAATGTAGCTCCAGTCAGTGTTGCACCATTATGAACATGTGAGTCTTACAATTAAAGAAAAGCCCTAGTTTATTGCTCAAGCAGAAGTCCTTGGCTGCTTTTTGATTTCACAAACTAAGTGAATTACTCAGCTAGTTGAGTTGAACACTAGTTCAATGTGGTTTTTTCCTTTTAAATAAAATAACCTTTTGCTCTACTAGTGAAAAAACAAAAGAAGGAATTTTCCTTAACTCCTGAAAGGATATAAGCTAGTGACTTGTCTACATACCTGAAAAATCTATTTTTGCAAGAGTCAGCATTTGCCTGAAACTTATCTCAGTGGTTTCTTTGCTGACAAAAGACCATGCCCGCACAGTTATATTAGCTGATAAGTGAAATACATTTTTTAACTGAGGCAAATGCTCCTTTTTCCCCCATGTTATTTCATTAAGTCTGCAACTGCTGTCCGCTGAGTTGTTTTCACTTGTTTAGCACCTGATGAAACTGCATTCAAACTGAATGGCACAGCCCTGAAAGACAGTGATGATCTCTCAACTATCCCAAGTGAATTCTCTGGTCAAGAAAAAAAACGTGATTAGATAGGCTCCAGATCCATTTGCAAGGACTATAGGAACAAAACAGCTGCTCTCCCTTAGGAATTATCAGTTTCCGGGCCCAACCTCAAGCACCTCAAGAGTTCATGACAATGAAGGAGGAACAATACCATCTCAATTACTCTTCACGCTGGTCCCAATGTGTCTGACTGGGTTTTTAAAGAACTGTGTGACAGTAAATAGCACAATTAACACATATATTGTGTTCAATACTGAGTGCTTCCATCTACTGAGACAGGCTGGGAGCAGCAGACGATATTGAGAACCTAGATTCATCACAGGACCCTTGGAATTCTCACAATCACTCACAGATCACAAATATTTGTTAGTTATGCCCCATAGCACTTTGGTATGTTCATGACCTTTCCTCATCTTAAAATATGTTAGAGAAAAACTGAAAAACACTGTAAAGACTTTCGCTGCTAGAGCTGTTCAGGTTTCCACACCTTGGGGCTAGGTGGATACACAGAATGACAGAAATAGCTTACAATCATAGAATATGCTGAGTTGGAAGGGAACCATCAGGGTCCAACTCCTGGCCCATGTAGAAGACAGAGGCAAAGAACGCATTAAACACTTCTCTTTGTCTCTGTCCCTGTTTGTGAGATGACCAATCTCATCCTGCAATGGGCTGTAACTGTCTTTTGCCACTAACTTTTTTTGAAAAAAACTCTTTATTGCCCCTCCACAGTTCTTGCCAGCTTCATCTCTAACCAAGCCCTGGCCACATAAATTTTCTCCCTACACTGGCAAGTAATATCTCTGTATTCTTCCCATGTCACCTGACCTTGCTTCCACTGGACATAACCTTCCTTTTCTGTCCTTTTTCCAAGATCCATGTTCAACCAAGCCGTCCTTCTGCCTTGTCTGCTTGACTTGGGACATTTAGGAATAACCCATCTTTTCATAGCATAAAACTACTCAGAGCTGCCAAAAATGATTTTTTTTTTTTTTTTTTGAGGGCAAAGAAAAAGAACCAGAATGAATTCTTCATATTACTGTATAATTAAACACTTTTATGGCATTTCTGCATCTATACCATTCCTGCACTAAAGCAGAATTTTTAATTCTGATTCAAACTAAGTGATGTTTATCACACAGCCAGTCTTTGGAAAATAAGAAATTCCATCTTCCCTGGAGCAGTATGTTTGTTCACATTCTCCACATTGAGTGTAAAGCTCACAGTAAAACAAGCTCAGATGGGATCAAGATAAAAAGTATGAATGAAAAGGATAGAGAGTGTTCATGCAAACAGCTCTGTAAACAGATTTTAGAGGTTGAAAATAGCAACAGGAGCTAGCTGACCACTAGGAGCCAACTATTCCTGCTTTGGAGTAGTAACCTACTTGCTTAGCTCAGCAGCTAAGTGACTTACCCATAAAGCATGGATTTATACACCTAGAGAAATGCTATAATCTCCAGAACAAGCAGTGCATTCCAACAAAGTTTACATGTATTCTAAATATTCCTTCCAGGAAATCAAGATGCGTATGTGCATGAGATAAATGCTTACCTAGAGTGGGAAAGGTCAGTCTGTTGTGGCAGTGGATAACTTCTTGGTGTTTGCCAAAGTTTAAGTTCTCTTTGTGTTTCAGGAACTTGACACTACCAGTGTCAGAAAGGTCAGACAGCCAACTGTGGAATTTGTGTGAAAGGACTAGTCTAGAAGCCAATGACCTGTCATATTTTTAGTCCAACAACAACTTGAAAGATACAATGTTCACCAGAAATATGTCATTGACACCGCAATACTCATCCAGACTGGCAAGTTGCACAGGACCTAGTACTGATTGAGTTGTCACAGAGCAGGGTAACAGCAAATCATTTTGACATCTTGGGCAGCTTGCCAGGTCTTGCCCAGGAGAACCTTTGCTTTCTACAGGCCTGTTTTGAGCAGGTGCGAGGAGAATTTGAGGTGAGGCCAGCACAATTTTTCTACCTCCTCTCTCTCTCTTCACTCAGAGAAGAAAATCTTGAGCAGTGTGCCTGAAATAGTAGGAGTGATGCATGTTTTCTGGGGATGTGAAAGATACCTATGAGAGTGGGACAGCTGGTTCAGGAGTCAAAGGTATCTAACTGGTCCAAAGCCAGACTTTGCCTTTACAATTGCAGTGTCCACATGGAAATGACCTATTATAGGATGCTGCTCACCAGTGATCCACCTTGCCTCTGGCATACTTCTCACAGCAGATGGAGCAGGACACCATGTGATATGTCTGTGACCAGTGTGCTGGACCCTACTCATTTTTTGTTGTCTGACTTGGTTTGTACAAAGCTTGCTGTGCACACTCCCACTGCCCAGTGGGCCCAACCAACTGCTACAAGTTCATTCAACCTTGAAGCTCCTGTCATTAGCAAAGTTTCCCTTCTATTGGTCTTATTGCCAACTTGGTTCTATTACCCTATTTCTTTTTCATAGTGAAGTCAGGCAGTCAGGAGCAAATTATGATGAACACAGGTAGTTGTTGCCAACATATGCAAACTGGAGAGTAACTTGTGAATCAGGATGACCTGCAAAGGAAGGCAGTGGCTTCAGGCTCAGTCAAAAATAAATAATTTTACAGAGCTGACATTCTCTTAATCAAAGAAGTCTGTTGACAAATGTTTGGGTTTTTTTTAACTCTATACCCCAAAGTTCATAAACAGAGAAAAATCTTCCTCTGTGGTATACCAGTGTTTGGTCTGCATATGCAAAAATTCACCTACAGTCACGAGATAGATATTAAAAAGACATAACATAGTGCCACATCTACAGGACTGAAAGACCAAGATTCCAGAAGCAAAAAAAACCCCAAACACGTTCCCTTTGATTGCCAATGGATGTGTTTTGCAGAAGCTCAGGAGGGCAAGTAAGAAAGAAACTTGCAAAGGGAGTAGGAGAAAAGCAGGCCTGGTAAGTCAGGAAGGAGAACTCAGTAAAATGATACAAAATCAAACAATGAGGAATGTTTTGTACTCACACACTCACACATACTAATTTCAGCTTTTCCTCAGGATACACTTTTTTCATAGAAGACATGTCTTAGGAATGCTACATGTCTTTTTAGCTCAGTGTACTGTTTATCATAGTTTAATCAGATTTGATAAGTGTTATCACATTCAATGTTATTTTTCTGCACATTCATGCATAGTTTGTAATAGAGATCTTGTAACAACGTTGAAGTTCCCATGTTATTTCAGAGTCTTTGAATATGTCATGATGATGAAATAAAAAGGAGGCTCAATGATCCAAAACAGTAAGAAGAAAATGTCAAGTCTTTTATTCATGAGAAAGCAATATCAAAAAATTACTTTATCTTATAAAAATCTTGTCCTGGGCTTTCACAGCCCTATGTAGATTCAAGTGACTACTTTTGATATTAAGAAGTTGTTTGCCTTCTCATCATCATTCATTACCCCTTCCCTCTCCCCACTCTTTCTTTTTCATGGCATTAGAGCTATAAGGCAAAAAGGAGAAAAAGTTACCTTCCTCACATGCATAGCTACTCCCCAGGTGGGATATGAAGCTTCAGAGTAAAAACTGGTTGCCCTGCCAACCCGGAGAAATTAATGACCACTGATAAACTGGATGTTCCTGTGAATATTGTAAAGACACATATTGACAGTGTGTTAGTGAAAAGCTGAGAGTTATGTGTACTCTTTGATCCTCTCATAGATACCACTCCCCCTTCCCTGTACATCTGTCTTTAAAACTGTCACCTGAATAACAGCTTTCTCAGAGAATCAGAGTCAGCTCGGCAGAAAGGAAGAGATGAAGCACCATGATCCCAGACAGAGTGGGACACTGTGCTTACAGGTGGTGTGCAGGACAGCTGAACAGAAGCCAGGATGCAGGCAAGGTAGTAGGAAAGGCACTTAATCCATGAAACAAAAAAGGCTGGAAAAATGTGTTAGTGCCATTAAGTTACTTAAACCTCCCTACCCTCCTATGCTGAAGTTGAATACCACTGTATCAATTTCTGTTTACTGGATTTGACCCTATGCATTCATTTTGTCCTCTGCTTGTGGTTCAGGTCAATTCTTCAGTCTTTTCCAGGGTTTTCTAGTTCCCCATGGCTCTTTAGGGGTTTCTGAGATCCAGTGTGCCTGACATTCTCATGTTTGTATTACTGAGACTGCCAAAGCCCAGTTAGCAAGATATCATCAAACTTTTTGAAAAAACACTAGGTCACTGTAATTCTTATCAAAATCTACTTAGGAGATATTTGGCAAAACCAGATTTAATCCCATGTATTCCTTCACCTGTATAATGGTGACTGTTTATACAACTGCAGATCAGTTAAAATAATACAGGTCATTCTGGTGAAAAGAAGTCCTCTCTCCAAGTTTCTCAGAATATGACTCCATCCAACATCATATACAGCAGACAGAGCACCTAGAGCTCTGGTTTGTGAACTCCTTATGAATTAGGCACAAACACATAAAAGTCTTCAGATCAGTGTTTAAACAGCACAATAACAATTTCTGTACCATGCCTTGAGGACAGAAAAGGCAACACGGATGGACAGAAAGCCTAGAAGTAGCAAAACAAAATAGAAAAACAGTGGTAGGTTGTGACAGTCTTGCAACATGACATGTTTTGCAATGCAGAATAATCCATACTGATTTTGGCACAAGAAAACCTGTAGTATTATTTGAATAAAATTCCAATCATAAAAGCACAATTTAATGTCAGATAATTTACAATAAAGCATTTTAATCTGAATATAAGACATCGTAAAATTTATCAACTCAGAGTAATCCTCAACACTTTTCAAACGTAGGCATACTCCAGTGACATCGGAACCAAGCATGCTTTGAGATATATTTGTCCTTAACCCTTAGCAGCATTCTAACAGCTTTATTAGCTCTACACTATAAGATATTTCTAAGCAAACCAACAGACTCAAAAGGAAAATATTCAGAAAAGATTTCATGCTCAGATATGTCAAAGAGGTGACACTTGTAACAGACACAATTACAGATTGGTTGGGTGTTAAGTACCTACATAGGAACATAATTGGGTTTTACTGCTGTATGTTCATATAATGCACTATGATGGAGTTATTTTATCAGCCAATAAGCGGCTACTGCCACCTACTGGAAAAATTATTAAAATACAGAAATTACATTATACTGCCAGCAAGGGACCTGGAGTACAATATCCTCCCTGGAAATAAATTCTCAATATGTTATCGCATACAAAAACTGCTACAAGGATATTATCAGGAGCTGCTAGCTTAGATACCGATACATTGCAGGTGTGAAAGTATAAATGAAAGAAATTTAGCTTAGCTCCATTTCAGAACTGTTGTTAAAGTTTGCTTCTAAAATTCCAAGTAATTGTAACTGCTTTCAAGCTCATACTCTGCACCACGCAGCTGTGCTGACTGCTACTCTGTTGCCTATCATCCCTGTGGTTCCACTTGAACTGTGATACTCAGAATCTAAATGTATACACTGAAATGCTGCAGTATCTTGAGTATCTCATGTTACAGTATTCCCAAGGAAATCAAATTCTTAATTTACTAGTTGCATGACACTCATAGATTGGTTTCTTTTTTGGCTATAAGTGGAAACTTTCCAGTTGTCAGTCTTATATATAAGGATCTGACTTTCAAAATTATTTTTAAAAATTTTTGTCAAGATAAACTTTCCATTCTCTTATCAGATTTTTAACCAGAACCTTGGTTTTGCTTGAGGAAAAAAACCAACAACCAAGTGTCCTGACATGGCACTGTCTGATAACTAACTGGAACAAAAGAGCAGCATCTGCTGAGTAACCACCACTGCTTGCTACAACATTTAAGGATGTTTAGAGATTTCCTCACAAAGGTCCAATCCTGCCTGATTTTTATTCATTATCCCAATAAACCAAAAACACCATAGGGTTAAATGCAGTGGTATGAAATTATTTCATTTGCAAAACAGAAGACACTGAATTCAGCATGCTACTCCGAGTTCAGATTACAGATCTAATGCTGCACAGCTTCAGTTAAGGCAGTGCTGACAGGCAAAGTGTATTAACACTCCTGGTAATGATGTCAACACTGAGCTAAACATGGTGCCTTGTTGGCTTGGATGTGAGCACACAGCTTGAGCAGACATCAGAAAAACACCTCTCACATGGAAGATGAGACTGTCACTACTCACAAATCACTGTATCTGTGTTTGCTGGTTGGTAGGTGCAGCAGTTCTGCTGAGTAGAATGGTGAAACTTGCATGAAGAAACAGAAATGACAAACATTTGTACCTACTTTGGATTTCTTGATTGTTGCACACCACAGGACACCTGTAAAACCTTATTACTGAGAATTAAGAAATAAAAGAACAGATGTGACTTTACTTTTCAAATGTCACAAATTTTCAAAAGAAGCATAGTGGTCATCAAGTCCAGATTCCTACATTTGCAACAGAAAATCCTTGCCACAAGGACCAAATGATCCAAGCATTTCTATGGTAACTGATTCTAGGGTGACACTTGTTTCTAACCACCTATTTCCCAATTTCAGTAAGAAATACTTTTCTTCCCATTCTGTCTTGAAGCAATATGACACAACATGTTTTATGACCTGCTTTAATTTCTTATAAATAGCCTTAATCAGCCTACAGCTTCTATCAAATCACTTCAAAAAGAGTAAAAACTGTGGTATGCTGCTCATTTGGATAACCAGCTTCTTTGAGCTTTTATCTATCAGAAATATTTAGAAAAAATGAGTTAAAATACTCCAGTTATACCACTGCTTTTTGGTTATTTACACTTCACTCTTCAAAATGTATTCAGTCCTTTAATCAATTTAATCAATTCTGATTTCATATTCATCAAAGCATATAGAATTTCATTAGTTATCAAAGCAAAGTATTAACTTTGGCAGGCAATTGAAATTGCCAAAGAACTCAAGAGAGAAAATAACAATGAAAAAATATAACAGTTTTATTGATTTATATTTACAGACATTTACACATACATATACATATAAAGTATATATATGTACATACTAGAACTGAAGCCAGAATTTAATGGAAATTGGTGAGTTCTAATTTACTGTATGATTTCCATAATGAAATTCAGATTTTTAAGAGATTTTTAGAGGAATAAGGCACACAAAACTTACAGAAATTAAAAATAATAGAAAAAGAAAGGAAAAAACCACCCAACTTTGATTTTTGACTCATTCTTCACCACAATGGAGAATACAGATCTGAACTGAGAATTAGTACCCAAGATTCCAGATATATTTTCTCTCTAGACACCAAACACAACACAGTAAGCTATACACTTGGCTTTGCAACTGGAAGAAGATTTTAGAATTCTGAAATGACTTCTCAAGTCTCTACATTATTTTTGGCACTGTATCACTGACCTGCAAAACCATCCTTTTTTATTGAAATGAAGGCTCCTATCAGTTGAGACAGGGAAATATACTGATACTTAAATGAGGAAAGACCAAGAGGGCTGGGGTTTATTTTAGTAGAGAAGGCTCAAAGGAGATCTTATCAAGTGTTTATGTTATCTGAATGGTGTATATAATAACAGAATCACAGAATGGTTTGGGTGGCTGGGACCTCAAAGATCACCTGGTTCCACACCCCGACCCCCCCCCCCCCCATAGGTAGGGATAGCATCACGACATTAGGTTTCACAGGGCCCCACCCATCTGGCCTCAAACACTTACAGCAACGGGGCATTCACAACATCTGTGAGCAACCTACTCTAGTGCTTTACCACCCCTTGAGTAAAGAATTTCTTCCTAACACCTAGTCTAGACCTGCCCTCTTTCAGCCGAAAGCCATTGCCCCTTGTCCTGTTACTGTCTGCCTGTACAGAATCATAGAATCACAGAATCATAGAATGATTTGGGTTGAATGGAACCTTCAGAGATCCAACACCACCATGCCAATGGAAGGGTTTCTTTCACCAGATCTGGTTGCTCAAAATCTTGCCTTTCTCTATCTTTCTTATTAGCCCCCCTTACACATTGAAAGGCTACAATAAGGTTTCCCTGGAGCATTTTCTTCTCCAGGCTGAGCAACTTCTTTCAGCCCTGTTTTTTTTTCCATAGAGAGGTGTTCCATCCTCCCTCTCATACTTTTCATGCCCTCTTCTGGACCTGCTCAAACAGATCCATGTCTTTCTTGCATTGAGGACTCCAGAAGTGGGTGCTGTACTCAAGTGTGGTCTTATGAGACCAGAGCAGAGGGCCAGAATCACTCCCTCAACCTGCTGGCCATGCTGCTTTTGATGCAGACAAAGATATGGCTGGCTTTCTGGCCTGCAAGTGCACATTGCTGGGTCATGTCTGATTTTTCATCTACCAGTATCTACCCTCAAATTCTTCTCCACAGACCTGCTCTCAATCCCTTCATTCTCCAGTCTGTATTGATACTGGGGAATGCCCACACCAAGTTGTAGGACGTGGCCTTGTAGAATTTCATGAGGTTCACGCAGGCCCACTGCTCAAGCCTGTCAGGATACCTCTGGATGGCACCCCTTCCCTCCTGCATCAACTGCACTACTCAGCTTGGTGCCATCTGCAAACCTGGTGAGTGAGAATCCCACTGTATAAAGATGCAGTCAGACAATTCTCAGTGGTATCCAGTGGATGGACAACAGGCAATAGGCATAAGCTGAAATTCAGGAAATACCATTTAAACATAAGAAAAAAACCCCCATTGTTATGGTGAGGTCAAACACTGGATCTGGTTTCACAGAGAGGCTACAGAGTTTCCATCCTTGGAGATGCTCAGAAATTACCAGACAAGGTATTAAGGAACTTGCTTTAGCCAACCATGCCTTGAACTGGTGGGGGATGGGGATTGGGCACATGGCCTCAAGAGATCCCTTCCATGACATCCAAGAAACAGCCCACACAGAGCAAGAATTGACTCTGTGTCTGGTATGGTGAACCTCAGAAATAGACACAGAAGTGAATTCCATTCACTTACACAATCCTCAAAGCTTTTACACTTTGTAGCATGATTTTATGACTATGTAATGTCAGATATTTTTAGGTGTCCTTAATCTTTCTTTCTTTTTGCAACCCATGCTGGTAATCGTTTACTGGAACATGGAAAGTCTGATCGAACAAATTTTAATGAGTCTGAAATTGAGGCTGTTTTAATGCCAGTATTTTCAATCCACAGATTTTTTTCAAAAACATCTTGTAGACTTTTTAACCTTACCCAATATCTTCCAATTCTCTCTTTTTCATCTGGCCAATAAATCTGGGGTTAGGATCTTCTTAATTTTCCCCCTAAAATAGACTCTTAAGAGAAAAATGCAGTCTTTTATGTTGAATACAATGTATCCTTCTAGCTTTACTATCACCACATTCAGAATCATTTTCTTGTAGGTCTTGCACAGGAAGAAATTCCCTGGGACACATTTTTCAAAGGCAAAAATAGCAGGTAAGAAATCAATAATCAAGAAAAAACATTGTCCATTGGGTCCCACTTTCCAGCAATGCCTTTCGAAATCTCCTTGCATACACTTGCATGAGAGCTGCAAATGAATGTTAGAATAACAGACAGAGATTAATTTCTAAGCTGAAAAAAAACTTAAGCACAGAGGAAATCATCACTTCATGAAAAGTAGCTGCCCTGAGCAGAGGGAACATGAGCACAACCAACAGCCAGTTGTTCTGGGGCTAAGACAACTGGCATTAGAATGGGTTTGTTCAGATGGTGAAAATTCTGGTACCTAGTACTGTGTTTTAGTCTCTTCATTGGCAGTATAATGAATCTGTTCCTTTTTTTGCCTAACTTTATTTTAACTAGATAATATGTTGACTGCAATAAAAATTTCCAAGAGAAACTGTCCATGCTGCTCTGAAAAATCTAGCATTTAGCACCTGGTTCAGAACTGTGTATGCTTGCAAAAACACATTCGCACTACGAAAAAATAATCTTCCCAATGCATGGAAATACATGACAATGTCAGTTTTAACATAATGAGTTCTCCTTGGCTGGTATGTATTTGTTGGAGAAATCCTACTAAAGATAATATAAACAGTCCCAGACATTATAATCTTAAAACCAGCATTAAAGAGAAACTTTCGAACACTGGCAGAACATCAAAATACTTTCTCCTCTGCTTCCTTCACAGAATAACAAGCATTAATTTCTTTTAAAATCTGCATTATTTGTACAACTATGATTAATGAAAAAAATCCCACTGAACATGGATTAGCCACATTAACCCTTCAGTGTATGAGCGGAATGCAATTTCTACACAAATGCAGAAGACTTATTTTTCTGAGTCAATCAAAAAAAAAAAAAACCTGCATAAAACCACTTTCTTTTCTTGTGAATTTTGTTTTTTCTAACTGCAACTTTCAATCCTCTTTTGACTGTTTTATTGCCGGGACTTCTTGGCAGCTTTATATGGAGTGGGGTTTGTTTTTAATAGGAATGTAAAGGATTTGGATACCAAAGCGATTTGGGGAAAGTAACATTTCATTTTCCCCTGGTTAATGTCCAGTTGAAGGCACTCTGTGAACTAACTACACTCTTTTAGACTTGTGAGAGTAGCTTTTGTTTCAACAAACTTGTATTGCAAAATTCTGTAATGGTGGACATAACTTACTATTCTCTCTATGTCTAAACAATATTAATTTTTAAAATACTAATGATCTGCAAATTTCTTAGTCTTAATATTCATTACTATGATGAACCATGGAAACATTGAACATGAAAAAAATTACTGGATTAGCATTTTCACTGATGAAAAATAGTCCCGATGGGTTACATTACATGATCAAGCATTGCTGAAAATCAGGAGATCTGTAGAGGAAAATGGTGCTGACTACCACATCCAATATACTTGGTATATTCACTTACAGTCATTATTTTATAGAACCTTTTCCTCTCCTTCCTGGCAAAATTCATATAGTTAGAATAAAATGGGAACAAAATACACCTGAATTTAGGGTGAATGGGCAATGTACATAGTAAATACACTCTCTCTATTTTATCCACTTTAATACTTACAGAACGTGAATCAAGAATAGCATTAGACTAAAATCTGGACAAAACTTTGATAGATCTATGCCAAAAGCCTCCTGCCTGGCTTAGGTAGGATAGAGAATGGTCTAAAACTGGCATCCAATCCCTGAAAGTCTTCCTTGACCATAACAAAAGAGAAGAAATCTTTCCCAGACCTACTAGCAAAAAAGTGTCAGATTGGTTGCTTTGAAGATGATAACATGAAAAAAACCTGACTCCACTTTTAGAAGTTATTTTAAAGGCAATTATATTTATTTGACCCTGCTGCTTTTCAAGTTTCACCTTCGAGCTTTTGTCTTGCACCCTAATATAAATAAAAACATTACATGTTCATCTCGAAGTAATGGATAATGGCTTTAATAGATTGATGAGTATATTCTGTTAGCAATAAAATACTATCCAATTTCCAAAAACTGAACAAGCATTGAAAAAAGCTTACATGGACAATCAGCCATATATTATAACGGTGACAAATTAGGCCCTAAACAGATAACATAAAGAATGGCAGGTAGCCTAAAGTAGATCAAATAAAAAACGTAAGATGTTTGAGCTACAAAAAGTCTAATACTACAGGGAACAATTAATTATGTTTACTATAAAAAATTAAATTAAGGAAAAAATCTTTAAAAAACGTCTCCTACTAAGCAGAAGGAACACTAGGAAACTGAGACAGGATGCGAGGAAATGGCATAAAGCTGTGTCAGGGGAACTTTAGATTAGGTGTTAGAAAATAGATTGTCACTGCGAGAGTGGCCAAGCAGTGGCACAGGCTCCCCAGGGAAGTGGTCATGGCCCCAAGCCTGTCAGGGCTCAACAAGCGTTTGGACAGCGCTCTGACATGCTGTTCAACTTTTAGGCTGCTCTATGTGGAGTCGAGAGCTGGACTTGATGATCGTTATGGGCTCCTTCCAACTCAAGATATCCAGTGATTCTGTGGGTTTGGGTTCACTATACAGGTATTTCAAGTGATATGAGTATAATCTAAATAAAGGTGCTATTTAATGTATATGAATCAAGAGAAAAAAAGCACACGTCAGATGTTTAACATAATAATGGATAGTAATGTTGCAACTACTTTGCCCTTTGAGTCTCTTTTCTTCCTTCTTCTTAACATCCCTTAAACCATAAACAGCCAAAGATACACTATATAACCTGCACTTCAAGTTACAGAGGAATACAGTAATAACCCATCTGGACATTACCACAACTACATACTTCCTGGCCCTTCGTCCAAATTCACAGTACCTGTACAGATTTTACACTTACCAGCTCTTAAGGCAGAAGATAATGTGAGAAGATCAGATCTTGTGAGGAGATTTGGTTTCTTTTCTCTTTAAGAAATTCACCACCGCTCAGAATCAGGCTTTTTATCTAGCCACAAACCTGTCAGCACATTTATTAATTTTATCATTAATCCAGTTCCCTTTAAACCAACAAAAAGACTCCCTATTGATACTGAAAGGGAATATATCAGATTCATAGTCAACATAATGTAAATATTTTGGGAAGATCAACAGAAATAAAACCAGTTAGACAATCAGTGCTCAAGAGAGCTTGTATCAGCTTTTAAAAAGGCTGGCAGTACAGGCAGGTAAAAACACAAGACACTTTCAAGGCTGAAGATAGTAATGCAACACGGTTACAGTTTAGAGGATTTTAAGGACTAGCTCACTAAACCTGCGTATAAGTTTGCTGTTTTAAACTGAAACTTGGTGAAAAACTGATCGGCTGCATTTACAGACCATACGCATATTACAGCTCAAAATGTCTTCACAGCAGTTTAAAAAATTCAGGAAGGCCATCAAGTTAAAACGTATTTTATTTTCTGTCACAATGCAATTTTACACGAGAATAAAATTACTTTCTTATCACCAATAAATAAAATACTTCAAGTGAACAGCTGACAAGGGGTAGCAGTGCTGCACGTACGCGTGCCGCAGGGATCCCGCACCGGATGGCAGCCGGCCGCAGTTCGCTGGTGGGGCCGGCAGTCCCAAGGCCGCTGCTCCCAAGGCGCACAGCGGACCGGGGACGTTTCCTGCCGGATCCAGGGCCGCGCTCCCGCCCGCCCCGTCCCGGCCCGGCCCCGCGCTCCCTCGGGAGCACACAGGCTTCCCCCGCCCCGCAGGGAGCAGAGCCCGCCGCCAGCCCAGAGCGCAGCAGCGGCAGGAGGGGAGCCCGCTCAGCGCCGCGGCTCCCGGGTGCCCGCGGAGGGCGGATGCTCACAGGGCTGGGCGGTGGCTCCGGCCGGGAGTGCCCGGGGACGGGGCGGGAGGGGGAGGCAGGGAAGGAGGGACCGGCCTTGACTGATCGTGCCCCGCCCGTAGCCCCTCGCAGCGGGCGGAGTCAGAGACGAGTACGTGCTACCCCAGTGCTCCCTCGGCTCTCCATCGCTGCAAACCTGAGCGACCGCAGTCACTGTAATACGGGAAAATTTAACTGCTGTCGCTTTCCCCCGACCAACAATTCATGCATTAATAAAATGACACCGCAGTGGTTCATGTCAGCAGACCATTTAAGCCAGGGTTGGGGTTTTGGCTCCACAGATAACTGTCCTCTCTGAATATTTAATCATAAGCACTGTTCTGCGTTTTGCCTACAAATGCAGCCAGTAAAACGTGCTCCCAAGCAGAAGAAAATGCAGATAGTGTTTTGTTGGTCAGGAGTCACCAGGAAAAAAACCCAACCACACCACAAGAACACACTGGGTTTAGTTGCTGTGTACACAATACACCAGAATAGCTATAGTTTGCTGATTCATTAAGTCCCTTGTCATGTTGCATTTTAGGTGGTAGTTTGTTTGTGTGCTCAAGGGATGTAAATCTCTGAAAAATCAGCATATGTAACTTCTAATTCAGATGTATGTATATCACAAAAAAGTACTGAAGAGAGAAACATCCTCTTAACTTTGATTTCTTAATATGGTAACTAACAAGTAGCTGATGTATGGGGATGTTTCGTTTTTGTTGTCTTTCCTCACTGCTCTTCTTTCTCTTTTCCTCATTTCTAGCACTGTATCTTTCTACTTTGCACCATCTCTGGTTTTAATTATGTTGTGCAGTACAACGATTCAACTTGGTAATCCAGCAAAAAGTTATTGCATAATTCTGGTTTTGTTGTCTGCTATTCCATGAAAGTTCATTAAATTACTATCCGAGCCAATGCAGTATAAAGCAACAGGAGGACATATCTGGAAGGAAGGTCAATACGGGAGGAATGGGACTTAAAAGCTTTCCAACTTTAGGCTGTGGGTAAAAAACCTTCAGGTTGCCTTATCCTTCTCCTTTAAATATGCCAGAAGGCTTGGAATTCCTGCATAAGAATTTCTATTGTTTCCCACCCCCTTTTCATCTGTTTCCAGGTAGTGGCAGCAGCTGTTATTATTTGTTTTGGATGAGCTGACATTAGTAACCCTCTACCTCTATTAGTAGATTATGGATCACAGAATGGTCATGGTTGGACTTTTAAAGGATGACCTTTAAAGCTCATCTAGTCCGATTTTCCCATCCTCTGCAATGAACAATTAACATCTTCAACTTTACCAGGTTGCTCTGAGTCCTGCCCAACCTGGCCTTGAATGTTACCAGGGATGGGACACCTACCATCTTTCTGGGCAACCTATTCCAGTGTTTCACCACCCTCATCATAAAAAATTTCTTGCTCATATGTAGTCTGAACCTACCCTCTTTTAGTTTGAAACTGTTCCCCCTTTCCTATCACAGAAGGCCCTGCTAAAAAGTCTGTCCCCATTTTTCTTATAAGCCCCCTTTAAGTACAGAAAGGCCACAAAAAATTCTCCCAAGAGCCTTCTCTTCCCCAGTTGAACAACCCTAACTCCCAGTCCTTCTTCAGAGGAGAGATGTTCCACCCCTCTAATAATTTTTGTGGCCTTTCTCTGGAATCACTCCAATGGCTCCACGTCTGTTCAGTGCTGGGGACCCCAGAGCTGGATGCAGCACTCCAGGTGGGATCTCGCCAGAGCAAAGCATGTGAATCACCTCCCTTTACCTGCTGGCCACGCCACTTTAGATGCAGCTGGCTTTAAGAGATAACTTAATTTAGATGTGCCATTGACATACTTCAGTCAATTTTTAATTGTTTCTTGAATTTTGAGTGATGTGAAATACAAAGGGTTTTTCATAATTCAATGCTTGAAAACCGAAAGTTTTCGAAAAATATGTCTAACATCCCAGACTACTTGGAAATAGCATTACTCGTTATGGAAACAAAGCTCATTATGGCTTACAAATCCTTCACAAAAGAAAATGTTACATGTGGAGTTAAATCATGGGAGGGGTAAAGGCCATGCCTGATACACAGACTGAGAGTAGCAGTTCCCAGTTTAGAAATATATACTTTGTTTCTTGTATGCTGGCCAGATTTTACTCTGGATGCCTCCTGCACTGTATTAATACCCTTTCTTCATAGTTGTTCCTACAGAAACACTGTCAGCAGAGATAGGCCCAAGACTACCACGAAACCCAGGGAACACACAATCCACTTTCTCTCTCATAAATTACCTCTACATTAAAGAAAAAGAAGAAATTATGAC
This sequence comes from Monarcha castaneiventris obscurior, assembly GCA_026261815.1. Taxonomy (NCBI): domain Eukaryota; kingdom Metazoa; phylum Chordata; class Aves; order Passeriformes; family Monarchidae; genus Monarcha; species Monarcha castaneiventris. Next base: position 1,876,975 of record JAMPIT010000059.1, read on the forward strand.
TCATATGACACGTTCTTTGTGGGCAAAACCCTCATCAATTTAGAAACTGAGTTTTTATTGTTCCGTAGCTTCTTTCCTAAGGAAGATCAAGCACAGATCTGTGTACCTGATGTGTGTTCTCCCTGTATATGAGTGTGATTTAATTTGCATAATATGCACCTGCTATAAATACTTGTTTTCAAGGAAAAGTTGGACGCATACAGGTTATTTTATCCTGGAGAGTGGATATGCAGGGTATTGAGCAAGTGTTGGCTTTATATTAAGTAGCATTTGAAAGACATAATAGTTCTTTCTAACATCCTTTTGCAATGGTTACCATATAATTAGTATTACTAGCTCTACCATTAAAAAAACACCAAAAAGCCCCTCAAACAGCAGCAAGAAATTAAAGTTTCTTATTTTTGTTTAATACTGAAAATGTCCAAATTCCTGACACTCTGCAGAATAGCTTCATCACGCATTTTGTATTAGCCCTATTAAGTATTAAAATGTGTAGAAGACATTATCTGCCTTTCTTATAAATATGCTGAGGTTATGGATGTTCCCAGTCATGCCCCCACCCTGCCTGCCCTTTTGCTCTGAAGTAGGTGATGCGCCATCCTTGCTCTTTCTGACAGGAGAAAATCACTGCTTTTTGGAATTCTCTGAAAAAAGTCACCTGAAATCCCCAGATCTCTCATAATTCATTAGTTATTTTGGAGGTAAGAACTTTGGTTGGTTGGTTGGTTGGTTGGTTCCTTGTTTGGAGTTTTCTTAACAACTACGGTTAAAGATGTAACCAATACCCAGCAAGTCTTAAAAGCCTATGGAAGACAAGGTTACAACTGTGTCAGCTGTGCAGAGCAACATCGCAACAGTTACATATGTGACATGAGGGACTTTCAGCACCTAATTCCAGTTGCAACATATAACTGTAAAAAAGGTGGTGATTCCTGAGACATGTATCCTAAGAGGTGGGTAGGCTTCATGCAGAGGTGGTAACTTTACTTCTGCACTTGATCATCAGCATCTAAAACATATTTTCCTGTAGCTATTCAGAAGACACTTTAGAAAGCATGCATGGATTTAGTCTATTTCAAAGTGAGCACCTGGGACAAATCAACCTTTGGCAGTGATCTGAGTGAAGTAGACTTAGAGCTTGGATAAGTTTTTCAAACTTCTTGTCTTTCACAAAGATTATATTGCACCAGTGGGTGAGTATGCAGAAGTACATATTGCCTCTGCATGTTGAACTGACAACACTTGAAGGAACTTCTCTATAATAGCAACTGTGAGCTCACGGGAACTCAAACACAGCAAATCGCAGAACTCCTGGCAGCATCACGAGAATCCAAGGTGCTTCACATGGGGATCCTGAATAGCTGTTTCTGTTCTAGAGTTATTTTAGCTACTTAAGTCTTTTTATTGAAAAATAGCATTCAGTATATTACTACTTTTGAAGTTTTTCTGATTCAGGTGGGACAGCAATTAAGTTTATATGCGAACTGAAACTGAGCAGTAGTGTTGCTGAAGCAAATATATCTGCTGCTTCCTATCACAAACACAAAGACGTTTGTATGGCCAAATGTTGAATAAATCTAAAAAAAAAAAATCATATATACATTTGAACACCAAAAAATACCCCAGGTGGTTATCTTCCAGCTGGATCAGCTTTCCAGTTTGGCTAACTGTAGTGATTTAACACCTGATATATTCAAAAGATATAATGTAGAAAATGGTGTGAGAACTTGAACAAGTGACTAGAAGTGGCAAAGGAGAAATAGCACTTAGGTTTCACATGCTGCTTTAAAAGCTGGTTGTCATGCATTACACTAAGATTTTTCTTTTTTTTGTAATTAAAATGGAATTTGCGGGTTCCACTTTTTATACCTTTTTGCAATGGTAACACAAAAATAAAATCACTATTTTTCCAGGTTTGTAACAATAGGAATATTTTCATTTAAAAAAATGGCGTGAATGAATGCCTTGCCGATGCAGCAAGGGATAGCTTTGGTTCCTGTATCCTCCTTGTCACGGCAGAGATCCTACCTCACTCTTTGATCCATGGCTCCTGGCCACATAGTCCTGCACATTCCTTTGCTTTCCCTCTGGCACTCATCAGACAACTCTTCATTAATCTAGCAAAGAAGAGAGTCTTCTTTTTCCTGATAGACTTGTTTTCTGGCAAGTTGACATATGACATGAGCTCACAGAGGAATCCAGAGAACACAAGAGTTTGTGCACGGTAAAAAGTATGTGCATTGGCAACTTCTGATAGGAAGCATGGAGAATGAAAAAACAGGGGAAAAGGATTGTCAGCTCCTTCTCTTTCAGGGTACGTGAGCTTTTAGATCAGGTCATCTTGACATGTCACCGTCCCAGGTTGATGAATGCCAAGATTAAAGAGCAGAATTCGTAATTCAGTCTTGTTTCTTTTCCAACTTTATGCTCATCTAAATTATAAGGTTCTTGTTCTGGACTACTCTGGCTTCTGTAAAGTATCACATTTCTATCAGTCTGGACTGTAGTTTGGAAATATAAAATTAGTTCAGACTAAGGTTGTTTAGAAGTAGGGATCAAAGTAAAACTCAGGAAATACAGAACAGTACTATATTTTGTACTTAAGCTTTTATATTACTGTCCTGTGAGGATATGATGTGATTCATTCTCAGGTATTCACAGGTATTCACAAACCCCACTTACAAATTGACGGTATACACAAACGTTTTTGAGAAGACATCTTTATTTCCTTTTCCTTGGAAATGTTGTCTGATCTTGTGCTCACAGTAGCATCAGGGAAGAAAACTAGATTCTGTTTCCCCTGGGAAGCTGTGCTGTTTCTAATTGCCTTTGGAGCTGCAAAACAAATTGCCAAATTATTGCTTTGTAAACTTCCATCTGTCATTCATATTGTAGTTTATTGCTTTATCACTGATACAAAGGCCACAGTGAAGATAGCTACTTCTATTAATAGTTACTAGTGTAACTAACACTGTTAACTGCTTAGTTAACACTATTAACTAACTAGCAAGAGGTCTATTTGGAGTGGAAGTTAACTGTGAGATCTTCCTATGTTTTCTGTGAGTTTTGTAGAGTTATTTCTGTACTATTTTTGCAAGTAAAGTTATTGGTTCAATTTTCCCTGCTACCAAATTTCAAAGCAGACAGTTTGCATGCTTACCTTTCTGTGAATGAAATCACATCATTTCATGCATAAGACTGAGTTAAAGAATAGTCATAATATTCAAACAAAGTATTCGGAAGCTTTCCCAGTTGTACATGAAGCCCCAATGCTACTGACATTAAGTCATCAAATTTGGCCCCAGAGCCTATTGCCAAAAACTCTCATTGTTCAATAACAACATAAATTTTCTACATGCCTTGCTCTTGCAAGTTGCTGTTCTAAATTTGTCATGCTTTCTTTATATTCCTGTATATTCTAGAAGTATCATGAAAATAAAGTCAGCAAGTTTGTTCTTAATGCTTCCTTTATAGCTCTAGCATGTGTTGTCAATGGGAGATGAATTTCAGCAACTTACATAATATAATGGATTTTTCAAAATGACCATCACAAAGCAATCTTTTCCTGACATATGAGTCATATTTTCCTCTGAAAAATGGCTAGATTTACATGATTTGTCAAGGTTTTGTGTACAGTTCCTATGTCAGCATCAATTTCATGTCCTACAATGCTATCTTGAGTGCACTTTTTTCAATAACATTTTTTACCCACCTCAGTATTGATTCATGACATTACTGAATTAAAAGATAATTTAACCAACAGATCTGAAGGATTTTGTGGCATTGCTCAAACTTCCGGACTTAAACAATTGTACAAGTCCTAATTCAATCAATTCCTTTCGTAAATGATTGCCCAGTGAGTGATAAGTGAATGAAATGCATCTCTGGTGCAATTTAGTACAGATAATGCATTAAAATTAGGTCATCCTCAGCAAGAGAATCGAACAATCAAAGGTACAAATGCATTAATTGAAACAGTGATATTGCAATGCTGTCACACAAGTTTGAGCTTCATTCAAAAGTGAATAGTACAGTTAGATGAGACCAGGAAAAAAATATAGTGACACACATAAAAAATCTACAAGACTTCACTCACTATTTGAATTTTGCCTAAGTATTTTGGAAAGATAATTACACACATATTACTGCAGCCTCACAGTGTGGTGAACTGGTTACATACAGCTTCATGGTTCAGTGTCTGGAATGTTTCTGGTACATCACATGTCTCATTTAAAAATAGCTGTCTTGCTGCATGCTCAGGAGCCCAGATACAGCAGAGACATCTAACAAGTCTTGTCAGTTTCTTGTGCATTAATTCACTTTTGGAGGAGCCTTTTCAGTTGGCATCCCATGCCATCAGTCTCTTGACATTAATACACCATTTGTGGATTCATTAAGACATTAATTTTCAATGCTAGCATCCTATCTTCCTGCTAGCTTGTTTCTAAACCTGGAATGAGTTTGCAAGCATTTTGGCAACTGAGTATCATTAGTTAGCATAGGGGAGAAAGGATTTCTGATGTGTTCAGAATGGGTTTGCTGTTTTGAAATACCTGGTTTGAGTGTTGTGTGGTTGCATTTAAATTTCCATTCTGTTGGTTCTTTGTGTTTATGTAACTGCATATTGTGCCTTTAAGCACCCCTCTGGCAATAAAAAACAAATTTATGTTTTGAATGATAGCTTTGGCACTATCATTTTGTTATGCCAAGATACAATATTAGAATATAGTAATTACAATTAGAGTAATTTTAGTATTCTGTTTTTAATGTATTTCTGTGCATTTTTTATAACTTTTTAAATTTTTTAGATGTATGTTCTCATAAACACAGGCACAATATAATTTTTAGCTTGCCCAGTGTTTTCCAGTTCAGCAGTGCTCCATTGTCTCCTTCTTACCTAGCAGATTGCAGCCTTCTGAGCTGTTCTCAAGCAAACCATCCTGCCCTTAACTGGTCTAAATGAGTAGACTTATTTTACCCATCTGATTTTAAATGTGGAGATGGTTAACTCATCAGGCTTTTAGTCCTACATTTTAAAAGCTCTTACAATGATTTACTTGTAAATAAAATAAAAGCTTTACATAATTTTTACCAGACCTGTCACTGTCTGAAATACTTTTATCAGCCTCCTTTCTGTAAAGCTATGGGTAGCATATAGAAGGTTAAGCAATATAAACCTTCTAACAAGAAGTTGTGTTCTCTAGTTTCTATTCAGCTGAAATTAGTCTCCAGCATGTGTTATATGTAGAACTTGCTCACATGGAGAATCCATACACTCTAGTATCTCTATTCTTGCTCCTCTTGCTTTATTTATAACATTAATAATATTAATTATAACTTCCTCAGCATGCTCAAACTTAGGCGTCTAAAGTGGACCCATCAACTTACCTTCAGGGCCATCACCTTCAGTCATAACTGGTTTTTTTAATATGAGCGTGTGATTCTATAGGTATCTTTAAAAAGGTGAGTCAATGGAGCAAGTTATTCCGAATAAATGTATTCTGGGTAAACTTACATTACTTTTCCTATTCCCATCCCAAAGCAATAAGGTAATTTCTAAATTACATGGAGTTTCATGTTTACAAATGTATAGCAAAGAACAAACTGGACTTGGCTTATTGTTAGGAAGGAACTTAACCAAGCTTGAGAAGCCGGCAGACATAATTGAGTTCAGCGAAGACAAATGCACTGTGTGGTACCTTGGGTAGAATAAACCCCTGCATCAGGTGCAGGATCTGACAGGTTATGTACCAGCTCTGCAGAAAATTTGGACTTTTTCTGGGTAATGAGCTGAACATAACTGCAATGCAAGCTGGGCTTTATTAACAAAAGCAGATTAAGAGAATAAATTATTTCCGTCTACTCAACACTTACGAGGCAGTACTGTATTCCACTTAGGGGTTCCCCACGTAAAAGAGAGGTCATAAAACATAAGAGTCCAGAGAAAATGGTATTGGCTGGAACATATACTAGGAACAGGCTGAAAGATACGGTTTTGTTTATCCTGGAGGAAAACTGGGGAAAAGGGAGCAGGAGGAGATTCTAATTGCTATCTTCCACATGGGGGCATATGGAGAAGATGAAGCTAGATTTTCACAAATACACACAGTAAAATGACAAGAGGCAGCTAACATTTCCACGGCAACAAAGACAATTCCAGCTGGATGTAAAAGGATTTTTTCCACTGGTCAAGCACCTAGGGATGACTTTTGAAATATGACCCAACAGAACACTGTGCAGCAGCTTTGTTGACACTGAAGTTAGAGAGCTCAGTTAAGCAAAAGTTGGACAATTGAGTACATGCAGAGGTCCCTTACAGTCTGATTTTATGATTCTAATTAAGATACAAGCAAGTTACATACAACATAGTATTTTAAATTTGATTTCTTGTCTGAAGATGGTGTTGGAAAATTTTCAAATACATAACTAACTGTCTTTCATTTAAACCCTATTCTGAAATTGTAATGTGGATTAGCGGCGTCACATGCAGAACTGTGGTGAAAAATGACACAGACAGTAAGTCAGAAAAAATTATGATTGATGTCTCCATTTTATAAAATGGAAGTTGGAACATAGAGGAGATGACCAACACAAGAAAAGTCATAGAAATTTCTGATAGTGTCTTTACTGAAGAAAAGGCTGCAGTCTTCAGTCATTTAGTCATTTGTGTATACCTGTGGTGGGTGTCTGGCTGAGTTTTGTGCACTCTGGCCAAAAACTGCCTCTTGCTAAGCAGGCAGGGTGTATCAGAGTGCTTCAGGGGCACAGGGAGGCAATGGCTTAGGTAAACATAACGGAATTCAGCTAATAACTGGAGGTAGTGTTGTGGAGGAAGACATGCACATGGGCTGTACCGAAGAGTTTCTTGAGCTAATACTGGACATAATGGACACATATCCTGCAGTGGAAATGACAGGGCACTGATTCATAAGCCCTTGTGCTTCCTTCCTCCTGTGTGATAGGAGAAATGGATGTGACCTTTGGGTTTCAGCTCAATGTCATGCATTAGGTATGTGGTAGTTCACACTCGCCCTGCTCAACTCTAGCAACATCATATTGTGCAGGCTTTGGGATGAAAGGTTTTGTCTTTTTAGCAGCAAGATTCGGTTTTCTTCCAGATGTAGTCATTGAATCTGCATAGAAGTCCAACAAGACTTTCATTGGCAAAGTTAAATTTGCTTGTATCCTGGACTTCTCATCGAGGCTCTTCATCAATGATTTGAAATTTTGATTTTGAAGTTACTTTAAATTCTTTGTGATGACTTCTTTTTTAATTGAAAACAGTTTCTAGGTAAGTTAGACCTCCAGAGCATTGTTTGTCTCCCCTATGCCTTGTGCACCACCTACTGGATTCTTTTTAATATCCTGCCAAAGATTCATCCTTTGATAGGTCCATGAAAGACAGCATCTACTTGTTTCCAAAAAGAAAAGTCACAACCCCATTACTTTGGTGAAAAAATACGTCTTAATTCATCACAAATATGGCTTAATTCATGCCTTCTGTTCATCCAATTGTATTTAGAAACACCATAAACTGTTCTTACTTTAACATTTGGCATCAATAATCATAATGGCATTCTGGTTAGTGTAAAGTATCTGAGGAAAACAACCACTTATTCAGTAATTAAAATGGGAGTTGTTATATGGTCTGCCTTCTGGACAGAAGCAAAAAAAAATGGAATTTTAAAGACAATCTCATATTACTTCTAAAAAGAATTAGAAATGCCACTCAGTCCAAAATTATCTCAGGTAATGTTTAAGTGAGATCAAGCAATGGCCCGAGAGTATGCAGAAGCCCAGACAGTAAGGGGTTAATGTGTATGTCTCAAACACCGATAACCAGACAGCCATGGAGCCAGCCAAGGGGGTTTGTTCCAAGAACAAGATTTGATTGGAGAAGAGGATCATGTGGAGGTAGAGCAGGGACGAACATCACTGTTCTAGTCCCTGGAGGCACAACAAACAAAAGACAGCATCAGTGAAGAAACAGGCACGGACTGTGAACCAAGGGCCAATCCAGCAGGAGGATATGAGACCATCCAAGACCCCTGTGACCCTCCAACCATGTCCAGACAGGTCTGAAAGAACAGACTGCAAATGATAACTAATTTGCATAGAAAGCAAGAAACCTGACCTCAGGGCAGGCAAAACTGATCTGTAAAAAGGTACTCCCATCAAGCCCAGGCAAGCACTCCCAGGACTCTGCACATTCCATTGGCCAGACGGATGATGTCTCTCTTTCTCCTCCCCCCTTTAATTCATCTCTTCCTTTCTCACTTCCCTCTGATCCTACCCCTTTACCCAAAACCCACTGCTGGCTTACAGAGTAGGTCAGGGACTAACATACCAATTTCCATGCCAAATGTGTAATTTACTAATAAAACTTTAAAAACTAATAAAACCCTGACTTTTGTCATTCCTTTCAATCACGAGCATTTACGAATCTTGGGTGCTTCCTTCCCCATAGGGTGGGACATCACAGAGCAGACAGATAAGAAACGGAGAAGAGCAGAAGGAGACACAGCTCAGCATAAAAGCCATTGTCAAGTGCTGTTTATGAGGATGAGAAGGTGGTAACAAGCAAAGACTGCACATCGGACAAAAAGCTGTGATGCTGCTTTAACGCAGACAAGATTTACTTAAGTAAAAGAAGATTACATCTTTCAGGATGTCTTCATCATGGCAATTAGCTGAAGCAGGATCCCAAAATTAACATACAATATCACTTCACACTGGTGACAATGCCTAAGAACAGAGATGGCATTTCAAATAATGAGAAACATTTTATACAAATTTTTGATATGTATATACATATCTATTGGTATTTTACATATAGAGATACAGAAAATTTTAATCTTACATTTAAAAAATTGTATTTATACTTTTCATATTTTATACTCCATCTGGTCCAGTGACATCAAGATACAAAACCTGCTCTCACTGAATAAATGTCAGTGTATAACTGCAAGCATTTTTTCCATTAAGAAACTTACAAGAAATGTTCCTGTAAAGAGTTTGCTTTGTAGTAAAAGTACTAACTAGTAGTACTAAAATAGAATAAACCCACCAAAATAATATTGAAAGGAAACATTTAAAAAATTATTTAAATTAGCTGGGGAAATGAACAAAATTGAATTGTTTAATGTAAAGGGCTTTAATTTCTATCAAGAATTAGCAGACATGCACATGCCTTGAGACTCAATTTGAGCAATTTAATGGGAGCTATTATCAGTTAAAGAACACAACAAATCAACGTTTTTGTAACAATACAGACAACAACAGATGTTAGTACCATTGCAAAGAAGGCAAAGTTGTTTCATGATGTAGTGTTGATGGACACAGCCAGAAATCCTCCACACTTAAAAAAACAAAGCCAGCACCACCAACAAAACTAAAATGAGTTCCAACAACCTGCTGGCTGACCAGGATGAAGGGCTGCTGTTAGAAAACATGCATGTATCTAATGTGATACCCTGCAAGACAACCTATCCAATGGCTAGTGCCTGGATCCCTATTTTCCCCTGCTGCTGGAATCTGGACATGCAAGTCTATGAAGATCACAGCTATACTTCATCTGCTGGTACAGTCCTGTGTCGTCATTCCCTTCCCACCTAATGCAGACCAGCACACACTGGATCCCTTGAGTAACTGGGATGAGATGTGCAGCCAGCTGAGTAACTATCCTGGAGATTCCATCATCTCCTGTGTAGAAACACACACCACTAGACCTTGTAGCCTCCCCAGCAGTTGTTATGGACTGCCTGGTCCCTTTGGTACGTGCTTCCAGCTGTCTCAGAGACATACATGTATCTGGCCCAGACTTACAAATGCTTTGGCAACTGATGCTAAAGCCCCTGCTTGCAGTCTAGGTTCAGCGCACTATCTGCGGGCAGCCAAATGGTGCTAGACAACGCCTCACCTGGCCCAGCTAGTGGTACCACAAGCATACGGGTTCCTGTCACCCACAGCCTCCGCTCTAGTTGCTGGCACCCCAGGTAACACTAGCTTTTGTGATCCATGGTATGACTCCAGCTGGTAGCAATTAGATCTCCAAAAGCACATATGTACACAGAACAGAGAAACCCCTCACCCAAGAAAATAGTTAGAAATTAAATTTATTAAGACAGGGCAGCTGGCACCTAGGAGGTCCAGGGCATCACCAAATAACTGCATGGACCAGGGACTACCACCTTATCCCTTTATTTTCCTGTGCTTGTTCCTCTCCAGACCACCTACCTACCCGCCTTTGGTTCCTTCCATATATACTCACTATTGTTGTGGAAAAGAGATGACTGAGAGGGGATCTCATGAATACTAATCAGTAAGTATGTGAACTTTCAATGTGCTTGCATTAGTTTACATTATTAATAAATCAGTGCAGTGAGTTAAATAGAAAACTGAGAAAATTTTTAAAAAGCTTAACTAGAAGACAAGGTTAAGTCCCCTGAAGACTCAGATTTGGCACAGGTACCCTTTGCCTCCACACTTTCCTCTGTGCAGTCCTGGCTGTGGTAGAACAGCTGACAGAACCAGGAAAGATCAGCCTGCACAGGACATACGGACACGAGAGCAGGAGTGCACAGTTAATGCATGAGTAGCTACACAGACTGAAAACTAGCCCAAATAATTGTATTCCTGGAGTAAAGAGAACACATCCTAGCAGAGGGGGGTCATTTTTCATTTTAAAGTCATGATGTGTAAGTGGTGTGTAGGGGTGAATGGGCATTTCTAGAGGCTCTACAGGAAAATAATAAAAAATCCTTAACTCTTTTGAAAATGCAGATCTTTGTGTCTTATATTCTCATAGGGCAGAAGAGTACTATCTTCCCCTATCTTAAAGGCTTTCTGAATGGTAAAGAAAAACACTGACTTTTCCTACATGGTCTCCTTCACTGTGTTTTTAACAGTTTCAGTAACCATACATGCTAAGAGTTAAAAGGAGTACAGGAGGGGACAGTCCATGATCTCTATGCAGGAAGAAAAGCTATCTCAGGACACAGCTGTATTAGATTTCACTTAAAAGGCAGTCCTAAAGAAGGTTGTCTAGTGTGTGAGAACAAGGAATACCATTTCCAGTTTGAGAACAACTGGAGAAGAGACAGGGTAGCTGTAAGATGTTTAGTCATGTTTCCTTGCAGTTGCTAATCACTGGATTAGCAATTGACTGCTCATTTTGTCAATTAACAATTGACAAATTGTCAGTTGACTGCTGCATTTCTAGAGCAGCTCTGTGACATGGTTTTTTATTTTCACATTTTTAATTATGCTGTTACAATGTTCTGAATTAAATTAAATACTTCAGTCTTCTGCTTCTTGAATAAAATCATAGCATTTTTGCTACTGCAAAGCTGAGTAATATTTTTATTTATAAACAAAAGGTCCATATTCCTTTTGGATGTAACATCATTAAAACAATGTTCTATGTAGCAAATTACTTTCCTTACAAGTAAAATGTAAGAAAAACACCACTTAAAGAACGTGAGAGCAGTAACTCAGGCTTTTGCACTGAGGATCAAGCTATCTTAGGTAGCTAATTAATAAACAAATGGCTTCATCCCTGAAAGATCTCATTTGGTGGATCAACATTATCATGGCTATTCAAGCATCATATTAGAATTCTCAAAATATTAACGGTCAGCTTTAGTCATTATTCAAACTGGGAAAATAAATGGTAAAGAAGAAATAGATTCTGCTCAGAACCAGACAGTTGGATGTTCAGAGAGTATTTTGATGTAATTTGTAAATTCATCAGTAATTAAATTAACATCTAAACTGTAAAATAACTGCTGCTTACAAAGTTTATCAGCAAATATGATTTACTTCAATAAATCCCAGAAGTGATGTCGTAACACATTTATTGATCACTTTACCAACTAAAAATACAATTTTATACAGTCAGTCAACAGCAGTAACGTACTTTATGAGAAGCTATGCTTTAAAGAAATGGTGTTTAAAATATGGACTTCACTATAACTTTTCAAGCCAAGCTTTTACAGTGCTAATCAAAACAACTGCTGCACTTGAACTTTTCCCCTAAAACATCTACAATAATGTTGCAGACAAAGTAGCTTTTCCATTGTTAATGTGGGTTTAGAATTTAACAAGACAACTTCAAAAGTTTTGAAACATCCATAACATTGTCATTACTTTAACATTCACACAGATAAAGTGATACATTTAATACTTTCTAGCATTAATAAACAGTGTAAAAATATATTGCATATATATATATATATAAATTTGTTTCCTTTTCCTGAAAAAACCTAGTACAAACTAGTAGTATATGATTCCCCCCTTCAAGTTTCTTTTACTTGCTTTAAAGATTGAACAGTAGTAGTTTTAAATTAACAGAAACAAAGACATGGAAATAGAGAATCACTGTTGTGCTCCCCCACAACCTCTTGTCATGGTTACTAAGCATATTAACCCCTTGGTAATGGTGGTTCTATTTCTGCTAACACCAGCTAGAATTTTGGAACTGGCTGCAGTGGGGATAAGATTTTGCCCAGTGTGCTTTGCACTGAATGGTGCCTGGCCCCCTTCATCAAGTGGTTAAAAATCTTTGCTTAGGACATGTTCATCTACTATAGTTAAGATTTAGAAATGCTATGCTCAAGTTGTTCATTTGCAATAATGAAAAGAAGGTTCAGTGTTAAATTAGTGAGAAAAAGTAAACTTGTACAGTTAAATGATCATGTAAAATTTTTACCGTGTTGAAAATTTCACAGTGAACACAGTAGGCTAGTACAGCTGCATGTTAATATTTGCAAAGCCTGCAGTTAGAAATACTGCAGGCAGTTATGAGCACACAGCAGCTTCCTGGCTGATGAAAGACAAATGAAAATAAGAACAAAAACTAGTAAGCTTCACTGAAAGTTTTTATCATAGTGTAGAGTGCTCCAAGGAAGACTATGTCAAGACCTATCTCCATATCCCAGCTGCTTAACGATTAAATTTTAACTAGTGCTCAAGGTAATCAAAGACAAAACAGTTTTGCCTCCACCCTTTATGATCCGGTCCTGACAGCATGCACATCCAGATTTGTGCAAACGAAGAATCAAAACATCTAAATTGAATTAGAAATGGATGTTGGAACAGCATGGACTGATAAACAACCTAGCAAACAAATAAAGCATAATGTGGACAAATAAATGATTCATGACTGAAGAAAAATCAACCTCATTCAAAATTATACTTCTGTATAAATATATATTTCTCCTCTAATATTTAAATCTGTGAAACATAACACCTTGCTAAGAATAAACTTCAATATACTTATCCAACATTGACCATTTCTCTGCTTTACAGAATATAAAGACAAATTATTTGTATCATAAGCATTATACAAAAAAATTTCCCTGCTGCAAGAATTTGCCAAAGCTGATATATGCTGAACCCAGCACAAAGATTAAAAACAAACACACTTTTTTGCACCCTATAACTTGTTTTTGTCTATGATCTTACCTTTTCATACACTACAGTGCTAACAAAAGTAGTTTGCCAATATGATTTTATACAGGACATCAGTTTGTAGGTTAACTGACTTTACACAAAGCCTTTGTAAAGATCTAATATATATTTAGCATGAATATTACAGACATACACAGCATTTCAGTTGCATTAATATAACCCTATTTAAAAGAGCCCAGGCTGCATTATTTCACATTATTTAATTACTTTGTTTAAAAATAGCATTTGAGCAAATGTAAGCATACAGAAACTCATCTGATGTAAACTGGAACTTAAAATAATTCACCACTGTGGGGATTCAGATTACCATCTTTTTTTCTTATTTTGTTACTCATCTACAATGTAGCTCCTGATCAAAATGCAAAGATGGATGAACGGAGTGTACTTTTAGGGCCACATTTTTAATTTACCTGAGTGTAACTTTATTCATGTTTCTGATCTTTTCTGAAAAACATGCGAAGTAGTAGAAAAATCTTGCATGAAGATAACTGGAGGTAAGGGCAAATTATCATGAGCATTAAGATCTTTACAAATGTTTGCATCAAAACTCACTTTGTACAGTGCCATAAGCTTTACAGTAACTCACAAAAAAGAGATGCTGTGTAACTGTATTCGAAAATTAATTCATTGGCTATTTAGCTGCAATGGAATATGAGAGTAGCTTAGCATTTTTTCCAAATCAGGTTAGTCAGTTGGGCATTTCAGTGTTAATTTCTAAATGCAAGGTTTAAAGAGGAAAAAAAAAAGCCTCTTCTGTAGTTTTTCCCTCATGTATGTCCATGCCCCCAAGTAGTGCCTGTATGCATGCACATGCGCATGTGCATGAATAGAAAAGATAACTTCTTTTTTAAAAAACTGTTTCAGACTACCAGAATTGCAAATGTCTGTCAAGAATGCTCAGCAAAGAGGCTGGATTTTTCCCCCTTTTATTTATGATCAGGCTCACACTTGCCAAAGTCTGCCTTGAGTGGATGATCAATTAGTTTGAATGAAACAAGCCAATTCAAATGTTTTCTGACAACAAAGCCAAGAGTTGCATCTTAAACTTGTGGTGAAATCCACCTTCTCCATAGGGTTTTTGAAGCAATATACCAAGGTAAATATAATTAAAAACATGGAAAAATACCAAATACCAGATTTTTCTGCCTGCAAAAATAAACTACCTGGACAATTAAGACGTGGAGGTTCTATCTGCAATATTCTTTTACTTCCAGAAGCACTATTCTTAGCTGGGACACCATTCAAAGCATTGGTTTTCAGTTCAATGAGCAAGCATGAAGGCAACTACAGGTTTCTTAGTAGTTCTAGGATTCTGCAAATTTAAAAAGAACAACCCTGACCATTATTTCCAGCTTACATTAAGTAACCCAAATGGGCACGTCGAGGTTGCATGAAATGAGCAACTGACTGTTTAAATGATATTTTATGGGCAAACACTCCAAATACAGGAGGTACACATGTATCAATTTGAGGTACTCCAGACTTTAAGAATTTCACACAAGTTTAAAAGCTGTCATTATGCTTCTGGTATTTAATCTTATAAAGGTCCAAGCAAGACTTGAGTCCATAGGCAATGTATGACATTCCTCTTTCCTGTTCCCATCTCATTATACCACACCTTTATACCTACTAACAGATGATGAACAACTGTGTATTTACACAGTGAGTGTCAGCTTGCTTCACAAAGCTGGGGCAAAGGAAAATATAGGGCCCATGAAGAGTATAGTTTTAAATGGTTTCTTGAGAGCACTCAGAGGAAAGCTTGCTTTCACCCTAACTCTCTCTCTCCTACTTCCTTACCGTTGAGAAACTTCTCTTGTCACACCAAGTCTATGTTAGAATTGCTGAAGAGTGATTTCTCTCAGAACAGGGTGGACAGGTTAAACCATAAAAGCCTCCTTAGATCTTTACCTTTGTGCTATGAAGGGAGAATGACAATGTCCCCAACTGGCCAAGCTGAACAGCACTGGCTGCAGGACTAGAGCTTGGCCCTAGTAAGATTTAAGGTTTCCACCAATATTTATACAGTTTAATTACTTAAGCTGGATCCAAAGAGTATGTGTACACACACACAAACCTACACAAGTCTTGTGCATTACATTACTTAATACCAACTAAGTGACAAGCCAAGAACATAATATTCACACTACGAACAACATACACAAAAGTGTAGTTATTTTGGCACACACGCAAGGCTGACAGTCAGTTAAGAGGACACATACCAGTGCAACATGTTACATTTGCTCTATCTTGAAGGTAAAAGGTTTGCTCTTGGCCAGTGCAAACACAGAATTCTTATTCACGGATGATAGGCATGTGCCCCCAGAATACATGCATCACTGAAGGCAAGGTTATGTTTTGACTATCATACATGCAGGCACAAAGAATTGAAATTCATTTTATAACTACAAAAAGCCTTACAGAAAAAACCTATCAATCACAACTTTAAAGTTTTGGTTTTGGAGGAATATACATGAGGATTTTCTCTACAGATGGTTACAGATGGCTGGGATACCTATCACTTGCAAGCCAAACCCATAGTAGTCATTTGCCTTTTTGTTCTGCCTAATTCCAGCAACCATAAAAAATATTAATTGAGCCAACAGAGGGAAAATACGGATGTCTGAAATGGTAACGTGTGAACAAAGCTTTGTATAATGCTCAAAAATTGTCAGAAGGAATTTTAATTTAGGTATGATCAGTAAAATACATATTTCAAAATATCTCTGAAAGACAATCTCTATGCTGATATGCTGATGAAACAAACAAGCTGTGACATGTGAGTAGTTTTGAAATCTCCCTTTCCCTTCCCTAAATGAAACTGAGGTAAGAAGTATTACAGGTTTAAAAAAAGGGCTAAATTCTGGCCATAGTCTAATATTCAACATTTCCCTTGGGATTCCAAATAATTGACTACAATTAATGACAATTGTTCATATAGGACTCACGAAACTCTGTGTGTTTGTTAATGTCTGCTTCTCAGTAACACTATTGTGATAGCTTTGATAACCACAAAGAGCAGGACAACCAATTTTGGTTTTAATATTTCCATACTGATGGTTGCAAAACTCTCAACTGAAGCTCATGGAGTGACTAAAGGGAATTAGTAAGCAAGCACTAATAAGAAAATCCCCTTTGACTGCTGCGTATTTTACTTTAAAACTAAGTTATTTTTAGAAAATTATCTGTAAGGACTATTCATTTGCCTCAGTAAAGATTTTTATTTCTTGTCCTTGGTCTTGTAAAGGTTTTGATGGTCAGGTTAAGCTTCAGTAGACATACCGGTAAGGATTGTGTACTGCCACAGTATTTAAATAAAATTTGAGTTTCTTCTTTAAGGCAGTTATTTCTAAAAGCTATCTGAACTTCCTGATCACATTTCTTTTGGTAGCATCTTCTGTAATAATGAAAGCAAAGATAATTAGGAACACAGGGTTTTACAGAAGATGTCACATAAGACAGTGTTACATACTGTAAGACGCTGAAAATCAGGCTGGAAATTTAGATAGAATGAATTGAGATGCCCCCTCAAAAAGAGAGGACAGTAAACCTTATTAGGTTCCTATGTCCTTACTTCAGGCATGACATTTAGTTACAGTCTGCAGCATGGTGCATCGGAAGAGAATAAGTTCTACAACATTCTAAGGGCTGAAAATGGGGCACCTCCTGCACCTCCTCAGCTATCCCTTCCTGTCATCTTTGAGGTATAAGCTGTACTTACTGTCCTGAGAGTTGAGGGAATAGCAGATGAATAAGAAAATGTACTTTGCCTCATTCCCAAGCAGGCCTGGAACTTAAGAGCTAATAATCAAGCAAGTATTTAGGCTTTTAATTTCCTACCAATATTACTGGAATAGTAAGAGTTAAGTAAGTAGTAAACCCCTAATACACAGCTGCATAAGATGCTTTTATTCATAGTCATTATCTTTCACACCAAGCATAGTAAAAGAGAAAAACCTTTACTATCTTCCCAGCAACGACTTTCCTTTGTAACTCTCACACCAGAATGACTTCTTTTCATGCACCACTTTGAGGTTTAAAACTATCAGACTGTAGAAACAAAGAAGAAACAAAGAAGAAACAAAGAAGTGTGCTCCCCAAAATATTGCTACCTGAACGATCATCTCAGGTTCTGATCCCAAGTTTACCATGCCATTGAAAGAACTTCAAAGTTTGCATCAAGCCCATATAAAGTGCTTTGGTTCATGGCAGGGATTTTATACTGCACAAGCAGCGCAAAGTAAACTCTGGCAGAACCTCAGCTTGTTGCATCAGCCTCTTACAACAGAACAGAGTAGCTCAATTTCTAGACAGTACCAGCTTGGATCTGTCTGCACTCTCAATTCCCTTGCATGCCTTCTATCTTATGTGTGTGCTGATCTCTCTCACTTTGAACTAACAACTTAAAACCTAATTATACCTTAAAATCTTCCTAACCAATCACTCCTCCTGTATGGAAACATTCTGGCATTACTGACACTCTGTATTTGGGTACCTGAGAAAGGCTGTCCTTTGTGCACCTAAGAGCAATGTGTCCCCCGATGTGCAGATAGCTAGCAATAAACAGCCAGGTCAACAGCATGCTGGCAGGACTCTGCAGTAGACTGGACTTCATCCTTTAGTGAAGCTAGGTCCAGAACTTTTCCATTACCAATGATTTATTAGTCAAGTCTTAAAGTCAAAAGGAAAAACAGGGACACTGATTTTGCCTGTAACTTAGCTGAAAGATTCATCAAGGGTTGGAGGCTCAGCTTTTTTATTCATTAAAAAAACAGGACTATCCTGGAGCTGTCTTCAGGTGCACAGGCACCAGTAATGAAGAAGGTTCTTTACATTTAGACAGTTTACTACCATGCCAGAATAATTTAGCCACTGTTGGTATCAACTATCCTGTTTTCTGCTTTGGAGCGTGACAGGTCCCCAGTGCAACACAGGAGTGGATAACCCTTCATTCTTCAAGAACACTGGGTAACTCTTGGAAAGTGTTCACAAAGCTGAACACCTTGCATCCTGAGCATCTTTACATCTAAAATCTTCCCAGGTAACCAAAGCCATCTGTGGGAAAAGCCATTTAAATCTTTACAAGAGTGTGTGCTGAGTTTTGGCAAACTTCCCTCTCCCTTAAAAACAAACACCAAAATAAATTATAAACAAACAAAAGGATGTCCAAGTTCACAAGGAAGCCCTTGTCTCTCGTTTGCTATTGTTGTTTTGGTTTTAGGCTGATGTATGGGCTCAAAGGGTCACTGAGGGCAAAGTTACAAGACAGGCTACCACACAATGTCAGCAGAACAAAACACGAACAGTTTAAGGGCTGAAAACCAGTGCTCCCTTTCCATACAATGGCCAAATACAGACTATTCACCTGCATGGCATGTGACAGCATGCACGGCTCACCTATATTTATGTACTCTGAGTGGGATGCTGATATGGGTGAGGGAAGAGCAATACATCTATTAAGCTTTATTCAGAGTTGAACATGAAAATCAGTGCACAAACTCTTTTTGAAAGAAAGCAAGGAAGAACTGCAAAGAGCTGGTTTTGAATACTGAACATC
Organism: Monarcha castaneiventris obscurior; assembly: GCA_026261815.1. Lineage (NCBI taxonomy): Eukaryota > Metazoa > Chordata > Aves > Passeriformes > Monarchidae > Monarcha > Monarcha castaneiventris. The sequence continues at coordinate 1,896,002 of JAMPIT010000059.1, forward strand.
CTATCTTTCATAACTTTAGAGAATCAGAATAATACATCAGGATACTTGTTCGGCTCTTGCAGAAAATTGGAATGGCCTTTTCTCTCCTTTTCAACCAATATTAAAAAAAAGTTATTTTTATTCCAATTAATTTCTTTTGGCATTCTGGACCCCAGCTAGGTCACACTCAGCTGCCTGTACCTTAAACCTGTGGGATTGGTTCTCCTAGTAACAGTGGAAAGACATTCCCAGAAATACTATTACTCCCAAGTTTGGCAGCAAGAGGGAACAGAGAATCAAAACCCTTGGCTTCAAATGAATCTAACATAAAATGTAGCCCAGTTATAATGGTTCAGGGATTTTTTGTGGGTAAATTGCACCTAATTACATAGATATTAATTGTAAATGTCCTTACTCCAAGGGGCCATAAGCTTTCCTTACGTATGTTAGAGCTTAAAGGGACTATGTGCCAACACATGTGCAAAGTAATGTTCATTTAATGGCAATCTGATTGGCAGTGTTCAGTTATAAACAATATTTTAAAGCATTATTAGTTTAATGCCCCCTTCACTTCCAATGTGAGGCAGCGCAAACTTGAAAACAGACAGTCTTAGTAATGTCTTGTTCTTCACCTCTCAGGTTAGTACAATAGCTCCATCCAAATCCAGCCAGTCAGAACCATGCTACAGTACAAACAATAACAAGCACAAAGTATAGACAGGAGGAAAGTTAAAGGCTGGTATTTTCCAACTCTTTCTGTTGACATAAAATACTTTAGAGCCTATATTGTCCTAGAAATAGCTGTTTTTTCAGTTTTTCCATGAGTGGTATATGACAATCACAGGCTAGCACCTAGTATAATACCACCACTTACTTCCCAATAGTATATTGTTGAATGTTTTCTTGGAAAGTGCCAGATCCCATATAAGACATTTAAAGAAAACTCCCAAAACAGTAGTCAAATAAAACCGCATTAAGTAATGGGATATTCTTCAAAAAGACTGCTACAAAAGATCCTCTTTTCAAGAGGTTCTCTTTGACATCAGGGCAACTGAACATCTAGGAATGTTTGAGATATTTTGCTTGAATTGACAAAGTGTGGTATAACTGCTCTTGACTTTGGCTTTGTTGCTTGTTGGTTTGGATTTTTTTGTCTAAAGCTCAACAAAATGATATATCTTTCATACCTACATATTTATTTATTTTTGCCAATATATGCATGAGGAATGTAATGAAGTGGCATTGTGCTGCAAGTAGCTCAGCAGATGTTGAAATCAGTTCCAGTTCCTGAAGACAACTTCTTGACAACATAGTCTCAACATTCACAAAAACCAAAACGTGGGATTCATAACATCATCCTTACAAATATATACTCTATCCCCCTCTGCGTTGTAAACCCTCAGCCTTACTTGTTTCCTTGTACTTTATGATCGTATGTGCCTGCATGCTTATAACCAGATACATATCCTGAGTTATCCACCAGATCTTCTCGGCCAGCTCTGCCTTTTCCTTTCCCACTGGCATCAAACCTCTCTTTGTGAGAACCCGTGAATTTTGAAGTATCTGTAAGGCGTGAAACAGTTGGAGATGCAACAGTTTTCTATTGGAAGAAAGAAAAGAAACAAAACAAAAAGACACATCAGAAATCAGTTATTCCTAATACAGTTACTTTTACATGCTACCAAGACTTAAATCTTTGCTAATGACAAAGACTATGCAACTAGCTACTCATTTCCAGGAACAGGATACAAACGATGTGTGTTTCTTGCCATTACACACAATGACAATAATAATACAGCAGAAAAGGAAATAGCACATATTGCATCAAAGCCTTTTGGAAGGGACTTTCAGTATGAGATACTTTTGATTAATAATCAAGTTCTTAGCACCAAAGATACAAAGAAGTCATATCCTGACTTCATATTTTGAACTATGTTTAAAATCCATTATGTCACCATCAAAGCACAAAAGCCTGGCTCCACCAATATAGAAAAAGTATTCCAATACAACTAGAAATCATTGCTTCGAAAGACAATTTTATTCGAAAGACAATTTTATTCTAAACTCTAGGATTCATGAGAGAAGTAACGCACTGAAGGACTGAAAGGAAGGACTGAAAGCTACTTCTAATGTCAGCAAATTAGCAGTCTATGAAATGGCATTGAGCAAAGAGTTTCCTTCCACTGAGTTATATCAGGCTCCTCAAAAATCAGTTTTGTTGTCATTGAGACAAAGAAAATTTGACTACACAAACAGAAAAAAAATGTATTTCACATAACAATATAGAAGCATGCTAACCGGTGTACTTGGACTAGGAGCAGCCTCTTTGATCCTTAAATTTATATTTTAAAATCAGGGGAAGAAAAAACACACAACACTTTTGAGCCAAAATGAACAAAGACTGCAAAAATCTGGGCATCTTTTTTTTGTGCACCACCTGTCACTATCTGAAAGAAAATGACCACTGGAGCATTCTTTGCTCAAAACAGCATTCCTAAATGACCTTTAGGGACTTCTCCCTTGCAGTCTTAAGAGTACTACTGGCAGAAGTGGTTATTTTTCTATACTGAAGAAAGAGGTATCAAGACAATGCTTAGGAAAGAAGTATTGGTCTAATATATACAGTTTACTTGTTCAAAATGACCTGGAAGCACCTTATAACCAGGAAAATTCCAAATGCAAGACAAGGTCAATATTCAATATGGAATTAATTAAACTTAAAACATATTTATTTTCCTTGTATTTAAAAACCACTACTTTACAGAAAATTAGTTTTATCTAGATGTGCATACACTCTCTACTGTCACATCCACAGAGAAGTCTCAGAAACTCTAGTTGACTGCATTTTCCTTTACCAAATTAATTCTCAGGACAGGCTGCTATTCTGAGAATTTGTAATGGTAAACTTAATCACTATTTGAAAAAGAAAGACTACTGCTTCTGCTCCTCTGTTTTGAAGGTGTGGCATGAAATGTATGAAATTTTCCTCAATACATAAACTACAATAAAAACATATGAGAATTTTTGTACAGTAACATATTCAGTAACATACATACTAAAACTTGTGTGAGTGGATGGAACTGCACATATATTAACACAGAAGAAACAGTAATATGAGGATTAATAGAATGGCTCATGTCAATAATGAAGGATATTCCCAGAAAACCATTCCCAGCGTTAAACTTGAGAAATATGGTGTTTATGTCAAGAAATCTGCATTCAGATACGACCACAACACAGACAACTTATCAGAAAATCAAGCTGCATCTTTACAACAAGATTACAGCAGCGTGCCACACAAGCCCTTCCTTTTCCTACTAGTCTGTAGGGAAAATAGCAACATGTTTCAAACCAACAAAGAAAACTGAGGATGGACAACAGCTTGGTAGGTTAAAAAAATACTATCTTTTTGTCCCAAAAAACAAATAAACAAAACCTAAAACCCCAGCACAAGGAACAGTACAAATCCAGAGCAAAAACAACAGTGATCCCATATCCTGTGGTCTTTCAGCCCAAGATGGATCACAGGAGTCACAATATGTGAAATGAACATTAAGGCAGTAGCTGCAAGGTGAACGTTTTTTCTCCAAATTGTTTTTTACTGAGTAAAAACTGCAGTAAGAACTGCAGCCTTTTCCTAAGTTGCATGTAAAGTCACTGGTGTGTCCCTTCCTACATGTGACAGACTATTACAATTGAAGTCCTGTTCATTTGCTGTTGGCAAAATTTCTATGAAATGGGAGGCTCACTTTGTTTCCAACAATACAAAATTCAAGCAATGTTAATTCCTTGTACATCATGCTCTCACTCCCTGAACTCATGTATTTATATAAAAGATCAGAGATGAGATGCCACTACAAGGCTACACAGAACACCTCATTTCTCCTTTTGTTCTTCTTTTCCACCATTCTTACGATGAATGTGTATACATTAAAAAGAAAATATTCCTTTCTTTTTAAGGTTGTGTAAACATTTTTAAGGGTGTGCTAAGACGCTTGCATTCAAAAAAGCCTTTGTAAATACAGAGTGGAATATACAACAACTTCATATCCATCTTGGGCTCCTCAACCAGAAGCAGCTAGTGGTACTATATATCACAGAATCACAGAAAAGTCCTCTGACTGAGCACTACTGAAAAAAGCCTTGCTCCATCATCTTTGCACCCTCCCTTCAGGTATTTAAATACATGCATGGGATTCACCCTTGAGCGTTCTCTTCCCCAGGTTAAACAGTCCCAGCTCCTTCAGCCTTTCCTCATAGGAGAGATGGTCCAGTCCCTCCATCATCTTTATGGTCCATTGCTGGACTCCTTCCAGTAGCTCCATATTAAGTCTTCTCCTGGGAAGCCTAGAGCTGAATGCAACACTCCAGTTGAGACTTTAGCAGTGCTGAGCAGAGGGGAAGGAACAGCCTGTTTGCTTGGCAATACTTCTAATGCAGCCAGGTTACCAGCAGCATTCCATACAGCAAGAACATCACTCGAGTTCATGTTCAACTTGGTGTCCATGTGCACTCCCAGGTCCATTTTGCCCAATCTCCTTTCCATCTGCACAGCCTCCTGCATGTACTGGTGTGTGGGGCTCTTCCTCACCAGTTGCAGGACTTTGCACTGCTTGCTGAGCTTGCTGAAGTTCCTGCCAGCCCGCATCTCCCGCATCTCCCTCTGGATGGCAACCATCCCATCTGGATGACCAATCAGCCACTCCTCCCAGCTCTGTGTCATCAGCAAACTCACTGAGAGTATACCACACCCTGTCATGAAGATGATTAATGGACTCAGTATGGACCCCTGGGGTACACCACTGTTTTCCAGCCTCCAACCAGACTTTGCACTGTTCATCACCACCCTCAGGGCCCAACCATTCACCCTGTTTTCAGTCCACCTCAGTGTCTGCCCATCCATCCCCCACAGCAACAGCTTGAGGGGCTGTGAGGCTCTTACAAGAGACCACATCAAAGGCCATTACTGAAGCCCAGGTAGACACAATACTACTCTCTTCTTTCCCCTATCTACTGGGGCAGTCATTTAATTGCAGAAATTAACAGGTCAGTCAAGCACGACTCTCCTTTGGTGATCAGTCATGCTGATTACTCCTGATGACTTTCTTGTCCTTCATGTGCCTGGATATGATTTCTAGGATTAGCTGTACCATTACTTTCAGTGTCTTAACGTGAAAAGTTTATCCATAAAGACTCCTCTATGAGATGATGACTTACTTTTAGTGAACGGCCTTTATGAACTGAATGTGCAACCGTTTTTATCAAAACATTTTTTTCTGTTTCTGAACAACAAAACCAACTATGCAGATTAAAGTGGATATTGAGCAAAAGGCAAAAACAATTGAAAGGGTGGCTGCGAGCTCATTCTTCTCTACAACCCATCTGCTCATTATTAATTTTACAAGGGTATTGGGAGACAAATAAAAAAGGTGGGACGTGGGGGGAGAAAGCTGACCATCCTTCGTAAGTGAAGAAAAATGTAGGAAGAAATATAGTGAAGAGCACAAAGGCCTGGATGAGGACAGTTTCCACATTAGTGAGTTACTGCTACTCTCCCTTCTTTTTCACAATGAATCACATACAAATGATTCTGTCTTTCATAAAGCAATTCTGCTTGAAGTGTTTACTATCTAGAGTAAGTTATATAATCTCTCTAGTTACATTATTCTAAAGACAATAAATTCCTTGGAGCCAGCCTCTTCCCTTTTCTTTCTGTGAGACCACAGAAGCCTTCATTTCCATCTTATTTGCACATACAGTTAACCATAAAGTTTGCATATCACAGAAGGTCCCCATGGACTTCAATTTTTTATTTATTTTTTATTTTTAAAAAACTTTCTCATAGGAAGAAAGCTTTACTTATCACAACAGAATCAAACAATCATTTAGTGTTCCAAAATTAGTTCATTCAAATTTCTGTGCATTTTTTGTTAGCAATTCAGTATTTTTCCTTGCTTTGTGTTAGAGTCTACCGAGAAGTGCTGCTAAGACAGCAAGGGGCTTGGAGCACGTGACATACATGGCAAAGATGACAGGAATGTGTTTATCAAGACTCAGAACAAAAAAGGGAGAGACAAATCTTATTCCTGTCCTCAACAGAGTAATTATATTAAAAACAGAGTTCAGAAGTAAACAATAACGGACATGATTTGGAAGATATGAAATTCCAACTAGAAACGTAAGAATTTTGCACCACTGTGGTTGGTCAAGCCTGGAAAGAGTGGGGGATTCTCTGTCCCTGAGGATTATCAGAACTTAAAATTACCTAGTCACAGAACAATTTAGGTTGGAAAGAACCTTTGAATATAAGCCTTTATCTAGCATAAAGCCCTGCTCACAGCAAGGCTCTAACAGGCTTACACAGAAACTTCTCCAGCCAAGTCCTGAAAACCTCCAAAGTTCCACAGCTGCCATGGGCAACTTATTCCAGTGTTTGACCACACTGCAGGTAAGTAAACAAAACAATCCAACATCTCATCCAAATTACACATTACCAATATTCCAACTTCTGTCTGTCCGAAACAGCCCTCATACCAAAGAAAGGAAGTGAAAACTGTAGTCTTTAAACCCTGGAAACCTTAACAAATGCCACATTCCTCCCTTGCCCTTTCTTAAGACGACTCTGCAAACTTACACAGATTTTGTCTTCTACCTCAACCTAACTAATGAATCAAGAAGCAGTTTACAGAGCAAGCAACACAACCCATTTTGTAATTTTCAAGAATTGAACTAGTTTCAGAAATGTATTATCAGTCCTTAGGAAACTGATATGAACTACAGTAAAGAGGAAATGAGAGAACAGAAATCAAGAACATGTATTTTGTCTACAACAGTACAGAAGTATATAGCAGTTTGCTGAAGAAAAATACATCCACTGAAAGCTCTGCAGCTGCACTGGCATGGCTTGTTTGCAGCAGGAAAACTGCATGAATTTTATGGACTCAAAAGACCCCATAAAATCAACTTCTGTATCAAATGGCTAGAAGCATCACATGAAGATAGTGCCAAAATCAAGAAAATAGCGTAACAGTGTGAGACTGAAAGATTTCCCACACTTTCAGGACTTTTCCTTCCAGAACAAAGTTGAAGCAAAAAACAAGAAAGACAATTCAGTGCTGCCAAGGTAGGGCTCCTCATCTTCTGTCAGTACACGTCACCATCCCTTCTAAAAAGCTCACAGTTCAGAACCCAAGCAAATGCCACAAAAGCTCTGCACCTGGCACAGTGCAGTGGGCTCCAAGAGCAGGGCAGTGCAGCACCACACACTTGCAGCTGCACAGGGCTCGCTTCTGCAGCACCACAGCCCCCGGCAAGCTTGTGGGAACTCTGTGCCAGGCAGCTCTGCACACGGCATGGCTCCATTCCCAAAAGGCTCTCCAGAACCAATTCCTGGGAAGGAAAAGCACCGAGAAAACCTACTGGACTTCAGGAATATCACACATTCAAAACAGACACCGAGTGCCCTCGCTTTCAAAATGAACTCTTGCCTCCACTGAAACAACTTTGCCTGAAGATATTTTCCACCGCTTGCCATCACTGACAAAGATTCAGGTTTGATTTAAAGCTGTTCCACAGCTTAGGCAGAAACTTAATGATGCAAAACCCTGCAGCAGGGTTTTCTGGTTGGTTTTCCTTCCTGAATTACAAATGTCCAGATAGTACAGAAACAGTCCCTGCCTGCCTGAGGGACTGTGTCCTTTCAGTAATCAGTGCTGGGACTGCGTGCACTGCCGAGAAGGATGGTGACAGGCAGTAGGTGAGCTGCTCCTTACTCCTCACAAGAAGGCTACAACATCTTAGCCACAGTACTCCTGGCTACACTGTCACCTGCAGTCAGCTTTCCTCACTGAAACTTTCCTGCATCTGCTCCTTCAACCATAAAAATTCAGCATCTAACACCGCATCTTCCCAGAAAAAGTTGCCATGGAGATTTCTTTATGGAATTTAAATGTTCTGGGAGCCTGCAGAATCAGCACCAACATTCATAGTCTCAACAAGGTTTTGAAAATTATTGGTCTGCTGGTAATATCCACAACCTTTGTAAAAATGAGAAACAAAAAATGAGAAACAAAAAATGACTGTAACATGGAAAAAAAATTTCAAAGGGAAAGCTTGCCCTTTTTGGGGGGAAAATTGTACCAGAACTCCCTACCAAAATTGTATTTACTGTGTTTTTAAATTCATGGGAATACATGCACATGCACTAAAAGTCTGCAGGAAGTCAGAAACAGAGATCAAGCTTCAAATAAAATTTGGATTTCATTCGTGTTCCTTCCGTTTAGTGTGTGCACAGACACACCCACACAAAAAAACCCAACGAGCATTTCCCATTCAATAATAATGCCAGAAGGTAACACCATTTTAACTAATCCTGGTGAGGACTTTCAATGGAGTGGTTCCCAGTAATGCCACTCGGGTGATATAACACTGCAAGTCCAAACTCTATATATAAACCTTCTCACCAACCAGAAGTCCAGCCAGAGCTAGAGCAAAAGACATCAAAAAGATGCCTTATATATGACATCCCTTCTAGCAACAAATTCACATTAATCTTTCAAATATGCCTGACTCAGGTGTAGCTCCATCAAGAGAAGACCATGTAATGTCCAGCCATAAGGGCAGATCAGGTGTTGCTCATTTGGCACCTACAAGAGACCGTTTTCTTTCCTCCTCTGTAAGATTAGTCCCTTAACTCCAGTTCCCCAGCATTTCAACAGTGCAAGTCACTACACGGTCCCAACTCATGGAATCTAGCAGCCTGATTAACATGACCTTCCACAAAGCTAAAAACAGTGTGCCAAAACTTCCCTGCGGAGGAGTTTTTCATTCATATTGGTGGTGAAGATAAAACAGAAAGGGAAATACATTACAGAGTTACGTATTTATTTTAAGTGAGGGTGTTGCTGAATCCTTCTTCAATTTAATGTTAGAATCAGTCTTCAATGAGACTTGTTCCAAAGCTAGATGCTGTCAAGATAAGCCTTTCATAGACTACAATCTCTCTTCCTCATTTTTTTTCCATGTATTTCCTGAAGAGCCTCTATTAATCCACTGCAGTCCTCCAGTCAGAAGAGCTGTGTTAACACACCTGCACAAACCCAATGAATCACACCTCTGTGACTAATTTGCCCTGCTTTCCCCATATTATATGCTTTTGTGTGCAGGCATTAGAGATGGACCATGTCCTGTTGCATTTACAGGAGGGCAAGAGCCTCCCTTGTCAGGCTTGTCACCCACACATATCTGCTCTGTCCCTTATGATCTTTCATCTTCACGTTATGGTAACCTTCCATACCCAGTCTAATAGTCTCCTCAGCAGATCAGTAAGCCTAGTTTGTAAAGATACTCGTTATACTTCGTTAGATTTATTCCATTCCTGCTGAGTAGCCCTCATTTCTCTGGTCCCAGAAGCCAAAGCCCCATCTTCAACAGAAGCCATACAGTCCACTTCTGCCCAATCTTTCCTTGTCCATGGATTGGGAAGACATAATCTGAGCCCCATAACCATTAGCCTCACCCCTAGACCTCTGTAGTTCCTCTTGATATGTTCCAGGTTACCTCCAGGGCAGTACTCTTGGTACGCACAAGGAAGAGGAAGAAGAGGTCCATGTTAGGAGGCTGGACAAATATTGGCCGAGCATCTGCAACAATCCGAGATCCTGGCACCTACCAAGCAGTAAAACTCCTGAGACATCAGGTGAGATCAGAAAATACATGCCTTAATCATCCACGAGAAGAATCTTCAGTGATCTGTGATTGGTACCAATTAGTCCTGACTCCAGGTGCAGCACTGTATCCAGAGTATAGTGTCACCCATTACGGAAAAGGGAAGTGTAATAACACATGAGGTACTGGGGATGGCAAAATCTTCTGTGACTGTTCACTCAACTCCTTTCCAGATCTTCACTAACACACAGCACATGCTAAGGCCTGGTGTAACCACAAATCTGTGCCAGCTCTCATTCAACCAAGGATCCTTAAAAGAACCTGTCTGTCCCCACAGCGTGAGACAGTGCTGGTCAACACTACCGCTTATTTTTCCTCTTTTGTGCGAACACTAAATTCAGGCTCAGCTGACTCTGATGGGCCTTGCTGATCCTCACCAGTGCTCAGGATACTATATGGATTCTGAAACTGAAGAACTGCAGGTGGAGCATATCTGTGACTTTTTGCTGCCAGAAGCCACAAGCTTTCAGCCTTCTCTATCTCAATAGTGTCTGTCCACTTGGTCTCCAGCTCTCACTCCCTCCTCACCTTGTGTAGTTTGGGTTTTCCACAAATACCATGTCAGTCTCCTCTTCATCTTCTCCCATGATGTGGAATCTCAGGATCTTGACCACAGCACATCTCCCACAAGAGTGGCCACCACTGCCCTGACCTCCATGAAGACACAGGAGCTCTCTGAAGCATGCAACATGGATATAGGACTTCTTCCTAATAGAGCCAAGGACTCTGACGTGCTAATGGCAGTCCTGCAGACTTGTTCTACATCTTACTGGATGTCCATGTGCTGGACAGTATGTCCTGCAGCTTTTTCAGAATACCACTGTATAGTCTTCAAGCAGATCCACACAGTCTTAATGGAATTTCTAGGCCTCTTTGCACTTCTGCTGCAACAACTGTTTTGCCTCATTTACCACACACTGTGGGCTGCACTCTGGCTTCCTTGCTCTTGCCCTAGCAGGTACATTTTGGTGAGAATATGATCTTGCCCACATCAACATCTCCCTGAGCACCCATCACCCAGCTTTTAAAGTGCTGCTGCTGCTGTACTGCTCTGCCACCCATACTCCTCTCATGGTGAATCTGACTGAACTGAGCCCTGAACAACCTGATCTGGCTTTAAGTAAGCCCTCTTGTGAACAGAAGGTTTGAATGAGATCATCCCAGATCCCTTGCACTTGAAATTGTTCTGCATTTCCATGTCAAGGACTCCAATGAATATACACTGAAGTTCAACTGGTTTTATTTTAACAGCAAGCAATGACCAAAGCAAGGATCTGTTCCCCTGGAGGTGCAGAAATGCATTCAGCTTTGTTACAGCACACAGCTTTTGGAACAGGAAAAGAAAGAACCTCAGTTTTGCTCTTTGCAACCTTTGTGTAGGAATTAGGACAATTAAAAGGCCCTAGACTTCATTTACATGTCTGTTTACATGCTGTCCACGGCCTGCACTGTATATTTTATTGACAGATCACTACCAATTGAGACAATAAAGCCACTGGCTTCATTAACCCTTATCACTTTCCTGTTGTCTTTCTTCCTGTGTGACAAAGTCAATCATACATGTTCTGTTGCAGGATTAGAAAGCAGCCTAAAATTCACTCAGTTTCAATGTCTGGCTGCTGAGCCTTCTCAACCACATCAACCACAAGCAGGGATTTTTGTAATTCTACAACATTCTGTAGGAGAAGAAAAAATAAACAGAAAAAGACAGAAAAATCTTCTATCACTTTTATCACAACAACATGCACTAAAATCCTCATTGTCTGATGTGAAGGTAAACTTTCCAACTGTCCTTCTGGAGGAGTGCTTTCCCCAGGCTGCCATTTAGTCCAGACATACTGCCCCTGCTGCCTGCCTCCCCAAAATACCCAGTACAGAACATAAGAAGCTAAGACACAAAAATCCCCACATGCTGCTGAAGTATTCTTATCCACAAGCTTCACTTAATCACGCTTTCAACTCCTTCCCTAATATGTTTCGAGTAACGTGTCAGTAGTCACATAAAGTTTTCTGTCTGAAACCTGAACCAAATCTACATGACCTATAGCAGAGTTTTACAGAGCAGAGCACACACTACATGGCATGACTAACTTACCCTAGAACTTTTAAGAAAAGCTTAATGTAACTTTGTCAAACCATACAGAAAGCAGCACAACTTAAAATTTCCACAATATCGACTTCCAGAAGTAAACAAAGTATTAGAAAGCTTGTATAGAGATTTCATATATGCACTCCTGGGTTGCAGGAGGAGAGTGGCCATCTATTCATTTATTTATTTTAATGTCTTTAATTGCCAAGTTTGTGGGTCACTTTTACCATCCAGGAACTAAATTAGCATGACAAAACAAACATGAAATCTGGTTTGCTCCCAGCCTGCATTCTCCCTCCTTTTTAAGCTCTGCCTCCTGCCCCTTACTTTTCCAGATAGCAGAAGAAGATATTCTGATCCCCCTTTCTTCACTTTAACTCTCCCCAGAACTGCACATACTGAACAGTCAAGCCTCACATTGCTGGCTTATATTCCCCCTTCACTCTTTTCCCCCTGCTGCTGGCACACTCTTATACCTCTGCCGAGAACCTATATGATACTACTCTGCATCTGCAAAGCTCTCTCATCCATGTCCCCCGCACAGAAAGAGGCTGTTCCCTTAGTGGCAGACACAGATCATTTCAATGTCTGCCTGCTGAAATACCAAAAATGGAATCAGGCGTGAGGCCTAGAAAAATGTACACAACTCGAAGTAAGAATCCCTGAACAGATGAAGAAGTTATTCAAATTTACTAGAGTAAGAGAAGAAAAAAAAAGAAGGTTCAATATTTCAAGTCTGTATCAAATTACCACTTGTTTTAAATGAGAGTACAAGTACAATAAAACAAAATCTTGTATAAAGCTGACTGATTTTACAACTCAAAAGAGATCTTTCCACTTGATACTTACACTGGTCATTTGTAGAGAACCAGTTTCTGAAAAAATTGTATTTTCATTCACAGCTTTACAGACAAAATTCAGGAGGATCACAAATTTTAAGCAGATTAACTAAACCGACAGAACTATTCAAGTTTAGTATTCAGTATCTCCTACAGTACTGGATAAAAGCTTGCCTAGCCTGGGCATTTAAAAAGGACAACCAAGCTCATGTACAGTATGTTTTATAGCTTCCTTTTCACATACAAAGCTTCATACCAATATTTTAAAATTTAAAAGAAAGACTATTATAGCTCTGACAGACTTGGAACAAACAAGTAACAAAGACCAGACCACATGATAATTATTCCCAGATTTCCAGTGTTCTGGGATTCACATCGTATAATTAAATGCATTTTAAGATGCCTTTGCTTTAGTCTTTTTGGTATGTCACAAAACATCTTAGAACTTTTTATTGAGGCTCTAAACTTAATGTCCTTCTACAGTTTTTGATTTGGATACACCACTCTTCATTAATGTTTCATTGTTCTAAGCATACACAAGAGCTCAGGTTATTCCTGAGGTGCTATTAGGTGGTAGTACAATTCCTAGAAGGAGCAATGACTGTGCCACACAAGAATACACAGTAGTGCAATACTCAGCTGTTGCGTAGTCTTTGCTCCCATTCTCCTTAGCAGTTGCTGCCTTCAGGCTCACGGAGAAATCGGATTTGTGGATTGCAAAGGAAAGCAGGCGAACATAACAACACTGCAGTAGAACAAAGGACAGGTAGAAACAATCTGTCCATTAGATCAGTAACATACCGTTACTCCAGTTAAACCTGGGCCTTTTCCTTCAATTAGTTTATATATTTCTTGAAGTGCTTCCTCATCACTTTTGCCTTTAAATCGCTTCTTGGAGAGTTCTTGAAGAGCTTCCTTAAACTGCTCAAAAGTAATAGTTCTTACAGACTTTCCCCTGTTGAAACACACAGCAATTGAAAGAAATTACAAGAGAGTACAAAAAGCATTCCAAGAATAGCAGAATGGTTTCAGTTTACCACAGTGAACAACAGAAAACTGCAACAGAACAGGAAGGCCCATGCAGCCCATTTATGGTGTCAAATAAAACATATCCCAGGAATACCACTTTTTTTTATATGTACATCAGTAGGATTGCACTTTTACAGACTTCCCTTGATGAATGTTCAGAAATAAAAATGAAATAGAGGGACTGGGTCTACTGTCAAAATGTCTGCAGCTCATCAAATTAAATACAGTCTCACTTGGTTCATCACTTATAAAGCCTGCATGTATAAGACAAGAACTGAAGCAACTTAGGTAAGTCTTTTTATTTACTGTTTTTTTATTCCACTTTGAATAACTGGTCATCATATTATTTATACGTCACTATTCACGTATTCACAAGTAAATTAAGAATTATTCTACTATTGCATAAAGCAAACTATTGAAAAGCTTTTAAAAACTTGAAATTCTTCCTCAATTGAAGACTGACAAATTATTAAATGGCACATTTAAATTCAATACCTGTTTTCCTTTGTAGACCATCATCTTCAAAAAACATTCACAGGTACACAGAAAACACAATATAGTATTCTAGTAAACTCATAAATCTCCCAGAAATTTGGAGCTGAATACTTGCTGTAGTTTTCACTAATAGGGAGACCATATTTTCATGTTAGTAAATTACTTACCTATATTTACTTTTAATTGAGAGGATTTTGCTGTACAAGTGTGTGGTGCAAAATCTGACCAATGGGAAATTCACACTTTACAAACACCAGTTCATACTGTCATTCCTGCAGATCTTTTTTGGTCCATCACACCAAAGGGTTCAGTGCTTACAAAGCATTCACTACAGAGATGTGTTTAACCAAAAGGAGGTTAATGCATGTCTTTTTTCTAGCATTTTAAAATATTCAGTTTAGGCAGGAGATAATGTTGCAGAGTATACACTGTTCCACTCAATTCCCTAATATTAAACTAGTTTCAATGTTCCTCATTTTAAAATCCAGGTATGAAGCCACAGCGCTAGTGAGTTTACTCACCATTAAAAAAACTCAACTATTTTTAGTTTTTATGAATTACAGCAGACACAAACCACACCTTTTCCTGTATTAGTAAATTACAGATTCTCTGATCTTTTGAGTAAGAATTTACACCCCAAAATTTAGCAGATCAAAATAGAACCTTTTTGAAAAAGATGTTTTGATACTTATGTTGATATAATCTTAAATAGTACCATCTTCAAAAGCAGAAAATGTTTACAACATTACAAAACTCTCAATGTTAAAGTAATACTTGAGAGTCTACGTTGCTGGGAAACATGCTACTACACAAGTTTTGTTTGCTGCTTGAGCATTTCTTTTTATGCCAATTTACAGAACATTTCAAGCAAATCAGGGGAAAAAAATAACCAAGCACCACCACACAACCCAGACCAGTCCTTTCAACAGAGACAGCTGTTTATATAGGAATAAACAGTAGATGCTAGGATAGAGAAAGTGTGCACTTGCAAAAGAAATCTCAAGCTAGAAAAGCAGTACATAGAAATCTAATTTTAATTCAAGTGTCAAAAAGACCATTGTGAAGAGCAATTCAACGATATGTCATGGATTTATCTTTGATCTTCTCTCATACACCTTCAGCGGTCAAATCCCGCTCAGCTGGAGGATGCCTCTAATGAGAAGGGGAAGTGAGATTTCTGGTTTAGCAACCAACAGCTAGAAAGTGATTCCTACTCAACGAAACAAAAAATGAAATTTTACCCCAGGCTTTTAAAACAAGGAGAAATTGGTTATTCACAACAAAATTCTAAGGGAAACACTTTACATAATAGTAAACACTAAGGGAACCCTTTACATAGTCGTTCATTACAAACATTCTTCTTGTAGTTAAGAGCAGGCTCTGTCAGCCTCGAGCGGTCTCGCTCTGGGCACCGGCTCGCTGAGGGGCCGAGCGGTCCCGGGCGAGGACAGCGACGACGCGGGAAAGACGAGCCAGGGAGGCAGAGGGTTGCGCCAGGGGATCACTCCCGGGAGCTCCTGTATTAAGAAGCGGGGGCGACGAGGCAATGAGGGACCCAGGCGCTGGAGGGCGTAGGGAGATGTCCAGGGCACAGGGCAGTGAGCGCTAGATTTTAAGGTGAGACAAACTGGGAGGGGTTTGCAGAGGAGGACCAATAGGGTAGCGCGAGGGGGGCAGTACGAGGGAGGTACACAGCCAGGGGGTCCAGTTAAAAAATTATAGTGGGGGGTACAACCATACATCAATCAACTAAGAGCCAACGGGCAACCGAGGACTAACAGAATCTTCTGGAAGGTGGGTGAGGTCTCAGACAACGGTGCCGCCCTGTGGGTCGTCCTCCAGGGAGGAGCTGTTGTCCTCGAAGGAGAGTCCGGGGTGGGGTCAGGGGAAGCCTCCTCCTGACTGACAGGGGCCAGCACCACGTCACGACCCACCACACATTCTTTATTTTCTATGCAGCCCAACACATGTAGCAAACATCAGCCACCCCCATAAAATAAACGTTATGTGTTTTTCGACCAAACATTGCTGTTTGCAACTACTTGTCTGCTTTAGGTAAAGCATGTGCTGGAGTATCTCACAGAATTAGCTAGTAAAAGAACATCATGACAGCAGAAATGAAGAATATATTCCAGCATTTCATTAATCAGAAAGACACGTGGAATAAACTGCAATTAACTACCTGGAATTTCTCCAGGATTCTCATTAATAGGATTAACATCCCTCTTCTGATTAAACATGTCCAAGAACTTTTAAGTAGCTCAAGAGGTCAAGACTTCATTTTGTTTTGCCTCTCATTTAGAAAAAGAAAGCACTGGCAATCACTGCGAAGCTTCAGCATAACAACACCCTAAGGCCCTAAGTTCTCTACAGACTCACAGCCAAGACTAGCATACAGGCCTTGCAAAGGCAGTTTTCTGCTGAACATAGGTTTAACTTGGATCATCAGTCAGGATCATTGCAACAGGAAAGAGAATGATCACTTTCAGCAAAACCATCAGAAATTCATGCTGACTTGTTTATTTTTCACACAATATTCTGAGCTGGAAGGGACCCACAAGGATCATCGAGTCCAACTCTTAAGTGATCAAACTCACGACCTTGTTGCTATTAGCACCATGCTCTAACCAAATCAACTGATCTCAGGGTTTTAGTAACACATAAAGAATTTTTGGTTGCATGCTTATTAAATAGAAGAGCATAACTTTTTTTTGTGTGAATTAAAAGGAAAAATACATAAATATGGCTGCCAAGAGGAACAAAGAACATTTGGTCTAAGACACAGGTATACCTACCGCTCACATTTTGTCTTTTCCCTGTCACTTACATGGGGCAAGGAAATGAGTGGATTTTTCCCCTTCAGCTTAAGATATAACCACAAATTGGACACATATATGACCAATGTAGTATTGCAACTAGACCCCAGAAGAGAAACAAATGTGCATTGCAGCTGATATTCTTTACCAGCAAACAACATTAATTGGAGTGATGTTAAAAATAGGATTGGGAGTAAAGAAATTTTTACAACTATATCCCCAGTTTCCTAAATAAAACAGCTTTAATTTTGAAATGTGTTATCTTTTTCTACACTCCAAAACTATCCCCTCTCGCTCCCCCATCTATTGCAGTATTATCAAATCCACTTGTATAGCATCATAATTAACTCCAAAACTCTACAGCTGCAACATATGTCAAGTCTTGTGGAAAACCGGAGGAACACAACATGTTCTGGCACTTTTGGTATGTGAGGTATGGTACATGTATGCCGTGTACCAGCGTCTAAATTACCAAGCAGCAATCCTACACCCCTCCTGTCTCTAGAGACAGTCTCAAAGAGCTCTGAGCAGTGGCTGTCATCATGATTACTAACTAGTACAGCATGCTCCCCTCTCTCTGGTTTGTACAGTCATGGGTTGAACATATAGGAGACCACTGATGTAGGAGTAGGTAGAAATGACAGAGGAAAAGTCTTTCAACGAACCTTGATTTACACTCTTTCCAATCCAGGTCCACAAAAACACCCTAGGGATAATTACTTGGGAGTACTATTGGATGGAAAATTGGACATGAGCCAACAACATGCACTCACAGCCCAGAAAGCCAACAACTGTGTCCTGGGCTGCACCAAAAGCAGCGTGGGCAGCAGGGCGAGGCAGGGGATTCTGCCCCTCTCCTCTGCTCTGGTGAAAGCCCACCTGGAACACTGCATCCAGCTCTGGGGTCCCCAACACAGGAAGAACATTGATCTGTTGGAGCAAGTCCAGAGGAGGGCCACAGAGTTAATCAGACAGAAGGAACACCTCTGCCATGAAGAAAAGCTGGGAGAATTGGGATTGTTCAATCTGGTGGAGACATGGCTCCAGGAGACCTTACTGAGGCTTTTAGGGGGCTTACAAGAAAGGATGGGGGCAGGCCTTCTAGCAGAGCTGTTGTGACAAGGTAATGGCTGTAAACTGTAACAGAGTAGAGTCACACTAGATACAAAGAAGTTATTTTCTTGGGTGGTGAAACACTGGAAGAGGTTGTCCAGAGAAATGGTAGAGGGCAAATCCGTTGTCAGGCTGGATGGGGCTATGAGCAACCTGATCTCATGCAATATGTCCCTGCTCATTGGGGGAAGGGCGAGGTGGTGGTGTTCACCTAGATGACCTGTAAAAGGCTCCCTCCAACTCAAACTATTGTATGAAAAATTATAATACTATGAACACTGCATAACACACAAGGCTATCATACCCCCAGTTAATTTTCACCATTTTAATGCCCTGTTCACATTCAGGATACCCCTTCCTCATACCAGCTTTTCAGACCTCATGAACTAAAGAAAAAACTCCAACTCATAACCCCCCCAAATAACTAATTCCTTTCTATTAAGCAACTGCTACAAAGAATCAGCTTCTTTGTGTATATTTGTAACTTTTTTTAGAAGCTCATTATAAATACCTCGTTTCCATGGGAATAACAAAACAAATATATTCACTTCCATTTTCCAAGTGTTACAAGTTCAAACAACTTGTCTACAATTAAGTATGCCAAGGGTGATCACTCAGCTCTTAATACTCATCTCTTAGGTTTAGCATTCCAAAGAGTTAGTATAGAAAGAAGATAAAAAACTGTACATTAAATAAAAATTTAAAAATCAGACACAGGAATGAAAATTAAAACTAACCAGAAAATAACACAAAATGGAAAATAGCAACAAACAAGGGAAGGTAGGAAAGAAAAAAGGTTTTTACAAAGCTAGGTGTCATAAGGTTGGCCACTTCAATGAAAAGAACAAAATATATGAGGGACATTAACAGTAAAATATTTTAAAGCCCTATACTTCATTATGACACAAAGAAACCTTTATGTTTAGAAAGGATACATTCTTACATAGCATTCTATTTTAAGCTCTGCTTCTTACAACAAACAGAATTACTCTAATGCATCATCCTTCAGTGGCGGAAACTGTGTTCATGGCACACTAATGACAGCCTCCTGTATCTTATGCCTACATTTGGGAACAGAATGAACATACTCAGAAGAATTTTAGGAAGCTTCCCATCACTTCCCCTTCCTTGATAAGTCTCTCCACATGTGGCCACTGAAGTTTGAAATCCTCAGTTTGCTCTCGGGAGCCCAAGTTCACCTATACAAAAGCATCAGTTCTGTGTCTAGACATTAGCACAGTAAACAAAGTGCAAAGTATCAAACATTGACCCAAAGTAGATTGGAACAGCAAGTGATGCAGTTTTCATTTGCAAATATTACTACTAACAGTGCCTTGAGTTCTTAAGTGTGAAAGTGTACTGCTGCAAATGGATACTTGAATACTACTTGGATTAAGAGTTGTCCACAACTTCAGCTGAAAAGCTACACAATTACACTCCACATACCCAATACACAAAATCCTTGGCTAGCATTAGAGACCTTCATCTCCACAACACTAAAACACCTCAGTATTAATACAACAAAGTCTGCAACTTTCTGCTGTAATCTCCAAGCTACCAAAAGTCATCCCAAACTCCCGTCACAATAGGACACTTTTCTATTTTCTTACACTGAAGATAGGAAAGAAGATGTAGAATTACTGAGAGAAGCTTCTATTTTTGTTAGCATGCCAGAGAGGATTACGGCACGATACAATAACCAGGACTGTTCTGCTGTAGAAATTGTCATCTACTCACAAAGGTCTAAGGAGTATAGTAGGTCTGACAAGGGTCTAAAAACACCATAACTAGAGGTGGGAGCCCAACAAATGTTCTTCCATAAACTCTAACAGAAGGAGTCTTGTTTGTAAGGTTTATTTATTCTAAATTCACCAGGGACTTGGGTGTCTTGATCCACTGAGCGGTCAAGTAAAACTCAACAGCATCTTTTCTTGTAAAGTAGAACAGGACTTTGGGTACTTCCTGTATTTATTCCCTTCTCAAGGCAGTCTCATTCAAGAGAATGCATGAGCAGCTTATTTGTCACAGTTTCTGACTTATTGGCACAATAAGCCTGATCAGGCTATTTCTGATTTGCCACTATTGCTCCCACATCTACATAGGCAACTGCTAACCAATACTAAGAAACATTTCTAAATTATCAGAAGTAATAATTGAAAATTATTCAAATGAATCATACAAAGGCATCATCACTGAGAACAAGACCATTAGTCAGATGTTTCATCCTAAGGGCTAATCAAAGGCATATTTCCTAATATTCAGCCTTGACTTCAAACTTCACCTATTTCTCTTTTATCTTAACAAGCCATACTAAAAACTCACTGCCGAAACTTACTGATTTTCACACAAAGATTTTTCTTATTTACCACTTTACAGCAGCAACTTTATTATTACTGTTACGGCCCAGAGCACTCACCCCTCTTTGTTTTGTAGAACAGATACTTTCTCTTCCTTGCTGCTTGTAAAAACACCAAGTCTTCATGATATGGTCTATAAACATAATGTATGCTGATAACAATTGCTAGTGGTACTTGTACTGTACAGTTTGACAATCATAAGGTACCACAGACAAATTCAAATTCCTTAAAGCAAAATGGGTTTATACTGGTCTCTGCAAAACACAACACTCCTCTAACAGATGTATTTTTTTCCAAAAATGTCTGCTGTAACATTATCACCACAAAGTCCAAGGCTGTTTAACCAAGAAGCAGATTATGCTGCAGGGCTGGTGGTTTATTTTTCTCTTTTTGGGGTTTACAATTTTCACTTTCTCCTCTCCTACA
Organism: Monarcha castaneiventris obscurior; assembly: GCA_026261815.1. Classification (NCBI taxonomy): domain Eukaryota; kingdom Metazoa; phylum Chordata; class Aves; order Passeriformes; family Monarchidae; genus Monarcha; species Monarcha castaneiventris. The sequence continues at coordinate 1,916,871 of JAMPIT010000059.1, forward strand.
GAGCTCTGAATTTCTGCTGGCTATCAGCATGATAATTCATAATCAAGAAGTCCTAAACTAAAGGTAGGTCCCTAAGTAGCTAACAAGGCTGGCAGAACCTTGCAATCTAATGGAGTATTTAAAATATCCTTTGAAGGTCTGGTTTTTGCTATATATCAGTCAAGAATAAAATCAAAAACCTGCTAGATATATAGTGCAAAAAAACCTTGAAAATGAAAAAGTTAACATTTTCTTGGGTAAAACTGAACAATGTATGATTAACCCAAAGCACAGGCTTGTGTATAAATTTTACAAATACAGCTGAAGACAGATGAGCAACTGAAGAAAGCTACTTTACAACTGTCAGGGTATTTGCACTGCACTAACAGCTCTAAAGGGACGTGGTTAAAAGAACAAAATTAAGGTAACAAAACTTCAGGTATCACCTCACATCAGACTTCTGCCCAATTAATGGGTAAAACTGGCATACTGAAATTAGACAACTGTACGTTGATGCAACCAGGAGTAATTTGGCAAATTGTGAGGAAAGAGGCATAGAAGATATCTTCAAAAAAATGATCGCAGGAAAAAGCTACAGCAGAGATCTTCAGCTGAAATAGCGGTCACTTCTGGAATACAGGCACCTTTGAATGCAGGGCTATTTACCACAAGCGGATTCTTCTGAGGGGAAGCGTACATCTGACAATGAAGACATCCAGACGACCTTCACGATTAGTCTCTCTAAGACAGATAGCATCTCAGCCAAGTCACACTGTAGAGTTGGACTAGATGGCTCCATATACCCCATGACCACAGGGGAATGCCATTATCAGTTTTTCAAGAAAGAATAACAAGGCTGGCAAAATGCAAAATGCAGTACAAAATTCTCTCACTATATCACTGCAAATAGCCAGGATTTACAGAAACCTCTCTGGGAGTGGGCCACGAGAGCAGAACACTTCAGATCACTCACTCAGGAACTGAACCTGGAAGGTCCAGTTTTCCCTCCAGGTGCTTTTTGTCTCATTAATGAGCAAGGGTAAATCAGAATATGCCCAGTTTATTCTAAGTATCCGAAACTGGGACAGCTGCTACACTACGAAAATCTGAAGCTAGAGGACATTCATGGCTCACTAAACCAGCAGCTGTTACCTTTATTAGACTTGATTGCAACTTAAATATTTTAGGCTTCTCTTATGAAAACTATTTCCTGAGACTTGAGTTAACACTTCTCTCCTCTTGACTTTTTTTTCTATCCTATGTGCTTCCTATGTGCTTCACTCATGGTGAAAATTCATTTCCTTTAAAATGAAATTAAATGAAAAGAAATGAAATTAACAGCTATGAGCCTATCAGATAAAACAGTATTGGGAAGGCAATGAAGGAGGACTGGAGAAAGAATATGATTTGACAAAAACATTAATAAGTAAAAGCTTCCAAAGGAAAGCAAATCCCAAAATGAGTTAAAGGGGTTAAAGAGATTTAATGGGATTTACAGAGGATGAGGAAAAGAGAAAGTCCAAGCAGACAGCAAGTCTGATAGTTATATACGGCTTAGATTAAAAGATTAAATTAGATTAAAGAGAGTAGCAGAATCCATTTATTTCACATTTGTCTGAGGTTTTTTTCAGTTTAAGAGAACAAAAATGTTACAATTGAATATTTAATAATGAAGATTCATTTAATGGTTAGCTACTGATAAAAAGAAGTATTAGGAAAACTCTCTGAAGCGTTAAGAAAGCACATGCCCCAACTTGCATCAAAGGAGTTTGCAAGTGTATCTGGCATGACAGGCATGGACCAGAGTTTGGAAAGAGATAGAAACATGTACTACCAAGTAGTCTGAGAGTACTTCAGCTTTTCCTTGTTATAGAAAAGAGATCATCCATCTTCTGGTTGTCAATCCTGTGGACCCTACACAAAGAATGTAAAAACTGTACACACACAACATATAAAAGACAATAATTTTTCCACTCCTTAGAATGCTGTCTACTCCTATGAAAGAATCCAGTAAATGACATACAACTTGCAGATAATGTTGTTCAGTAACATAAAAATCCATCCCTTGGGTGTATGAAGGAGTGATATCATTTGACAGCACAATTTGGGTGGAAGTTAAGACATTAATGGACATGGCAGGGGTGAGTGAAACTAGCACAAATATTAGCCAAAGTACAGAAAGATGTAGGAAACTAGGAGCAATTAAAGGCAGCAGATAGGTCTGCAACATATGATAGGGGACAAACTAGCGCTGGAGCAGAAAGACAACGGCTCAAAATCAGACTTCTGGCATGTATGTTGGCTTCTTCTCTAGAAGGCTGTCTCCGTTTTGGAGACAAAACTTCAGGAGGAAACTCTCCGGGATAAGTGTCCCCTCCGAAGGGAGAAGGGCCTCCCCTTTTCCTCCACCAATAAGACAAGTGGGTCACAGCAAGTGAAAGTGGAAAAAACCCAAACTGTTTATTAAGAGGTAACCAAAACAGGGTAGAACAGGATAAAAAAAACCCTAAAAATACAACAAATTCCCAGAGAGGGAGAAGACACCCAGGTCTCGGGCTACCCCACGGGCCCACCAGGGAAGGGAGGCAGTGAGGCAAGGGAAGGGAAAAAGAACAAGAAAAAACCAACAGAAGCTTTTCTTGTCTAGGTGGAACACAAAAGAAACCCAAAAACCGCACAGCGCTCCCGGCGCTCCCTCCTGAGCCCTGCCGACCCCCAGAGCCCCGAGCCGCTGCCCCGGCCGTTAAACTGCCCCCCCCTCGCGTCCCGTGGCCCCGCCCCCGGGCCCAGCCTAAAGAAACAGCGGCCTTGGGCATGGAGCGGAAGGTTGAGGAATAAAGCGGCTCCATAACATCACCCCAGGACAAAGGCTCAATTTATTTGCTGTTCTCTTTGGTTCTTGTCATCTTAAGGGTATGCACTAGGCTAGGCTTACACACAGACCATAGGGGAAGGGAGCAGAAACTAAGCACATTGTAATAACCCAATACAGTGCACAGCTGCCAGAGACACTGCTGAGCACATCCAAAATACAAAAATCCAAGAGGATGATGTCACAGTGCTCATTAAGTCAGCCTCAAATAAATAAATTAATGCAGTTAAGAACAGTTGAAGATTTACTAATCAGTCTTAATAGCCAATCACTTTGTCTGTCAGTCTTCCCCAGGCTGAGCTTACCACACAAGCTAGTGGTAAGAAGCTGTTTTCATACAATAATACTTACCATTTTACCTTCAGAGAGCTGAAAAAGCTGATACAACCACTGCAGTTTCAAAAGCTCTTTCTGCTGTTGAAGTGCAGGGACTTAGGGCAAAGGCATAACAGCTGAGAGGACAATGCAAAGAACCAACATCACCTGTACTTTCTCCACCAGTTAAAGAAGTGCACATAAACACACTGCCTGATAATCCAGGGAAAGAGAAGTAGGATATACAGATAAGGCATCCTCCTACAGCTCACCAGCAATCCCATGTGAGCTGACATGTCTCATTAATGTCCCAGAACAACAAAAAAAAAAAAAAAAAAACAAAAAAACCCAAAACAAAACAGCATTTGGGTTTATTTTGATTTTCTCTCTTGATTTCACACTTAAGTGTTAAAATATTTGGTTAAAAATGAGACTAATCAAAGTACAATGAAACAACATCCAACACAAACACTGTTGAAAGAAAACTAGAACATTGTGACAAGCCATGACCAAGAGTAAGGTCAATGCTGCATGGCCAAACATCCTCTAAGCACAAGTGCATGCATTTGATCCCAAGCAGTTAATCCATAGAAACTATACAAAATTGTTCATAAAGATGACCAGAAAAAGATTCTCAAGGACAGCTTTCAGATTATTTGCTATTTTTCAGGATTTCATTTGTATTACTAACCTGAATTTATATAAATACATGACACTCGGGAGATAGGAAAAGAGACACAACTTAATGAACTTTCATGTTAGCACCCTCAGGCTTTTGGTAACCAGTAGCCTTCCTTACTGCCTTCTCTCTACATACAGCATCAATATTTTGACTGAGCTGACATTCAGGCAAGACATTACCTTTTTTCATGAGACCAGTTAACCAAGAACAGGACATGACATTTGACAGGGAAATAAAAAGTGGAACTTTCACAATAGAAAACAGAGTTGCATAAGATAGTGCTGGTTTTATTAATGAGACCCAGAACAGAAAAGCTTCATATCTAAGAACTAGATATTGAATGGTTATATGGTATGACATCCTACTCAATTTATAGAAAATTCAAACTCAAGGGGATAAAGAACAATGGCATTATTAAATAGGACTGGACATAGTTAACATCTCAACTCTTAAGTCTCAAGATATTAGAGCTTAAATGATGCTTTCATTAAGAACTGAATTGGACTTTGAAAGTAAACCATTGTACAAGGGACAGAATAATAACTGAAGCCAACTCTTTATTATGGAACGACAGTGAGCATCCAAGCTTCTTTCTAGCAACATACTACCCAAACTTTTTCTCCTCTCAGTTTTTCCTTAAAATTACATTAGAACAAAAACTCTACTTTCATGTGCTACTAACTTCCCTGGAATTTCTTTCTGTTTTGTGTGTGATGTTTCAGCAAAAAGCCTAGCTGTGTATCTTTACAATGTCTAATATTATGAGGGATTTTTAATTCCCAGACAGAAATTTAATAACTACCAAAAATTTTAGCCATTTTTCCTACATTGAACCAATCCACATCAGAGCAGCATGCAAAGTACAATGCAAAATGGTGGCAGGGCAAAGGGTGAGTATTGCAGGGACATGTTTTTAAATCACTATGAAGCTCAAGTAAAACCACAAGTACAATTTGAACATTTTATTGCTTGTTCCTATGGAGAAAGATGTCTGGATCACTGTTTCAGTGAGGCCTCTGACAAAACTCCCATCCTAATTCAGAAATTACACTGGTCAATATAAAGAAAAGAAGTCCCTGGCTGATGACAAGAAGAATGAAGGAAAAAGGATGAATAAACACAACCTTGAATTAATATAGAGCATATATACTCTACTGTTCAGGCATGGCAGCTGTTTGTTAACCACCATACTGCGCCAGCATACAGCAAGTTTACTTGTATTTCTTGGCCAAGAAATTCAGAAAGCACAGTCTCATAGCTGAGGTACCCAGCTCCAGGACATTCCTCCCTACCCTCCAAGTAAATATTTCCAGTTGAAGACTGGTTTTTGGTGAGTTTTTTGTGAGGAAAGTACAATACCATTTAATACTATACCTAAGAAATACTATACATATTTTTCAAAAATAGCTTTGCATAGTTAGATCTGAAACACAATTTAAACATTAAGCAACACAGCTTGATCTATTTGGGAACTGCAGCCAGCTCAGCAGACAAGCTCAGCAGTAAGCAACTCATTGCTTACTAAAATGCTACTATGGAAGCCAGAGCAGCAGTCCAAGGTGGAATTTTCCTTTAGAGTTTAATTACACTGAATTTAAAACCAAAAGTTTTATCAGATTGTCTCAATAAGAAAATATCATTGTCAGATGGCTTTACAACAACAACATTTCAGTTTTTCAAAGGGTTTCACAGAGCTGGATTGTTTTCCACGTCAAATCATATCTAACCACAAAAGCAATTTCTGAACCCAGTGACAAGTCAGCGATAGTGAACTCTCTCAGTAAAAAAGTGCGTGTTTGTGGGAGAGGTTGTTTCAGTGATCCTGATGACAGGGAGAAAACACGGATGTATATCTGCTAACATTTTTTGCTGGCAATATGAGAAGGTGGCAGCATGAAAAATGGACAGCTGGCGTTAACTGACGCCAGCACGATCTCAGTCTGTAAGAGTCATTGACCATGGCTGGAGATAGAAAGGTGTGAAATCAAGAATGACACACCAAGTGAAAAAAGAGAAAATAACTACAGTGTTAGTCTATATCCATAGGTCACATGCAGAGAAAGCTACAAAACTGTTTGCCATAACCAACAGCCAAGGACCAAATCATGACCTTCAAGAATGGAGAATCCAGACTGCAGATATGCACAGAGCAGAAACCAGACATTTCCCCTTTCAAAGAAAACAAGAAATATAATAGAAATAACGAAGAAGCCGCATATTTCTCCCCTACTGGAAGATTGCCTTCCCATGTGAAAGAGAAAATTGGATGGTCACAGCAAAGCTCTAAATATACAGTCCCCAATCTTGGAGAATTTCCCATTCTATGTCTGTTTCTTGCAAAGGAGATTTCACTCTTTGTTAAACTTACAACATTCACAATTATGTCCTGCTCCCCATGTCCTTCTTATCTTCAGTCTTCTGAAACAGCAGTTAGAGATGCAATTGTCTGCACTGGCAGCATTCTCATTTTACAAAACAAAAAGCAAGACAGAAGAATAGGTAGACTGCAGCCAAAACAGTCTCCCAATCAGTTTACAAATGACAGTAGGAGAGTATTTGAAGAGGTATGCACTTGAAGAGAACAATACTATTTTTAGAAAGTGCAGATGGGCAATATTAAGGCTAAATTATAGAGCAGCAAAACCCATGTAACTCTTGCACATGAGAGCACCTCATTTCTTCTACAGATTCACAAGTCTAAGGCCCATTTACGTCTGCTATTGCCAATGTAGAGAATATTCTTTAGTAAGTTCCTCTGCTATGCCTTTATCATTTCTCCTTACCATATCTTGTGGAGACAGACATTTACCTTTGCACAGCTTAGGGAAAAAATAGCTAATGCATCTGACCACTTATCTTGTATACCTCAAGAGCCACCTCCAGACACTTTCCATCTCAACACAAGGTTGCTGCAACTGACAATGCAACCCTCAACCCGAATGAAGATCGCCCTACTAATCATAACCAAGAACAACTGTAGGAAGCCCAAACATACCTCACAAGTAAAAAAGGCATGCCTGTGAGTTCAGAGACCTAAATAATTCAACAGAGGCGAAGCACTGATTGAAGAAAAAAAAATACAGATTTTGCAAAGCACAGAGTTTTATCCATCTTCTGACAAAAAAAAAAAAAAACAACTCTAGAGAAAGCCTGCCAAACAAGTAGTTACAATAAAGCTACATCCAGCTTCAGAAAGAAGACATTTTGATTCCTTGGGTTACAGAGATTGATCATCTCTCTGTGTCCAAAGCAGGGAACACATTTTCCAAATGGAACTCTCCATTTTGCCACAGAATCTGTAGAACTCTCCATTTTGCCACAGAATCTGTAGAACAGTCCATGCCAATAATGTCTTGGCACTTTGTGAAATCTATAAACAGAGAGTGACCAAATTCTCTACGGGGATCTATCACCTCTCCTGGATTAAAGATCTATGTATTGGTCTTTACAGTGCTGACTGATGTGCATCTGAAACCAATCCAAAAGAAAGGCAGAAAATTACGACAATTGATACCAATACAGATATTCTCTCATTTACATCACACTTCTCTACTCAAAACATGCAAAAGTCTACAATAAATGGAGGTTTACCCACATAGTTGCAGACATCATCATCACAAACCAAAATGATAAGGAACAATTGGGAAGACTCCAGGATGTTGGAATTAATTGTGAAAGCAGAGAGGAGACTATAAAAGAGCAAGCTTTTGGAAATCTGTGACTTATTTAGACCAACAGCTACTGAAGGAAGGTATCAAGCCAGTGCTGTGTAAGATGTGCTGCCCTCTTGATTTTTGCTATGTACAAAAGGGTACTTTCTGTTTCATCTACAAACACAAATAAGTACATTCTTACACTAGCAATCTCCAGCAGCTCTCAGTTACTTACATTCAGAAAATGCAGCTTCACATCCATTTTTCTTGGATTACTGTCTCAATTCTGAAACTAACGTTTTCCTCAAAGCCTCTGATTTCACCAGCTGAAGCTGCAAGGTATTGCTCCAAACTGTCATCCACTGACATGTTGGTGTAAGAATATTTAATGTATCTATTTGCACAATGTTTTGTATAGAAGGGCAAGTTTTCTAAATAGTGGGCAGTTAATGGTGCAATTAGTATTAGACTTCTGTGCTCTTATTCCAATGAATGTCAGAAAACTGTCTTACTTTCCAGGTATATACTAACTTATCTGTGGTACAAAATCTTCTGAATGAGGACCAGTGATGAATTTCCATGGGATCTAACTCAACATATGGGGTCTCACCCTCCACCAGCAGTGCCAGTAGGGTAGATGCCTTTCGTAAGCAAGGCAAGTATATCCTCACAACCTATAAAGCACAACTGCAAACTGGGTCTTGCAAGAAAATAGGATGGTATGAAACCAATAGATTAACACAATGCCATGTATATATACACAGTTCAGCTCTATGTTTTGTGTTGCATATACCAGCCTGTCCAGGTCTACTCTGAAACCTCCCAAAACAATTGAAAAACATCTTTGCAGGGTTACATGTTGGTCATTTTTATTACAGAAGCTCTACATTAGGAATGTTTATACAAGTAGTCAATTTAAACTACCTTAAGTACTTGATGAATGTATTTATGGTTATTTAATGTCTCATAGTAAGGACAGCAAAGCCAGTAGGAATTCAACAGCAAATGTTTCAGGCTAATGCTCTCCTTCAATTACTTAGCAAAGTTCGACAGGGTAGAACACAAGCAAAGCAAGCTTTATTCACTCCTAAACATCTTATCCTACACCTACAGAGTACCCTATACCTACACGCCAACAAAGCCCTGAGATCGCAGCTACAAAAACTACTATGCCTTTATGCCTTTCTAATCTGCAACAGTTATAGGGTGTCCACCCCTTTAGAGGCATTAGAAGCCAAATCCTCACACACTTCAAAGCTCAAAAACCCTCCAGGTCTTCAAATGGAGCTCAACAAAGATGACAAGTAGAAATTCTGGCCAGAAATCTTCTGAGTACATGCAAATCAGGTACACTCTATGCTTCATTTCCTTAAACAACAGCATATGACAATTAACAATGCTGTTGAGAGGTTAGTCAATACGTAACTCCTTTAAAAACCACTATGTATGTTGCAGAAGTTGTGCTCTTCAGCAAATTACTTCTTCCAAGATGAAGAGATCACACCTGCGGCAAGCACATACAGGAATCTCATCAACACTTGGCCTAAGTTATTTGGGTAACTGTCTTCAGAAAGTACGTCTTGTCACCTTCTTTATCTCAAAGCTTTGACAAATAAGAGTTGAAAAACTTTCAAAAAGAGCAAATGTCTTGTCAGATAACATCAAGTCAGTGCCCCTAAAGTCCAGCTCTCTATGGGTAGTCCTTAAGTCTGATTGCTCTTTTAAAACTCTGTGGTTTACCTCAGGTTACCATCACTTCACTGTCCACCTGGACTATGGGTTTCACAGATTAGTACTCAGAGACAATGATGGGGTGACATAGTACAGCATCTAAAAGGGAGATAAAAGGAACAATCTTCCAAGCATGGATGAGATACTGTATTGTTGGGCAAAGAACACAAAACTGTATCAGTAAAGGAATTACCAAAATTGTTCAAAGTGGCCAGTGTTGACTGAAGCTGCAGTCAGCTGCATTTACAGGTCAAACTCAAAATCAGTACACAGAGTTCACCCTATTCAGTACAGAAATAGGAAAACCAAGCAGCTTATTAAACTGCCTAGTACCCTCTCTGTAGAGGTTAGAGTCCCAACAGGCCACAGTCTCGTCTTGAAAAAAAAAAAAAAATCAAGCTAGTTCTCTGCATTTTAGTTCATATAGTTTAGATTTCCCAGCCATGACATTCACTTCAGCATAATGTAAAGCTCTCCCATTACTCTCAGCTGAGGTGAAGTGATGAAAAAAAACGACCTGTCCGGAAGAAGACAGCACAGTTCCAGCTTTTCTGTAAAGGTAAGGAAATAATTTCTATTTGATTTTACTACAGAGACTTGGAAAAAAAAGTCATGCTATTTATGTTTTTTTAATAAAGGATGAACTGCTGAAACACATGGCAAATGCACTGGCTCTCTCAAGGATCTACTAAACTGAATTCTCTTCATTGCTCTTTTTAAACTAGTACCAGGACTTACTGGGAACAAAAAACATTTAATCAGATTATAGTCATTAATTTTAGATTTGCAATCACACCACTCATTAGCTCTAATTATTAGCATTAAAAATGTCCTGAACTCAAGTCTCAGACATTCAGTTCACTACCATTTTCATTCGACATCTAGAATTAAAATTCTTTATTTCTGGATATACACAGGACAATCACCTAATAGAGTGGCTATCAGCTACCATATGAGGTATATATTTTCTTTTACTGTAACTACCTTTCAGTACCTTCTCATATTGTTCTGTTAGATTTGAGACGTATCTCTCAACCTACAAATCTCTTTAGACTAAAAAAAGGCAGAACCTATAAATGCCGAATTATTCCTTTTTTCTTATCTTCCCTATTTATAGGCTCTTTTAAGAATACCAGCTCACCTGTTAAATTTTTTGCTGAAAACAAAAAGGTGCCAAAAAACCCCACATAAAACAGCCTCCCTCTTGTAGAGCTGAAACCACTAATCACTGCATACTGCTTAGAAACATACAAAATCGTCTGTTGGCACCATGCCAAATGAGAATAGTTTGACACATGCTGATCTCCACTTGGATTACAAATGCCCCAGGCACATATTTCCTTACAGCATCCATGACAGGAAGAAAATGTAAACAGCCTAAATTTGGAAGAAAGGTTGCTTACTACCTGTTTCAAATTGCAACACATAAGACAGCCCATAAGGAGTATCAAAATAGGACTCCTTGTATTCCCCTAGTGACAAGAACTCTCTTAGTGTGCAGCAGCAGTAGCTGCTGCACACAGGGAGTGATGGGAGAGCTGATGGTAAATACTGGAGTCATCACTTTTAAGGCAGCCCATACCACAGAGGCTTGTTCTAGCAGAAGCAAACAAACAGCACCTTTTTGTGAAATACAGACTGCATATGATGATGAGTAAGAACTGCCCACCCTCTACTCCACGATCCTCTCATCAGTAGCTTCTTGTATTACTCCCGCTGGGAGTAATACAAGACTGGTATCAGATAAACCCACTGGGTCAGATAAACCCTCCATTCTCAGAACTGTTGGTTCCATTCAGAAGTTTAACAAACACCACCCCACAATGAGTAACAAACACCTCAAATATCACAAAGCAGCTAAATCCAGGGTTAATAGGTACTGCACTGGGAATTGTAATGAGTATATCTGGAGATCCTGTATAACTGAGATAGATTCCAGATGATAAGCACAGACCCATTTTGTTTTCTCATACAAATTTTTCAGTTGTGCTGTAATGAACTACTATTGTGTTATAGTATCACTGTATTATCTGTTGTTAACTGAAAGAAAAACAACTTATCTTGTACACAATTATAATGATATAAAAGCTATCAGTTGCATCTTTTACATACCATTAAAAATGTCATGTAGGGAGTACAGTAACTACTTGTTAGCTTATTTTCATTTTTAAACAATATTTGCAACTGAAGGGCATATACTAAAGATCCAAGACATCTGGGCAATGAAGCAAGTGCTGTCACGTGTCATGAGAGTCACAGCCTGGTGCCAAAGATCACCAGTGTTCTGCAGCTGCTGATGCCCATGACCACAAATGGCACTAAGTGGTACAATGCTCTCCTGTATCAGCAGAGACAAACAGATGAACAGGCTCCTGCTCACCAGATGATGGTGGTGGCTTAGCCTTTTCTTTAGAGTCTTCTACATTTCTGCCTAGAAAACAAGCACTCTAGACAACTTTTTGCTTTTCTGAGCATCCTAGTGCCACAATCTGAAAGATTTCCCACACTTTCAGGACTTTTCCTTCCAGAACAAAGTTGAAGCAAAAAACAAGAAAGACGATTCAGTGCTGCCAAGGTAGGGCTCCTCATCTTCTGTCAGTACACGTCACCATCCCTTCTAAAAAGCTCACAGTTCAGAACCCAAGCAAATGCCACAAAAGCTCTGCACCTGGCACAGTGCAGTGGGCTCCAAGAGCAGGGCAGTGCAGCACCACACACTTGCAGCTGCACAGGGCTCGCTTCTGCAGCACCACAGCCCCCGGCAAGCTTGTGGGAACTCTGTGCCAGGCAGCTCTGCACACGGCATGGCTCCATTCCCAAAAGGCTCTCCAGAACCAATTCCTGGGAAGGAAAAGCACCGAGAAAACCTACTGGACTTCAGGAATATCACACATTCAAAACAGACACCGAGTGCCCTCGCTTTCAAAATGAACTCTTGCCTCCACTGAAACAACTTTGCCTGAAGATATTTTCCACCGCTTGCCATCACTGACAAAGATTCAGGTTTGATTTAAAGCTGTTCCACAGCTTAGGCAGAAACTTAATGATGCAAAACCCTGCAGCAGGGTTTTCTGGTTGGTTTTCCTTCCTGAATTACAAATGTCCAGATAGTACAGAAACAGTCCCTGCCTGCCTGAGGGACTGTGTCCTTTCAGTAATCAGTGCTGGGACTGCGTGCACTGCCGAGAAGGATGGTGACAGGCAGTAGGTGAGCTGCTCCTTACTCCTCACAAGAAGGCTACAACATCTTAGCCACAGTACTCCTGGCTACACTGTCACCTGCAGTCAGCTTTCCTCACTGAAACTTTCCTGCATCTGCTCCTTCAACCATAAAAATTCAGCATCTAACACCGCATCTTCCCAGAAAAAGTTGCCATGGAGATTTCTTTATGGAATTTAAATGTTCTGGGAGCCTGCAGAATCAGCACCAACATTCATAGTCTCAACAAGGTTTTGAAAATTATTGGTCTGCTGGTAATATCCACAACCTTTGTAAAAATGAGAAACAAAAAATGAGAAACAAAAAATGACTGTAACATGGAAAAAAAATTTCAAAGGGAAAGCTTGCCCTTTTTGGGGGGAAAATTGTACCAGAACTCCCTACCAAAATTGTATTTACTGTGTTTTTAAATTCATGGGAATACATGCACATGCACTAAAAGTCTGCAGGAAGTCAGAAACAGAGATCAAGCTTCAAATAAAATTTGGATTTCATTCGTGTTCCTTCAGTTTAGTGTGTGCACAGACACACCCACACAAAAAAACCCAACGAGCATTTCCCATTCAATAATAATGCCAGAAGGTAACACCATTTTAACTAATCCTGGTGAGGATTTAATGTCCAGTCTTACATTTCAGGCAATTCGGTTGTAAAGTCCTCCTCAACTTCTAGATAATGGGAATGACACATCAAGTAGGCTCTCCCAAGTCAACCCATTGTTTTTTTAAGGAAAGACAAACAAAAAGGTTGAAGAAATACAAAAACCACATCAGATGGAGCACACTTCCATTCATAAACATCACATCCCAAGCAGACCACATCTAAATTCTTTTAGTAGTTTTATGCACATAGGCAGATTAAATATATCTAATTGCAACATATATAGTATATTAATTATGAGATGAAGGATTTCTAGGTCATATCTACATTTTAAGAGTAAACAATGTACATACACATGCACTTTTTCCCTATAAAGTTTCCACTCTAATTTCAGAACAAGAAGTTAATTTCTATTACCTATACAGGAGCACAAAGAACTTTATTTTTATCCCACAGGTCACCACGTACCATGATGAGCCCTGTGACCATCCTGGTGGCCCTGCACCAGGCCTGTTCCAGTGCATCAATCTCTTTCCTACACAGGGGAGCCCCAGACTGGGTAGTGAGATACAGTCTCACAAGCCCAAGCTGAAGGGAAGGATCACCTCCCCAGACCTGTTGACCACACACTGACTCATGCAGCCCAGGACGTAGCTACCCTTCCTTGCTGACACAACTCACACTAACTACGAGGACTGCTGTCACCTCACCTTCAGAAGTTTCCCATCTGTGCTAGTTTTGGATGGAGTAGAGTTAATTTTCTTCACAGTGACTAGCATGAAGTGGTATTTTGGATATGTAGAAAACAGTGTTGATAATATAGAGATGTTTTTGTTATTGCTGAGCAGCACTTTCACAGCTTCAAGGCCTTTCCTGCTTCTCCTACTGCTCCTCCAGCAAGGAGGCTGGGGGTGTGCAAGGAGCTGGGAAGGAACACAGGCAGGACAGCTAACCCCAACTGACCTATGGTATATTCCATATCATATGGTATCATGCTCAGCATAGAAGCTTTGGGAAGGAGGAAGTGGGGGATAGTCAGAGTGATGGTCTTTTAAAGTCACTACTCTGCATGATGGAGCCCTGCTTTTTTGGGGACAGCTGAACACCTGCCTGCCCATGGGAAGGGATATATTACTTCCTTGGCATTCTTTGCTTGTGTGAGCAGTTTTTGCTTTTCCTATTGAACTGTCTTTACTCAACCCATGAGTTTTTTCTCTCTTCTGATTCTCTTCCCCATCCCACTGGTAGGAGAAACAGAGAGTGGCTGCATGGGGCTTATTTTCCAGCTGGGGTTAAACCACAACACTGACACCACCACCACCTCCAGAGCTGCCTCCTAGACTGCTGGTCCACTCTCCAGCCCATACCTCAACAATTTGGTGATGATGTGACTGAGGTCAAGTCCTTGCCATAATCAATGGATACTAACTACACCCCTTTACCCACAGCGTCAGTCATTTCATGAGAGGTGAATGATTAACCTCAAGCAATGAGGTCAATCAGGCGTAACTTGTCCTTGGCAAATCCATGCTGGTTGCTCCAAATCACCTTCTTGTCCTTTGTGTGTTAAGAAAGGACTTCCAGAAGGATTTACTTCACAACCTCCCTGGGGACTGAGGTTATGCAGACTGGCCTGAACTTTAACTTTTCTCACTCTGTTTCTTCATGCATGGGCTGTATTCCTCCCACAAAGAAATCTTCTGTCTCTTGTGTACTTTCTTCTCACAGTCCAGCCCAGTCAGAAGCTCCACGTATACTCTTGCTAGCCTGCTGCCATGCTTGCCCAACTTCCTGCACATGAGAATGAAACTTCTTGTGCTCTGCCTTGAAGATCAACCAGCTCTCCTGGGCACCTCTACTTTCCAGGGCAGTTTCCAGAGAGAAGATGAAGAGGCCAAGATCTGCCCTTCTGAAGTTCAGGTTTGTAATTCTGTTGTTAATCTTGATCATTCCTCTCAGGATCCTAAACTTCACAAACATCTGGTTGCTGCAGACAAGGCTGCCTTGTCCTCTATGTCTTAATCATCTTCTACTTCAATCCATGAAATCAAAGTCTACATTGATATTTAACAGTCTGGAAAATACTTCCTTGTTACTTAGTTTATTTAGTCAGTAAAACTAAAACAGATTTCACACAGCTGCTTTTATAAATGAAAAACAGGTAGTTTTAAATGATGGTGCAATAGGCTGACCTGCAAAAAAAAAACCCAAAACAACAACCGACTTCTACTCTAACCCAGTAGAAGTTCCTGTAGCACACAAGTGGAATATGCCACAAAGTGTGGCAAATAACAAATAAGCTGCTATATATATAGTATCATGTATGACATCATGCAGCCTTCCACATCAGCTGGGAAATGAATCACTCACCACTGTACCTATAGGTTTTCATGTGATGTCTGCTCATACAAAATGGTGTTTTTAAAATCCTAATCAGCGAACATCATTATGGGTATAAAATTTAGCCATTATACATGCATAAAACAAGCCTGTGTTACAGCAAGTGAATTTAAAACCATCTTCCTTCTCATATGCAATCACTGTTTTACTTTTAGAATTTATGCCTCTTAGCAGAAAAGGGAGAAGAGCTGCTTTGTTTTTTTAAATAAAAAGCTTTTGAAGGATAAAGTGCAAACGGCAACATTACATTTGGCTCTTTAGGCAAGAAAGGCAATTAGATCTTAATTTCAATTAAAATATAGATGTAGCAAAAAAGAACACTTTCTGCTGAAACTTACCTACATTTCTACCTAAAAAAGCACAACTTCATTATTTGCCTGAGACTTACCAGAACAGATTTTGCTCTGCATATTGTTCTATGTTACTTAAAACTTATTTCCTGATGCAGATATATTAAAGTACAAAAGTTAACTGTTATGCCTACTTCATGCATACAGTAGGATTACAAAAATCCTTTTCTATGTCAATATCAAAATAATGTCTCCAGTAGGGATGTAAAACATAGCTTGCAACTACTACGTACTTCATTTATGTATAAAGACCACTTCATACCTATTTACATACCTCAAAAATTTAAGAGAGGCTTCAATCTCTGTTGAAGTCTATTTACTTCAGAGAAAGTAAATAGAAATCCTACCTTGTGGATAGGTATTTGTTTTGAATGAGCTCAGGTGTCAAAGTACTAGTCCTTTCAAAACAATAAGAAAGCAAAAACCATCATACTTGTTCAATACAAAGAAAAGACAACAATTATATTACAGTTGACAAATGAGGAAAGCATGTACTCATTCTTGCCAAGAGTTTTCTTGCCAGCTTCTCAGAACAAACATTACCCATTTCAAGTCTTGCAGCCATGGCCAAGTACTGCTGCATTAAGGCCCAGCTGTTCTCAGGTGGAAGCACTCGTGCAGAGACCTGACTGATTCAGGCTGTGGGAATTAGGCTAAACAGCCAAGTGTGCAAGACAGCGAGGACAGAGCATGGGTGGGTCTGCTCAAAAGTCAGGGCACAATAAAGTGTGTTGTGAAGATTCTCCATGGGAATAAAACCTTCCTTTCTCAAAAAGATGGAGGAGTTTTCTGGCCTTTATAATACATGGCTTCCTCAGCAACAAGAAAACATGTCAAAGCAACATCAGGAACTACTAATGGAATTTCAGAAGACAATTATGCTTTCACTTGATCTTTTACCAAGAATATTTTAGAGGGCAGGGAGTAAGGTATATTTCCAAAGCTTCTGTAGCTTAACGCATCTTCAATAACAATCCAGTATAGAACCGCAAAAATTTGTTTAAAATTTAACACATAGTAACATCAAAACAAACAAATGTTTCCATGGAGATGACTACCTAAATAAATGCTCACAATGGATCCAAGGGCTGACGTCACCCAGGCCTGCCTGCAACCATAGTAACATGCCAGTGTAAACAAAAATATTTTTATTTTTCTATCTAATAATGTCATAGAATTAGCAGTTTTATGGCAGTGCTTAAAACATATTCTTGCAGTGCTGAGTGGTAACACTTCTAAAATAAGAGCAGAGGTATTTATATCAGGGCTATTACTATTACCATGTTAACTACATACAACAAGTGGAGTATGTGTATGGCATAGCTAACATATCAAATTTCCCAGAGCAGTTGTTGACCTGCAATAAACAAAGAAATTTAAGTTCCTAAGGCAACATGCTGGAATGCTGGTCAGAGTTCAGTAGCATCTATTATTCTTGGGTGTTCTGCTTTCCTTAATACAAAAATCCTGAAATTCTTAGACTGTTGTGTCTCACCATCTTGCTGGAATAGGAAGAATGCAGCCACATGTTACTTTTCATACCGAATGCAGAACCCTTCAGTGCCCTTCTCCTCTGTCACCAACAACCTTGCTTTCTCCAAGACAAATCCATACTTGCACTCCGCAAGCACAATACAAGACGCACAGACAACAAACTTTTAGAACTCCAGAAGAGTACCAGAAAAGAACAGTTAATGAAGAAATTTTCCAAGAAAGCACGCAAGTGTTTCAGCTACTGAAAAGATACCCGTGGAATTCCCACTGTCATGAAAAACCTCCATTTTCAAATGCTATTGCATCTCTGCATATTTTATGTCTCTAAATTCAGTAGGCCTGGGATAGCATTATCACTTTTCATTTAAAAAATATAAAAGAAAGATGTCTATATAAGGTTCAGATAGTATGTGAAAAATTAATGCTTCAAATGATCTAATATTACTAAGATATTTATATTAAACCCCTACATTTTTGCAGAAACCTGAGCTATAGGGAAATATTATCGTAACAAAAAAAGCTGGAGTACTAGTTTTGGTCCTGTCACAAATACTTCAGATACAGTAATTAAGAAACCTTCCACTCCCACAGAATGTGACTGTGACTTTTCTTTGTCTTCAAGTATGGCAGTGAATTTATGGACCAGTTAAAAAAATTACTTCCTATGAAGTACTTTCAGGCTTTTTTTTTTAACAATCACATCAGCCATTTTTTCTAAGAAGTGGTTGCTTAATTTTTGCCATTTAAAGAGAAAAAGTTTTCCTGGTACCAGTTAGCAGAAGGGATTTTTACATAACTTTAAGCTAGCTTTGAAATTAAAATTTATCCACAACTGGTGTTACTGTTTTATGTAGTCCAAAAAGCATACGAAGAAAGGAGTACAACATCTCAAGTGTTGACCACGAAACTACAAAAAAGAAAGCTTAATGCATAATTACATTTACAGTTATATACACTTCTGTTGGCTTTGCTACATTTTTTAACAGGTATCAATCATCCCATAAGAGATGGCAGAACTCTGTAATTCACTCTTCACAATTTCTTTTGCTCTTCCAGGTACAAGATGCATGGAAAGTTAATGACATTGTAAGAGATGGCTTTGTTGTATGCTTTATAACCTAAAAAAAAAGAAAAGTTGACTCTTCTACTTATTATAGAAACTGTAGTCTATTCCAACTGTATTAAAGCATTCCAAATATTTGGCATCAATGCAGGTGTTTTTAGTCTGCTCTCTAGGGATGCAAATCATAAATATTCATACATGTGGCTACTCTCATAAGTGGACTTTAGCTTTTCATTGCAAGTAATTCCATTGCAAAATTCTTTGCTGCTTCATTTCTTGTATTTTCTGAGCTGACAACTTTAACAAACAAACTTATATTACAATCCACCAAATTGGAAGGACTTGTGAGACCCTACAAATTACTGTTAAACAAAAATATTGGGGCGGAAGGGGAGAGATCACCCAATTTACACATTTTCTTACCAAAGAATGCAATTATAGCAATAATTCTTTCATGTCTACTACTGTGGATTCTTTGCATCAGACTATTCTGTCTTCTTATCCTCAAGTACATATAAATGTTGTGCTCACAAGAAGGCCTTCAGTAGAACTTTCATGCAAGATAAACAGACAAATTACGTTTATGTCTGACCTGACATCCTCACACATTCTACACTTATTTTCTTATTTGTAACAAAGGCTCAATGGAATTTCTTCAACCTTTATAACAACATTAAACTTAACTTTAAATGAACTAATCTATGAAAGACAGACACATGGGTCCCAGCTTTGACGAAGTATCATAGACTATTTAAAACTTTCAGAAGTTTTGTTCACTTGGTTTGCCAGAAGTGGAGAGGGGGTGTTAAGTCTACAAAAATGTTCATTACTTCAGAGATAAAATCTCTCCTGAAGCAGAGGAAGTTGCCAATCGGCGAATAGAACATTATTTTTCAGTAGCTCTTAGGTAAACGTATCTCTTGTTAATTTTTGTTGTTACTTTACCCTATCAGCAACGTTTAGTTCCTACTTATTTTGCCAGTATCTGTAGCAGAATAATAAATGAAGCCTAGGAAAGTAAGCAAGACAGTAAATGTGGGCTTTATACATAGTAACTCATAAATCCAAGGAACATTTCTACTAGATTAATTATTTTCTAGTGTCTGAACAACATGTGCCATTGTCATAAACTCTAAGTATAGCTTGCTAGAAAACAACCCTGCTGAGTACAGTGGCTTCCCAGTAACAGAACCAACAGAAAATATGTTTGGAAGTTCTAATACAATGCTAAATGGCAATTGTAGTTGAGAATGACAAACACTTCTTCTTATGTTTATCGTGTTCCCTGGCTAGCCTACAACTGCTAAAATCGACCAGCCCCATCCCATTGAACCATCACTGTGGCTCACCATCAGAATCCCAGGCTGAAGCTAATCTTGTGAGACACACTTTAGCTCAAGAGCCCAAAACCAAGAGTGAAGCACAGAGCCTTCTGGTAACCATAAGCAGAATTCTTTTGAGGCATGGAAGCTGCACTTTGCACTTATGGGGGTAGTTGGAGATCTTTTTATAGTGTTTAAGGTTTTACATTTAACACAGAGGGGGAGAAACTTGGTTTGTCAAAAAAACGTAGACCTCTGCTTGGAAAAAACTACTTGTAAAATAAAAATGACTTTATTATGTGAGCATGCCTGCTTTGATGCATTACCAAATCTGTCACCATCCTTGAGCTTAGGGTTAAAGAAGTAAAAGAGAAAGCAAGGAAAAACAGCTGTCTGAACATGCTTGAGAAATCCTGTATACTCAGCTTATGCTTAACCCTACTAAGTTAAAGCATATTACTAACACAAGTTCCTACAGCCATTAGATGTTTCCTTTTTAAAACCTAAAATACTGTATGTGAAATGAATGTGATTTAGACTGAAAAGAATTGCTGACACATGCACTCAAGAATAAAAATGGGAAAAAAAACCACAAAACCCCAACAGTTAAGAAAATGTGGAAGTACACCTACTGAAAGCATGACTTTCAGTAGGTATACTTCAGACTTGAAAAATAAAGACCCTCCTAATAAAGACAGCAAATCTCAGCTATTGTAGGTTTTCCCATATGCCACTTAAGCAATATAATTTTAAAATAAAATAATTTTAAAGGAGAAGAATATATAAAATACATGTTATATGTACATGTACAGGTTGCGGAATGAACAAAAAGTTAATAAACAATTAAAACTAAGATACTTTTGCATTTGATGCAGTTACTACTAAGCTATTAAATACTACTGTGCTGGTTTTGGCTGGGGTAGAGTCCATTATCTTCATACGGGCTGGTATGGAGCTGGTTTGGATTTCTGCTGAGCACAGGGTTGATAATTTAGAGATGTTTTTGTTATTGCTGAGCAGGGCTTGCACAGAGCCAAAGACTTTTCTGCTTTCCATACTGCCACGCTGGCAAGGAATGTGGGGGTGCTTGGAAGGCTGGGAGGAGACACATCCAGGACAGGTGACCCCAGCAGACCTGAGGGACATTCCAGACCATATATTCTATGACATCATGCTCAGTATATAAAGTGGGGGGAAGAAGGAGGAAGTGAGGGACATTTGGAGTGATGGTGTTTGTATTCCCAACTGGTTACATGTGATGGGGCCCTGCTCTCCTGGAGATGGCTGAACACCTACCTGCAGTAGGAAGCAGTGAATTAATGCCTTGTTTTGCTTTGCTGTTGTGTGTGGCTTTTGCTTTTCCTATCAAACTGGCTTTATCTCAACCCATGCAGTTTCCAGCTTTTACTCTAAATTCTCTCCCCAGTGCTGCGGATGGGGGAGTTAATGAGCGGCTGCGTGGGGCTTGGCTGCTGGCTGGGGTTAAACCAGGACAGCTGGATAGAGGCAAAGATGGCATGCCTCTTCTGAGAGAAATGACAACACTTAACAGCGGTCACAGGAGCAAGGTCTGAGGAACTGCTGAGCTAGCCCTCCCTCCCAGAGACAAAGACAAGAACCCCCAAGCTGGGAGTGCTTAACAGCAGCAAGGGGATATGCTGACATTCCCTGGGAGCCTCAGGTACCCAACACCTCACAATTCACTCCTGCGGAACAGGATTGGATTCCTTCTGCCCCAACAGTCACCAAACCTGATACTTCTTTGTATCTGCTAATGCTGCACATCTGTTCATGCCATATCATGGGACTGTCCTATCACTAAAGAGCCCAGAAACCGATAAGAGAAAGTAGCACTAAGATTGTATTTATCTACAGGAAATAATAAAATAAATTTTTAAGCTGATGAAAGTCAAAGAAAATTTGAAAATATCATAGATCAAGAAAGAAACAAAACCCCACAGCCTAAACATCTATTTCAAATAAGACAGTTCTCTGATGGTATATCTAACTCCAGCAACACAACTTTCCAGAAAATACAAGTAGGGACTGATACAAGGACAAGATGGTGGGAGTGTGCATATGTAGTGTTTTCATTTATCTAGATAAGATCCCCAAGGAGAAAAGAAACAAAGAAATCCATCAAGTAAGTAAGGTCATTCTAACTATGTATGTCACACTGGACAGCTTTCAAGATTAAAAGTCTTTACTTCTCTGCCTTTCTCCACTTTGATGCAGTCTAAAGGGTCAGTGCTTGCAGCAAGACTTTCCAATTACCTTGTAAGCAATGCAGTTTGCATGTTCTCCCAGCATTACACCACAACAGTTGACTGCACAAGCCAAATAACTGTTCCTACAAGCTACAAGTACAATTAAGGGACTCCTTTAAAAATAATGTTTCTGAACACAATGAGGTGTGAAACAATTTAAACAGTTACTGTGGTAATAAAAAGCAGAAAAGACAAGATTATTGTATCAGATGCCAGCGGAATACGAAAGGTGAAAATAATCCAATTCTACACATAAAGCATAACCAAAAAAATTATTTGGGGCTTCATACAGAATATGCCATAACAGATTAATTCCTTGTTAACATCTTTCCTTTAATATCTTCTCTTAGATTTGACGAGTTTCTAAGACTGTCTAGGTTTTCAACTCGGGAGAAAGTTTCACTAAAGCTCCAGTCTGGTGACAAAAATAAGATCAGCTCACCAAGACTATCCTAATTCATCACAGCCATGGGTCACCATCCCATATTCACCAGCAGTTTGGCATGGCCCTACAATTCGAACCTGAGCTGGTGGTGTGATGACTGTGATGATGGTATCATGACTGTTGTTAGAATATTGACTTTTAGTACGTACCCCACCTTAGCCTCAGTCCTCTGAGGCCAAACTTTGGCAAGATCATCCCAACTTCATGCAGGTATCTTTCAGGAAACATTGACAGCACTTACTGCAATCCAGTTTATTGGAATAGCCTGCATTTGACCTGATCACACTATACCTCTTTTTACAGTATAACACCTGTGAAACTGAAGCCAAATTAAGATAGCAGGTCAGAAGTTGAAAGCTGCATCTTCAGACCAAGAAACAAAATTTTGTAAAGGAACAAGAAAGAGATTGATTTTGACAGTGTCACACAACAACTGTAAGCAACCGAAGGTAAATTTATATGGTATCTACAAAACACGGTGGGAGAGACAATGAAATTATGGCTAAAATGAACTTACTTGATTTTACTGAAGACAATGTCAACATCTGTGGTTGTAACATTCTTCCCATCTATGATATGACAGTCCTTACACAGCTTTGACCAGTTCTTCCCATGCATTTCTTTTCCTGTGGCTCTTGTATCACCATGGACGGCAAATTTTCTAAAGGCCTCTTCCAGAGCACTTATTTCTCCTGCCGCAGCTCCCTCATGGGAGTTTGTTGGTTTGGCCGATTTGTCAGCCATTGTGCTACAAAGAAGAGGAGGGTAAACTTATTACATTAATTTGCACTAGATTACTTTCTGTCCATCTACATGCTACAGTCCATGTCAAAACATATGAAGAATAAATGGTCTATAAAGTTAGCAAGAACTCACTGGCCTCCATCATCAAACATCAGTCTAAACACAGAACTATGTAACTCTCTGCCCATCTAGGAAAAAATTCTATTACATTTTAAAAAAAAAGGTAGGCCAAGAAACTAGAGACACAAAACTAGTTTCACCATCATTACATTAGCCATCAAAAGAACACTTAATATTTGCTTCCTTTTTTTTTTTTCTTAAATGCAATCATCACAGTCAGTCTGTTGATTTGAATAGAATTACGTCCTTTACACAGCAGGCATTACTATGTACTTGTATTTCTGAAAGGAAAATAAACATCCCTTTATTTTCTGGACTTTGGCTTTTTAATTATTTTTTTGCTGAAAAAATTAAGTATTTGTGAAATGCAGCAAAAATATTAATGTTAGAACCTTTATGTTACATTATGTAAGGGCTAGCAAGTACAAGACAAGTCTGTCTCATTACCAAGACCATTTATTTCCCAAGTTTATGTGCAAAGAACTGTAGCTGTGGAATTCGTTTGGAATGAACATATCCATGATGCAGGAATACCAAGAAGGGATGTCATTACTGCAGTCAAGAACTTTCAGACTATTCCAAGTACATACATGTCTTGGTTTGAAAGACAGGTGTCAGACAAGAAAGGCAGGAGCCTCCCCTGAAATGGAAAATGCAACCCCCTTCCCTCCGAATTATTATAAATCTGAAAATAAGGGGCTTTCAGGCAAAGATATAAGGGATAGGAATAACAGTTCTTTACTAATAAATATATATGTATAACAACACAAACAAACAGCAATAGCTGTGGCAGTCACAGCAAACAGCAGCCCGAACCCAGCGCCGGCCTCGGGCACTTTCCCCTGGGTGCAGTTCCTCCTCCCGCTGAGCAGGGCGGGTGCGATGGTTCCCCCGCGGCTGCAGGGGGCGCTCCGCAGCGAGCTCGGGAGCACCGGGAATGGCAGCGCGGGGTCCCGGGAAGGGATGGATGAGAAAAACCTCACAAAACTCTTGGGCGTCCGGCCGGATCCTCAGGAACAGCAGGCTGGAACGGCAGGGGCGAGCGCAGATCTCGGGTGGCAGTGAGAGGTATCAAACTGCGGAGCTGTGGCAGGGAAACCCGGCAGGTCTCTCAGTCGGCAGAGCGCAGGAGCTCCGTTTCCAGACGGGACAAGGAGGAGAGCAGGCTTAGGAATCCCGGCGTTTGCCCGCAGAAAGCAAAACAGCCAAAGAAGCAGAAACCCGCAGTGGTGACCGAGACGTCCACACCGAAGTGAGGCAGCTCCCAGACTAAACCTTGAGCACCCAGGCAGCCCCCCGGGTGTCCCAACCCCCAGGTGACAAAAGGGTGGCCAGTCCCACCCCGCCTCTGTGGCCAGGTCTTTTGTTTCCTTTAAGTATCCAGCGATTTGTCCCCTAGCAACTAGTATGGGTAAAATTCTTTAAGAGAAAAAACAGGCTAAAATCCTAAACCCCAACAATACAGTACAGGTTTGCCTTTTAAATGAAACCTTAAACTGAGCAACAGAATACTATTTTCAGGTATCCTCATAAAAAAACCAAACCCTGAAGTGCCAGAAGATGTCACAGAAACCTTTGCCTTCTGCCCACGCACTCTTGGCACGGCAGAAGCAAAAGGCACTAGAAAGCCTAGGCACAGGGTACCCTGCCTGCCTGCCCCAACAGCTGCATACAGACTGTTGCCACAGCCACATCAGTGGTGCTACTACAGATTTTAACCCATAAAGAGATGCTTCAGGTATCAGAAATCTGGCAAATGTTACATAAGCGCTGGAAAGCCCATCATATTTACCTGGCCTTTCTTCTCAAGTCCCAGCTGTACATGGGATGTGATTAACATACGCAGAGATTGGGAGGTATTTCCAGTTAAGGTTTTATTTCCTCATCAGATAGGAAGTTCTTTGGGCTTATATACTGTACATCAGTACAAATGCCTCAGCAAGGGAAAGGGTTCTAAAATTCTACCTCTTCCTGTATTGCTTAAACTCTGTCACTCAAACAACCATGACATACCCTTTCCGGCACACTACAACAGAAATAACCATAGCTACTTGCTATGCAGCAGTTATTGTCAAGCTTTTGATTAGAAAGAATCTTTTAATTAAAAACATTCTAAAAGGACTTTTGTCCTTCACACTTGAGCAAACATAGCATGGCCAAAGCACTTCTGCCTATTCTGAAAACACTCAAGTAAATGCTTAAATCCCTTGTTATATCTTAAGCCTGGGAATCCTTCTGTTTTGTTTGCAAAGTCAGCAGAAATTTTGGCCAACAAACCAAAATGCTAAATTAAAATTAATATGACAGAAATTTACTAACTGTAGCCTGAGAACTGTATGTACCCCTATGAAATAGAAAGAGAAGCACAGAAGGGAAAAAAGAGTTTGAAAATGTCAAGTTCATGAATAAGTTTAAAAAGTAACCAATTCCCATTTCTATTTCCTTTGCATCCTGCCTATTATCCAAAGAAGAGGAATTTTACCTCAAAAAACTTAACTGAAAGCATCCCAACACTGAAACTCCAAAACAAAAAGCATGCACAGTAAATTGTAAGCTACTACGCACATTACAGATGCATACATTTTTACCAAAATATGTCTAGGTCAAATCTTCTGTGCACAGTAAATTGTAAGCTACTACGCACATTACAGATGCATACATTTTTACCAAAATATGTCTAGGTCAAATCTTCTGTTTCATCAGGCTACATTATTTTGCTACCAAAACAGTAGTAAAAGAACATAAGAAAAAACCAAAAAAATACTATTAACACAACATAAACAAAAAAGTATTTCATTAAAAATCAGATCATGGAGATCTGTGATGCATCTCTATATTCAAGGAAGCTTGACTTCCAAAAACAGAAGTCTCTTCCAAGCTTGTACCATTTCAAATCAACTGGAGCTGGAATACAGCGCCAGAAATTTTCCAAGCTAATACTAACTGGCTAGAGAAAGAGTACAGATCAGCAAAAAACAAAGTCTGTGTAGGATATTAAAAAGCAAAGTTACCTTCATATGCATGTAACAGGACAGAAAAACGTGGACATTTGCCATGGTAAGGTATGTACGGTTTGCACCATTTTGTAATTTTATCTTGCGGCAAATAAACTTTCCAAGAAATTTTCAGGGATGGCTCCTTCTTGCTCTTAGCAGCTCTCTTAAGAAGCTATACTCAGGGTGAATATCTTTAAAAGATACAACGATAGCACAGTTTACAAGCTATAAACAAGAAAACATCTGCGCCACTCTGTCTCATCTGAAATTGGAAAATATAATCACATGCCTATGTTTTTAAGTATTTCCTGAACAAAATCTTTCCTTAGCCAGTGTCAGTGCCTTGCTGGCCAATTTCGCTTAATGCTTTGTTGCCTATAACCGTAACTCAACTTTGCACAGTACAGCAGAATAGTGTTTTACTGTCTTGTAGAGTCTTTAGTATGATAGCTGTATCAATTGAAAGTATTTTTTACTTACTTTCAGTAGCTAATAAATTAGAACTTTATAAACTTACTATAGGAAAAGTGCTTAAAGGAACATATTTGGCCTTCAGAAAGATAGTTCCAGACTTATTTCTCTCACTCATTAATAAATGAACTTTGTATTGGGATGTTTTGAGTACTTCTGGATCAGGCAAAACAGACACTACAGAAAAGGCTTTAGTTTTGAATGGTGAAACCTGGTATGCAAAACAGACTCATTTCAAATAAATCCTTGCCATCTGAAGTGGAAAGTCAAGGAGAGATTAAAACCAGGGCTCTGTGGTGGTTGCCAAGTATTATCATGGACACTCCTCGTTGAATCATAATTACAGTTTACCAGTTAAAATCCTATGTAATAGCATGAAATACATTAAAAAGAAGCTACCCAGATTTATGAAAAAATTACCTAGTCTCAACTTAAACTTTTCTTTCTTAATATTACAAACAACACAGTGTGAAGAGAACTATATTTATTAACATACTATAATTAGAAGGCAAAGAACTGCAGCACACAGGATATGAAATTAGACTTTTAATGGGGTCAGATTCTGTCGTGGGTTAGTCAAAACTTGACAGACAGCCCTCTTAGCCAATGCGCTTCTCGACATTTTACATATTTAAGCCCCACGGAGGGCGGGAGTTTTTAGGAGCTGCAGTTTTCCGGGCCCAGGTGGGTGGAGGGCCGGGAGTGAAATGGAGAGGGGTGGGCCCCGTTCCTGGAGCCTGCGGGCCCGGGGATGGGGCGCCCCTGCCCCCTGCCTCCTCCCCTCCTTCTCCCGGTGAGGAAGGGGGCAAAGTTCGGGGGGCCCCCGGCTTCCGTTCCGGCTCGGTGCGGGGACGGCAGAGATGGAGGAGTGCCCCCCTTCCCCCGGCCTGCGCGGCTGGGGACAGGGCTCCTGCCTTCTGCCCCCTGGGGATTTTCTGCTGCAGCATGGACTCAGATTTACGGGGGGGCGGGGGTGGGGAGCTGTTCCCCTCAGCCGCGCAGGGGTGGCTGCCGGCTCTACAGGGCTGAGGTCGTCTGAACCAGAGCCTGCAGAGCAGCCAGTGAACTTCGCAGCGAAATAGAGGAAAGGACACCCCTCTCCAGACTGCAACGCCGCAGCGGAGAAAAACACCCGGCGACATGGCGGCTTCAGAGCCAGGGAGAAGGAGACGGCGGGGTCACGTGGGACGGAGCTGCGAGGCTGCACTGCGTGGACTCGGCGCGGGGAACTTAAACATCCTTCTGCCTTGCGTGGTATAAACTGTGATATCGCAGACTGTTTGTCTCCTTAATCCGTGTTAAGAACATGGGGGAATGGGCATTTTCCTTTTCTCGAGTGGCTTGTAAAACGGCTAGAGTGCCTATGCCAGGCTATATACGTAAAAGCAGGGAGAGGCTTATTTCTGTAGCCTGGCGGCGAGAGAAAGCCTAAATATTCAAGTCCAAAAAGAAAACTGGTTCATTCTTAAACTAGTAATTAGCCCCATGTGAAAACCCTAGTTTTTAGCAGTCGTGAGAGCTGCGAAAGGGCTCATGGAAGAGAAGGTTAAAGAGTAGCAGTTTGTGTAGCCACGTCAGGCTAGAGGGAAACCCACTTTTCTCCCCCTTCTCCTAGGACTGTGACCCTGATTTTTGGGAAAGGGGAGAAAGTGGGGATGGCTCTGAAAAGTTTGTTCTGTTGTTTTAACATCTGGGTGTTAATTAAACTTTTTTTTTTCCTTCTTTCAAGTTGTGTGGCTGCTTTTGCTTTTCCTCCTACAGCTTATCTCACTGCAAGGACATCGGGGGGAGGGCTAGTGCCACTACACGAATTGGTGGCCTGTACGGGGAGCCAAATTCAACCCGCTACAGATTCTTTAACTTTTTTTAGTGATTAATAAAGAAGGTGATGATAGTGATGATAAGGAAGCAGGTCATGTCATGTTGAAGAAATGACCTCTCAAACAGAAATAAAGAATAATGTTTGACAAAAATTCAGGATCAAATGCTGTTTTGAGTCTTCTTACCCTTTTTCCCTGGACAAAGAGATCAAAAGGTGTTTGGTAAATTCTGCTAGAAGTAAAGATTAGCAGTAATTTGGGGCATAGCAAGATGATAGGTGAAAGAGACAAAAGAAAGTGATTACTCTAGAATACCAAATCTGAAATTCAGTAAAACAAAATTAAGCTGCTGTTTAAAAGCATGAGCTGTGTAGATGCCGACTACCACAATTACAGCTAACCAAAGAAATGCCTTTCATCACCATCCAAGAAGTTTAATGTGTACACAACTAGATAATACCAATTTCCAGAACCAGCAGAAAGAAGGAAAGTGGGACTAGCCACCAGTACCACCGTCTCCAAATACTGCATGCTCCAACCAAGCAGGTCCACATCACCAAAAGCAGCCAGATTAGAAAAAGGTATAAGCAGATGCTAGACTATAGGAGGTTTGTGAAAGAACAACTATCCCCCCAAAAAATGAAGATTCAGAAACCCACAGAATACTTAGAGAGTTATTTGTTCAGTTATGAACTACTATAGTCTGTGTCCTTTAGTAACACAAAAAAATTCAGTTTTTGTCCCTCCCTTCACTCTGCAGTAGGTAACTAATACAGCACATAATACAGAGATTAAGCCAGGGATCAAACTAACTCATGTTAACTGATGTTAGTCACTGACATCATGACTATCTTACGCTAAATAGACCGAAAGTGCAGATCTGTGTTCTCAGCACAATGACTGAGTATGTCATGTGTGAGACTAACCAGTTAAAAAAAGTTTTCTGGTATCATCGAACTTCCTTTTAGCCAGAGACTAGAATATATACTCACCTGCAGACAGACAGCTCAGAGACCTCTACTACATAAAGTTACTTATTAACCTGAATTCTTCCATAAAAGATGGGACAAGAAGTTACTGTTTCTGTGAATTTCAGTTGTCAATTTTCTAGAGCTGTGTGAATACCCAAAGCCTCAGTACTGAGCAACTGCTAACTCTGCTGGAGGATTTACATTAATTGACACTTTGACTTATCCACACCCTCTACAGGTGTCAACAAATTGCAGGAAGTCTGGTATAGATTTGATTTAGATTTGTGGGAATTGCTCTTAGAAGTAATCCATCTCTCAGCAGCAAGGAAGACTTACTAAAATCCAGAGTATTTTTCCCAAAAATTTCAGAAGCTTATGCAACTCCTTGAATATGCACACATCCTACCAGGTCAGAATTCATCACAGTACCTTCCCTGCCCTGTCCCTGACAACTAATTGATGGCTTATTTGCTCAGCAGAAAGCTTAGTATTTCTAACACAAGTTATCATTGCTGCCTTGCAGCAGATAGGGAAACCAAAGGAGAGGGATGAAGAAACGTGTTCTGCCTCCAGTATTCAGAACATCATGAGGACCCTGGGACCCATATTCTACACTACTTTAATTACTAAGGTCACATAAAGCAGATACATGAGTGTAATGACTACTCTGAAGTGCCAACATTCTCTGGCTCGATAAAGGAAATATATTCTCACTAGCTGCAAATCTATTTAAACCACTTTAGGATCTCCACACCAAAAAAATGTTTTCTGAAAAAAAAAAATCTGTATCTGTATCTATATCTATATCTATATATATAACCACGATAGAAAAATCTGAATGCCTATTTTTTTGGGCTATACCATGTACTTTTTCATCTGCTTTGTCTAACCTCTAGTTGCTTTCATTTGCAGCAAGTTTTAAACAGTGTTAAAAACCAGTTTTAATGGAAGTTATCTCACAACATTAATTGTTGTGGAAATTAATATGAGTGTAGCTGTCTAAGACAGAAAACAGACTAGAACACTACAGCATCATTCAGCCTCAGATACATCCATGTTAATGGAAAAGACAGTGTATTTTACAACTGTCCATTCTTCCAAGAATTCACTAAAATGAGGTTAAAATTCTAGTGTGAATGGAGGGAAACTTCCAATTCACACTTTTTAACCGCAGAATCATTCAAATATCAAGCAGAACTCTGACTGCTAAGACTGATGAATTTGCAGAAAAGATTCAACAGCACAATGGCACAGTTGCGATGCAATAATGGTACTACTAGCGTCTCCTCTTTCCTGTAACACTCACCTTTGCACACGCCAGCCTTATTTCTCAGGTTTAATACCTTGCTCCAGTGCAACCCACAACACAACAACATAAGACTCCAAAGTTATGTTTACACTGAGCATCAAGGCCACCACCTAGCTAACAACCAAAGTCTGCAGTAAACTCCTCTGGCTCCTACAACCTAAAACACACTATCTGCTCAGGCTCTCAGTCTCAGCCCCGATACCTCCCTAATTTCCCAACCCTTTCTACTGTATGCCTCAGATAACTAGTTTTATATGTTTAGTGTTACCTGTTTTTACCTTCCATTCTGCTAATTTTTCCTGCCCATCAAGTGTTGGTAAGCACGCAGGTGCTTAGGACGCAATTTTTATCAGAACCTGTTTCGGCACTGTTGGTAAAACTAATTCAGTGCACCACAAATAGTTGCCATCCAAAATTTCTTAAGACCTTCTAGCCAATCCAAGTAAAAAAGAAAGCTACTTTTCAATGAGTACAGGAGGTGTTATTTTTATGAGTTAATTGAATTCACAATGAATTATGAAACAGTGCAAGGCATTTGAATTTGTCTGACTGTCTCTGGTTTATCTTAGTAGTTGATCCATCTTCCCCTTGTTATAAAAACTGTGCAAAATTGCAATGAAAGGGAATTCTCATTTATTTTCTGTCTGTAATCATTTATGCCAAATAAAAACAGCAGAGACAAAGTACAGCAGATGGAATATTTTTCCCACATTTTTGCATAAACATTCAAGCTTAGGGAAGAATAAACAGATGGAGAAATGCAACATCTTCCTAATAAAAAGCAATGCTTTAGACCGCTCTTAAAGCTTCCCTTAAGCTTCCTTCACAGCCACCAGCAGGAACCAGAGTTAAAGCATTTCTCTTCAGATATCTGCTCTGATTATATTTCTCCACATGTGGTGCTGAAGTGAATGACAGCCATCCACTTTCCCTAGCATATAACATAGAAGACAAATGAGCAAAGACCACGTACTGTTAGAGAAATGTCTGAAAATTGATGGATTGGGTTCTACAAAGGAGCTGTTTAAAAAATTAAAGACATACAGAGCTTTGCTCAGCCTCATCTGTGGTGTTGCCTTTGCCAACTTTGAAAAACAAGCAAAGCTAACAACTTTATCTACAGTTAAACCCATCTTTACCTAAAGAAAATTAAATCCTTTTGCAGGCTCTATGGGGAACTGCATGGCTGAACCTCGAGTTCTCTTAACAATATTTGTGAATTTAGCACTATGGACAAGGGCAAGACTGGCCAGATCATGCAGATACATTTAGACTTTCAGCAGGACACACACAGAGTAACAGAAAAGGTACCTACTTTAACTGTCCAATGTTTCTTCTCAGCAAAACAGTACTTCAGACTGTGAACATATGCCATCACATATGCCATTAAAGGATCTAACTTAGAAAACACATTATCAAGCACAGAGATTACTTTGACTGCTGACAAATTATTGTTACTGTCATATTTCTAAAAACTATTGCTATTCAGCTAGTTACTTCTACAATATCACTTATACACAAAACTAAGTTTAGTTCTTACATCCCTCCATTTTAAAGAACCACTTCATAAATATCACCTCTTTATATAAACAAAGCACTTGTACACAGACACACAAACCTTTATCAATAATAGTTTTATTACAACTTATTTTTTTTAAAAAACATGTTCACCTGACTTAGAAGTATACAAAAATTCTCTATCTAGCTAACTCTTAACAAGCTCTACAATATCATGTAATACCACTGTAATGTCACTTACACAAGGTTTTAACTATGAAGGTAAAAGCATAAATAAGCCATCCACAACATATACATGTACTGGTGAACTCCTATTATGTTGGGTTTTTTTCATTATGCCACTACTCCACTCGGGAGTTCCACTTTCTAATTACTCATCCTAGCTCTGCCGGGCTGCTGTCATTGGTAGATGAATAATCTGGACACAAACATTCTGCAATTTCATACACAGGCAAGAATACAAGCCAGTGTCTAGAACTGCCTTCACAGGAGAAAGTGAATACAACACCAAGTAAGGCACAACAAAAGAGGAGACGCAACTGTTTAGATGAGGTATTTTTTCACGGTGTGTCAAAAAAAGACTTGCGAATCACAGATCCTAAAAGAGTGGAAGACAACAGCTGCTCTTCACAGTCGTCTGTCATACAATTAATTTACAGCTCCTAATAACACGCTGGGCCTGTCATCACTTTAGGATAAGTTGACTACAGGTTCCACTACAATTGCAGTGCTTGCTTAGCCTCATTTCTTCACACACTGGACATTGTATCCTCCCACCATCCCCACCCAGACCGGACTCTACCTGGAACATCCACAGAATCCTTTAAAAATATTTCTGGAAAAGCCATGAGTAATGAAGATCCATTCCATGAAATGGGATCAGAGACTGTACAGAAAGATCACTTCAAACTCCAGTGAGATGGGGGACTTTGAGTACCACCCATAAGTAAAAGTATCTAGAGAACCATACTGATGTTATTGACAGGGGCAGAATTAGATCTAAGAAAAACTGAGCTAACAGAGACTTGAAAGCACTGTAAGATTTAGTAGTCACAAAGCACCACCTCTGATCAAAGAAAGGAAGATGATATAAGAGATGCAAAATCATGAGAAAAGAAGTTTTATCATAAGACACTTTACAAATTACATTGGTGGAATTCTTGAGAGATCCAAATAGCTCTTTAGAGAAACTGTATCACCTACTAAATGGCTCTTTACTGTCAAAGATATCAAAAATCTCAACAGTTGAAAATTCAGGGTACGCCAGTGCAAATCAGAAATATGACTTTCTTATGAAGAGACAATCAAGCATGCCAGGTACCAAAGGTAACTTCCAAGAACAGATGCAAATTCTTCACTTCCTCATGTCCGCATATTAGACTGCCTTTAATAAAGAAGATAAATTTAGTCAAGTATCTCTGAAAGACAGACTTTTACCAAACGTAGCTTATTACTCTTGGAGAACTAACTCAATATAACTGATATATGAATTAGATTAGGTTGTCTAAAGATCCCTTGTGTTCTTAAAATCTGCTACTTCACTTTTATCTGAATCCATGAAAATAAACCAACCTGTAAGTACAGATTTTTTGCAACCACCCACAGCCTGGTACAAAATAAGAAGGGAAATACTTCCTTTGCTAAATCAGTAAGTTCTTTCACGTCTATAAGCTCCTCTAAGATTAAATATTTGGGACCTACTCCTTCCAATACTCCAATCAGAAGAGACAGGCCAAAACAGGTTCGTTTTTAAATTAAAAATAAACAGTGTCATCAACAATGAAAACATAATTTTGTGAGCAAGACCTCTCAGCATTTTCACTACTACTGCAAGAATTTTCTTAGCATTGATCCAATAAAACACCATTTAAGAATTTAAACTAGGACTGTAACCCTCAGAGATTCAAGCAAAAACCATTACATCATTGATTTTTTTAATTTCAAGTTTCTCTGTGCTCATTTTGTCAAATGCTCCTAATACATGAACACTGACACAGAAGTGTATTCCTGAGATAAGCCAAACTGAGCAAAAATTAACTTCATATGATTATTTAAAACAGTTACACTGCGGATTCATTTTTATCTTTTCATCAGCCACATAATGCATTGAACCTTTTATCTGTACATTCTTGGTTGCCAGCTCTTGGGTTTCTATCCACAACAAAGTAAACTCATACCACAAACTCAGGATACTATGGGGCAGGAGAAGGGTGAGGAGGAAAAGACAGAGGGAACCTTAAGACAACTAGCAAGAGGAAGAGCCTAAGCTTTTCCACAGCTGCCTCAGAGTCCGGACAGAGTTAAGAATCCTTCTTAGCAGCAGCAAAGTGAATTGCCCACCCACCACAAGTAACAACAATAAAGAAAAACTTCCCATCTGTTTTGATGGACTTATGTCTTGGGGTGACACTGCGTGCCAAGAAAACTGAGTAGCACAGAATCAATCTGCTCTGCTCTGTCAGCACTTGAGATAAACACCCACTCAGGAAGAGCATCCTGAAACATGAGCAGGATACACATACTTGTCCTGTAACACATGTACAGCCCCTGGGTACTTAAAGACCATATTTATATAGGGGCATTTTACCAGTAACATCCTTTTGATGCACAGCTCTCTTCAGCACTATTCCAAAGTATCCCAATAACCAGGTTACAACGAAATGGGAAATTCTTGCAGTACTTCTATGTATGGACAATTTGGGACGAGCAGAGTGATGTATTCACTCAGAAATGTCTCTCAGCTCAGGGTGTAGTTGTTATTATGTATTTCTGGGGGGTTTAGGCACATGAGTGGGATGAGATGAAGAAAGAATTAGAACAGCTTATAGAAAACACTGAGGAAAAGGAAAAACATAATTTTTTCCTGTACAACCGGAATTTGAAATGAAAACTCCATTTCAAAATTCTAAAATATTACCTTGAGTCTAAAAAACTGTAAAAATTAGGTAGTCTGAAGAAAAAAAATTTCATATTGGTTTGATGTAGATTTTTTTATCTTAATTTTCAGCATTTAGTCGAGTTAAATACAATTCAAAATCTCCCAAACCCAAGCCATTCATATGTCCCAAGGATAACCCTCAGAAAACAGTGGGAGTCTTACATTAAGTTCTACAATCCCCTTTGCTCTTACACATGAGAACGAGAAAGTACACAGCTGGTTAACGCACACACATACCAATGTATCCTTCTTAACATCAGCTTGACTCCTCTTTTGCACCACTCTTCTGCACCACTTACAGTTCCTTGTTCCTTACTTGGATCATAATTATTTAGGGGGCCATGCCCAAGTTTTTGTTCCATTATATTGGACATAACACATTAGTAAAGGTCCCTGAACACAGCTCCCAGACATTATGGCAGTGCAAACAGTAAGCAAAATACTTCCTTTCAACTAAGTGGCAGAGGCTTCTAGAAGCACTTATGCCCACAGTAGTCATGCCAGTACAGCAGAGAAACAGGAGGTGTGGAAATTATATACCTGCATTTAATATCAGTTAACACACAGCATAAAAATGGTTTCAGGAGGAGACAAAAACAAACTTTGTTGCTTGCTGAAGAGACTCCATTCCATTTATGCAAGCCTGCAAGCAGTATCCATGTACAAATAAAAAGGACATGACATCACTGAGTGACTGACTATGCCACAGAACAACTGCTTTTATTGTAATATATGATATACATATCATAATATATAAATATAGAGAGATAGAGGCTTGTGAGTATGGTCACATCCTCACACTGGAGACTTACATAATTGAAGTATGTAAAGCAAGAAAATTATCTGATATTGTCTTTATTTGTGTTTTAGATTATCATCTGAGAGCAAGTTATCACAGTTAAATACTGTATGGCTTAATTATCTGAAGCTCTATGAGATACATTCAGTACAATTAATTATTTCTATCTACAATGAGAATACCCTTAACATAAATTGACATAACTGACTGCCTCACTCCTTAAAAGAGCCTTATTTTTATTTTTTCAGATTAAGCTCGAAGTAAAAATAGCTTCTATCATACAGTTGCCTCCAGAAAGTAACTGGAATGAATACATCTACTACAAAAATTAACTTAAAAGACATTATTTCTCACCACAGTCAATCCACAGATTAAAAATGACACAGAAACAACTACCTGGTGGATGTATATTTCCATTTATAAATATCTTTTCTTAGATTTACAAGGGTCAAGTGCAAGCACTGCAGGAGATTCCTATGTGAACTTTATCTGCAATTTGATCCTTGCATGTCATGCTGTCTAAGCATTACACTGTACTATAATTTAACACTGGACATACACTTCAGCAGTTACAAATGACAGACTATTTAAATGCATATAACTGTGACCCAGAGATGTACAAAGGCATTCAAAACAGCATTTTATTTTGGATTGAGGAGATGAAAGGTTGAGTTGGGAAAGGGTCTCTAAAAACAAAAAGAAGTGGCTCATCACTAAAGGATTGAAAAAATGGCCATTGCTATTTTAAAAATATGTTGCACAGGTTTGATAAACAGTGATGCTATTTTAAGCCTAGGATTGTGAAAATATACAGGTATCTCTTTGGTTTTCTTCAAAGTTTTCACAGCACTAGAAGAAAAAAACCCCAAACCTGAACGTTTTATTATCATGCTAACCCTTTCCAACTGTCTAAAGCATGCTATTTAATGATGCTAGCTGAGAAAACAGTGGGAAGGCTCAATAAAAGACAGTCTCACATCATGTGTTTCATTTCAGGCTGGGGCTTGGGTTTGCTCCTCTTCTTCTTTTCAAATAAACATGAGCAGTTATGCAACCCTCTGTAAAATCCGAAAAAAATTTGCCCCCTCCCAAACCTGCCCATGTAGAGCCTGCAAAACATAAACAGGGAATCTGGTTGTCAGCAGCATCTCCTAAACGATTCGAAGCTGTCAGCGTTTAAGATGTTATTCACATGCGTGTTCAGTACCTTGTACCATACACTCAACTTTCCCTTGGAAAAATTTCACCAAGGTACAACAGCTGTTACCCAGGACTGGAGAAATATTTGCGAACGCTGGTAATCTGACGAAGAAGGGGCGGGGGAGGCACGCAGGCAGGGGTTGTATTTATTTTCAGTCGAGCTTGCCGGGGTTACAAATTAATTCACAGGATTTTGTCTCGTCCTTGTTTTCCACCCCGGAGTACTTGGCTGTTTACCTACGGATATTACCCCGCAGGCGCTAAACAGTCTCCCACACCTGATGCTGGTTTAGTGGAGAACGCTATACAGGAGCGGCTCTCGAAGACGAAGCCCCTCCAGCTACCGCTTGGGGATGTAACAAACAAATCGCTTCTCCCCATCGGTCTCCATAAAAGGGGACCGTTGTCTCTACATGAGCGCATGAAGCAGCAGTAGCTGGGGCGGCCGGGGCTCTGTTGTTGACTGCGGAGCATTTGGTGTGTGCGCGCAAGGTGGCTCCTTCCCGGCGCCTCTGGGAGACGCCCGCGGGGGCAGCGAGGGGCTCGCCAGCCCACAGCATCGCCCAGCCACGGACCTGCTGCCGCCGTGCCGCCGGGAGCCGGGAAGCCGCCCCGGGTCCCACGCTGGCTGCGGCCGCGCGTCTCTCCTCGATGGCGACCAGGGGATGCGGCTTCGGAGCCCATCCCCATGGCAGGCAGAGGTG
Source organism: Monarcha castaneiventris obscurior (assembly GCA_026261815.1). Taxonomy (NCBI): domain Eukaryota; kingdom Metazoa; phylum Chordata; class Aves; order Passeriformes; family Monarchidae; genus Monarcha; species Monarcha castaneiventris. Next base: position 1,954,854 of record JAMPIT010000059.1, read on the forward strand.
CGTAGTTTCGCACTGAGCCCCGCTCCCTGCCGGCCCCTTGTCCCCGGATCCCAGAGGGACGCAGGAGAAGCGCAGAACATCGGGAGGACAGCACGGAGGTGAACCCCAAGGAGGGATGCGCAGCCGCCGCCCGCAGCCCCCCGCGGGCGTTACATAACGACGGTGGCGACCGCGCCGGCCTGGGCTCGGGCGGCCCTCCGGCGGGGGCGGGCACCGGGAGGGGGCACCGGGGCCGTCAGACCCCCGGCAGCGCCGCCAGCGCCCCCTCCCCTCGCACCTTCGATAACCGAGCGACGATCGATTAGCAGCGCGATGGGAAGGAGAAAAAGGGCACGGCACACGACACGCACCCCACCCACCCCCGGTGCTCGCCCGGCCCAGCCCGGCCCGGGAGCGGCGCCCGCGCACTCACCGCCGGCTGTGGAGGGCGGCAGGTCTGGCTGCGCTGGCCGGGCTCCGTCCGGCGCGCTCGGGAGCAGCCGCGGGTGTCCGCAGCCGGCGCGGCCGTTGCAGCGGCACCGCCCCCCCCGCGCGGCCATTGGCGGGCTCGCGGCACCGCCCGCCCGCCGCCCGCGCCCATAGGCGGCGCGCGCCGTCCTTCCAGGGCCGCGCCCGCCCCCCCACGCGCCGGCTGAGGGGCCGCGGGGCGGCCGCCGCTGCCTTACATGGGCCGCTGGTGCGGCGCGCTCCCGCCGGCGCCGTTTCCCCCGTTATTCCCGTTATCCCCGTTTCCCCCGTTTGCCCCGCCGCCCGGCGCGCAGCGGCAGGTGCGCGGCGGCAGGTGGAGCCTCGCCCGGCTCGCGCATCCTGTGTCTCCCCTTGCCGATACATCCAGGGGTACCGATGTCCTCTGCGTTCTGCCGCGCTGTGGCAGGTTTGGGTCTGGATGGCCGCTCGGCTGTGCTTGAAGCTGGGGTTGTCGACGTAGATGAAAATTGTGTGAAAAACTAGGCTGTGTGGTGCAGCGGGCATTCCGTAAAAGCCTCACATTCCCTCAACTTGCCTCTCGCCTGGAAGCAACCTGAGGCCGGCACAGCAGAGAGGAAAAGCCGCCAACTTAGTCTGGAGCAATCCCATCCAAAATCCTAGAGCACAGACACAGTCCAGGAGTCAGCAGGAATCTAGTGAGCCGTTGTGCACCCTCATTTGTGAATTTACAACCAGTGTCCAATGACCCCGCAGAGCTTGGTGGACTGTAACTTGATTGCTGCTCTGGTGGAATGAAGTTAAAACAATCTGCCTGCAGTCGTGAGGGAGGAGGGCAAAATGCTAATGTGCAATGGATTCTAAATTTTTCCAATACAGGAGATATATAGCTAATTTTTTAATTGGTCATGTACCTATACTTGCCTCAGGATGCACAGTAGTTTACAAACTATAATACAATTAGCTTATAATCTCTGATTTCAGTAACTTAAGGCAATTATTGAAATGACCCAGAATGCCATAAAGGGGCCTTAAAGAACCCTTCATGTTAGGGTTGAGTTTGGCTGTATTACGAATGAAGGTTTTGTGGTAGTGTAGGGCAAATGCAGTTGTGATCTCACATAAGAGCACAAATCAAAGTCATCTGCAAACACCTCCAAGTCCTTCTCCGCAGCACTGCTCCAAATACTTCCATCCCTCAGCCTGTATTGGTACTCAGTAGTGAAACTAAACATGTTCTTGGTAGGCACAGACATACAAACTCATTTCTGCAATATGTATGTGCATATACACACACGGGCAGCTACACAGATCAATACAGTCAGAAACACTCAGCACTCACACAAGCACAAACAGCACCAATGGCCTCATCTTGTTGCCCTTTGGCTAATCAGGATGAAAGTCCATTATTCAGAAATGTATCCATGTGTATAATGTAGATTCCTCAAGTTTCTGACCCTAGATACTCAGTCTATCCCTGGATCCACAATGTACCCCACTGCTGTACCCTGGACATAACGAGCTCCTAAGACTTGCAATCCCACTGTAGTTGCTTTTCACTTGTCACCCACAGACACACACCATGGATCTGCTGGTACCTGGATCCCCAATCTTCTCATCTCCTGTTCCCTCACAAATGAACCCCTCTCCAAGGGCTGGTACAGACCTCCTCACTCACATGCGCCAGGGTTCTCTCAGTAGTTGGGCTTAGTCCACTTAATCCACTTAGTTGGACACGCAGTCCATCCAGTAACTGGCCGTGGATCCCAGGTCTCCCCAGTTGCTGGCATCTGGACACACTATTCCCCAAACACCACAGTCACACTCCAGCTGCTGGTACAGATTTCCTTGCACACAGCAGCACATAAACATGCACGCTGTGGATCTCTGCTGGGCAAACACCACCCAGTATCTTACACAGGCCCTCCTTCCAGCCCGGATCACAGATGTGCACCCTCATTTGTGGATTTACAATCAGTGTCCAATGACCCCGCAGAGCTTGGTGGACTTGATTGCTGCTGTAGTGGAATGAAGTTAAAACAATCTGCCTGCAGTCATGAGGGACTTCTTCCCCCACAGATACACAGATACACACACACATGCAGTCTCTCCTCTGACCCTCAGATTTTACATCCTTTCCATCAGTTGGCAGAAACTTCTTGGTCCCTTTGGAAGTCACCTTCTTCAATTGCCTTACTCCCAGAAACATGCTTCCTTCCCAAGCCTTTTAATCTCTTCTCCACCTGGTTTAGCACTCTCACTTGGTCCAATTGCTCGCACCACAGACACATATAACCCTTGATCTGCAGCGCAGTTGTTGGTACTTGTTTTTACTCACTCCAGTGTCTTCAGTTGACCACTTTGCTGATTTGCAAGCTCTATAATCCCTTGTCTGATTTCAGTTTCCGACAGTGAGACATCCATACAATCACATCCACACGGAACACAGTCCACTCATTCACGAAAGTAGTTAGAAATGTAATTTAGGAAGAAGGCAGGACAGCAGGTGATGATTGGGTGTGGGTCATGGCCAGACAAGCATTCTGCCCAGCAACCTGTTTACACATGGGCAACTGCTTTTGTCCCCTTAGTCTTCTATGACCCATTTTCTCCAAGCCATGATGAGCCCTCCCTTCCTCCACCTTTGGTTTTGTCCCCTACACCAGCCAAAAGATGTTGGGTGCAATTCTAAGATTCCCTGAATGTCAGTGAAGGTTCAGACTTGATACCTGGAAACATTTCTTTACCAAGAGGATGGTCATACCCTGGAACAGGTCTTCTGTAGAGGTTGCTGATGCCGTGTGCCTGTCAGTGTGTGAGGCATTTGGACAATGTCCTTACAAACAGGTTTAACTTTGGATCAGCCCTGTAGCAATCAGGCAGTTGGACTTCATGAACATTCTATTCTATTCTATTCTATTCTATTCTATTCTATTCTATTCTATTCTATTCTATTCTATTCTATTCTATTCTATTCTATTCTATCCTATTCTATTCCCCTACATCCCACACTGTGTGTTACACCCTCTAGACAGTAGTCCTGACTTTAACCCTTAAATTTGTCTGAAGAGCCTTTCCAGACTCATCTGGTGTGTTTCAGACCTGGATGATGACTGTCAGTTCTCTTTTGTGATGTTCCTGAGACTGGGGCAGGGAATCTTTCTGAGTTCCCTATAAGGATGAAGGTTCCCCTGCTTGATATTGTTGTTCTGTGGCACATTTAGAGTGTGGAGACAAGCTTTTTATCAAAGAACCTAACAACACATTATTTCTGGTCACACTTTGAAGACCCTATGTTCTCAGATGGAGAGGGTTTTAGAGGTTTAATTTAGCAATTTAATTTTACTGAATTTAGTAATTTAGTTCCTAGTCCTGAAGTCATACTAATGAAAATGTGGCATCATGAAGGTTTGGCAAAGACAAATGAGTCACAAAAATAAATCAGTGATACCTCAGGGCATGTATGGGCTGCCAACCGAATCCACATCAGCCTCATTTCCACTCTTCAGTTCATGGTCTACCAGGTACCTCCCTCTCCAATGGCCAGGATAGGGATGAGATAAAATGCTGGTTCCTTTATTTCAGTAAAGGTTCCTATTCTTTCAACTGTTGCTTGTTGTTCAAGATGCTTGTCTTTTACACCTCCCAAAGTAATTTTTAGAAAATTCTAGTATAAAATCACAAAAGCCCATTTTTGGATTATCTGTATTTGGGTTACATGACAAGATTTTGGTAGCAAGCAAGGCTACAGGGGTGTCTTCCGTGAGAAGATACCAGAAGCTGCCCTCATGTTAGAAAGAGTCAGCTCCAGCTGGCTGATGGACCCACTGCTGGCCAAAGCTGAGCCTGGTGGCGGCACGCAGTGATAGCATACTTAACTAGAGGGAAAAAAGCTGCACAACAGCAGCAGATGGGCGAGAGAATGGTACAGACAACTATTCAGACCCCAAGGTCTGGAGGGAAAGAAGGAGCAGGAGGAGGTGCTCCAGGCACCAGAGGAGAGATTTCCCTGCAGCCCGTGGTGCAGCCCATAGTGAGGCAGCTGTGCCCCTGCAGCCTATGGAGCAGACATCCACACCGCAGCCTGTGGAGGACCCTATGTTCAAGCAGGTGGATACTCCCTGAAGGAACCTGTGAACCAAAGAAGAAAAAGCCCATGCTGGAGCTGGCCTCTGGCAGGACCTGTGACCCCATGGAGAGGAGTCCATGATGAAGCAGGTTTTCTGGCAGGACCTGTGACCCCATCTGTGGACACACACTGGAGCAGTCTGTTCCTGAAGGACTGCACCCTGTGGAAAAGACCCACACTGGAGCAGTACATGAAGAACTGCAGCCCACTGGAAGGACCTGTGTTGTATAATTTTGTGAAAGACTGTCTCCCGTGGGAGGTGCTCCATGCTGGGGGAAGAGTATGAGGAGGAAGGAGTGTCAGAGAGAAAGCATTGTGAGCTGACCTGAACCCCTATTCCCCATCCCCCTGCACTGTTCAGGAGGAGGAGATGAAGAAGTCGAGTGTGAAGCTGAGCCTCAGAAGGAAGGACCAGTGGGAGGAATGTGTTTTAAGATTTGTTTTTATTTCATATTGTCCTACTTTTGATTGGCAATAAGTTAAATTGATTTCCCCACACTGAGTCTGTTTTGCCCATGATGGTTATTACGGAGCCATATCCTTGCCCTTGTCTTGACTATGAGCCTTTTGTCACATCTCCTGTTGAAGCAGGGAAGTGATAGTGGGATTGGTGGGCGCCTTGCAGGCTAGCCAAGGTCAACCCAACATATTATCACATTATCTTAATAAAAGTAATGTAACTTTGGCTTCATCATAATCCTGTATGGAAATTAACTTCTTCCATATTTTAAAACAAATTTGGAAGTTCTTCTTTGTCTACATTTATTTTCATTTTTATCTTAAGAATGCTGTCATTGAGTGCTATGTGTGCCTTGGACATTTTTTCAAAAAATGAAATAATGTCAATGCCAACATGTATGTTGTGGATTTGTACAGCACTCAGTACACTTATGTTACATAATACAATTACACAGTTATGATTAATTCCTGAGAGTTCCCAGAAGCCCTCTCTCATCCTTGCACAAAGAGTGATTTTTCTCAGCCCAGAAAAGAATCTATTCAGTTGTACACTGATGAGACAGTAGTGCTCTGCCACAGAACAAGGCCTTGCAGAAAATCCTGAGAGTAGTCCAACCCTTGATTATCTTGGTCTCCTCAGGAAGTCTATTCTCTCACAAAAGAAAAGACTTCAACCTGGAGATCTCACTATCTTATCCTAAGATTAGCTGCATTTCCCCAGGAGGTTAGTACAGCTGTGTTTGTAGGCTGTTGCTGTGGATGAAGGATACCATCTTTTCTTCTAGGCACAGGCCGATTGTGTGGGTTCCCATGAGACCTGACCTGATGATTTTTCAGTGTGACCTAGCATTTTAAATTCTAAACAGACTAAATGATTGATCGAATGTCATTGTCTCGGACACACTCTTGCTAAACACTCCCAAGCTACTGCAGCAGGGGTACATATCCTTAGAACCCAGGAATGGAGCAGAGTGCCTGCACTGCCGCTACCCTGGGTCTCACTGGGACTTTCAGAATGCAAAATTCATACAAGCTGCAGTTTAAGGATGAACGTTCTTGCCTCTGGTCTGATGGCAACAGATGTCTTTCTACAGAGAGTAGAAAACTTGCTCTACATTCTCCCTTTCCAGAGCTACACAATAAGAAAAGCACAACCAGATTTCATGTTGAATTCAAGAATATTACTGATTTTAATTAACACTACTAGAAATACACAAATCTATTAAAAATAAAACTGTACATATTTCCCTATTTCATTCTTTCCATCAACTAACATACCACTTCTTCTGCTTCAAGACCAAGTCTTGGGGAAGAGATGCAGATCTCTTTCCTGCATTTGACACAGCTTCTTTTCAAGATTCTATACTTAGTGCCATTTCTGTTATTTCTTTGTCTATCCTCATATGAATTCTTTTCAAAGGTTTTGTTATTTTAAATTTTTTTCGCTATTTCTTCCTTCCTTCCCTGGTTCTCCACAAGACAGAGAATTCTTTCCTGCTCTAGAAGCTCCTTTGCTAACATTAAGCCAGTTCCATCAGAGTTGGAAAACTTTGTGGCCAACATTTGTTCCCAGATTGAGAGGCAGGAGATGTAATGCTGACAAAATGGTAGGTTACATAAATCTTATGTTACTCAGTGGATCAGAAAACACATCCTGTCTCCAGCCAGAATTAGTAAACAGTAAATAAAAGGATTTCTTGAGCCATCAGGCCTGGGTATGGAAATGTACCACCACGATCACATAATTATTATAAAAGGTCACTTTAGTTCACTTGTAAATTTCAAATATGGAAAGTCTTAATGAGAAATTTGTGTGAATCAAAGAGCATTAATTTGGTTGAAGCTTCCATCAAAATGATGGAATAATTCTTAAATGCCTAATAGTCACTTCATTTAGAAAAATAGGGTTTTTTCAGGTTCCCCTTGTTTTAACCACTTCTTGGAATAGTTACGAAAACTAAAAATCAATCAAGCCTACTCCATCTTGTGAAAATTAAGTACAGCTTTCCAAGCTATACCAATAGTCATAAATATTGTCATTAGTATATCTAAGTACAACACATTGTCAATGTGTCATACTGTGTTACACGCAGTCAATTTATATACAACTACGTGTATAGTCGTAGTCACTTACAGGAGGGCAAAACTAGCCACGTGCCAGATACCCACTAGCAGTACAAATGTATTTCTAAATATATGAACTTGCGAGGAATATTTAATTGCATGAACAGTGTGGCAGAAGTTCAAATTGGTAGCCAAGCATAAAGGGCCATTCTCATGCACAGAAAATTTGACTAAAGACATTCTGTATTTTGCAATATGCACTCCTATAACTTCGTATAGAAGCTAATCTGATTATATTTAAGGAATCAGGATTGCTCATCAATTTTACTGAAATATAAATTATTGACAAAATCATGCCAATACGGAAGCCGGACTGCAGGAGATGTGCACATGTATTAATGAAATTACTTGGTCACTCTATCAGTACAGAGCATAGTCTTACAATTGACTGACCATGATAAAATTTTCATTGCCAAAATTTCCATCAAAAATTGGAATGAAAAGTTAAGCTTCAATCAGAGCCTCAGAAGCTGTAAATTTTAAAGCACTCTTTCTCATTCAGTCTTCTCTGTTGCACACAAACCCATTTTGGGAGAACTCATCACATGCTGTTTCTCTCAGACGGAATGCCGTTCCAGTTTCATTCCAGTTTGCATTCCCTTCACCAATGCCCTTCCAAAAAGTGAAAACTAACAATAAGTAAGACAATGGAGAACAGCTGTACAAAATTATGAACTTTGCAGGACATCCAATGCTTTGGATCAAGATTTAAGAAACATGGATTCCAGTGGTGTATTTTGTACAGGCTTTCCATGGAGAAGCTATCAACCTTCACAGTTTCCCTCCGCATGTGTTTCATGCACATAAATTGGGGATAGTCCATTTTGCTGTAAGGAATCTGACAGCATAGAAATATTGTAGCACAAAGTCATTACTTAAAAGGAAAAAAGGTCTTATTAGGCAAGCATTCAGGGATGTGAAGGTTATGACAAGAGACAGGTCCTTCATCCACTGAATATCTTAACTCGATGTGAAGTGACTCTGTAGCTAAAGCCACTGACTTTGTAGTTAAAGACAACACATTCAAAAGCCCATACCACTGACTAATTTCTAAATATCTGTATTCCATATAATTTCATACGATGGACAAAGACTAAAGTAGCTGCAGCCTTATTAATTCTCTGATTTCTTTCTTCCTCAGCTAATAATTGAAAAACATTTTGTTGTCCTTTTTTGGGTAGTTTATTCAATTTATCATGTATAGTCCCAATTTTACTCTATCTTTGTTAGCTCAGCATTTTCTCAGAGCCCTAAAATACTCTTAGGAGGAGATAGAAATCACACTTCTCTTTTTGACAGGAGGGGAAATGGCCAGGAGATGGACCTCAGAACTGCAGAGAGGGTAAGCACCAGTGAAGTGTAATACCTAAGATTCAGCATTGCAGTTAAGACAGTAATAAAGCTGGATGGAATTTATATGGAAATGGCAATGCCATGCTCTTTCCTTAGTGCAAGGCTTTTTCAGCACTGCTTTCCTTTAGATGACCTACATTCTCAAATGCTCCAGGGAGAGCTGGGAAAGTCAAAATGAAAGAGGAAAATTTTAGCAAGACTGACCACAGAATAGAAGCTTCCTGAAAAGGTACTCGCAGCACTTGGCTGCTGGAATCTGAGATGCTGGGTATTTCTTTGTTCAGATTAACTTTACTTTATGTCAGCAAATAAGAAAATATATGAAGCATTGCTCAAAGTCACCTATTTGTTCATCTCAGATGTTACTGACTGCCCTTGGCACTAAATTCCACAGGTATTTTCTTTGTGCGAAAGTAAGAATTCTTTTTCTGGGACATTTTTAAACAGACAACGAGTGTTCATTGATTAGGAAAGGAATTAACAAGAGATGTAGATTTATTTTAAAAATAAGTGACTGTTATCCAAGCAGCTACCACGCCATCTTTTTTCTTGTCTAGAGACACTAGTATGAGCCTACCCAGCAGACTTAGTTGTGATACTTTATTTTTTCTAGTGGTGTTAAGACAAACAGATCTTTGTCAGAGCTCATCTGATCAGTGGGAATATGTACATGGATTTATTGTAGTTCAACCTAAAATCAACACGTGAAGTTCTAGCCCCACTAAATTTAAGACCTTCATCATTAACATTAAAGGAGGTAGCATTTCATTTGCAATTCTCTTACTTTCTCAGTTACTGTTACTAAGTAAAACAATAGAAAATTCAGATTAAAAGCCAAACAAACGAAACCAAACCAAACCACATCAAACATAATCTGTTCAGTACTGCTTAGGAAGTACATGGTTCAACATGAAGCAAAGGGTCAAATACAGAAAGGGTTCTCAAATTGTGTGCTGCTTTTGATTTAGATCTGATGTTGAATTTGGCCACTTAGTGCTTCTTCCTTAGAAGTGTTTGAATAGCTGAGCCCCACTCTTAATTCAGGTCTTCATCTATTGCAAATAAAAGCTAAGCAACTACAAAATACGAAGTAAACAATCAACTAGAGTAAAATCAGAGTATTTTCTGGTTAATAACTACAACTAATACAACAATGTTTTCTTTTAATCAATGGAGCTGGAGACTGTTCTTTCCACACGAAAAGGCACAGGCACATGCTCTGTCAAATTTTGCTGAAGCTATCAAATTATTCTTGTATTCAGGTGTTTAAATTAGACTTCTTCCACTTTTATCACCACAGTAGCAGGATGACTGAGTAGAGTATTTGTCCACATGTCAAACAGGGAATTTTATACTCTGGTGTGTCAAAGTACTGCTACAGGTAGATAATTTTGTTTCAGGCTATGAATCGGAATACCTGAGAGAGGAAAATGTGCTCTGCTACTTCTGCTCTGGGAATATAAAGCTCGTGTGGTGAACAAGAGCAAGTAAGTATAAGGAGAAAAAGAACTCAGGCATTAAAATGGGGTTAAATCAGGCATGAATTGCTAGAGGACATTCAAAGCCTCAAATCTTGAGGTATAGTATGTCCTTGCTTTTTGAGGGGGGGAGAGGGGGCAGGCAGGCTGCTATGGTTTTGTTTGTGGTGTGTGTGTGTGCGCACGTGGAGTAGCCATACAAGTCATGTCAGACATAAAAACAAAGCTACTCTGGGGATCAGAGTAGTCTCAGATCACTTTTAAATGCTCATGGTTGAATGATCACTAAAATTATGTCAGTTGAGCTACTCAGAGAAAACATGACATATTTTGTCAGATTTGTGGTTTTATATTGGATGTATATCCTATTTAGGAGAAGAACAATAACTAGTTCTCTGATTGTATCACAGAGATGCAGAAGGAAAACACTTGATGTGCTACAAGGGAAAAAATCCCACAACCATCAACAGAAACCTACCCATTAGTGCTAAATTATCAAACAAAAAGCCTTTCAACATTGGAAATGTGTTTAGTATGCTCCTACACTCTTTAGTTACAGCAGAAGAGCTTCTAATATAAGCTGGAAGATTTAATTTGTCTCATAAGGCAGAGAGATGTGAAAATAACTGGAATCAAAGGAGCAACTTCTTCAGGTTTCTAAGGATATCAAAGTCCCTAAGGCAGTTGACTACAATGTACTCAAAGCTGTGATTTAGCAGCTACCATCTCAACTGAGCTCTATAGCTCAGTTTCCAAAGCTCTGGTTCTGTGAATTGTTACATTGTCTTGTAAGCTAATGATTCCTAAATAATTTGCTTAAAATAATATTGGTTTATTAAGTACAAATGGAAAATATTTTTTAGAAGTACTATTGGTCTACCAGTTGGGTAAAACAGAAATGTGCTAAGCAAAAAACCAAAATGAAATATGTGTGTTAAAAAAAAACCACCATGCATGATAGAGAGAAATCTCTGTGAAAATTATTTGGCAAAGTTTTACAGTATGTAACATGGTCTACCTTTTTTCCCAAAATAAGTCAGCAGTAAAGCCACTAAATTTTGCCCTGCCATTCTTCATATATTGAACTACACCCAGAAGCAACTAAAAAAATCTCAGGTTACATAATGACTGTCTTAGAACACCTCTGTCATTTCATGTCCAGAATAGTATTTTTAAAATAAATCAGAGCACTGTGTTTCATGGCCACCAGTCTGATAACCCAGTCTTGTGCTTCCTCTGATAGCAAGAAGGAAAGATGAGTACGCTGACTGATGCAGCTCTGTGCTTTGGATCCTAGTGAGTTTTAATTTAAAGTAGAAATAGTTTCACAAACAGGTATCTTTTCAAGTAAAACACTTCAGAGGCTAAACTCATGATGTCTTACCTTTTTGAGTCAAAGGGAGAAAACAGCATTGAGTGAAAGGGAGAATTTTCCAGTATACTTCCTGGAGCAGCATACAAAAGTAGCATTGCAGAGAAATATCATATGAATCAAGTGTGAATGCAAATACATGAGTGAACGCAAAGGGGAAAAAGCAAACAAGTGCTGGTAACACCTAGATCAGTGGGTGTGTTTATCCTGACTGGGAAAACACTTGCTTTAGGTAGAGGAGCTGGTGATCCACATTGCAGCTTGCGTGAGCAGGCACAGTGCTGCACTGTACTGTGCTGTGCTGCACACCCAGCATGGCGCTCACACTGTGCTGTGCTGTGCTGTGCTGTGCTGTGCTGTGCTGTGCTGCACACCCTCTGTGGCCCTCACACTGTGCTGTGCTGTGCATGCCCTGTGTCTGCAGGGCCACCTCAGCAGCTGGCTGCAGCAGAGGAGCCCACTGGCAGCTCCTGCTCCACCTGCACATCCTTGCCCATGTCCAGCAGTGCAGTCAGAAGTTCTCACCTCAACAACCTTCAGGAGTAGAGTTGCTTACTTGTAAGAACATTATTTAGTATCTTGAAGGACCAAAGAGGAGGAAATTGTTTCCAAAGATGGTTTCTGCATAGCATACTGTGCCAAAGTCTGCCCAGGGCCCACCTGATACTGCATGCAAGTGTGCTTCTCAGCATCTGAAGGGATAAAAGGTTTCCTCCTGACCTCTATTCCTCTTTTTATTCTGTCTTATTTATTGTGTCTTCTTAAAGCAGCTATTTTTTTAAGCCATTTGTTGTCAGGTCTTTCTTACTGAGCTGCAGAAAGTGCCCTGCACCTTCTTTCTCACCTCACCTCACCCACACTCCAGACCTTGGTGCAGAACAGCAGGTCATCACAGTCTCACCACATAAACATGCAGCTTATCAAGATTTCTAATTAGGCAAACAAAGGACAGACTATTTTCAGAAAAGGAGGCAAAATGATGATTCATAAAATAGTGATGCTGTCTAATAACACACAGAGGTAGGACATGATGAAAAAACAAAAGATAACAATCACTGTGAACTTAGAAAGGTACAAAAAGTATGTTCAGGAGAGCCAGGTTGTAGTTACTGATCATGAATAATCCAGGACGTGCCAAGGACTTAGTAAGCAGTGCCCCTTATTCTGCTATGTTGTGGTGTAACCCCAGCAGGCAACTGAGCACCAAGTAGCCACTCACTCACTCCCTTACCCCCACACCATGATGCGGAGGAGAATCGAAAAATGGTAAAACCCATGGGCTGAGATAAGAACAGTTTAATAATCAAAATAAATTGTAATGTAATAGTAATTAATAATAATAATGCAAAGCGAGATAACAAAAAGAGAGACAAGATAATCCAAGAGAAACGAGTAATGCACAGTACCGTTCCTCTCCACCCATTGACCGATGCCCAGCCCATCTCCCAGAAGTGATCGGCGGCTCCCAGCCAACTCCCCCCAGTTTATATACTGGACATTATATTCTAGGGAATATCCCTTTGGCCAGTTTGGGTCAGCTGTCCTGGCCATTTTCCGTCCCAGGTCCTTGTGCAGCTCCTCACTGGCAGAGCATGGGAACCTGAAAAGCCCCTGGCTCAGGGTAAGCACTGCTGAGCACCAGCTGAGCCATCAGTGTGTTATCAACATCAGTCTCATATTGAGTCCATAACACAGCACTGTACCAGCTACTAGGAAAAGAATTAACTCTCTCCCAGTGAAAACCAGGATATATTGCCAAGAAGTACTCCTGGCCACACCACTTGAATATACACACCTTGGTTCTTCTGACCAATGAATGAGTGAAATATAAGTGAATGAGCTGAGTGAGATGAGCTTTAAAATAAAAATAACCATACCTTTCTGTATGGTCTCACACAGAGATTTCTTACATTATATGCCTCAGTTATTGGCCCTCCACTGAAATTTGCAAATTTAGACACAACAGGATAAAATAAAAAACTAGCAAATGTCTCCAGCCCTGGAGATAAGAAAGGAGAACAGATCTAACTGTGCTATACATGAGGGAGTGCCACAATTTTAAAAAAAACCAAAGCAGTTTCAAGTCATGGACCCACATACAGCAATAATGGCTACACCATTCTCTGCTGGATAGGAGTATGTCTGGTAATTCTAGTGAACAGGAATGGATTGGAAATCCCAGGCAATTATTGCATGACACCACCCACAGTGCCTTCACAGATCTGCTTGAACAAGAAATATAAATATCTCAAGCCATTTCAAATTTACTTCTCTCTCTAATATCCCTTGATAGCAACAAGGGAAAGCTGCATTTACAAGAGGCCAGAGTCTGCCTGGTATGTATGACCAAATTCATTCTCTTATTTAATTTACTACTGAATTTCGTTCCTAGTATACTGGTCAGCTTCCCCATCACCTCCCAGCAGTTCCCTCCTTTGGATCACATGGGAATACATTAGGGTACAAAGGAGTATCAGAGCTCTGAATTGAACTTCAGAGGGAAAGCAAAGCTGCAAACAGTACACCAAGGCAATAGAGTACCAGAAATCCTCACCTGAAATGGGAATGAAAAATGCTATGGAAATTAGCACTTTTGCAAGAGCTTTTTAGCTTCATGTGAGAACACAGAATGGCAAAAAGCTCTTTTCTTGAAAACACGGCCTCCCAGTGCCATATTATCTGCCACTGGAAAAATCTGTGCTACTTTCTCCTAGGAGATTATATCAGAGAATATGCTGAGTTGAAAGGGACACACAAGGATCATGGAGTCCAACTCCTGGTATATTTAGCTAATTTAACTAATTATTTAGCATAATTATGCTAATAAAAAGTTGTGATATACAGTCAAAGCTAAGCAATAAAGTTGAAAGCTGTTTTCCAGAAGAATCTGCAAAATGCAAAGCACCACCTTGGCATTTCTCACATGAGCTTGATTTCCACAACTGTTTCACTTTTAAAGTCACAAAAATCCATTTACAGACACTGTGTTAATAGTTGCTGCATTATTTGCAGAGGAATTAGGTAATTTCTAGTAGAGTTTCTCAGTTGCTCTCCCACACTAAAATTATTCCCAAGACTAAGCTTACAAATAAACTAGAATTAAGTTTTAGGTGAGAACAGACAGGGTTAAGGAGCCTGTTCTAGAACCAGTGCCAAAGTGCACTTTAAATTGGAAGTGGAATCCCCTCTTTAAATGTTTTTGTACTACTGGAAAGAAAAAGCCACAGTCCCACTTATATCTGGGCCTGAGCCCCTCAGCAACCTGACAGCAGGCAAATCCTCTCTTTGTGGTCAATCTGTCAGGTCTTTTTTTTTCCTTTGACTCAACTCAGAAGTGATTCAAAAGCACATTATGTCATACTCTAAAGCTGCTGTTCCAACAATTTGGCTGCCAGTCAGTGACAGTCTGAGTCCTTCCCAAGGGCAACAAAGCAGAGAACATCATCTGCTTCATCATTCTCTCGGCATACTAATGTTCAGTAACAAAATAAACATACAAACCCATGCCTATTACTTCCCCACAGAGCTCATGAAAAAACACCCACTAAACCCACAAAGACAACACTGACTGCAAATAGAAGGCAACATTTTTCTCTTACACATTGACTTGAAGGGGGCTGACAGAGCTCAACAAAGTTTTTCTATCATTTCTAAGAACAAAGAACATGCAGCATGGCACAAATCATGATACTTTTGTCAAAGGTAAGTGTGAACAAGAATTTTAAGTAAGAAGTTGAGCTGGGAAGTGAAGAAGCATCTCACATGGAAAAAAATAGTGTGATTTACCACAACAATATCTCTTCAGTTAAACCCATTTAAGGGCTTCAGACTCCTGTACATGAATTATACACTTTTTTATTGAACAACCCTTTATCAGTGGGCATTATTATAATGATGTTCTTATGGAAGTCTGTATAATCTTTCCAACCAGTCCCAGAGGAATGCCCATGAATGTGCCTGGAAATCTTGGGGGAAGAAAAGACAGCAGGTGTGGAGAGTAGGAGAAAAGAAAGTAAATTACCATTTTCAGAGTTGCTGGATTTTCACCACAAGAAACTAGAAAAAATAATATGATGTGCTCACTTTTCAACCTGGTACAAGTTCTTACCTTGTTAATCTGGATAAATATTGGTGTGAAATAAGACCCACTTCTTCCCCTTTAAAATATGGATACCTAAAGTTCTAGACATCATTTGAAGAAAGATGTCTTGCTTTTTTAGAGCTGTGAACTTGTTCCAAGATTAAGTACACAAGTCATTTATTAAGTACACAGTACATTCATCATTTCCATGCTGGAAGTCAGGAAAAATATCAGAACAAGCTTGCCATAGGATGAGTTGTGTAGCCAGATTGCCAGAGATATTTGATATCTCCAGCCCTGAAAGTTTTCAAGACTCAGCTAGGCAAAGCTGCAGCTGACCAACGTGGTAAATATACTGGATCATCTAGAGATCCAGTGTATTTATGACCTTTTGAAAACAGAACATTACAAGCAGCAGTTAAACAAGGAAGAAAATTATAGTACAGGCATGGGAAGAGAGATCCAACTGACAAACCAGGGAATTTAACAGAACTGTCATGTTGGCATTACAAGCATACAGAAACATCTATGAATTCTCTCACATCTAGGGTTTAGTTTGACAAACAATTCAGCTATTTCTAGCCACATCTGTACAGACAGGAACTCTTTTGAAATTGAATTTGGTAATTTAACCCCTCTGTTACCATATGATTTGACACAGGATTGATTGTAAGCAACTGGGCCATTTTAAAGATAAGGATTTTAAGGAAATTATAGGAACTTAAAACTTCAGTAGCTTTCTTGCAGAACTTCTTAGTTTTTGATGGTGATTCTTTCAACTCTACTTTTTCAGAGGAGTATTTTTGAAAAGCCCCTGAATACTGGAACATTAAGAGTGGTTAGAATATCCCTCTGGTGGAATACTCAGTTTGGTGTTCCTTGACACTCTTCAAGTAATTCCTGTCAAACCAGAGAATGATCCTCCTGGACTAGTATTCTGCTTCCTCAGAACCAGTATTTAAATTTAAATGTACCTTCATATTGCAACATGGTTATAATTCACATAAAACTAAGAGAATGTTTAAAGCTCATTTACAGGCATTTCATGTTTATCTAAAACAGGATATTGATAAGCTACTGATAGTGGTAGAAGTTGGACCCTGTACTTATCCATTAAAGAGTTTTTCTTTCAAGTCGCCACTGCAATTGGGACCATGCTGTTTGGTCATTCATATGTAGGTCACATTATGACTGTAGCTGTTATTCATCCCTTCAAATAGGTTTTAGCTGCCCAAAGAAATGGAAAATCAAAAGGATCAATGGTGCCCTCTAACCAAAATGTGCTCAGTATGGCAGATGCACAACTGCGAACTCTATTAATAGACTGATACTATCTGTCCTTTATGCCGATCATACGGAGCCAATTAACTACCTTAACTACCTTAAGTGAAGAAAGTCACTACTTGGAAGGTAACCAGCAGATGACCAACTGCATCTTAATTTTTCATTCCTGCCCCCACGCTTGGACATAAGCAGAAAAAAGAAAAAGCACAGCCAAAGAGGCATAATGAATATAATAATTCTTAGCCATTTCTAGAACACCTTCTACTCATGTGAAAACGCAAGTATAACCCTGAGATTGTTTCATCACAAACCATGAATTTGGGGCCAGTATGCTCCCAGAACAGAGGAGCCATGGCAAGGTAACTGGAAGATGTTCAGATTATCCTTTTAAGACAGTATCTTTCAAAGAAGGCTAATTTATTGATGAAAATTCATTATGGCAAGGCATCAATGCAACGAAAAATTGAGAAACTCACTGAAGCATTTTTGATCAAAATATCCCATCTTGAAAAGGCTGATTGCATGTGTATTTCTCGGCTTTATAACAGCCCCAGTCTTGGCACTTCAAAGTTTCAAGTACTGTGCATGTCACTACACTGAGGGATTATAACGAGCCAGGGGATTTACAGCCCAGACTAACAGCAGTTGGATTTCTTTGGGAGTTTAAAACCCTGTGAGCTGTTCTGGTCCTGACTGCTGGGAGAAAAAGAAAACAGCATGTCAGATGCAACTAAGCAGCCACATAGCTTAGGATACAGCCAACAGCTGGACTAATGAGGTCAGGGGAGGATTGATTCAGCTCATGAATGGTAAACAAGGTTTACCATTGAAGACAATGGGACGTAATTACCAAGTAGGGAAAAATAGAAGCCCAAAGGAGTATTTTGGTAACTTGAGAATAAACTTGTGACATTTTCTTCGACCTCTGCTTTCTTTTCCTCCAGACACAGGTGTTCATGTGTTATTTTCTTCCTTTTTGTTGTTTTATTTTTTTTGGGCACAGAACATCAGAATTTTTCTAGAAAAAAACGCTTGCTTGCTTGCTTTCTGCAGTTCTACAACATGTTTTGACACTGGCTAATCAGTACCAATGAGGTGTTTGAGTGAACTGAGAATGAGCAGTCTACTACAGCCTGCTAGTACAGATAAGGGCAATTACATGTATGATCCTGTTGTCCAGTGACAACATGATTAAATGGCTCGTGCTTTTAATGCAAGAAGCAAACAGCCAGCCTTGTTGGCTTGTTGTTCTAAAGAGCAAAAGCTTCCCTTTTCTGCAAAGACATTGTTCTTACAGCAGCAAGTTATCACACTGAAGGACATGTTTCCCCTAATTAAAGTCAATAAAATGAATGCAAGCAAGACAGGTTTTCATGTCCACCTCTCCAATGAGTCATTCACGGGTTTAGGAGTTCATTAATGAAATCCAACATCCTGATGATTACATGAGCTTTATAAGATTTTTTTCTCTTAGCTTTAATTTTCTGAGCTAGTTCTAATCAGATAAGTAATGAGGATATAGTCTTTAACCTCGTTGTCAAGAAAAGCAAAGATAGGCAGACGGTAACCATGGGACAGGGTTATACTCTGTGATATCAAGCACCCTAGCAACAGGGATCTACAAACAGCAGCTGGAAAACACATTCTCCTTACTATTTCACTGAATTATTGTGGGGTTTTATACTGAGACTACTGTGTTCATTTAGAAGTATTTTTCTTCTCCCATCCCCCATGTAAACAAGCCTCATTACAAAGCTCTAAAGACAAATATTTCAAATATAGATGAACATTTTGCTCTTGGAGAGCTGCCCTGTAACGATGCAACAGAACACAAGGCCTTATCTCTCTTGGATAGGGAGTGATGTCAACAGTAGCTATGTTAACAAAGAGGTCAATAATGATTAGTAAACATAACCCAAACAATTGAGTAAGTGAAGGGTAAGACATCAGGGGCTGGTGCAGAAGAGAGGCTAGTGCTTTTACATGGCCTTTAAAAAAATTCCTCGTTTATTTGTATCAGGAACGCACAAAGCAGAGACAGACAGTTAGCTGGACTCTTTTTATTAATTATTATAGAGGAATTTTCATTATCTTTTCATCCATTCCACAGCAACGCACTTCCAAACACTGCTCAGCAGAAAACCCCAACCATTCAGTCGAAAAGACTGTCAAACTGGTCTCTTGGAAGTATGATGTCCCCAGCAGCGTTTTGTGAGAGACAGTGTGTGCGTACACAAGAGAAAATTAGCATTTCTACTGAACTGGTAAAGAAGGGCAGCTATGTAGAAACATACCACGACCTAAATAAGTCACAATACAATGCACCAATAAACAGTTCATTAAAAAATCCAACAAAACTGCAAGCAATTGTTTGCTTGTTTTCAGATCTCCCTTGAAAAATTTGTGAAAATAATTTGTTGGCTTTCAAATTTTACTCAGTGTTCTTGATAAATAATTCTTCCTTCTATGCACCTTGAAACTACATATATTCCCAGAGGGTACAGGACAAAGGCTACTTTTAAGAACAACTCTAAGACAAATGTCAGGGCTCCTCATTACTAATCTGCATTATGGAGTGCATATGAAGGCCATGCGAACTGTCCATAACAAACAACTGGACAAGTCTCTATTTCAACACATATCAACAAATGTCACAACTGACAATAATACATCTTCATTTCCAGATTTAACTCTGTCGTCTCTAAGGGCATTGTCAATTAGACTGGACAGTACTACACTTGCCAGGTACCTTTCCCTATAAAGAAAAAACAACCTCTAACAGCTGCCACACAAAGATGTTTTGAGATCCATATGATACAGAGCCTCAAACTGCTGAACACACCTCAATTCAGCTGTTTGTTGGGTGGCTGTAGTTTAAACTCCTTCTGGAATGATAAAATGTATGCTTCAGTGCCTCCATGCTTTTTTACAAGCCGTTCTGCTTTTATCTAGTTTTCAGGCAATATTTCTGAAGCATAAGTAAGTATACTATGGTAAGAATCCTGAGAACCAGCTAAAACCAAAAAGCAGCCTTTAAAACCAATATCTACTCCATCTCAGGATTTTTCACCTAAATTCTTTAAAGGTGCTCATTTACCTCTTGGGTTGTGGAAAACATGAGTGCTATCAATTGAACAACAAACAGATGATTCCATGCTGTATTTACTTGAGATACTGCCAGAAATCCACACCTTGCACTAACAGATATGACTCACAGAGTACTTGGGGGGGAAAAAAATTGAACAAAAAATATGAATACATGAATAAAATTATCAAATAAAATTTCATTCTAGGTGCTGAAAACAAAGACATTAGTAATTTCTATAAAAGTAATTAAAGGGGAAAAACAGTAGAAAACAAAGGAAGTTACACTGGTTTGTTCTTTTGTTGTTGTTGTTATTTTTTTTTAAAAGTTCTTGTCAGTGTAAACTCTGTCCTTAATCTCAGCAGATCCTACATGAAGTGCTACAGTTCACCAATCATCACAGGCGTTTACAGCAAATACTTGCATATTTAAACAAACATTGACAGCAATTTCTAGTTCAGTGAATATTCCAGCCACTTAGAACTTGGCAGAAAGCCCTGTCAAAACAGATATAAAGGCTACAAAAACCAGGGCAACACAGAAAGTACAGTTTCTGCTTGCACTCCTATGGCTGCTACATGATATTAGTCATGTAGTAACGGTGTAAATATCCAAATAGACATCAAAATGGTGACAAAATTCATTAAACTCCAGACCCTTATCCAATCAAAGTGACTTGAACTGAGAATATTCAAAGCAGTCTGTAACTTGCTGATAAATTCTGTGCGCTTCACCAGCACACAAAATGTGCAAGTGACTTATGCATTGTTTGTTCCTCAAAATGGCATTTAACTGGGGTTAATCAGGACTTGCAGCCCCTTGCAGATCTTACCAGCTTTGGAAAAGCAGTTGAACATCAAAGAATGAAATGTAAAGGAAAGACCCTGCAAAGCAACTTGTTACAACCTTTTTCTTAGTTCGGTACCTCCAGACACTTCTCACTGTAATATCCACTTGCTCCACCCCATTCCACTCAGCCAGCAGTTCTTGCCTGTGTACAAGGCAAAACTGACTGATGACAGGTAAAATGTTGCAGAACTCACTGAAAATTTTAATGCTGCAAGATAATTTCAGTCAACAGTTGAGTGGTCAAAGGAGCAAAATTATTAAGGCGACTTCCCTTTCTGACCATCCAGGAGCCATTCTGGCATCACCTAAGCTGGGACCAAGGCCCCTTTGCAGCTACACCCCCCATACTCACAGTCACCAGGTTCCCTTATGGGCTCAACCCCAGGTTTCCCTTAGCAGAGTCTCTGATGTCCAGATCCTTAAAATAATTAAATCTTGGTGCAATAACAAAATAACAGCTCAATCTCAGTGCCTCCAAGGAGGGACCCTGAAAAAAGGAACCACTGGGCTTTTGTATCCTCACAGTCTAAGTGTGGGAAAAGTCTGGAGTCATCGGCTCCTGAAGTGTCTCTGAGTGTCCAGGCACCTGGCTGGGCCACAAGTCCCTGGGCAGGTCATGGCCTCTTGCCTGGGGCTTGGGCTCCCACACCCGGAGCCCAACCTGCAGCTCCAGCTGCAGCTGCAAATGGAGCTGTACTCCGCACATGAGCACTAAATGTACTCCTCAACACACTGACCGCAAACAACTCTGGATATGTTAGGCATATTTAACACAGCAAACTCTGCCATCTATTTGGTGGTGGTCTGGCTGCAGACAACAGCCTTTAATGTGGGAGACAGAGGTACAAATCCATCCTTTCATTCCCACAGCAGTTACTTCCAAGCTAAAGATACTGGAACAAATTAAACATGGGTCCCTGTCAAAAAAAAGCAAACAAAAATGTCTACCTCCAGTCCCACCAATTTTTCATCATGGAAAGAACGTCTCACTTCTTACTAAGGCAACAAACCTTATCTGGCTGCATGATCAGCCTCTCTGTTTTACATGAAGTTTTAGTGAGACCCAAGTGAGGTTGAAATGGCTGTTCTGGTACTTAAAGTCAAGCAGAGAAACCCAATATGTATCTTCATACTGTAGAAAATTGACCTCCTTGGTTCTATAACCATAAATATGAGTATAAAAAGTAGCAGGAAAAAAGGCAGACCAAACTACAGGATACTCTCAAAGGTGCCTGGTGCCTCTATAAGAATTTTGTAATTGCGAGTTTTCAGTACTTTAACAAACATTCTTCTAAAGAAGTTTACACTTATCACAGTTACCTCTTAATTTCTACTCAAGACTATGATCAAAAAATCAGCGAACCATATGATTCTTGCTCGTCAGCAGAACAGGATGTAGCAGCTAGAATCAGGGCTCAGGGAAGTCGACCAGTTGCTCCCTGGCCAGACTTCCTACTATTCAAATTGTTGACTAATGAAGTGAATTAGTTTAAAAGTGCATTTGTACCTGCTCAAAGCCCTTACTTATTAGAAATATCAATCATCAAAGTGCACTTTCATTTCAGCATGGGCTAAAATACATTCAGTTTATGCGAGTGTGCACAAACACACTCACAGTGTATCTCAACACCCTCCAGCCAAAACTGGAGACAGCCAAGACAGTTATCTTTTACAGCAGCCCAGGTTACAAGAAACAAGTTTGTCCACTTCTTTACACAGATATTTGTAATCTCTAATCTCCTGGGGGAACAATGCCCCACTCCCCACAAGCCACATGGAATTTATAGGTGAACAAAACAATGCTGAGTCAGATTGCAAGCTATAAAAGGAACCTTTTCCTCTCAGAATTCTGTTTGCACTACAGAAAAATACCTATGCAAGCACTTGCTACAACTTCATAGTTAAAAGGTGGTCTAGATTGAAAGGGCATTTACGAAACCTTTTGTGTGGGGTTTCCAGAATAAAGACTATTTCCCACATTAAGATTTTAATTGTGAATCAAAGATCTGGAAAAAAGAAAGTCTACTTGTTGCTTTGTAGGAAGAATATGCAGACTCTGTTATATTTCCACAGATTTAAAAAATGTATTTTTAAATACTAACATGAAAGTAGAGAGCTGAGGTTCTCATAAGCCAGTGTTTTGACACTCTTTATATGGAAACCTTCTTTGTGGTTTTTTACTTCTCATTTTAAAGCAGTTATTCAGTTTTCTATGTCTTGGACTAGGCAAGGTAGGAAAAATATTATATAAAACAGACCATTTCTCTTTCTGAAAAAAAAATTGTGAAACATTCCTTCAATTTAACAAAGGAAATTTCAAACCCTTGACGATAACCAGAAGCAGAATAAAGAACTAACAAACAAAAATAGGTCTTCTGAGATTAGAAAGATTTTTTTTTTGTTGGAATATCTTTGTCATGAAACAGTCACTACAGATCTAAGAACAGTGTTTGGGAGAATACCACTGTAATAAAACTTCTTGCTATAGCTCATCAACACTTTTCATTTTCTGTGGTATACAGGGATTTCTTTAGACTAAGAGGCCCACTGAAATCTCTTGCATAGGCTAAAAATGTATTGTGCTGAACTCAAGGATTCCTTTCTGTAAAACCACAAAATACACCAGTTATTTTCCCTGCAGTGCTGCTACTGTTTTTTCTAGTAAGAATAACATAAAACTTTATCTAAATTTTGAACACACTTTCTGAATTTTGTGCCCAATCTCTTTTGCCAGGATGCAAAAATGCTTTCATGTTTTGCCCTCGTCCTCCTGCACTGCAGTAATTGCGACAAGCTTTTTTCTGACCATTGCTGCCCACAAGGCCAATACTCTGCCTCAAGGCAGCCAAGAAGAGTATTTATGCCTGTTTCAAACCATTTTGGTACTGTAGGTACAGGGGCAAAAAAGCCCTAGCAGCCTTGTGTCACTTAATTTTGTGACTGATATGTTTAGGTTCAAGTTCTCTGAAGATGGATTTAAGGCCTTACTAACACTTCTGTTAACACCCAGATGACTTTCCATGTTTCTCTTACCCTTTACAGAGGGTATTTAATTAAAGATATGAGTATAGTTTAACAGTTTCAAACCTTATTTTTGAACACAGAAAATGACTAGACATTATGTCTGCAGGTTTCCTTTGTAGCTGTAGACTTGTAGGAATTGTTTCTCAGACAACATCTAACCCTTTGAAAAGCAAATCAGTTCTTTTCACCAAAGTATGGGTATGTCTCTCATAAAAATAATTCTCAGTTTATCAGAGAACCAGTAACATAAAAACTGCCTATTCATAATGTCAATTCTAGTACTGCATCCTCATTAAATTGCCTCCAAACTGGCTTGAGATTTCTCAATGGCACAGGCGAGGTTGAATGCAGCTGTTCTAAGGATGAGCAGAATGGGTCTAAATTGCTCCAGCAAACAGCAAAAGAAGATGGCCTAATATGAGGCAAATATTTGGCTAAGACCTGGAAGGCTTAGCTTAGTTTTCCTGCTGCTGTTTGGGAGACAAGGATACTAGGATGTGGCAACAACTTGCTTTTCCCTTACCCTTCTATTCCTGTGCCACTCACCTCAGCTGTTCTCTCAACAGCAGGCCAAAGGACACATGTCCAAAGACCAGAAGAGAGAAGGAATGAAATAAGGTCAGTAATGTTCATTACAAGAAGATATTCAGAGAGGTACACGGCATTTTTCTTTAAGATTAAACGGT
The DNA here is from genome assembly GCA_026261815.1 of Monarcha castaneiventris obscurior. Lineage (NCBI taxonomy): Eukaryota > Metazoa > Chordata > Aves > Passeriformes > Monarchidae > Monarcha > Monarcha castaneiventris. The sequence continues at coordinate 1,979,204 of JAMPIT010000059.1, forward strand.
TGAAGAAGAGTGTAGTTGTCTCATGCTTTTTTAACATATGTCAAAACCAGTTGCCCACTAAATCTATTGTAAAACTGGAAGTTTCAGTGGAAGATCTGGACGCTTTCCCCCCAGAATACACTTGCCTGGTCTCTCCCCCCTAGACAAGAAGCTACAGCATTCTAGGACTAGGACAGGCTGCTAATTTACTAAGACATGTATGCTGAATGATAACAATCCAGGACGTCACGTCCAGTCTGTAGGAGGCTTTTGTTCTGATTTTTGGATTGCTTCCATGACAGGAAGTTGCTTCAGTTGTTGCATTAGAGTTTTCTCAGGATCACTATAGCAACGGTAAAAAAAATCTTAAAGCAATTAAGGTTTCTGGTCTTATTAAAAATATTCATTGCGTTACTGTTTTGTGCAATGATCACGAAGTAATAATGAGATCATGTACATGTTTCCTACTAGTTTCATTTCAAAATACTGCATCAGTTTAAGGAAAGAAAATACAGATTGGTTATTTCTCTATGCTATGCAAGCTTTTCATGTAGCACGTGGTTGAAAGATAAAAAAAGAGCTAAGCTTCATAGATTTTGTCAAGTGTTGAAAATAGTTGTTTTCTTCCTCAAGCCTACCATAAACCTTATTTACAAAAACAGAGTGTTAGACACTGGAAATTATAAAAATCACAAAAAAATCCTACCATCCCTGTCAGGAAAAGCAATATTTTCCCCATCTCTGCCTTCAGGTTCTATCAAAGTTAAACCTTTGGAAAACTGAAAATTGAAAGGGATGTAAGGGAGTATATTTACTTTTAAGAGTGAAATTTCATTCATTCTGTTTAATGGAAAAGAGAATACCAGATCAATTACTAGAATTTGAACTTTGCTTTAAATTTACATTTCTATTTAAATATCAACATCAAATGTTAATGTTATCTAAATTAAAAGTAAATATTTTTGTTTACCTCAAATAACATAGGTGAATTTGCAGTTAATCTAAGATCCTGTTTTTCCACTTTCTATTAAAAAAAAAATTAACTAAATAAAATAAAAATTAAAATAAGAACTCTCTAAACTCCATTCCTTTTCAGTTCGAAATTTCAAAACCTCTCCTTCTTCTAATTATGAAGATTAATGAAACACTAATAAATTTAAAAAGAATCCTCTGTAAATATATTGCTAGCTATATCTCTTTTTATTAAAAAAAACTATTTTAAAACACATATTTATATCCTATTTTAGCCACACATTTATATGGAACTCTTAGCTTACATCTTGACTTTTCCTACCAAGTTTGAGTGTTGAGTTTTAGTGTTTTGCCATACTGCAGCTGAGGATTCTCCTGAATTTGTCTTTACCAGCACCAGATACAGCTAGCAGTTCAGCAAGGAAGACTTAAAGACTCTTCAATGCTCCTGTACCTCAAAATCACAAAAATTAGAATGTGCTGATGATCTCCATCAGCAGTCAAGAGCTCTAAAACTCTGATTTCTGGAAGGAAATGCAAGATGATGGGATTTTTAAAATTATTATTTATTGACAAAAAGATCTTGGACTGATGACATGAAATTCTTACAACACAGAGAAAGCCATAACAACTAGGTAAAAAAAAAAATCATTTAATATTAATATGTTAAACTGGGAAAACAAATTCTTACAGTTAAAAGTCATCTTTACCGTTTCATGGTTTGTTTTCTTCATGTCCTCAACTGAACATTTTACTACAAAAAGTTCTTTTTAGTTCTGATCTGGTTTGGAAATGTAAAAAAACATCTTGCTTTCTTGTGAGTTTTCGTACAAGCGTGTGGGAAATATATATACCTCATTTTAAATAACTTATTTTATATCTTCCTCACTCTCTCGCCACAACCCACACCCACTAACACCCCACTTCCTTAAAAAAATAAGCATTGTCTAAACTGAAACGTCTTTCTTCATGTTCATAGACCAGGAATTGAACAAATTTAATTAATTTAATTGTGTTTGCTGTAAAATGGAAATTGATATCAACTTACATAATCTAATAGTCAGCCAGTGAAACTGTCCATTTGGGGAAAATAGTAGCAATGTCTAGTTAGTTTCAAACATCCCCATATCCCATATCTAAAATACATTTGTTGCATATTTTCAAATAGAATACTTTTCCCAATTTGGAATATACAAGACCATAAGAATTCAGAGCTCATTAAGACATCTTAGAAGTCAATAAATTAGGACAAAAAATTAAAATAAACTACTGAGGAGAGTAAATAGCTCAGAATATGAAACCTGGCAGTAAAAGAAATCTGGTAGTAAAGCAGCAAAATGAAACAGGAAAGGTAACCAATATATGACAGTCTGCAGCTGCAGCTTTCAAGATACATATCTTCAGGTTGAAGCATTTGACTTCACTTGAATCTGAATGAAAATTATCTAATCTGTCTTCGAGCACTGACATTGTACTCAGTGACCAACTGTTCTTCCTTGCTGTTTAGTTACTCTGATCTTCAACCACAGAAACCGACCCAAACCCTCTGGTAACAGAAGAAGGACCAGAGGAGATGACCTCTGAAAAGAATAATTGTCTCGGGGAGTATGTAAATAATGATCACCAATTACTGTAATAAAAAAAGTTTACCTTTACACAAAGAGCACTGAAGGATATTTGTGTGGACACATGAGTGTAGCAGTGGGTCATCGGGTTATGTGCCTTGAGGTGACTAGTGGAGAGAAAAGCCTTCCTGTGGCAGCCAGACCAGCATGGGAGAAGTGGGTACATGGCTCAGCCCAACAGGGAGTATAAAACCCAAGCAAGTGATAAAACATGTTTCAATTTTTGCCCATTTTATCTTGTCTTGTCAGTAGGGGGAGAAGGATCGTGCTCCCTCTTCTTAACTCCCTCCTGTCAGATATTTGCATACATTGATGAGACTTCTCCAGACCAAAGACTCCCATCTCTCCCAACTTCTTCTTATATGAGAGGTCCTCCAATCCCCTCATCATCCTTGTCAGCCTGTGTTAGAATTGCTCCTGGAAGTCCATATCTCACTTGAACTAGGGGAGACCAGAACTGGACACAGCATTCTAGATGTGTCTCACCAGCACAGTCAAGGATGTTTTTTGCAGCCCGGAACATGGATGGCTGCCTTAGACATATTGCTGGCTTGTGGGCAACTTGAAGGCCACCAAGGATGCAGAGCTGCTTTCCAGCCAGTGGACTTCCAACATGTACTCGTGCACAGGGTCATTCCTCCCCAGGTTGCAGGACTTTGCATTTCCCCTTGTTGAACCTCATGAGGTTCCTCTGCCCAGTTCTCCTGCCTACCAAGTTTCCTCTGAATTGCGGCACATCCATCTGGTACATAACCCACGCCTCAGTTTTGTTTCATCTGCAGCATTGCTGAGCTTCTCACTCTGCCCCATCATCCTTATCTTTAATGGAGATATTAAACGGGACTGGACCCAGTATTGATCCCTGGGCTACACCACTAGCAACATGCCTCCAGCTGGACTTTGTGCCACTGACCACAACCCTCTGCGTGGGCCCAACCCTTCATGATCTTGCTGTCCACTTCCTTTGTCCATACCTCATCATACCTCAGTTCGTCTACAAGGATATCTTGTGATATTATTTGAAAGAGGTGAGCAGAGGTGTCCTGAATTATAGTAAAAAATTAGCAATTTTAATTGAAAACCAAAATTTTACTTGTAGTGCAGGCTTGTTCTTATCTTAATAAAGCTCAGAGCTGGAGGACTTTTGTTTCATCTAGTACGTTTTTTTTAATAAAATGCAGCAATTCTGCATATAAATATTGCCTGAGTGACATACCTGAGGACTTGGAGAGAAACTGGTAAAACAACCCAATGACATTTCTTAAGTTTTCGTACAGGTAACACTTGATCTTTTATTTGGAACTGTCTCAATCTTTGAACAATAGAAATTTTCAAGAAACATGACATCTCACCCTGATTTCTTACAACACCCCTAATGGTACATTGGTTTCCCTTAGCTTTCTGCTTAAGGCTACAAGATTGCCTTTCTAAGTGGAAAATATTTTTACACAGAAAACACTGTAGTATTATTTTCTGAGTGAGGAGTGGTCCCAGTAGAGTAATAAATATATTATTTGCACAGGCAATTCATTTATGACATGTCACAGCCCAAGAGTGAGTAACTACCTTCGAAGGACACAAAAGCCTTACTTGATTTTTTTAATTATGATTTTAGGGGCTCTGCTCTGCAGGTGGAAGACTGAGCATTTGTCTGTTTGCTTTACTGCAACCACCATGAACCACATGGTAGAGGTCATACTCTTAAGAGACACTAACTGATAAAATTTGTAGGGCCAGAAAACATTAGACATGGCAACAAGAGAAAAAAATTGTCATATTTACCAGAACACTGATAGAGTTCCTAAATTGGAGCCGCAAAGCATACATTGAAATCTGGTTCAGAACCTGTACTAGCCTTATTAATTTTCGGATATTCAGAGTACCAGCAGTACCAGCCAAGGGCAGTAACATGAGGCTGCTTGGCAATTTGCAAAGCCCAGAGTAGTTGGGCCTCTAGAAACATCTGAAGTAAACAGACAGAAATTAAATACTAACAGGTGTGAAAAGGTCTGACACTAGGAGGCTTGTGTTGTTACTATTCCCATCCTTTCCTCCACTTTATAAATGGATAGAGCAGTCAACATAATCAGTGCTACAGTCTAACTACGAAAGTGCCAACCCACTGCTTGAGAGGAATAAAGAAAAAAGCTTTCCTACAAGAGCAGTATTAATCAAAACTCTACCTTACTTATAGTTTTACTATACTGCAAGCACATTGTTGTGCCAGCTTCCTGTCAGAATTATCCTAGCAAATTTTTAGCAGCAAAAAACAACCCATTATATCATTCAGAAAGAAAGAGGTGTCACAAATTATCTTTCAGAACTGTTTTTTGCAAATGAAATAAATATCCGGTTAACCATAACCATATATTGTTTTACAACTGCTACAGTTTTTACAGGTTTTTTTGGTGCACTGGATATTGCTTGATTGTGTAACAGTGCAAAAATATTTTAAGTTAGTGCAGGTGGTGTTTAATTTTAAGGGGGATTCAAAGCTAATAGCCTACAAAACACAACTCAAGTTTACCAAGATACTGATACCCACTTCCTAGGCATGGGGTAGAAAAAAATCTCCTGAGTTTTTAATTAGAAAACAGAATGGTTTTCTCCAATTAATCTGTAAGCCATATGAAGAAAGTATGCTTATGTTTTTCCATCAACTAAAAAGTCATTAATGGAATACACCTCTACTCCTCTCTCATGAAACACCATCTTGTGCCCTACATTCAGCTCCGGGGTCACCAGCACAGGATGGACATGGTCCTGTTGGGACGAATCCAGAGGAGGCCTCCAAGATGATTGTAAGGATGGAGCACCTTTGCTATGAGGAAAGGCTGAGAGAGTTGGGATTGTTCAGCCTGAAGAAGGCTCCAGGGTGACCTCTCTGGGGCTTTCCAGCACCTAAAGGGAACCTGCAAGAAAGATGGAGAGAGACTTTTTACAAGGCCAGGTAGTGACGGGAAAGGGGGAATGGCTTCAAAGTGAGAGAGAGTAGGATTATATTCTGTACTGTGGAGGTGGTGAGGCACTGGAACAGATTGCTCAGAGAAGCTGTGGATGCCCCATCCCTGGAAGTGTTCAAGGTCAGGTTGGATGGGGTTCTGAGTAACCTGGTCTAGTGGGAGGTATCCCTACCCATGGCAGGGAGTTTGGAACTAGATTATTTTTAACATCCCTTCCAACTCAAGCCTGTCTATCATTCTATGGTTCTATGAAATTATTAACATATCTAGTTTCTTTAAAAAAAAACCAAACAACAAAAACCCAACCAAAAAAAACAAACAAAAACCCCCAACACACAAAACACAAAGAAGAGCAGCAAAAGAAGCGCTTTAAAATGGAGAATTTTTTGCATTATTCTTTATCTGAAGTACACATATATTACCTATGCTGACATAAGACACACACACACACACACATTGCAGGGCTTCATTTAAAGCAAGTCCATGAGGATCTGCTAACTCAGACTGCTAGAAAATTATGTCTGAAGCTTTATGATTTAGTGCAAATATCAATAAGCCTTTCTGTGCTCATCACACCCATAGTGTTATAACTTCATCAATTCATTTCATTCTTAAATCAAGTTACAAGGCTAGCCTGAATTACAACAGGAATACTACTGCATGGCACCATGAGTCACTGCAGGCCAGTTTTTTTGTTAGTAAAACTTCAAAAATATTCTAGTCCCTGTGCACCATCGGCCAGGAGATGATTTTTTTCTGGAGCCTTTTGTAGCGTTTCTGGCAGCAAAGTAGCATGGTAAGAACAGAATACTAGCGATAACCTCCTCTGTTATCTCAGTTGCTAAGCTATTGCTTGAGTCAGTTAACAATTCAAAGGCCAGTATAAATATTTATATTTTATTAACATTGGCCAAGCCCTAAGACAAAGGAAGCACCTTAAAACAGAGGGCCTAGAGATGCAAGTAATTTGAAACAGAAGCTCCATACTACTGCTTAAGAAAGCCTGTGCGCATGTAAACTGTTAATTCATTCATTGTCGTCACACAGAGGATTTTGACTTTGTTTTAAAAGCAGAAGTGAAATGTTAGTCCTCCAAAAGTTATTCAGTAATTTCATTTATCAAGAACAGTGTCACAAGTTTTCTGTGTGCCTTATATCAGAAGCAGTTTATCCCATATTGTGTGAGCTCAATGGGACAGGTTTCACACTGTCGTTTAATGACCAGAAGATAAGAGAACAAAACCCTCAGACTCTGGCAGCAGTAAAAGAACAAGATAATGGAAAAGAACAACAACCCAAAAACCTTCAAAAATATTACAATCTTCAGATTGATTGTTCTCAAAGCAAGGAAAAACCTTTGTTAGAGCTTCATTTAGTACATAATGGTATGGAAAAGTAACAAAAAAATAACAAAAAAATTATTTGGAAGATCTGCCACTACTTTCAAAAGGTAGAGCTTGTTCGTGCCTGATAAATGGAGTGCAGTGTTTGTTGTCCACAGATTTAAAAATGCAACTGTACGTATTCCCAATTAAGGGTGTGGATATTTATTTTTGGGATCATTTACCTTGATTAACCAAACTGACAAACAAACAGGTGACCTAGAAACCTGGAACCTGCTTTCTCTACACTCTGTGGTGCCCACTCAGCTTGGCTAACTGTACAATATGCAGCAAAAGGCACACACCCGTAGAGTAAAGGTCCAAACATGTCCAAGGTAATATAATTTTCCCCATGATCTCAAACAAAATTGAGGAAGTACCATTTCACTTGCAAGTGTCAAAATGCAAATTCCAATAAAATAATTTCAGTTCTGCCTTTGCACAGCATGGCAGAAAAGGGTGACAGTTCACTGTTATTTTACCAAAATACTTACTTTTTTTCTCCTTTCTTCTCCTCTTTCCCGCTTTCCTATATTTTTAAATGACAGCATCAAATGCTTTCCACAGTTTTACTCTTTATTTGATTTTTCAAACATCAATCCTTTAAATAATGCCCAACCTACAGATTTTTATTACTTTAGACAACTGCTGCTCTCCTTAGATGGAGGACAGGCAGCAAGAGAGAAACACCATCTGGTTGTTCACAAGAAAAATTACTCAGACTGAATGTGAAGAGAAGACCAAGACATATCCTGCCCTGTTTTCCATATCAGAGGTTCCTAATACAGCATCTTTTCCTCCTCTCTCTTGCAGATATTTTCAAGTTCTTCTGACCAGCTTCCTTAGAGTGTTCATAGTTTGGCAAAAGACAGAACAGAAAAGAGCATTCCAGATACCTGCAGCAAATTTTGCCTCCACTTAAGTCAAATCATTTTCACTCTGATCAAGATTTTGTCCACCATGTTGTTACAGAAAAAAGATCAAACAAGGTACAGAATACCTAAGATACCATTTTCAACTGTTTTGCCATTCATACAAATCTTGTCTGTGGACATTTGATAGAAGATTGTACTTTTTCTGTATTAGATTAGCATTCTTCAGTTGAGTGGAAAAAAAGAAACATGGCTCTTCAAAAAGTATTTGCATAAGAGATATAACAGATATTTCATCCTGACTGGTATTTTAAAGAATGAGCCCTGTAAGCAGAAATTTTTAGATCCAATATCATGCATACTATCAGCATAGAATACAGAAAAGTTTCCAGTTTTCTCTATATAAACCGAATATATATATGAAGTTACAAGCAGTCAGTTTTAGCTTTGTTATATTACATCCATTCAATACTCAGCTAACCTAACCTTTGAAGTTCAAATGTCATATTTCTTCTGCAACCATGCTAAAGGCAAGATTGAACGGCACGTAAAAAAATTATACTTAAAGATTTGCATGGCTCAAGGAGTGCTATTATTTTTACCATTACTATTTTTAAAATATTTCCATATATGTTCCAGAAAATGAGACAGAATTAGTATTTGTATAGTGCAAGAAAAATGCTCAGTGAGTGAAGGAGCTACATCCCAACATGTGCCTAGTCACACTTCATACCATTGTAATTGAACACACTGTTCAGAACTGGGATAGGGTGACTGTGAATCCTGGAGTGCAAACCCAGCAGTTTGTGCTATCCATGTGTTTTCACAAGGTACAGGGTTCTGCTTAGCCAGGTAAATGTGAACCCATGCTACATAGAAATACAGAGCCTATCCCCACTTGCAGGACTAGGAGAACCAGGGAAAAGACAAGGTTTTGAATTAAAAACTTAGTTACAAAAAGCAGTTCCATCAGATCATTTTTCTTGTGCTTCAAGTCAGTTCTGTAGTCCCTGCTTTTCAGAACAATTAACTCCAAATCCTAATTATGAGTTAACATTATTCTGAAACAAATCAAAGCTGTTGGTAACTGACTTAAAGATTTTACAGATAGACTAGAAACAAACTGGAAACACAGTAAGAGCTGGAAATTCCTGAAGTTTATGTAGAAAGGAAGTGAAAATTTCAAAGCTGATTTCTTTATAAACTATTGATAAAAGCTGATGGTGTTGTTTGATTTGCAGTGAATGCATTTAACTGTGCCAAGAAGTAAGATAGTATCCAGAAAACCACTAGAAAGAGAGAAAGCATCTCTCATTGATTGTAAAACACACGTCAGTAATTTCTGGCTTCCACACAGTTATTCGGTCACTTACTGCGGTCATCGAAGTCTGAAATACCCTTACTACAAGCACTTGGTTTGCAAGTGCCTGGCTTTTGGCTGCCTGAAAAGGAATGAGGAAAAAAAACCCCACCCACCTTTTGCATATTGTAATTTGGTATAATATACAAATCTCCCACAACTGCCTGAAATGAGGTTGTAGCAAGGTGGGAACCGGTGTCTCTTCCCAGGCAACCAGAAACAGGACAAAAGGAAATGGCCTCAAGCTGCCCCAGAGGAGGTGCAGGTTGGACATCTAGAAGAATTTCTTTATGGAAAGGGCTGTTAAACCTTGGAATGGGCTGCCCAGAGAGGTGGTGGAATCACCATCCCTGTAGGTATTCATGAAACAACTGGACGTGGCGCTCAGTGGCGTGGTCTGATTGACAAGGTGGTGATCAGTCAAAGGTTGGACTCAATGATCTCAGAGGTCTCCAACCTGATTGATTCTGTGATCTCAGAAAGACTTGCGTACTGTGCACTTTGTTATCAGCTAATCTTGCAGTCATGGACTCTCCTTCCTTCAGATCCTCACCTACCTTTCAATCAGTATTTATTGATCTATTCTCCTTACTGCCTTGGCACGCAGCAGGCACTGCCTAACTAAGTCCTTCTAACACTGTCTAAATCAGGGGAGGAAGTTAGAAAAGATACAGTGCAGTAACTGAAGGAAGGTGAAAAATACACTCAATACAGGTAACACTTGTGAATTTGGCCTTAGTTCAACAAGTATGATAAAAATATGACTAAATTTGACTAAGTTTCAAGGCAGCTACTGATACTGCAATGGCCTTACTCTACACATAAGAGCGTGACAGACTTCTAAAGAAAAATTTGTAGAGATCCATCAAATAGATAGAAGCAGTGATTTAGTCAATTTTGTACCTTGAAGCAGCAAAATTATTTTTAGAAAAGCACTTCTAAACATTTAAGAGCAGAATATCTTCTCTCTTCTTGTGAGTTTACAAGCTGTAGTAAAAGATTGCTTTAATAAAAGATATGGAATTTTATATATGTAGTGACAGTACATGTATGGACGATTAGAACAATTACAAAGCTTTGTTAATCTGGCCAAGCCACCAAAAAACAAAACCTCAAAATATCCCTAAAACCTGGAACTTGCTTCCTTAATCTAATAATTTATGCATTGTCTTTGCAGAGATAAAAGTGTTGATTCTTGATGACATGTTCGTGTTTGTTTCTGTCAAAGACTGCAGCAGAATCATTCAAGTTTTTCTTAGCACATTCTTCACTGCTGGGTCAGTTGTAGCAGCAACAGGGTGAGAAAAAATGGTGATGACTGGAAGACCAGTGATGTGTTTAAAAAAGTTAAGAAGTCATCAAGTGTATTAATGACAAAATTGCTCAAAAGAGAACAAACTGTGATCAAGTATGTGCCCCTTCTAACAGTTTTGTATCAAATCACTTAAAACGTTTTTTTTTATTGGTAAGAACTTCAGTATAATAAGAGAATGAAAAAAAATTATCCAGTATAGCTTATTTTCCTCTTGTGCAAGTTAGACCTATGTTGATTTTGCACCTTTCCCTCTCACTGGCAAGAATGGCTTTTCAATATTAAGAAGGGAGAATATCTTTTTTTCAGATTTTTATGCATACTGACTGAAAGCTAAATATGTCCCTCCACCGTTTTTTAAATTTTAGGTAGCCTGTGACATGCCACAGAACAGCGTGGATTGGAAATATAATTATTGGCACTAGGAACTAATTAATCCTCCATTACAATTGTCTTTCTTCTACCTTTTTGAATCCTCCTCCCTGGGCTGGGTTGGATTCAAACCCAAATGTGGCAAGGTCCGCATGCCTTCTCCAGAACAGGAAGTAAATCTACACTCTAAAAATGCCTCGAACTCCATTTTCTTCTCCAGCCCAGTAGAATTACATCCTAAGACAATCATTTACTATTAAATGCCCCCTAAGAGTCAGAAGTAGATGAAGTGCCTTCCTTAGGGTTGGATGTTTCTGGGTGCTTGTTACAATTCTTAGACATCATTGTTAGCTGGAGAAAAGAAGGCAGAGGAAAAAAAAAGAAAAGATGCATGAAATACATTAAATTTTTGCAATAAATTGTTATTGCAAAAGCGCAAGAAAAAGGTCACACATGAAAGCTGTGCACACTTGGTTCATAAATCACCCCCACTCCTTAAAAGGTGTTCCCTCCCTGCCAGCTTCTCTCACCTTCCTTCCCACTGTTTTCTTGGCTGTTTTGCTACAGCCATCTGAGGAACCTTTTTTTCCTACAAGTTGCAACATGACCACAGCTTCCTGTGAAGCTCCTGTGGTAATTTTTGCTTGGTTCATCTTGTGCTAAAGAACTCAAGGGCTGGTATTGCCAGGGGCCCCAGAATTCCAGTGCCAACCCCATCCCAGCAGTGGAGGTGTCCATGAATAGTGCAAATAGCTACTGGGAATAATCACTCTGCAGTGGTTGTCCTGTCATTCCCCTCTGACCTCTAAACTGTTGCCCATCCACCTAAAAAAACCCAACAAAACAAAGCAAAACAAAGCAAAACAAAACACTACAACCCCCCACATACACCTGGACCATTGTTCAGAAAAAAAATATCCATGCCAGGCTTAAACTAGAGGACACCTCTTGTCCTGGTTAAACACTGAAGTGTTTTACAGCCAGGAGAGAGATATCACATGTGCAAAGCTGAAAATAGTTGCCACACCATGTTTTTGTTTTGTTACCATGACAGCAATTACCAATATTTTGAAGAGAATGACTGCTCACTGACACAACACAAGGACAATGGGAAGGTGTGTTTTCTTCACCAGTCCAGGAAGTCTCATTGTGTGCCCAAATGCAATTATTTCCTATGATGTCTAGGCAAAGTTATTATTCATCAGAAACAGAACTGCAGCTAAGCTGGATAAAAAAAAAAAATCTGATTCAGAAAGTACCAGTGCGGAGATACAGAAGTTTTAGGATTTTGCCTCTTCAAATATTTGCTAAAAGAGGCAGAAATTTAAGGAAAAAAGTCTCAATATTTCTTGTATTTAAATCCTCTGTCAGCTAGAACATAGAAACACTTGGCAAATAGGTGAGAACTGCCTGTTTTGGCTGCCTTTTCTTTTATACTTTTGTCAGTGTTAGAATCAAAACCTCTTACTACATGCCACAGCTGGTATATACCAATTTTATTTTGAAAATAGCATCAAAAGGAGGCTCCACAACAGTTGGTAGGATTCTTCATGTCTTCCTAGCTTAGACCTACCTCCTCCTCCAGACAAAGTGATATATGGGAAGACCTCTGAATGGGATAACCTCACCTGTCATCTCTTCCAAGGATTCCTGAGCAAGAAACACAGCATGCTGCTGGATTTACTGGTCTCTGTTTTCCTTCCCTGGGTCTCTCCAGCATTGTAAATGGTTGTGGGACACAACACAGTTGACACACAACTCCTCAGCTGATAATACAGAGGATGCAAATGATTGAAAAAACAGGACTGCAGGCACATCAGAGCTTCAGCAAGGCTGTTACTCATCTATAAAGGCACGATAATCATCAGCAACCTGTTTTTTCCAGTGTTTGTTCAAAAGAAGCAAAAGCAGGGACACAATTAGGTCTGTTTTCTTAAACTTATTGCCAAAAACCTTTAGCATTAGACCTACAGCTATGCTGACTGCTCTACCTCTGTTTCAACAAGAATTACAGTGCTGTCATAAGAGTTCTCCATTGACATCCTACCATTTCCTAGCAACAATCTATGTTTTGTACATAAAAAAGTGAATGAAATACTGCCTATCAGTGTTTTCTTTCTCATTATGCTATTAAACCTTTCCCCCTCTCCCATGTAAAATGAAGAGAGTCTTATTTGAACATTTTGCAGAACTTCAGACTGCGCTCTGTAATGTAATGAATTGCCAAAGAAGCAAACCTAACATAAAACAAGGTATTTCACATTATCCAAATTGACCCTTCTGAAAATAAAGCTAGCCTTAGTCCTTAGCTCCACTAGATTCACCAGCTTTTAATCCTGCAACGATGGACTGAATGTCCCATAAGCAAATGGAGAGCTGGCATTCTGCTTTTCACAGGGCTGCTTCTGAGGGGTCTTTCCTTGCAAAAACAGCATCCAGTCTTATTTTCTAAGGTTTATAATAATTTCTCATCAGTCTGGGAAAAATCATTCAACTGTGAAGCATTGCCCCCTGCCTCCCAAACATTTGTCACTCTCCCACCCCCTGCCCCTTTACTTGCAGCCACCACTTAGTTAAAGGATCTTTAAACACATAATTCACATTTACAGTTACATATGCACGTACCCTCCTGCAACACAAACCCAACTAATCCACATCAACTGAGCTCTGCAACAGTCAAGCGAGCGTTTAAATGCACTAGGAACAAATGCCATCCCTTGGAGATGCCCTAGCTCTCCTAGTGAGGTGGATGGGCTTCTTCTGCCCTCCCCTTATTAGCACACAGATCAGCATTTATAATAAAACATATTCCAAGAAGGATGGTAGAAGGGTAGAAAAAACCAAACCAGAAAAAGCAGTGTGTTTCCATCCATATGGAAGTAATGATGTGCAGACTCCAAATCCTACTGTGGCCAGGTAGATAAACAACAGCAAAGCAACAAACACAAAAATGAGTGGTGTGGTAAGGACCAGCCCTTCACTCTGGAATGTAGGGGTGGAGAAATCAGGTTATTTCGGCCGGTCAGCTGTTCAGGTCTCATCTGCATAAATATCTCAATGTAGCAATGCATCTGCCAGAAAGCAAAAGAACTACATGACTTTAAAAATGTCTTTGTGCTTTTTTTTTTTAATTTTTTTTTTAATAAAGAGCAAGGGAGGAACATTAGAAAGAATTTTTACTATTATTTTTTTCCTAATATTTTCAGGTAAATTCTGTCCCTGTACTCATGAATCTCAGACAGTGGAATAAAGTTGCTCAATGCTGAATCTTTGTTTACAAAGATGCTTGCAATGTGTGCAATATAGTCTCAACATCCCCTTTGCTGCCACTGAAGATGACTGTGCCAAAACAAGAGATTGATGATAGACAAAGGAGAAAAGAATAATCCATTATTTGGACCATTTTACATTTTCATTGATCTATATCTACCCTGTGCAAGAACAGATCTAAGATTTCTCTTACCCTTGCTTACCTCCTTAGTGCAATGCACTTTTTGATATAGCGTTTCATTTTCTCAATTTTTTATAGAAACCCTGGGTCGATTTTACAAAACACCCTGGTAAATTCCCCTGTTTCAATGGCACCATCAGAAATATTCCCACTGATGGGAACTCACATGAAGTTTGTTGCCATATGGTGCCACCTAGCTAAAAGATGTTACATGTCATGTATTACAGATTCTAACGGGGTGCCAGAGACACAGAGTTCTCTTCCAAATGAGCCAAACAGGGAATACCTGCCAGACACTAGAAAGGAATGGTGTTTATCTTGGATTAAATAAATAAGGATATATGTTAAATGAACTCACAGAACTAAATCAAGTTTTTCAAATTCTTAATATTTAAATAGAGCCATAAGATTACAGGCCTTTACTAGTTAGATCAAAGCTTTTCTACGTATATGAATTTATTGCCTGCATAGACAAGAGCAAATAAGATACAGCTTAGGGAATTTTTTACCCTTCAAATAAGAAAGAAAAGGAATGGCAAATTTCTTAAGGCTTCTTTTCAAATAAACCAGAATCATTTGGAAAATGCAACAGCATACCACTGGTACAAGCATAGGCACATATCCCAACAAGGAAGAGGAGCAGGAGATTCAGCTTGGGAATCAGTAAAAATGCACTGTGACAAACAAGTGAGTGAAAGAAGTTACTTCAACCACTTACTTTAAAATTTTAGCATTTTTTTACCAGAGGCTGCAAACTCAAGAGTCCAATCTTTCTGTAAAATATAGGAGAATGAGATTTCTCAAAGAAACATGAAAGCTTTTCTTGCAGCATTTCATGAGGACAATCGTATATCAGTACATTCAGCAAACAGGTTACAAGTCAATGTCTGCCACTTACAAGAAGGCACCACAGCAAAAACATTTGTATTTGCTTCTGGGAAGTTTTGCCCTAAAAGCATTTTTTTCCTGGGGAATGCAGGCAGTAGGCCTATTGAAAGGATTGTCCAGCACCCATGGAACGGCAGCTGGAGATGGCTGTGCATAACTAACCTTGCTTAAGGGCCAGACAGGCTGAACAAATAAGCAAACTTTCCTTAGGCACAAAGTGCTCTCTGGTACAGTCATGATACAAACAACATCCAGCCTTTTATATAACCAGCTCACGGAGCCCATGAAGACCTGTCCACAGAATTTCACAGAGTTTGAGTGCATTCTGTCTGAAATCCAAGGTGAAGGTATAAAATAAGATACTGCACATTATTTCAGTTTTCAGTAGCAAACACTGCAGTTCAAACAAAAACCAAAACAAACCAGCACATTACTCTAGAGGGGTATTTTAAACATTCTACTGTGGAATTTTATTCAAGATCTAAGGCAGGCAATTCAACAGCAAGTGTTTCAATAAAGATTTCCTCACCAACTGTAACTATAATTTAGAGTCTATTACAGGAATCAATTTGTATTTACTGTATGAGAAATCAGACTTACTAGAGATCAAAACCACGTAAGTTTTAAAGACACTTTTCAGCTGAAATTGTTTGGGAAGCTGCAGACCGACACATGGCTGTGCGTCCACACAAACCCTCCCCAACAACACAGTCACAGTGCAGCAGATCATCTGTGTCACATCCAAGAACCCACAGCCATGGTGAGTCAGAATGCAGGAGCAGCAAAGGAGCCCAAGCACACTGCCACACACATTCCCAACAACTCCCAGACAGAAAAGCCTTGCAGTGTGCTTTCTTCAGCACTCCTGCTTGGAATGAAACAACCATCCTATTTAGACTTGTATCAAGACTTTACTATCAGTTTATCTGATTGACTTCCTTGATGGGTCCTAAAAACTGACAGGCTTTTTTGTTTATAGCTACATGTGGCATGATAAAATTCATCTTTTGAAGGAGCGCATGAATTCAACCCCAAACTCTTCAGTATTTCAGACGTAGTAAAGGAAGCAATCTTTCCCCTGGCAAGAACAATATATTTGTTATACATGAAAACTGCTTTTCTATTTTTATCAATATTTACAAAATAATGTAAATTCATAACATTTGTCTGCTTGCACATAGCAATAGTACAAAATCCCTCAGTTTCAGTATTGATTTATTATAAAAGTTTTATTTTGAAATTACTGAAAAGCACACCTTATCCAATTTTTTTTCCATCCCATGAGATATACACATCTTATTACAAAATCCAAGTATTATCTTTTCTTTGTGTTTCCAGATACAAGGGATCACAAAAACATTCAACTTTTTCAAATCCAGGGTAGAAGTCTTGTAAATGAGCATTTTACTGCAACTACCAAGTACGGTTGGTCTCAAATTAAGTGCTCTCTACAGTGATTAAAAGATTTAAAAATATGGGGAAATGTTTAAAAACAATTTTTACAGATTCTTAGCACTAGGAGATGGAAAACATAGTAATGATCCCAATTCATGCCGTTCTTTGTTCCTCCTTGGAGATGTTTAGGTTAAGACCTGAACAGAACTAGTAAATAATTGTATTGCAAACACTTCATGACTGCTGCCACGATTCTGGGAAATTATCACTTTCCAGTGTCTATAAAATACAAATTTTTCCAACACATTATTTGCTGGTTTTCAGCCAAGATTCACACACTCTCCCTTAAGAAACAAATTGAAAGCAGTTCTTGGTACGCTGCTAACAACATGATGCACTAATTAGTTTGGGGTTGAGGGTTTTTTTATGTTTCCTTGTTTAACCCAGTATACATGATAATATTATACAGCAATCCTCATAGAAAAGAGGACAAAAATGCAGTTTCTGTCATGGACAAAAACTTTATAAAAACATAATAGAATTAAAATACAAAATAAATATAGTACATGTCAGATTAGTTACTGGTAGCATTTGAGGTTTCTGGAGACTGAAGAAATTCATAGGGATCATGAACCATGTCTTGCTGCTCTCCAACACTCAAATGAGAGGGGCTTCCTGTTGAACATGGGGGAAAAAAAACCAAAATCTTTAGAAGTACAGAAAAAAATTGAGGTATTTATACATATAAACAGCATGGTTATTTCACATGTTCTTTTTAGACTTTTAAAGCAAGACAGACATTTAAATGATATTTAAACAGGAGATTATGAAGAAGAAATCACAAGATTCTTAGTAATTTAGATAACTTTTGGAAAAGTAGTCATCAGGCTATCACTCTGAGTTAAAAAATGATACAAAACGCAACAGAATATCATCCATTCAAATCATCTACTTTCTCAGACACAGCACCAAGCTGTTAAGCAGCATGTTATACTATCATCCTGTCTTATCACTGAATTTTACAGTTGACAATGAAATACTGTTGTAGAATCCCAACTGTTACTTGCTGCATACAACTATGCTGAAGTAAAATAATCATTATATATTCCTTAGTGTAACTAAGGGCATCAATTGCAAGTGCTTATAGGGAACTGCCAGTGATTATCAATTTACTTGACAGTTACTTCAAACACACCTAATCAAAAAATAGGGAACTACAATTAGTGGTCTTAGTTCTGGAGGTCGAAAGTATGTTGTGTTAATTATCTTTGCCACGCATATTTAAAAATTAAAACATGATCGGTCAGCACACTTTTATCAGAGAGTTTCCCACAAAGATTTATGAAAATTAAAATGTGAGTTTAAAGCAATTTCAAATAGAGCACAAGTACTGCAACTTCTGTGACACAGCTAACTTTACCAAGATGATGTTGGTCTCTTTCGGAGGTATTGGAGAGGGAACTCAGATTGGACGATGGCCGGGATCCCACTCTGTCAGCCTGAGCTTCATGAAGGTCCTGAAGCAGCTTAGTTGTTTCATCCAGATGTAGATGGTTATCATCATGATCAAGCTCCTTCTTCACTTTTCCTAAGAGCCACCAACCAAAACCCATAATTAGCACATGTACATTGACCCATGAATTACCAAGTCACTATAAAGAAGTTCTAAACTTAATTAACCAAGCATTGTCTATTACACAAATCAACACAATCTCGCATTTTCCGTCGCACTTCTAAAAATCAACAGCTGCAGATCTGTGCAGCATTGGAAGATGAAGGGAAGTGCCACGCAGAAATGGCTGAAACTGAACTGACTCCCAGTATTTAAACAGCTGTAAGAGCTTAATTTGTCTTATTTATCTGTTAAACACCAGACATGGGCAGACTGGCCTGAGTTGGAAGGGACTTTAAAAGCCATCTTGTTCCAAGCCCCTACCATGGGCAGGGACACCTTTCACTAGACCAGGTCACTCAAAGCCCCATCCAAGCCGGCCTTGAGCACTTCCAGGGATGGGGAACCCACAGCTTCTCTGGGCAACCTGCACCAGTGTCTCGCCATCCTCAGAGTAAATAACACATTTAGTTTGTAGCAAAAGAGAGCCAGCAAAAAGATCACTTAAATATCTAACTCAAAATACAGTTAAAACAGAACATGAAATCTATGGAAGCAAAGAAATCCCTATCACAGAAGGTTCTAAGAACAGTATCTTCTCCAGCTACACTGATTTTGTAGCAAGCCAAACAAAACTGTGAAATTGGAAAGAATTGGACGTATGTGCCAATATATGTTATTCTTTCATTGAAGACCTAAACAAAATTCCCTCAGCTTTAAACAGGAAGATAAATTCCTTCCCTTCTCTTTCTTAGATGTTAATTTTGCAAGAATTATGATAAGAATTAATGCCATAAACTCTCTCTGGAAGCCAGCTAATCTGGAAGTATGATTATTTACAGAAAGGTCAAAGAAGAAAATATAAGCAGCTTTCAGTGGTAGTAGAAATACCAGTAGACTGGTATGTGTAAACATTATCTATAAAGTGGGTATTTATTAATTTTTTACTGAACTGCAATAAAATTAGAGCAAGACAGCATAATCAGAGCTTACAATTGCTTTTCAAACTGTACCTATGTGAGAAATTTGTAGAAATCTTTTTTCCCTTTAGGTCTTTGATTAGTTTGGCTGTGTTTTATTATAGATAGTTTGGCCTCTTTCACATTCTGAATTAAAAGTGCCTTAGAAAATAAGCAGGTTGTTTGCTTGGATGACATTTTTTAAGACATTTGATCAGTTCAGCTGTCTGCAGAAGTGGCAACAGTACTTCTTGTCGTATTTAAAGGGTAACTATGAAATGTATGTATTTGAAACAGCATCCAAATTCTTTTACACAACTGAAGATAAACACCAGGCGTTTCCACCATCAGAAGTTTCTTCTGATTTTTGTTTTGGGATATTCCGAATGGCAATATGATCGAGTTTCACGTACTTACCTAATTCCCAAGTTATTTTAAAAGACATCATATGAAGCAACATCTGAGTAAAAGTTTCACACAGATTCTTAAAATTTATGTTACTATCAACACATGAAATACAAGCAAAGCTATCAAAATTAGTGAGGTACAAATTCTTTGTTTTCTTCCGTTGTACAGCAAAAGTTAGCTTGGATACATGGATGTCTCAAAGGAAAAACAGAGCAAGGTTTCATTTATCAGCCCTAAACTTTCACCTGTGCCAAGTGTAGACTTATTACTACTTTTCAAACACTTTTTTTAGTCTTAGCAAATCCACCTGTCGTTTTGTCTAAATGGTACAACTTAACCATAACTGACGTCTTGTATGTTTAATTACTTACCTAATGAACTTAACATAGAAATATCGAGAGATACATCTGAATATGGCTTCATAGAGAGAAAGTCCAAGTCAGAAGTGTTACTGTCTCCAGCAGACTCTCCAACCTATGAAAATACAAGACCCAGAAAGACTAGCAAAAGTGACAAGTTGTCATAGTAACTTTCCAATCTTTAAGGCACAAATCCATTCTCTCAGAAGTGTGTATCTCAACACCTGAAACTGGAGCACCCATAACCATCTTGGCTAACCTGAAATTCAGAGACAGCTCAAAAAGGTTCCCAGAGAGACCAGTCACATGAATGGTCAGGGATGTGCACAGTAGTCCAAGCCTTTTATCTCATGACCCAGGACTGCTGAAACTCAATTACACATCCAAGTCATCCATACCTCATGGCAGAACCCTGGCAGCTGGCAGTATTATCAGTGTCCCTCACCTTCTCCATATGTGAACATTGGATTTACTGAAATTTTTAGTACAGTGGGCCTACCTCTTCACGGCATCAGTTGGAGCTGGCCTCTCTAGTATTTTTTCTATCCATCTGAATAATGAAATACAGCCTGCACTGCACGATTCCCTTTCTTTCCACACCCGTTGCAATATTGCTAATGTAATGGCACAAAGGAAAAAATCAGAGTCACTAAGTTTCAAAACAGAGAAATCTCTGAGGGTGCCTGTTCCAGCAGGAGAAATGAGACACTCAGGTAAATACACAACCAGGTATTATCTTTTAGAAATAAGAAAATGAAACCTAGCACTTTCATGAAATAACTTAACCAGTCACCTTCTAGAGAAGTCCACACCTTTCCACGAAACATAAGTAATATTTATAAAACTATGAATTTTTTTAGTTGTTATAATGTGATCCATACAAATTATGTGAATTGCCATGGAATGCAGTACATATCTACTGTTGCCACAAAAAATTTGTAAGACAAAATCTGTACCACTTAAAGAAAGATTTGATTAGTAGCTGTAAAAGCATAAGATATGCATTATTTACCCATACTTTCTAATAGACATTTTAAATGGATGTGGTAAAACTGATTAATATTAATGGGATTTTTTTCCAATTTTACAGCAGGCTGAACCTCAAACATCAATCAGCAGATAAAGTATCTTTTTCAGATTCCTATGTGACCTTTCTGCCTCTGAGACTTAGTTATGCATGCTGAAATAAGCTGGAGGACACAGAACAATAAAACCACAAACAAAAACAGACTGAATATCAGAGAATTCATTTTCAGTACTGAAACCTTATTCTAGATACTGTAATTTTAATATTCTACCTCAGACCATGCACTGAAAAAAATAATGTCTCAATACTACTTTCTGTTTGTTTTCTGGTTTTTACCCTGTTGTTTCCCTCCCCTCCCGCCCAACCATTTTACCATAATCTGTTTGGAAGAATCCAGACAGGTATTACGCAACTTGTGTTCTTCTTTTATAAGAACTGGCAGAACCTAAAGAACAAAGAAATACTTTAGATTTTAGCATTTCATACCTTATATTTACTAAGAATGTTTCCTGAGAATGTTTGTGTAATTTACTCGTTTTCCACAATGAGGTCCCAGGCCACCACAGAACACTGTCACATTTCATGATGTTTGAGTAGAACCTTCACAAAAAAAATGAAGACCAGCTCTTCTCCAGGGCAACCACATACAGTCATGCCAACAATTTTAACTAACCAGGACAGCCTCTCTAGGAATAACCTAAAGCCTCTTCTTTCTCATATACTCCACTTAATTAATCTTTTCTGTATTACCATACAGAACAGAGGCACATTAAATAAAATGAAGAATTTGAATGTTGGAAGCTCAGAGAACATCACTTTCTCTACTTTTTCCAGTTAAAAACCCCCAACTGAGTATCAGCATAGCTTACTTTAACTTCATCCGGTGGTTTTACTGGGATGTTTCGCCTCTGGAAAGAAAGAATACCAATAATTGCTTATATTCAACACATGAGAAAGACATCTTTCTTGTACCACTTCAAGTATATTCAAACTTCACACACAAAAGGAGGCTAGAGACAGCTTTTTCACATATCTGTAATGCAATTACAATGTAACAGTTGCTGTTCTTAAATATTTTAGTATTATGCATTTTAACTAATGTTTGAGTCCCATTATACTATTTCTTCTCCTCACAAACTTTATATTCAAATGCAGTATCTTTGTCAATACTTCAGTAACTTCTGATCACAAATCATTCAAGGTTGTACTTTCAGATACTAATTCTTACTCAAATGCAGCAGCACAAAATGCTCAAGCATAAAACCCCATGGCATATGATCACTGAAACGCACTTAATTGCATAAAATCAGCATATATCCACATATGTCACAACTGAACAGCATTTTTAAGCGTAAATAGCCATTGACCATTTGAGAGGTCTTCAGAAATTCTCACCTGGAATGACATTCATAGAAAGACATGGTAAAAGGCAAAGGCACATTTTATTTTAAAGCTAATTTGACTGTGTTGCATACACACATTCCTCTATGTAGAAGAGTATTCAAAACATTGGTTTTTAACTTCTTGAACTAATCCTTTACATTTCTTCCTGTTATATGTGCAATCTTTTTCCCAAAGGGAAAAAACACCCAGAAAATTCTAAAGGATCATCAGTGCTGTTCATTCTACTGTCTCCTTATTTCCAAACACCACCCACCCTATTCCACTTCTAAGTCTGCAAAGATTTAGCATAATCTCATTTCCACCAAGTCAGGCAGTCTGAGTACTTTCTATCTTCCCACCCTGCCTCCCTTTCTTTATTCTTCAATCTTTCAGAATGTCGGTATTTTAAATAGCAGACAACTATTTCAAACTACGAGTGGTTTTCAAAGTGAAGATAACATGAAATTTATCTTCAGAAATTCTGTGATTTCTTTTAGCTTATTTTGTCTTGGGAATGCAAACAGTCTCACTAGAATCATACATATTTCTGAGAAAACTCTTTTCTCCAATATTAGTATGAATCTTATCAGGAAAGTGCTTTTGCAAATAAGTTAAAAGCTTTTCCTGTACTACATGAATGTCAAAGTTAGCACTGCAGGGGTAACAGACACCTGCTACAGAGATAATTAACCTGTTCTTTAATTTTACTTGCACGTTCCAAATAATTAATCCTTCCGTGAGAATTGTATTTTGCTTTTCAATTAAGAAAAAACCCAAAACTTTAACAAAAGCATTGCAATGTAACTCAGAAGTAGGTATAGTAAGTCACGACATCGAGTGATGAGGCTGCCCAAACACCACCCAGTTGGTCGGTCCCACTATGCTGCATCCCCTGCCTCTTCCTTTTTGCAGTCATATAATGAACCACATTGGAGAACTGACCAAGCCAGTGAAAAGGATTCCTCCTCTGTTGATTAATTCAGTCTCTAATTTGGTTCATGGTTGCTTGAACAGCTAAGCTTGCACTGCTTGAACTGACAGTGGAAAACAAATAATCTCACACAATATTAAAAAGCCAATAGGTTCATTCTTATTCTGATGAATTTGTGACATTTCAGTGCACCCAGGACACACCTGCTTTAGCTGATAAATAGTTTTGGAATGGTCACCACTAGTGATCTGGTCCAGAAGATCATCAACTATTTTCTTGCTGTAACTTCCAGCATCCTTCACAAATTCTTGTAAGCTAGCAGAAATGGAGACAAGCATTACAGAAAACATTTACTTTCATAAAAACTACTTCTACTTAAAATATGGTTTTCCCCAAATACACGGCATTGCACCTGCATTTTCTTCGGTCTTTAACTCTTTCATGCTTCTTCAGAAAAGCAAATAAGGCCTTCAAGACAGAGTTTTTTTTCTTTATTTTAATAGTAAAGTACACCTGTAACTTGTTTTTCACAAGTACCAGCAAATTTTGACTTGAACTATCATTAAAGGTAGGTTAGTGGGTTAAAAAACAAAACACAAGAGATAAAAAGATTGCGATTATTTCCTTCCCTCCACGAACAACAATTTAAAGATAAGTGGCATTTTTCTTTTCAAGTAGCTTTAACTCTTTCAAAACCCCTTGAAAAACATCATTGTTTCAAAGCCACTGAAATATATTACTTGCCTATTTAAACTTATTTTCTGCTGGGTTTAAAGCAAAACACTAAATCTGTGGCAATCTATAATATAATATGGTTGAAGACCCTAATAACAAGATACATTACAACCTTGCAATAAAACAGGATAGCTTAAAAGGACAAATGGAAAAACCCCCCAAAACATTTTCCACCCCCAAAAACTCAAAAGCAAACAAACAAAAAACATATGAAAAAAAGCCTCCAAGAAGGATGAAAGCTAGCTTCAAATTTTATAGTGATTTATTTTTAAAATAAGTTTTAGAAAAAAAAATCAGGTTTTGGAGGGTCTTAGTTGAGATTTAGTTTCAATTGCTTTGCAAAAAGTTGCTATGAGAAGTTAAGACTTCCTAATAAGGGGGCACTTACCTTAAGGCACACTGGATCCCAGTTTCATCACCATATGCTGAGTACAGGAGCTCCATCTCATCTGGTTTCAAATCATGAAATATAGAGTTGTTTTGCAAGGAAGGTGCTGTATTGGCACTGGTAAGAAAGGTTACTACACAAGTAAAAGAAAGACACAACAAATGATTAGCACAAGTGTAAAAGATCATTTGGGGAAAAAAAAAAAAGACTGTTTTCTGAAACAGATAACGTGCCATATATTTTTTTCTCCAACTGAAAGCAAGAGCAGTATCTCAAGGACACTTCCAGACTCTGGAATCAGCATAACTATTTTAACCATATAAACAAACATACTACTGGAAAATCAAGAACTGTGTTATTCACCCCACCCCGAGAAGAAGAATATTCATGGCCACACCCCCTTTTGTATTTCTACATTTTGTGTGCATCTAGCTTGCTGCTGGCTGCCAGTCAGTTTCTGGAGAGCAGATTAGAAACTATTAAAACTGGCCCATAATACCAGGGAAAAAAAATTTGCAGTCTGCAGAATCCTTGTCATATGATGGAGAAATGCAAATGGATGAAAGTTGTTTCTCAACTGTAAGTGCAATTACTCTGGAAAAATTATTCCCCACAGGAAATGGACTACCATTATTGGAAATCTTCTAGTGTGGCTATAGCACTAATTTAAAATATTAAACCATAAACTGCTAATTAAATTATGTTTAATAAGCAAAAAATTCAATTTAAGAAAAACTGCATTCTGCTGTTAATGGAATTACTATATATTATAAAACTAACCAAGTAAACTTTCATATTGAGACAGGTATAAACTGAAATTATGTTATATCAAGTAATTGCTCAAACATTTAATAAACACTAAGTTAAAGCATGGTCTTTGTTATTTACCTTTATTTCTTCGTTCATCTTTGAAGCCCAATGTAGTGAAGCCAGGTAATAATTTGCTTGACAGTGAACTCAGATCCACTGGGTGAGTTTCTTCCTCTAATAATTTGATTTAAAAGAAGGCTTAGAAAAGCATTTCATGTTTACAGTTTATGATGAATAATTAGAATTTGCTATTTTAGAGCTGTCATTAACATGAAGACTAAATGTCTTTTCATCTATACATTAAGAAGAGGTACTGTAATTCAGATTCTCCATTTAAATTTCAAACACATAAATATGCTTCCATGTCTTATTCACAAGATCTATGGCTAACTTAAGTTATTCCACTTTTAAAGTATACAGCAGCATCTGTAATTATTTTAGTAGCTGATTCACCAACTTTTGAGATCCAGGTATTACTGAAGTGATAAAAGCAGTCTCTTATGTTGACTAAGTGGCTGTTTGTTTATAGAAATCCATTACCATCATTCTTCAAATTTTCAGTGGCATAATTTCAGAGGCATTAAATACCTTTTTTTTTTTTCCAGAAATAGGTAATAGGCTTGATAGCAGTCAAAATGCTCAATTTCATTACAGAAAAATTTACTATCAAATGAAAAAGAATTTAGCAGGCTTGTGTCTCTCAATGTGATTAGTCAAAAGCACTGATATGCTTATCAGTGAAACAACAGGAAAGCTGTGAACAAATTCTGATCTCAAAAGGTGCAGAGAAGAAGTACTAAATCAACATGACACACAGCACCAAAAAACTACAGCTTTTCATTCATTACAAATTTTCAATACTTCTGCATCTAGAGCTTGAAATTAAGACAAATGAAAAGCATAAAACAATATAAATAACATACAGTAACAACAAAAAAAAACCAAGAGAAAAGATCAAGGAACTAAAGAAAAAAAATTGAGCAAAACCTAATAAACTTAAAACTGAAATTTAGCTAATGATTTAAATTAGGAAATAAAGAGGCAAAAGATTATTCTGAATTTGCATCTGTGCACTGCACATTTACATAGTGCATTTTCATTCACCTTTTGCCAATTACGTATCAAAACTACAGTGTACTTGTCTTCTACGCTCTTTATAAAGTTGTGGCAATGTATAAGTGCTTATAAAGAGGTATTATTTTATCTTCTCACTGTTAGCATCAGTAAAACAAAGTATCTGAAGAGTGAAAATATGAGAGGCAAACAGAAACACCTTTGGGGTGTTTGGGGAAACGGTTTGGGAAATAATGAAAATAATAAATTTTTTTAAAAAATTAAAAACTATTTTAAAACTCATCTCTACTACACAGTATCTGTATCTACGGTTAAGATTTCAAAATCTCTTAGAACATTCAAGACTAGAAATGCTTGCTTGAAAGAGTATGGCTTTTACCTTCTGCTTCTGGATCAGATGAATTTACTACACTAAATAATAAAGTTCCATCTCCATTTTTTTTCAGATAACCAATCTGTGAATAGAACCATAAAGATACAGGAGCAATCATTCAAAACTGTTCACACTCAAAGAAGAAGTTGCCCATTTACAGAGAAAACTATAAAAAGCATTTTTAGCTGTATTGAGATACTGCACTTTGGTATTCCCTTTTTCATACAGAGAATCTTGGGTCACAGCTATTTAATACCACTCAGCATATGCTGCAGAACAGAAGACTTAGGAGCAGAAGTTCATATATCATATAACATACAGCACCTTATTCATCTTTCTAAATCAGATCTAAAGTTTTCACCCAGGACAAACCCAATTCCATTACCATTAGGACAGAGCCAGCCTTCCTGACAGCAAAGTCTAGCACACACATTCCTTTCAGAACTGTAACTCCTATCCACAAACAGTCACGGCTTATTTGAAAATCTAGATTGAACTGCCTGTTCTCATGTCTCACCCACAACTTTCTCTAATTAGAAGTACTTTTATGAACACACTACCAAATTCTTCAAGAGGAAGAAATGCTGTGACAGACCTATTGAAGCACACAAGCACAATGCTAAAGACAGATGTGAAAGACAACAGAGCCCACCAGGGTCTGTAAAGGTAGCGCGAGATCCAACACAACAAGCAAAGCTGATGTCAGAAACTGACTACACATGAATTGAGAAAAATAGACTGTGACCTCTCAATATAAAGGGAAAAATTAAAACTGTTATCTCCCTACAAAAATATTACTAAATACTTCCAAGGAAATCAACAATAAATCTTCCCTATTTTGTTTTTTATTCCACTCCATCTGAAAAAGTTTAAAGCTCTCTCCATACAGGAGGCCAAAGCTAATATTGGCATACAATAAAAACAGAGGTGAGAGATGCTGGAAGGAGAATGAACAAGAACTCTACCTTCAACTGATGGTAAAAGTTAGCAACGACTGAATTCCAAAACCATGCCAGTCAGTGTTACCTAGACTCAGTGGGACAATGCAGTGGGGCCGTCTAGCTGATTTAACAGCCTAGGCAATTAAGAGCTGCAAACCTCGAGAAACTTCCTTGAACACTGCAAAACTGACTGCATCAGCATGAAGGACTGGTATTGTTTGAAGAGATTTAAAAAGGCACTCTTACTTTGGAGGTTTCAAGTAGCCATCAATCCTAGCAACTCTTCTAATTATCCAAAGAAATTGAGATACATTGAACCTAAGCCTTCACCCACTATTCTTTGCAGCTTTACTTCCTAATCCAGTAGAGCCTAAGGTGACCCTGCATAAAAAGGGCCACTGCCCAGGAAATGGACATTTAAGTTTGAAGACACAACACCACTTTTGCTTCAAAGCAAAGTTTCTTCTGCAATAGATCTTAAATAGGTGGAAAATGCAGGATGTGGCAACATCCTGATTCTTTTCATGACTGCAGTGGCCACTAGAGTGACAGATGAGAAATGGGAGCAAAGATGGGAATAAGTCTCCACAACTTCAAGGGAAAGAGAGTAAATGTATCTCAGTACAGATCTGTAGCGAATACCTGGACCATTCACTCCAATCCTAGTGTAAGGAAATTAAGGAATCCACCACCATCATCACAGAGCTAAAAAACCCACAGCCCAAAAATAGAACCTTCAGAGAAAACTGCACCAACAGCATCAGTGAGCTTGTCCTTCTAACCCTTGGAAGAGCACAAAACCCAAATACATGGAACAATATCAGAATCACATTCAGGACTGTCAAACCTGCTATCTAAACCTTATCAATAAAAGATCTTTGCATTTGGTACGCACGCTACAGCTGACAGCTACAAATTGTAAGTACAAAACTACAAGACCTTACAGACTCTCCTCATTAAAAACAGTAATTTAACACTTAAAAATATGTTTAATTCCTGGGGGCGGGGGAGAGGGGGAATCCTAATAGCCCTTCAACCTATGCCATAGTTTGCTTTTTCTGAGGTTGTAGCAATATGAGAAGTGTGATGTTATTTTAATCACTTTCAATGCTAAGCGCTGCAATTCAAAATTGAGGAAGGTTTCACTGTTTTCTGCAAGTGAATTTCCAAAGATGTTCAACACACAATAGAACTTGAGATCCACTCAGGACCCCCTACAATGGCTTTCAGTGGCAACTAAATGATAGACAACAGCCATATTGGTATCCCGCACAGAACACACATCCCAGATGTTCCAGTCTCAGAAGGCCTAACAGTAAAGCCTGTTTCCTAATGTGAAACAAAGCATTCAATAGTCAGGCACAAATCGGAACTGCAAACTGCCACGTGCAGTAGACCTTGCTGTTGGGTAGATAGCGATTGATCCTATCCCGAGCTTCATCTGCTGCGTGTTCCACTAGTGCCAAGACATGTTCTTCAGCAGTGCTGTCTGTCAGGCTGCACGCATTCCCCTCAGGTTCAAAAATGCAGCTAAAAAAGAGAAGAGGACGAGCTGTAGAAATTAAATGCTAAAACAAAACAAAGGGCTGAATTTTGGCTTTGCTTAATTGAACAATCAGTCCCACTCTTCTCCCAGTGTCAGTCTACTTCAGCATTTAAGTGGAATTATAATCATATTATGAAGTTTTGCAGCAGAAGCTCTCAACCACCAAACTACTTAACTTCAAAAATTTAATTGTTTCTGTACCTTGATGAAAATGAAGTATTAAATGAAGTACAAAACAGAGACTGGGAGTAAAACTGCATTGATAGAGGATGAACGCTGTACGCATCCTTAGTCTCCCGCATGCACGAATATGCTATTTTCAAAAATTCCAAATAGGAAGATGCAGAAAAGAAATTACATAATGAGGGATAGAAACTGTAGCTAATCAGAGAAAAAGCCCAACAGGCTGCATTTATGATGATTATGTCATATAGCTGCTTGCAGAAGTAGGACACAACTCCCAGTCTAACGGGGAGTCCCTTAATTCCTAGGTTTGTTAGTATCGGCAATTAGCATTCCTAATCCGTATCAATCACATCACTGCTTGTAATTGAAATTACAGAACTTAAAATTTATCTTTCAGTAGGTCCCTTTTCATTAAAGCTCCAAAGCAATAAAATCGTAGAAAATAAGCATGCCCAAGGATGGAACAGGACACAGCTATCACATAAAATCAGAAAAAGGTAGTATCATAAAGAGACGCGTGAAGATACCATAGAATATGGCAGTCTTCATTATATTTTATATATAAAATAAATGTTGTACATCAAAATATTTCAGGGCGTTATATGGACATTAGACACTAGGGCCAAACACCTTAGGTACTGGGTAGAGCATCTCCTCACACCAAATCCATTTCTCTCTCCTGGGTTATCTTCTTCCATTTGCTTAGCTAAGAATTTCTCTCTGTATAGAGATTCAGATCCGATACACAAGTAAGTTTTGCTATTAAAGACAACAAAAAGATCACAGGATCATACTGTTACGAGACAAATGTGTCACACGGTTTTGTTTCATTGAAACTTTACAGAAGGGTGTACATAGCAGGAAACTCCTCAACAACTGGCACTTTCTATCACACTCTACAGAATACTTAAAGGACACAAAGTTTGAGAGAACGTTCAGAAGATTACAACATCCTAAACAAAATTTTCAAAAACTACTTAAACATTAGGATGTTCAATGATCAAGTCACTTTTTAAACTGTATAGAGGTCTAACACTTTGCTTTAACACTTTGCAAACCTTGACTTCAACTCCTTCTCTGTTTTTAACCATGAAATATGAAGGCAAAAATATCTGCTATTAGGTTTGATTTTCCTCCTCCAATGGTCTTACTGTTCATCAAAAAATACACCATCAGTCCTACAGATGCAAAAATGTAAGTGTTTAAAAGTTCAAGTTAATTGGAAAAAACCAAATTAATTCCAACTACTAAAGTTACATAAACATTGAAAAGAACAGAAAAGTAAATTTATACTACAATTGATTGCAGAGAAACTGGTACCAGGATAAAATTAAAGGTCATAATTTTTAACTATCTGAATTGCATGTTAAGGTAGATGTTAAAGACAGAGACACACTGTATGGTTTGGCACACGCAATTTCTTGCTCTGTGTCAAAGTAAAAAGTTACACCTGTAGTCGAGTTTATGCAAGAATTAACGCTGGACACCACACAAACCAAACCATCGTGTCTTTTAAAAAAATACAAACAATCAAAAACCAAAGCACCACCCCCTCAACTCTTGTTTAAAAAAGGTGCTTCAGCTGATTTCTATACACAACCCATTAAACAAGGGACAAATTACACCTTTTTAATTCTCTGTGACACAGCAACAGATTTGTTTCTATATGTTATCAGCAGAAGAGTTTCCACCACAGAAAATTACTGTTTAAAATTATTTTTGAAGATACATGTTGCAGTCTTCTATTTCCAAAAACCCCCTACATTAAGAATACTACTACTTCCTTCAGTATTAAAGATTACAAAAATGCTGAAAGTGTAAAAAATAAAAAGTGGCTGATGAGAACTCTAAAGTTTACTTTTAAAAAACGTGAGACAAAGTATATTCCACTTTTTTTTACTCTGAAGATTTAAAAAGAAACCTGCAGAACATATCTACATGATCAGATTATTTAAGACATGACTAGTGATGCTCTGTTGCAGTATTTTTTCCATGAAATTCCAGCGGATATAATGCCCTACAATTTAAACTCACAGTCTATCTTTGGATGTCTATGCAAGAATACTGAACAATTTAAGTTGCTTGTATATCATGGTTTCTGCTAAAATCTTATAAAATAAATTGACTAAATTCAGATTTTTTAAACAATTTTACTAACATTAGCTTTTAGCTCTAAAAATATGAATTTGTGACATAGGGGTGCCTATTAGCTGGAGGATGACGAGTGCACTAGCAATGTATTTTACAACGAAGCTTAATAAGATTTCATTGGGGAGATGTTATCATCTGCTCCAGAAATAACCTCCTGTACCTTCATAACCTGCCAGATAAGGTTAAAGTTAAATAAAATCACTCACTGATCTGGGACCACTTTGCCCTCCTGGAAAGAACCTCTTACATTTTGATGTGACTATTTCAGGAAAGGAAAACAAGGGACAAAATGCAAAAGGTATTTGTGGCTATACCCAAAGTAAAATAACATTTTAAACCATCATGAGAAGAAACCACTCATTATTTAATATAAAGAAGAATAAAAATATCTCTATAGATATTAATTTTAAGTGTTTAAAAGAATATGCAGTCATCTTTTGAATTGTTTGCTTCAAGTTGGGAATCACTGGGTTATTAAACAAGTTCCATAAATAAACAAATAAAATACAATTAAATTGCCCATTTATCCTATGGACCTCAGGGAAAAATGCTGAGTTTTTTTCCTCAGTTCTTTGCTGCTGTGTAATACCACAAAAGCTGCAACAAGCCAGTAAGCATGCCCATTAAAACCTTTACCTAATAACTTCTTTATTTTGCTTTTTGGATTTCTTGGTAGTCTCTGCTTGTACAGGAACAACTTCAGGAACAGGTTCTTCAACTGCTGTGTCTTCATCGCCCAAAAGAGCTGCCTGCTGAGAAAAATCCATGTCCTGCATAAACGACATGCTGCGCTTCAAAGCTAACAGCCGTTCCTAGAATCAGAAAGGACAGAGCGGCAGGGACTTAACCTTTCCCTCATAGCCAAGATGCTATGATAATGGGATGGGATGGGAATGGCCATGGCCTTATTTTGTTCTTAATGTCTCGTTTCCAATGGCGATGCAACATGATTTGGTCATGGTAGCATGGCATCAGAATTTCTGCAGCCCAACTATCAAGAGAGAAACAAACAAACAAACAAACTGCATATGCAAAAACAACTGTCTATTTTACACAAAACTTACCATCACTGTAACACATGCACATACACACACACGTGCACACACACAGAGCAGCTCACAAAAAAACCTTCATTTGACAAGCCAACAACTGTATTTGAGTTAAAAGTATTTGCAACACCTCTGAAAACTCCCCTACACCCAACACCTTGAAAAAAATAGTGCTTTCTTGTTTATGCAGAATAAAACTTAAATGAGATCTTGCTTTTAAAGTTTCAGCCAGAATTAGGATTTTTCAGTAGAATTTGACTTATGTGGATCTTAACTGCTTCCACTGAAAGAAGCTCCTACAGACATCAGTGGTGCAGGTAAGGTTGAGAAGTAAGTAAAAATTGACTTATAACAAGAATGCCATCAAGCCCTTAAATATAGCAGCACTAACTGGCACTGCTATAATTAATCAGATGGATGAAATAACATTTATCATTGCTACTATGTTCCTTTGAAGTATGGTAACATAAAAACCCACAAAGTTTCTGCTTTTTGTTTTTAATAGGTCTCTTACTTTGCTCATCATCTTAAAGCCTGTGTGCAGTATCTTCTTGGCTAGCTTGTAGTAAACAGTATCTGGTCTGTTGTAAGTCATTGCATTATCACACATCAGTTTAAAATCTGCCTGCAAAATACAAAACAAAAGAACAGTAAACATTTCAAGTCCTTTGTTAAATGACTAGTAGATACCATTCCATTTTGGCAGCTCTGTGAAGAACACAGTAATATTCTAGCAGCAGGCTCATGAATGCAAGCCAAAAGCAGAACTGCAAAGATCTGAGTCTTTTTTACCTCTCCAAGATGCTCAGTTTCCTTTGGAACTGGCTTTTGGTTATACAAAACACACTCTTTCCTGAATGCCAAATGTAACATTTTCTCCTTAACCAAATGGATCAAACAGAAGAAATAGAGAAATCACCAGAAGGACTGAGCCACCAAGGCAACTTTTTACAGCATTTAAGCCATCTGCCTCCAATTAATGAGACCATCACAAAAACAGAAATTGAGAAGGTGACACGGAGAAGCAAACTTTGGGCCAAGAAGCAGACAAAAGAGTGCATGTAAGCTACACTTTTAGTGATGGCCTTTCAAGTGCTGCAGAAAAAGCCAGTCTTCTGCTTGCCTGACTTTGAAGTAGACCCTTTTTTCCTGCAGCAAAATGGATGCGTTTTCTGCAGCAAATGCCCCTCTTCGAAATGCAGGAAAGAGTTCTTGCAGATTCTACTACTAGACAGATTGTCTTGTGACTAGCCTCAGCTAGTCATATCAGAAAGGTAACGGTTTGAGCAGACCTTGTTTCAGAGGTTAAAAACTTACAAACTTCATCTCTGTATTAAGTTCATGGCTTCGTAGCTCTGCATGATTAGGTACCCTCATGTATCTAGAGAGTCCAATTCCTTTTTCACTCTAACATGGGCAGACTTTTAGCCAACTTTTATTAGTGCTCAGACTACCAACAGAAGCTAAGTCCTTCAGAAAAAATAAATCTGCCAGTCTAAAAAATACTGCAATTTTCTTTTTTTTCTTAGGTTTCTATCCCACCAGTTTCGGTACTGCAACCTTGCCTGTAACTAAACAGCCACAGAGCTCCCACTCAAACTTCCCTTTAAAGCTGTTAAATAAGACAATCCAGCAAGACAGAATTTAGAGACCTGAAGTCATTCCTAATGGCAATGCTATTATGAATCCTTTTTTACTATTTCCTATAAATCTCTATAGCATATTTAACAAAACAGAATAATCTTTGTCAAAGCATCTGCAAGAAAAGTAAACTTTTCTTTGCTCACCTTGCTGGACCTTTCAAAAGAAGAGATTAACCCTGAGAAACAAGCCAACGCTCTCTGCCAAGGCTATTGTTATATCAACATCACTCTAGGAAAAAGCAATACTGAAGGCAGCTAATAGACCTTTATGAATCACTTAAGGAAAACTCCTCTCCTTCATGAGCTGGCAATACCATGAAAACATTTCTTACTGCACTGTTTGTAAAACCATGATGGACCTAATAAATTATAACAGAAATAATACACTAAATAACTAAGTTAAGTTGCAAATAACCTTGCCGAGTAAGTTTTTGCCAGAAGATAATTTCAAATGAAGTTATATGAAAAACAGGAAAATTAAAGATAAAAAAAATATGTAGTTGTTATTGACTCTTATACAAGGAACTTCAGTATATCCTCAGGTTTCTTGCAGACAGGTCCAAATTACATTTTAATCAATCTAACAAGGTCTAGATTAAAAGAAGTAAAAGGAAAAGAGCTCAATGGTTTAAGTCTTTGTGATAGTCTTACTCGTGTTAAAGTTTAGCAGCATAAATTCCACAGAACTTTAAAACATGTTCTTGGTTTCCACAGTAATTTATAGAAGACTGTAGTAGAATCTGACAGATTATCTGTAACACACTGAATATACAAAAGTGTTCAGTTCAGTTCTGAAAAAAATGAGCATTAATTAATGTAAGAAAGGCTTCTATAGCTAAAAAGAATCTTCACTTTATTACTAGCTGTCAAATATCTAAATCTTTATTAATTCACCTTGAATTCAGTGACTGATTTGTATTCATTTGCTGCAATTTTTTCCTTCATCGTACCAAAATCCATAGGGTGTTTTATTATCATGGAATATCCAGGAGCAATGGCATCCGTGACTGGAAAAGCAAAAAACCCATGAGGATCTTTCCTAGAAATAAAAACAATACATTTAGATTTACAGCAGCAAACAAAATGATCCTTGCTTTTGTATCACATTAATGACACAACAGTACTAGTTAAAATAGAAAAAACACTAAATTCTCATAAAACAGATGCACGTTCAAAAAATTTCCTGATAAAGGAGAGCATTTTGACTTCACATATGTAGACTTTTTGAAAGACCTTAAAAATGTCTTTCAGTTCAATTCAGTGATCAAATGATCAATTCAAGCTAGTTCTTGTATTTCTTAATTAATTCTTGTATGTTTTCTATGTTTCTACTCTCCAACTTGGTCTTTTGGCTTAATTGTAAAAAAAAACCTCAATTCTTCTTGTTCATAAGGTCCTCTAAAAATAAACTCAATGTTTAATTTTTTTTAATTAATTCTACATTTGGCTTATTGCTACGTAATAAAAAGGAATGTTTTTTTTTTAACATGAGGTACAAGTTTAAGAAAACAGTAAAATAAAAAGCGTCTCCAAAATTAAGAGGATTATCAAGTAACCAGGTCTAAATTTGCTTTGTATCTGACAGTGGACTCTGAATAAAACAAAATTTCATTAAAACCATCTTTCAAAGAATTATAGACTCATAACTGGCTTTTAAACCCTTAGCTAAGTCATTAATATTTAATAAATTTATAATGGCAATGTATCCTCTGCCCAAAACACTTATTTCCCTGCCCAACGTTAGAATTGCAAAGTTGGTAATAATTTTCCTCAATTTATCTTTAAAAACTACCAGGTCTCACATGGTTGCAAAGGTTAACAAATATATTACAGTCAGTCTCTAGACACTCTTTTCAAACAGAAACCCAGGATAAGCAGTTGCCAAGTAACACATATAAATATGCATCAGACACTGCCAACACAGCTGAAGACACAATTACATTTACTACCTTTGCAGCTGGCGAAGGAAGTGCTCCAGTAATTGCTGGATCGGTGTGCTCTCATTTTCAGCTGCATTTTGAGATGAAAACACAGATAAGTGCAATGAAACAGAATAAAGTTGTAT
Source organism: Monarcha castaneiventris obscurior (assembly GCA_026261815.1). Classification (NCBI taxonomy): domain Eukaryota; kingdom Metazoa; phylum Chordata; class Aves; order Passeriformes; family Monarchidae; genus Monarcha; species Monarcha castaneiventris. The sequence goes on from JAMPIT010000059.1 coordinate 2,015,415, forward strand.
TTGTTTATTTAAAAATATAAATACTAGAGAGAAAATCTTCCTGTAAGTACAGCTTGTACTGATCCGAAGCTGAATGTGACATGGATTTCAAAGCAAAAGCACATCAGATTTCTAAGCACACGATACCTATTTCTTCTTCTTCTTTTATTTTCTGAGCTTTTTTTTTATCACATTAAAACCTAGTACCCGTTAAGTCAGGTGTAGTGCTAAGTTTAGTAGCTCTAAGAAGATGCATTACTAAGATTAAAATAAGGTGTTATACATTTTTCCAGAAAAAGTGAAACTTGGTTGCTCAAATACTGCAGTTGGGAAATCCACATTTTTATAAACGTTCGTCATGCAATTTCAATGATTCCTTTACCACAAACCCAACGCAATCAGCTTCTCTGAACCTTTCAATCACAGAATGACAAACAGCTGCAGATTCGCTGGCAAGAGAGGTAATGACTACAATTTCACTTCCTGTACAGATTACACAAGAAACACTACGTGTTAATTACCTGTTACTTCAGAAGTTTGAAACAGTAAAGAAGCACCAAGAATGGAAAATCCAACTCTCCATCATGATAGAGGAAAGTCATTTCCTTTCTTAATCATAATGGCTCAGGTAATTTATACGCTTTCCAATAACGTTTTATAAGCAGATGAAAAGAGAATAATAAAGGGAATAGTTTTTAGCTTGTCAGTTTTTAAGGCGCCTGACTACCCAGAGATATAAAACTCTGACCAGAAAATTTCAGCTACCTTGACAGCTGATAGCCACCATTCCTCAATTTAATGTGTGGTCACAATTATAAAATCCCTTGGAATTACTTGACCAGTCAAAAAGCAGTATTCAAAAGACAAGACTCACAATATTCCTAAAGACACAATTTTTTGCTACTAGGTTACATTTTCAGGCTTATGTGTAACTGAGATCATGATGTAATTGACAATTCGCTAAAGTAAAGGTTTCCACTGAGTAATGATGAGTTTTAATTATCAAGCAATGGTTACATACAGAAAAAGCATGGCAAAATCTGAAAGTATTAAACACATAGAAGTTGCCACACACAGCTGACAAATATTTTGTCTGGTGATAAGAATTAAAGAAGAATTGTAAATTAAAAACAGGGATGGTGGGGGGTGTCTACAGTCTTTAGAGACACGCCAGCACAAGTTCCTTTTCATGAGAATAGAGATACTAGGACTCCACATACGCTAGAAAACAAAAAAAGACTGTAAGTCTCCACAAGAGCATTTTCCCTTGAACTAAGTGAAGCTTAGTTCCAGAAATCCTGATCACTGTTGTGTAAATGCTGAGGAGAAGGAATTAGGGGTGCACTATGCACAATAATACTTTTATAACAAGGTTTATTCTGCCAAGGAACAGAAGCCAGAAACAGATGTCCTTAGCAGTGTCAGTCACCTGAAAACAAACCTACTAAAACATGGAAGCACCAAGAGGAATACTGACTCGTCAAATAGCAGAAAGTTCTGAATGTTGGAAAAAGTAAAGTCCTTAAATTCCAGTAAATCTTCATGAAAATTTTACATTTTGGTACCTTGGACAAAAGCTTTGTTTTGTGTGCTTTTAAAAAGAACCAAAATTATTTAATCTTTCACACTGCTCACCTGGCTGAGTTCTGCATGCTCTGACAGGACGATCTGGAGGAGGTTCAACCTCCACCTTTTTCCCAGGATCAAAGTCATCAGTTTCTCCTTCAGTGTCACACTGTTCTTTCTCTCTTTTTCTCTTTTTCTCTTCCTAGTACAGCAGAGAGACGAAATATTTTAGAGGAACAGACTTGGAATGTGCAATCCCAGACACCACAAGGTAAGAAACAGTGATGTTTTTAATTTGGAATACTTATTCAATATCTGAGTCATAACATGGCTTAAACAATACTGCATACGTTTTCAGTATCACTTTTTCAATCCTCTTCTCCAATTAAAATTAGACTGTTCATCTTTTGCTACTTTGTATTTAATATAGTATTGTTCTACCATTCCTACACGTTTATTGAAAAGACTGTTGAACTCTGAAGCTATTTATACGTAAAACTGCACAATAATAAGCTACACCAGAGAGCAAAGAAAGTTAGCCTACTATTCAGTAAAGAGCAATCTGTGGCTCTGCTCTCATCAATGTATTTTTGTTGTCTGTCACATTAAACAGAAATGAGTAAAATATGTGACAACTCAGCCAACAAAAGAACCATAAGAAACAGTGGTGGCAATTAACAATCTCTTCCTGAGTTTCAAAGCAAAGCCATGCCTAAGTAATTCCTGAAATCCTGTAATCATTATCCACTTTTGCACAGAAGAGCAGACTTCCTTAACCTTCCTTAGACCACAGTTTTGTTACTTAGCTATCCATTAGCTTACTTTGAATGTATTAATAAGGAAGTTCTGGGAAAAAAAATCCAAACAACACCCACCCCACAACTCAGTAAAGGCAATTGATACTGCAAAATCTTGTACGAAGGACAGCTGGTTTTGCTACATTTCAAGTCCCAGCCTGAAACATTTGCACTAAGAAATTGCACACTATTTGTAGCATATTCGAGAGTTCTCGAACGATCATATGAGATCTGTCACTTCCAAGTAATACAAGCCCAACAAAAAAAATGAACTGGAAGTGATTTTAGAATCACTACACACACACAAAGTAGCACCAAAAAAATTATCCTACAAGAATAGTAAAACTACATGACAGAAAAAAAGCCAGAGAAATGTCAGAGAATCATTACTACATGAAAGAAATACTATTAAAAAATTAAATTGTACAAGTAACTGTGCTGTCAATGCCTAATTGCTGATTTTAATCAAACTCCTCAATGTTCAACAGACAGCTAAGGTGACCACACTACTTGCTACTAACAAAGCCACAAAGCCTAGCACACAGGTTATTCCAACAGCCAACCAAAGTAACGTACCACAGTACTCAACAGAACAGAAGCTGTTGTGAGTAAACACACCAATTTCAATCTTCAGAACCTTGGCACACCTCAAGAAGATAAACGCAGCCTAGATTTATTTGAAAAGTTGAAAATACACTCCCTAAAAACACATTTGTAAAATTTGTAAAATACCCTCCCTAAAAACACATGTAGCAAAACACATTTGTGACCTAGCTAAAATACAAAACATCCAAATGAAAAACAGGAGCATTCATTCAAGGCAAATAAATAAGAAAAATTAAAAGTTACAAGAAGTTACTTTGTTCACAGAATTGCCACAAGGGTATCTCCTTTAAACGGCAAAAGTACACCAACTCAGACTCATGGGTTTTCTACATTTCTGAAGTGCTATCTCCAGACAATAAGCTCCTTGCAACAGTGATCTAAACAAACAAATGAAGTTCTGCACCAGATTTTAGACCTGATAAGCAAGCACGAAGGCTGGTGTGTCTGAATTTAAAAATCACAGCTCACCTTTCTCTTTCTTCTTTCCTCATCATCTAGATGCTTTTCTTTTTCCTTCTCTGACTTTTTCTTCTTTTTTTTCTTCTTTTCTTTATGTCGTTCTCGCTCGTGATCTGATCTATCATCATAGTAACTAGAATCATGCCCTGACCCAGAGAGTTCAGTCACTTCACTGCCTCCAACTTTTAGAACCAGCTTTAAGGGTTTTTCCAAAGGCTTATCCACATAATCTAAATATTAAAAAAAAATAAAAAATAAAAATAAATGCACAGGGAACTAAAAGCACATAGCAATTACAGAATCAGACTCCATTAGGTCAGAAAAGACCTGTGAGATCGTGTCCAATCTATGACTGAACACTACCATGTCAACTAAACCATGGCACTAAGCGCCACATCCAGTCTTTTTCTAAATACCTATAGACAGTAACTCCACCACTTCCCTGGGCAGCGCATTGTAACACATAATCATCCCTTTTGTAAAGAAATTCTTCCCAGTGTCCAACCGGAATTTCCCCAAGTGCGGCTTGAAGCCATGTCCTCTCGTTCTGTCAGTGGCTGCCTGGGAGAGGAGACCGACCCCCACCTGGCTATACCCTCCTTTCAGGCAGCTGCAGAGTGATAAGGTCTTCCCTGAGCCTCCTTTTCTCCAGGCTAAACAACCCCAGCTCCAAAGCTTCTTCTAGAACTACTGTTTATAAGAATTCGCTGCAAGTCAAAAATATACACAATGCATTTGGAAAGAACAATAGCTAAGACTAACAAATCCAAGCTAACAAACAGTCCTTCAGCACGTCTTACGTTGTTGTGTTTCACAAACCTGCAAGACGTAAGAAACCGACTCTTCGGCCTCCCCTGAAAACGTCGCAAGATCCTTGCAGAGCAAGGTGAAATCAAGCATCACTCTAACACCGCAGAGACCGGATCCCCTCAGGAGCAGCCGCGGGAAGCACGGAGCCGCTCGGGCTCACACCCCACCACCCGCCCCGCGTTCCTCGGGCCGCCCCCGCCGCCGGCAGCTCCGGCACTCGGAGCAGGGTCTCTGCCCAGGCCCCCCAGCCCGCGCAGGGACGCCGGGCCCCGCCGACAACCGCGCCGGGGGAAGGGGCGGGCGCGTCCCGGGTACAAAGAGGCCCTCCCAGCCCTTACCGCTGTAGGCGGTGGCGGAGGTCGAGCGCCATTCTGCCTTCTCGGCTTTGTGCTTTTTGTGCTTCTTCCCCATGGCGGAGCCGCAGCCGGCACCGCCGGAAGCGCCGGGGCGGGCGGCCCCTCCCGCCCGCCGCGGAGGAAGATCCGGGTGAGGGGCCGGCCCTGCCTCGCCCAGCGCGCCCTTTACAAACGGCGGCAGCCGCAGTGGGTGCCCGGTGCCTTGGGCTCGCCCGCGCTCTGCCCGCCGCTCCGGCGCGTCGCTCCCGAGGCCGTGCCTGCCGTGAGGTCATTCCCTGTCCCCGGCGCTGAGGCGGGAGCAGCTCGCCCGCCCGTACGCGCGACTGCGCTCGCGGCGTGTCCCGAGGCTGTCGTCGCCATCTCCTGAGGGAGGGAAGTGCCGATCCCGATCCTGGTCCTGGTCACGTACCCGGTCCTTGCGGTGGGCCGTGTGCATGTGGACGGGGCACCGGGAAAGGGCTGTCCGTGCCGTGAGCGTGTCGTCGCTGGAAGTCTCTTCGGTATCGGTTTTTCCCTAGGAGCGAGAAAGATGGATGACGCCGCTGGAGATTTGAAGCAAGCGCTCCCAAACGTGTGTGACAGCGTTCAGATCCATGTGGAAGTTCACCAGAAGTTGAGCAGGTCTCTGATCAGAGCGTTACTTGCTGCGACTTGTGCCTCTTTTCCTCTCGGCCTCGTTCTGCGCGCCTGCAAGAGCCTGCGGCACCCAGCTCTGCCTTCTCTGTGCTCTCCCAGGGGTTTCCACACCTGTGTCTCTTCCTAAGATTGAGCTAATGCACTTTTCTCAGTTTCATGTCATCCAGTCTCATAATCAAATTGGTGGCCATGTTCTGGGTTTGCCCCAGTTTATCCTTGTCTTTTTTATGTCGGAGTTCACAACTGTACACAGTATTCCAGATGTGGTCTTACAAAGCCAGCAAATGGAAACAGTTGCTTTCCCTAACATCTGCAGTCTTCGTAGCACAGCCTAAAATAAGGTTGTCTTCATTTGTAGCAGGGGCACACTGCTGACTTACTGCCAACTTGTCCACCGGTACCCCTGGGCCCTTTTCTGCAAAACTGCATTTCATCCACTTGGACTCTTATCTGTTCTTTATCTGGGCAGTGGATGGAGAGCTAGGATTTCATGTTTACGTTTGTTGAACATGAAAATTTTCTAGTCAAACCATATTGCCAACCTGCAGAGGTCCCTCTGAACAGCAGCCCTGCCTCCAGAATACTGACAGCTCTCCCTGCTTTGGTGTTATCCATAAACTTTCATGGAGTTACTTTCCATCCCATTGTCAAGGGTTTAAACAAGGATGCAAAAACAGTGCCGGTCCCAATGCTAACAGCACACCACCTTTCCCCACCCAAGTTACTGACAGCTCTGCTTAATCTTTGTACTAGTCACAGCCCTCTGAGCTGGACAGTCCAACCCATATTGTCCATTTATCCAGTTCTTACATTACCACTTTGGATATCTGGATGATATGGGAGAGCGTGTCCAAGATGTTAGGAAAATCAAGGTGTAAAACATCCACTGTGCTATTTTTGCCAGCCTTATAGAGAACTGAGAATTTGCATTGGTTTTAGATGATTGAAATTGCAAAATTAAGTTAAATCTTCAAATAGTATTCCTTTACCTGTAGTTTTTGTCTCCTGGAATTCTCCTTATATTATGTCCCCATCCTGACGTTTCAGCTGTTCTGAAAGTATAATGCAGCTTCTAAGCTAAGCTTACCAAATTCAGTCAGAAGCTTGGCTCTGAGTTTTTCTGGTTTTCCTACTGAAACACAGATTGCGTAACTGCTTTTCATTCTTGATGTCTTCTAGCTGTCTCATTCAATATCTCCTGATACGACCTCAAACAAAGCAAATAGTATTATTTGGATTGTCTTTTAATGCACAAATTAAAAACAACTATCAAGCTTGTTGCTTTTGCAAACAGACCGAATCTGACAGGTTCTTTTTTCCGGCAGAATGTTGGAGGAGGGTTGAGTGGTTGTAGGGTTTTTTTTGTTGGTTGTTTGGTTGTCTTTTTAGGGTTGGGGGTTTGTTGGTTGGTTGGTTGGTTGGGTTTTTTGGTGTGTGTAAGATGGAAGCTGTTTTCCATGAAGGCCTCGTATACGAAATAATGCATTCCAACACTAATATCAAATTTCCTTATAAATGCCAATGCCATAACGTAATGGAGTTTCTTTATTTTTAGCACGGCCAAAAAAGAGGATATTAGGATGAGTGTCTTAAAGCTGTTGAACAGACACAACATTGTGTTTGGTGATTACAAGTGGACAGAGTTCGACGACGCTTTCCTTAACAACAACGTGCAGTCTGTGTCAATTGTGGATACGGAGCTGAAACTGAAGGACAGACAGGTATTCCCAGTCAAGAATGTGCAGCTCTGTTCATGTGCCCCTGAACTGGTTGTAGGTAAACCCAGGGCCACGAGCAAGACAAAGTATATAGGATGATGTAGTATCTCTTGTTAGGCTGACTGGTATTAACTAGGAAAAGGTGGCTAAATCTTTTTTATACCACTTAGTAAGGTCTGAAACAGAGGTAGTAGGCTTCAGAGAGAAATGCCAGCTGAGAACTGTAACTTTCTTTTGTTCAACTAGCTTTGAATGAGAAATTTGACGGATTACAATTCTTTTTGTGTTCATTCTAGCCTATTGACCTGAGCAAAAGCAGTCTTTATGTTCATATTTTTCATCTGAATGAAGAAGGACCAACCTCTGAAAACCTGGAAGAAGAGAATGAGGATATCACTGCAGCTCACCACTGGGTGCTACCAGCAGGTACCTGTGTGACATTTCTGGAAGCTCTAGAACAATGAAAGAAAATATTGCAAAGGCTAAAAGTGTTTATAGTTACCTGTTAAAGGTATTACTTGTATTTGTTGTTTGTCTATATAACCAATATGTTTGGACTTTTTTCTTTATGGAGCAAACGTGTTTGGATTTTTTTCTTTATGGAACAAATATATTTGGACTTTTCTTTGTGGTTCTGACTGAACTGTTGCAGGCGATTCCAAAACACATAATTTATTTCTGTAATACTTGTGGATGTGTGGAAATAACTGGTCTTGTGGTCGAAAACATATAGTCATAATCTGGAGCATGCAAGTTTTTAACGCTGGTGGTTGCATTCCAAATTTTATTTAACTTGAAGACCCACAAGACACTCATCAGTTTAAATATTCATTTTCCAGACCTCACTGCTGGCTTCCAGCCCCCAAGACAGTACTGCTCTTATATATGAAACAGACAAACAAAGTAAAGAGATTTAGTCGTTGCCTTCTGGAGAGGAAATACAAGGCTTTCCTCTGTGATACAGCAACACCTGCCTGTTACTGTCTTGTGCTTGGGGAAGTTGGCTTCTCTGCCAGGAAGAAGAAGCACAGATGTGAGCTTAAGCTCAGAGAGACAGTAATTCTGAAACATTTCCTACTCTTTCTGTCTTGTGAAATGCCTAACTACCCATTACATTTGTTTTCAGGAAGAATTAAATCTGACGCATTGACATTACTGCCACAATTTTGTGGTTTATAGTTGTTCTGTCTTTTTTGCTTTTCTTTGCTGAAAGTTAGAAGCCAACAGCTGGGAATGATTGATACTCAAATGACAACTTTAGTTTATTATGCATTATTCTGCTGCATGCTTTTTTGTGTCCTCTACATCTTGATGTTTCAAAAAAAAAAAAGCAAAGTTGAATGATAAATTTGTCTTAGAACCCTCCTCCTACCGCAACTTTTCATTGCTCTCTTGGTGAAATGTAAGTCCATCCTCTACTGAGGATGGAAGGAACGATATTTTTCATTTCACATTAAGAAATTTATTTCTTGTCACAATTACTTGAGGAAATAGAAGCTGGGAAACTGCTGAATTTGTCTGTTAGAAAGTGGTGTTTGCATTTTGAGAAAAATAACTCTTTTTTTTTCCCCACAGATGCTTTACTTGTTTTCATATATCTGTTCTTAATTTTTCATTTTAGTTGAGCATAATTTGAGAACTGTTTTGTGCTGCAATGATGAGTCACAAGTTTCCTTTCCACAAGACTGATTTGTCCTAAACAGGTATATAATATATTGTTTTTGCAGCTGAATTCCACGGCCTTTGGGAAAGTCTTATCTATGACACTGAAGTAAAATCAAACGTAAGTTGGAAATTAGTAACAATTAAGATTGCTTGAGGAGAAGTAAAAGCTGAAATGAAGCCTGTTTGAAGTTTGCTGCATCCTATGGAGATATGGGTGCAGACTGGGCAGAAGGGAATGGGAGTTTAACTTTGTTTCTGGCAGCAGCTAAACAGGTAATGGGCTTGGCAGTAATGTCGGCCACCACTGTTACTGTTCGTGTAAATACATATTCAGTGATTTGACCAGAGCTGAGTGCTCTGCCACTTAAATGCTGGTAAGACATTGGAAAGAAACAGAACAGTTCCATGGGGTACTTTTCTAGCTTAAAGATCCTGTGCATTCATCAGAGGTTGTGGTGGTAACTGCCAGAGCTTGTAGAATGGTAATACTGTAACCTGAAATTTAGTAATTGTGATGCAAATAAAACCCACAAATAATTAAATTCAGCTTCCAACTGAAATTCTTGGACACAAATAATTAATTCATTAGCTTATTATTATACCATAGATACAGTATTCTCACTTAAGCCTTTAGAACCAAATACAGAAAAGCAAAACATTCCAGTGATTGTACTTCTTGATTTATAAGATAAATATCAATTAATACATCCACATTTGTCAAATTTATGGAACAGCTTTCCAAGTCATCTGTGAAATGACAAGACTATTTAATTAGACTTGATGGTGTACTAAATAACAGCAAGCCAATCACTATTAAGTGTAAATGTATATGGGTAGAAAGAAGTGGTTGCTTTTAATGACTAAAACTAGAACCACTTCTGTAAAATTGTGATAAATCTTCATTTTCTAAACCATGGAAATGTCTGAGCATGGTTGGGTTCTACGGGCTCTGAAATGGTTGCTGTGAATTTTCAGTGTTGATAGAATTTTGAAAAGTATGCGGGTTAAAGTTCAGTTGTTTTTGCTGCTGTGTGATTATTCCATCTCTAGCATGAGCTATTGCAGGAGCACCATTGTATTGTCCCATTAACACATGGGGATCAAAAGCTGGTTACAGGTAAGAGCAACAGAAGATAATGTGGTATCGTGTTATTATAGGTAAAAGTCACTACAGAGTCACACCTGAAGTTCATATTCATTTTGTTGAAGGAGTTCTCTACTTCCTAACTCTAGATAAATCTAAAATGAAGCTGCAGTATTTTTAGAAGCAAGCATTCCGGGAAATAAGTGCAACTTCCCTTATTTGGAAGGATGAATAATCTACAAATTCCTTGCAATAGCTGATACAAATACTTCAGTAAAAAGGAAATAAAATGTGACAGGAAATGCTTTGTTTGGTGGACTGACTACAACAAACTGAACAAATGTATAGCTGTACAACATCTAAACAGGACCCAGATTTTGAGTCTTCAAGTCTCTGTGCTTGGGCTTGTGTTTTATAGATACACAGTACGTGGGACAATGGAAAATGAAATCAATTTCCTTTCCTTAAAACATTTAATTTATTCATTTAAAAGTTATGGAACTACATTTGTGCTGAGTACTATTCTTATTCTTGAGGGCAGGACAGAAATTAATTTGCAGAAATAAATTTGCTTATGACTAAAAGACATGAGCTGTTTTTTGTTGTTGTTATGAGTACAAAATAGACATGATTAGAGATTGATTCTATTTGTAGTTGTATTTGCTGTTATGTCTCTAATTTGTGTCTTTCTTTTTGTCCTCTTCAATTAGTTGCTCGATTACGTGACGACAGCATTATTATTTTCCGACAAAAATGTTGACAGTAACCTGATATCGTGGAACAGAGTTGTTTTGCTGCATGGTAAAAATTATTTGTTTTAAACCAAATAGATTCATTGGCCATCTGTTTATACTCTACTTCTGGAAAGACTTGTATTGCAGTCCTCTGTAGTGAAATGAGGTGATAAGAGAGCAGCAGAGAAGTATTCCCTCACTAGTACAAATTTAGATGAAATGTAATGTCAGAGTCAAATCAATGTTCATATGTACTATGTTTTGCATTAATTTAAATTCTAAAGTTTACAGTAGGGTGACAACTGTGGATTTCTTAATTTTAATTTTTAAGTGATATTGTTGCATTTTTATATAAAGACCAAAATAGTGCAGATACTGAAGATATTAGGAGGCATATCTTAATTAAACTTCTATCACAGTACTAAATATTTTGTTAGTTAGAGCTTTACAAAAACTTTGAGGAAATCAGTCTGCGTGTTGTGTTGTTGACACTGTGTTCTATTGCCAGCTCTTGCTGATTTAGTTACTGTTACTTAAGTGAAGCTGAAATTTCTAGTCAGTCCTAGCTTACTGTGGAGGTTATACCACAGACAAGATTAGCATCAACTGAATCCGTTTTCTTGCAAAATGTGTCTTGCATTGATTTTGTCATCAAGACTGGTATTCAAAAATAAAAGGTCATGTAGAAATATTTGTCGATTGTACTTAAGTTACAACTGTCAATTTAGAAGCTTCAGGATGATTTTGTTCGAAATACTTTATTTCAGACTCATACCCTTTTAACTGTGCTTGTACTTAGCTGTTTGGTGAAAGTCTTTGTGTTTCTTCTATGGGGTATTAAGTCAGATCCAAAAGGTTTGTCCCGGAGTATAGTTCCCAAGATGATCTGGGTTGCCCCAAGGAAGAAATTTCTGGGGAAGTGGGCAGCTGATCAAACTGATCATGATATGTTTCTGTTTTCCATGTTAGAAGAGTATGTTTCAGGAAAATACAAGTTTAAGCATAGCACTGATTATAGAGAATGCTGATAAGCGTTAGCCCTGCTGGGGTGATCCACTTCGCTTCTCCGGCTGTTGAGTGTTTTAACTTCACAGTGTCTGCATACAAACTGTTACACTAACTACTCTAATAATTGAGAAGTGTATTAAATCAGACCTCAGCTCTGAGATTGCAGTCAAGTAAGCAATTTTCTCAAAATACTCTGGTGTACACAATCATTGTCTCCTGTGTTTTTACTCTACAATTAGTGCTGTAGTGAAATAGTTAAAAAGCTGTAAGATGTCATTAACAGTCTCATGCAGACTCTGTGTAATGTTTGGATCTGATTTCAAACCAGGCCCTCCTGGAACTGGGAAAACTTCTCTCTGTAAAGCATTGGCTCAGAAACTGACAATTCGACTGTCATACAGGTGATAATTTTTTGGAAATTTTTCACTTTAGCTTACTATATTTAGTTGTTCTTTTTCACTAGCCGAAGTATATTTCATATTTAATTTCAAGTAACTTGTACCTAGTGCTAATGTGTCTTCTTTTTTTGTAGAGCACCAGGCTAGCAATAAAATAGATCTGCTAGACTGATTAGGATATTTCAATGCCTTTTAAAATGTGTAATTATTTGTGCCCAGGTGTGCTAGAGAAATTCCAGTGGCAGTACAGAAATTTTTGCTCACATTGTACATCAATGAAGATTAAAGGGCAAAGGATCAAAGAGTATTTTGGGTTTTGTGTCTTCATGTTTGATAGAGCCTGGTTTTAACAGGTCGCAATTTTTAAACTAATTTCTTTTGTACTTAGATTGTCTAAATGCCACAATCTACAGAGGTCAGTTTGTGTATCAGGCAGGTTATAAGAAATAGCCTAAAAGTTAATAGCAGCTTAACAAATTTATATTTAAAAAAAAAAGTTCTATAAAATACAAGGTGTAGCATAAATAATGTGTAATTATTGTCATGATCTAATTCTAGCCCAAGCTGAATGTGTGAAAATCATGCACTGTATAATGTGAGGTTGAGATATTTTGTCACTTCTTGCTATACTGAAGACAATCTTACACAAAGAGAAGAATGAGGCAATTATCATGGGAACTGTTACCCTGTTCTAATGAAGAAATTCTAATAGCAATTTAATATAGAGAATTCTAGTGACATTTTCAGCAACATGACGATTTCCAGCAACAAAAATAATACTGATAAAACATGTATTGTGTTTTGAAAGGTGAGTAATTTAAAGTACTAATTCACAGAATTCCAGGGTTAGAATGTCAGGAATGAGACTTACAGAAGTTAAGGGTATCACTGATTTTTATTTACAATTGAGTTGATACTTCTTTTTCTCTTCATACTCTAGGTATAGGTATGGACAGTTAATTGAGATAAACAGCCATAGCCTTTTCTCTAAATGGTTTTCTGAGGTATGTATTGATGCAGCTAATGAAATAAACTTCATGTTTTAGAAATTACACTGTTATTATTCTGTTGAGCTTTTTTCCTAAGTATGCGCACCACAGATTGCTCAGAATAATTAATGTGTTTGAGAAAGCTTAAAGAGAAGTTATATTTGAAAGTTGTTTTAAAACCGTTTATTTACACCTTTAAATATTATAAGCCTTAGAAAGTTGTGTGTTAAGGAAATAGTTAAACATATGCATATGATGTCTTTCTAGAGTGGCAAGCTTGTGACCAAGATGTTCCAGAAGATCCAAGAGTTAGTTGACGACAGAGATGCTCTTGTATTTGTACTGATTGATGAGGTATGATTCCAACAGTATTGTTGTACATAAAATTTAGAAGAAAGGAAATTGATGGGTAGGAGCTGCAATAATGCTCATCTGTAAAGAACAATAAAAGCACATTTATGCTATTTTGTAAGCTACATAATTGTGCAGATGAATGAATTTTAGTCTAGATTGCTGCAGATTTGAGATGTTTGGAAGGAACGTAGTATGACTTAGCAAGCAAATTCCAGCTGAAAATGACTTGAAACCTTTCTTGGTGGAATTTTCCTTGCTTCTGTATGTTTGCAAGTGGAATATTGTTTTAAACTTCAAAGTAGTCCAGATTTGTATCATTTGCACTCTTCTATTTTTTGTAACGCTCTAAAAGACATGAATATGGTTCAGTTCACTGCTGTTAGATTTTCTTCAAACTTGCATACATAAGCAACTCAGTCAGTGTGTACCTTATTAACTTTGTCATGTTGGAGTTTCTGTGGGGAAGCTCACTCTAAATTCAACCTATTCATTATTCTGGTGGTGTGTCCCATTCCCTCCACCCCCAAAATTTAAGATGAAAACCAGCCTCCATTCTGCTGTCTAAACAGGAATTTCCCTCATTACACTTTGCTTCCTTGACACGCCTTTCTTTCTCCCTGGAAATTCCTACTTAACAAAAGATTTTGAAGACGGAGTTTTAGATAGCAGGTACAGGGATCTGGAGGTGTATTGCATGTGTCACCAGTTTGCTGCCAGGACTCCAAAAGTGCCATCTTTTGGGGTTTTTTGGTGTTTGGTGATTTTGTTGTTCTTGTTTTGGTTGATTGGTTTGGTTTTTTGTAGGTGGAAAGCCTCACAGCAGCCCGCAGTGCCTTCAAGGCAGGCACAGAGCCTTCAGATGCTATTCGTGTGGTGAATGCTGTATTGACACAAATAGACCAGATTAAAAGGTATTGTTTGCATATTATTGCAACAGCAAAAGGTAATTGACAATTTCAGTATCCCTATTCCCACTGAATTTCAATTCCTGCTTGGAATACTAAACCAGATTGGTTTGTGAAGTATTCTTTGTTAATGATGCTAGTTTTGAAAAGAAATGGGAGTAATCCAGCAGAATATTTTACACATACCTGGGTGGACAATCAAATCTATGGACAGTATGCTTCCCTTAAAGATAAGGAGAGAAAAAGGACACATCATCATGATGTCTGCTTGGAGAACAGACATCAGAATTGAAATGGAAAACGTTGATTAAAGGTTCAAATTTGCCATTCTTCTTTTCATAATCTTTTTTTGTGTGTGTCAGAAGCTATGCCAGTAGGTTCTAGATAGTTAAGGTTTATCACCTGTGAAATAGGAGTAGAGGAACTATGGACACTTGAGAAACAGCTGAAGGAAAGAGACTATGCATTGAAATAGTCTGGTGATAACCGGCCAAAAGCTTCAGTTCATTTAATGTAACTCCTGATTGACAAGAGTGATGTGACAGCTTATTGCATAAAATGATTCGAATCATAAGAAGGAAGGTCTCAACTTGCCAGTCACAAAAGGAGATACATCTTTTACATGTGACCTAAAAATCTGTTTTTGTCTTGAAGGTATCCCAATGTAGTTATTCTGACTACTTCAAATATTACAGAGAAAATTGACATGGCCTTTGTAGACAGGGCTGACATAAAACAATACATTGGACCTCCATCGACTGCAGCAATATTTAGAATATATCTTTCTTGCCTAGAAGAACTGATGAAGGTAATACTTGAAAGCAAAACTGTAAAATGTTATATTTTATTAAATTTGACATTTTAATCATACTTCCTAAGTAACAAAAATACATAAATTTCATTCTTTTTCTGTATTTCCACTCTTACTGTAGATTTATTTTTCATACAACAGTGTGTAACTCTCATTTCTAGTGTCAAATAATATATCCTCGACAGCAGCTTCTGACACTCAGAGAGCTTGAGATGATCGGCTTCGTAGAAAATAATGTGTCAAAGTTAAGCCTTGTACTAAAAGAAATCTCAAGGTAAGATTCTGAAATTCTACTTTTTTCATATATATATACTGAGTTGTGGAATGATGTATAAAAGAAACCGAATTTCCTAACAACTGGAGATCTGAAACAACTCAATTTTTTTTCTGTTTGGGATAGTGCAAAAACCTTCAGGGGACCAAGTGGAGGCAATCACAATTTGCTAACATTTCTTAGTCTCAGATCTGGCTTGGCCTAGTACTGCCTCTGGTTTCTGCTCTGCCGTTTAAACTCATCTTGACAAGTTGCTGGCTGGATTAGCCTTAGGTTTCAGTGGATGTATTGTAATGCACTTTAGCGGAAATAGCATGAGCCTTAGGTCCTGCTAAGAAAGTGTCTTGAAATGCCTTGCCATCTGCTAGATCAGTATTTAGCATGGAGATACAAGTGGACAGAAACATGGGGGAAAGGAGTGAAGTATAAATGGACAGTGTTGTGGTTTGCTGAATATGCTGGTAGAGCAAATGGTCTTTCACTGCAGCGTAACAGTTTTTGAAACAATAAAAATTATATTTACAATATCAAGCAATGTTTTTTCGTAAGTGCTGGTCCCTATGGAACAAAGTAGTATTCATAAAGTCAGGCAAGTGTGGGTTTTTTCTGTTCCTGAAGTATGCAGTCTTAACCAGTGAGGAGTGAAGTAAAAACAAGTAAGTTTTTCCAGGCACAGAGGTTTGCATTTTACATACACAAAGTGGTGCTTGGAGAAGATGCAAACATACACCAAGCGAGTGAGGCGAAGGAAACTGTGTATAAATGGTGGGTAGAAGGAGACAGGCAGTACCCATAAGGTCCAGTCTTCAAGCCAGTTTTTTTCCCAGTCCTTCCAAAAGTGGTTGTGTCTGTACCATGCTGTTTCGGTGTAGACATTCCCCCAAATTCATGAGATTGGCACAACTATGTGAAGGGCCTGATGCAAGCCTTGGCAGGCAGCTGGAGGCTGTGCATAGGCCCGTGCTGTTTCTGTACCTTGCTGCCTTTTCTGTACTATGCTGTGTAGCTTCCCATAGGCAGAATTTGTCTGTTCACTCCCTGCTCCTGCAAAAAGAGCTCCAAGTGGCCTTTTGAATTGTCATCTGAGGTTTTTTTGGAGCAACTTAATGGAGAAACACAGGAAAGGCCTTCTTTTAAGAGTGGATATTTAGCATTTAAGCAGCACTTGTCTCTCTTTTACCACAGAAAAAGTGAAGGTCTTGGTGGCCGGGTCCTGAGAAAGCTTCCTTTCCTAGCACATGCACTTTATATTCAAGTAAGTTTATTATATTCAAGTGAGTTTATTCTGTTCATTGTATTTCTGGTTGGGTTTGAGACAGGCGGGAAGACATTTGAACACTGCCTGAAGTGAAAGATTGGTCCAAACCTCCCTTTTAATTAAATTGCATCTTGTTTCTGTACCTTTGTAGACTGAAACAATTATGTGCTGCCCATAATTTAGAATGGGATTGAAGAAGACAGGTGGGATTGACCTGCCCAAGAGCATTCTACTTTTAATTAAATTATCGAACATTGATATTGGTGCTCTTATAATTTCTTGCTGAAAAAACCCCCAAACCTCTGCCACTTTATAAATAATAATTTGTTAAAAACTACTTTTTAAGCAAATCAACAGTTATTGTGACCGCAGACTTTGCACAGGTTGATTTTGACTTTGCTATGCTAGCTGATTTAAAATAAGATTGCAGTTTTGTTTATAGCATTTTGAAATTTTCATTACATGAAATTCAAATATTTCTCTTTTAAATACTGTGATTTGTATGTAAAATATTATGTCTGCCTATTGCTGTAGTGCCTAACAAAATGTTCTCTTATTTCCAGTCCCCCAGTGTTACAATGACAGCTTTTCTTCGGGCCCTTTCACTTGCAGTAGACAAACAATTCGAAGAAAAAAAGAATCTTGCAGACTGTGTGTGATACTCTACTGTTTTGTAGTTGATTGTATTGTTATATTTTTCACACTAGTTGTGCTGCTTTTATGCATTTGTAAAATAAATTGTCAGCACATTGAAAAACCTGGAATGCCTCATCTGGTTTTTCAAAATATTCATTAGTAAACAATTAAAGAAGTTCACAGCATATTTTTCGAAACCTTTATTTCAGATGTCAGTAAAAGGATTGTAAAAGGTTTTTGTTTTAAGTCAGTTTCCATCTTTTGCTATTACTAAAAGTGGGCAGGCTTCTATGCCTTGTTTCTTAATCACTAACTTTCTATTCATGCATCAGTTTTTATATTTCTGATTTCTTCTTTTTTTTAATAGCAATAGAAATTCAGACTTTGGATCTGATACTTCTGCCATAACTTCAGTATTTGTTATTATTTCTGAAATCACAGGCATATAACTGAGAAGAATTCAACGTGCTCAGTGGCAGACCAGATCTTTCATACTGACATCTCTTTATCTTGAAATTTTGTATCAATTATTATGGGTTTTAATTACATCAGATTCAAAAATTTAAACTCAGGAGACCACTTAATTGTATTTTGTAAAATGTGAGGGGTTTTTTTAATGTTTTTGAAAGGATGTGAACCAGAGTGGACCATGTTTTCTCCATGAAGGATAACTACAATGTGTAAGAAAGGTTCTTTAAAATGCCAATTTGGTTTGGCTTTGTTTTATAGAAAAGAGGGACAGGGACTTTTTACAAGGGTGTGTAGTAATAAGACAAAGGGGAATAATTTTAAACTGAAAGAGGGTAGTTTTAGATTAGATATTTGAAAGAGATTTTTTGCTGTGAGGGTGGTGAGGCACTGGAACAGGTTGCCCAGGGAAGCTGTGGATGCCCATATAAGTGTTCAAGGCCAGAGTGGATGGGATTCATAGCAACCTGGTCTAGTGGGAAGTGCCCTGCCCATGGAAGTGGTGGAAGTTGGAACTAGGTGATATTTAAGGTCCCAAGCCAAACCATTTTGTGATTCTGAATGTTAAGGGAGTTTCCAGAATAGTTTTAATTTTTAAGAGAAAATTAAGAGATTTAAGTTGATTATATCCAGTTCAGAGATATCTCCTAGCTGTTGGTGTTGAAATATTCAAGTGCTAGTGCATTTTGTTGCTTCTTTATTTGTATCTTTTAAATCTATGTTATATTATACATCCATAAGATGAAATATTCTGATCCTGAGTTATGGTCATTAATGAACACTATACACTGTGCATTAAAAATTTGAATGGAACTTGTCAAGTTCTATTAAATTTTTTTATGGCATCTATTTCTATGTAGAAAGAGCCTCTCTGTTAAGCCTAAGTGTCTGTTCATTATATTGCTTTTGAAAATAACTTGTTACATATTATTCCATATCCACCCACCAAAAATAGAAGGGAGGTGGGCAGCAGAAGCGAGTTTGTGCTTGGATTGTCTTACGGATTTCCAGGACTAAGAAAAGACACACTGCATATGAGGAGTCCTCTGCTTAACGTCCTCTCTCAGTGCAACTCCATCCCACACTCTAGTGGAGTAACCTCAGCTGTTCTTTTCACAGGAGTCTCAGTGGCCACACATTAATCCTCTGTTTTCTTTCAGTGTTTGGTTAATGGTTACGTGGAGGGAATAGTCGTCTTTTCCAGGTATAAATAATTTTTTTCAAATATAACTATAAATCAAAACTGCCATCTTCTATCACAAACAGTAATTTTCGAATTTGTCCTTCGCAGATTTCTTTGAATTCTGCTCAAAGCCACTAGATGGCAGAAAAGAATCCTTGAGATTTAGCAAGTCATGGGAGAATGTGAATGGTGATTTAAAGTTTCAAAAGCCCTAATGAGCAAGACTATGCCACAGTGAAAAATCCCTCTTTAAGATGTAGCGTCAGCTGTAATGTAATGTAACACCATAGAATTTCTCTGCTTGGCTTTAGAAAAATTCCAGAATTTAAAATATTTTGCCTAATCAAAGGAAACTGTTGCAGAATTTGATCCAAAGATGAAAAGCAGTGAGTTCTCTATGCTACAGCAGAAGTTATTTTGTAGTGTACTTTTACCATCTCATCCACTGGCTGGTGGGTTTGGAAAAATATCTGGGATCTAGGTCACTATAAGCATAGATGATGAAATACTGAGCCTGCCGAATGCAAAGACTTTCAGCGTAAGCACATTAAAGTGTGGGATTTTAGAACAGTTAAGTAATTCTGAAATAGAAAAGTAGAATATTTTTTCTTTTTCTTGGAAAAAGCACATACAGCCTTTTTGCCAAGCTGAGCACAGCTTATTTTATGAGATATTTCCATGACTAATGTTTTTCCAAGCAGTGAAAATTGTTCATTTCTGATCCAGATCCTATGACATGATTTTCAAAATTGGGGTAGAGGAGGTTGAAGAGAGAAGGATTTTATTAGCTAATTTATTCACTGGAAATTATGCAAAGACAGTGATTTTTCTACAATTAATTTTAAAGGTTAAATAACTCTCTGAAACTTTGGACCTGCAGAAATACTCATTTCAAATGATCCTACTTTCATGGCTCTCTATCAGTGCAGTGTTGCACCTTTTAATTCTCAGTTCAGAAAAGGATGAGAGCTCAGGGTAGGAGACGCAAGGCCAAACACTGAGAACAACATGATGAATTTAAAGCAAACTTTTGGAAATCAGCAGAGGCTTGGTATTGCACTCAGCAGTATGCAGTAAGCTAGACTGGGGAGATGCTGTTTTACAAGAAACTTATTTCTCTCAGATTTATTTTGTTATGGCACAGAAATAAGTTGTAATCATTAGAACTGTAGAAATATTTGTACAGTAGTTTGCTTTGGAGTTCCAGCTCTGGGGAACAAGGGAAGAGCTGTCATGGAAATATCTTTAAAGATTTTTGCTGCTGGAGAGAATGATCATCAATCCATCTGAGGTAATGATTAACCATTAATTAAGGCAGTTGCCTTATTCCAATTGATAATCTTCTAGGAATAGCACTAGGCTGGTGCTCAGCCTCCTAAGCAATGCAGATGTGAAACAGTCAAAAATCATTCTGCTCCCAGGGAAGGCCCTCATCCTAAAACTACAGAGCTGTGTTTCCATTCAAAAGGGGCTGGAAAATCATGCTCCTGATGTCACCCATGCTTAGGATCATCATAGCAAATGCTGCCTGAGGGATGGTGGTCTGGGAATTTCTCATTCTAGCGGAGCTCAGCATCTTCTTAAACCCCGCTGTAAACATGTGCTCCTGGTGTCAAACCAGGATTTGGGCACCACAGCCTGAGGAGAACCATGAGCACTGCAAAGCAAACCACCAGCCAAGGGCACTCAATTACAGGACTGTCTGGTTTTGACCATCTGCTATCAACAAAACTGCAGAACCACATTTTTTTCGAACATCTTGACATTACATAGAGACAAAAGTTTGGTATATTTCAGTGTAAAACTGAGCTTGTAATTACAGATAGATATGAATAAACCAACTACAGTAGTTCTGACCTTTATGTGTATTTAAGACTGTTAGAGGCTTACTGACTATAGTAACTATTAAATCAATTTCCCTGCATACTTCAAAGATTAGGATATTCTTTTAAAATAGGGCATTGGTGATGAGAAGTGCCAATAAATGTTGTCATGCCTTATGTTGGGGGAATTGGACAGGATGACCTTTGCAGGCCCCTTCCAACCCAAACTGTTCTGTGATTCTCCAGTCTGATTGAAAGACTCTGAATATTGCTGCAAAGCTTAGGTCCTTCTTTTGATTTCATAAAACTTTGGGATAGACCTTGGTCCATGGAAAGGATTTATGAGCCAGAGGTTGTTTAAAGCTTCCCTGAACTTGTCCACTGCAGCTCCTCAATCACAGTAACTGGGAAAGGAGAATCCCAGGAAGGGAAGAATATCCATTCAGAGCTCATTTATGCTGCACAGCACTTGGCCTCGCTCAGCAGGGCTTCCAAAAGTGAAGGCCTCTTGAAGGTGCTTAGGCTTTACTCAGTTTTGGTGGAAGAGCACCTGAGTAGGTTGTTTATTACAGCCTCTTATGCTGGCAGCTTAATAGGGCTGTCCAGGAAGAGATTTTGCTTCTGAAACATTTGAGTTCTTTGCCGGTTTTTGTTTTGTTATTTGTTTAGGGCTTTTTTTCCAGAGTAAAGACTAACCCTGGAAGAACAGCCTTTCTTTAGAGGAGTGGGCAGTCATCAAATTACTTTGTTAAACATTTTGATTAAACTCATTCTAAAACATACTTACTGCACAAACACAATTGCTGGGACCTGCCATAAGTAGAAGTGCACCAAAAAGGGAACAATGTCCCAGCTGATCTTTCCCACTAGAAAAAAGGTGTCCAGGGGACCAAATTGGTCTAAGAAAGTAGGCCCCAGATCTCATGGCTGTAAGATTATCCCAACAGTTCTTCTAGCGGAATGAAATGTAGAACAGACTTTGAAACTAGCTCAAATATTTAGCTGTTTAGTAAGATGTGTTATTGCTTAACTTTTTGTGACTGTTCCCAATTCTAGTAATTATTTTCAGAAATATATTTTATTGGTATAAATCTGGGGGTTTGGTTGGGTTTTTTGCGGTGGGTGGATTTTTTTAAATAATCTTGCCTTTAAACTCTGTCTAGTCTGTAACTAACCTGCACTAGTGAAGATACTAGTGTATACTGGTTTATCCTTCAGCTGACATTTTCTGTTCAGATAGAGCCTATGGACTCATCTTCCTCAGATTGCAAAGAGCTGTCCACAGGGTGCTGCTGGAGGCAACCAAATCTAGTGAAATATTACCTATGGGTTGGAGAGTTTTGGCAAACAGCTTTAAAGTAATAAAGAGTGGGTGATTTGGGAACACCCCAAAAATTTTGACAGGTTCTAATTCTGAAAAACACCTATTTGGAGTACTTCAGTATGGTCCTTAACCTAAGTCCCTCAGGGATACAGGAGACCATTTCTCTGCTTAACATTTTGTGCCAAAGTTAGGGTTTTTAAAGGACGTTGGTTCAAAGACTGTGACTGCCTAAAAGAGTTTTCTTGCAGCAAATTTTCTTTAAGCAGCTGTTTCATCTGCTTAATATATCTGCTGTAAAGCATCTAGTCTGAGCTGCTCTGCATGCTTCTCTTGCACGTAGTAGAGGGAAGACTTGAGTTTCTAATGGAATCTAACTAAATGACAACAGAAGAATTGTCATGCATGCACAGAGAAGCTAAGGTACCTTTCCAGCTATTAACTTACTTGTTTTGTTTTGTTGCTTTCTGTTTCTTCAATCACTTCATTGTATCTCCTGACAATGCCGTATAACAGATAAATTGTATGGCCTTATTTCAGTGTTTAAAGATCTGTGGTACCACCACTTGGGTGCCAAATTAAAAATTAATTTCTGTGAATACCAAGGTTTGTGGTATTGAAAGCATATTTACAAATAAAAAATGATAAAGAGAACTTTGATAACATTTCCTCTCCCCAAAGGTATAAACATGGCTGAACAGAAATCTTAAACAAACAAACAAAATTTTCTTGAGCATTCTAGGAAGGTTCTTGTTGAGCCCAAGGAATTATGGAAAGCACAATCACCTAAATGAATAAGAAAAATGGTATGGCAGTACATCAGAAATTGTACAACATCATTGGAAAGTGCAGGAGAAAAACTCTGCACAAGTGAATAATTTTTTGAAGCAATAAATACTGAGATCATTTGTAAGAATAATTACTGAGATTGCTGATACAAACCAGTCATTTTCCCATGAAGGTGATAATTAGGCAAAAAATGCATTTACATAAGCATATATATACACATACGTATATATATGAGACTGTCTCATTGTGTTAATCATACCATGCAAATTAAATTAATGACTCTAAAAGGTTTTTCAATGAGCATTTGCAGCGTAACTATTTTAGTAAAAACTCACCAACTTAAACTTTGGATAATTATAATTATTATCCTTTCTCAATAAAAGAATTTGGAAACTTGACAGAAAAAGCAACTCGTCAGCAAGGCTGGAGCCTTAGGGGGAATTATAATATTACTTAGAGAATTTTGTGTGGGAGGTTTAACATTTGTTCTGCTTTCCTCTTTTCTCTCAGGAGTATAAAACAAATATTGGGAATGGTGCCATGGGAACTAGAACAGCATTTGCTTTTCTGCAAGCCCTCTTTTCTGGGTTAACCTGCTGCCAATTATTATTCTAATATTCAATTATTTGTAGATTGGATGTTAAATACAATGTAGACCAACACTTCTAAAACATAACATTAAGTTAAATCAAGTTTTCATATAGCTAAATCACTGAAACTTAGGGGAGTGTAATCTAGCTCTCAATGGAATAGAAGATTCATGTTGAGTAATGGCTCATTCAACAAGGAAACCAAGAGTCAGATGCAGTTATTCTAAAGTTTTTATACCTCAAATCTGAATTTCATTATCCACATCAGGGCTTAGTCCCTTCTTAAGACACTAACTATGAACAGGTTTCTCATTTAAAAAAAAAAAAAGTGAATAATCAGAAACAGAATTGGTAAGTATGTCTTGAAGCACTAACTTTTTGCTAGTGCTTTAATCAAAGAAATGAGAAGACAAGAGCAACACTCTTATGCTTGGGAGAAGAAAAAACAACATGCAGAAAACAAACAAAACAAAACCAAACCAGAAAAAAACAACAAAACAAAAAACCACCACACACACAGACACCAATTTTCCTTTGTTGCTCTGGGGAGTATGCTAAAAGGTAGACAACTTTCAGCTTTCCTTTTCGGGGAAATCCTGCTGTCCCAACCTGTCAGATGCAAACCTACAGCTGCATGTCCCCAAGGCCAGCCAGTAGCAACACTGAGCCCTCATCCTGGACTGTGGCTGAGGCCCCGTATCTGGTGTCTCTGTGCCATTAAGATGACCCTAGAACACTCAGAGCCCTGACTCCTGTCTGGTGGCATCAGCCCCTTACAGCTAATAAATGGGCTAATGTCACCTCAGATGTCCTTCGTAATGTGGTGCCTGCATTTTGAAAAAAAGAGACCTCCAATGAACATAGGTTTGCCTGCAAAGCTGCTCAACAACTGTTGCAATAGCTTGAATACTTGGACTCTTGTCTAATGTAGAATCTCCTCCACATCCTTGGCTGGTTTTGAAATCTTCTGAAGGCAATTAGTCAGATTTATAAATGGGAGGTGATCCAGGTTTCATCTCTGAAGGTGCCTGTAGGATTCATCCTGTCAAATAAATACAACTTTTTTTTCCCTTTGTTAGCTTTGTTCTTCTACCATTTCCGTCACTGTTCTTTAGTTTGCATTCAGTACTTGTAACAGCATAGTATGGTGTGTATAGATTCTCTGTTACTGTTCCTTTTTTTAATCATCCACATCTGTTAACTGGGAAGCTGGAGTTCTCAGCAAGCATTTACTGAAGTGATTAACTAGGTTGCATTTTGTAGTATTTGATAAACTTTCTATTGGTTTACTGAAATAAAATGTATGTTTACTGTGACTATTTGCACATGGCTTATTACGTTATTGTTCTTCCAGCTTTATTCGACATAATACTATGCATTTTTATAATAAGAAAATCATAAAATGTGATTGATATGCTTGAGTTGGATCATTCCTAGTTTTATAATTGCCTATGCCTGGCCTTGCTACTGAATTTTAAATAAATTTGAACAACGTATTTAATCTTTATCTAAAGAGTGCTGCAGCAGCATTCATGTGAGCACCCCTTCTTCCATCTGCTGATGACTGTAACAGTCACAATCCTGGCCTGGCTTCTGTGTTCATTTCATTCCAAACACGAAAAGTATACTTCCCAGAAAAGATCCTTTTCTTTATGGTTGTGGGATGGGCTTTACAAGGACATTTTCTTGATCCAAATGTCATCTTCTGAAGGACATGTGGAAGGCAGACTTGGTATTGGTCTCCTTCTGAGAGGTTCTCTCTGCTCATGGACCTCAGGACTTCATGTTGGCAGTGTGGTGAATGGGCCCTTACAGTCTTCTACCCCTCCTAAAGCCCCTGTGGAATCATAGACCCTTCCAAGAATTCATACTGTGAAAGATTTCTGCATGTCAACTGGTTCAATCCCTTGCCCAAGCTAGGACCAATTTAGGTCAGCTTGCTTATGGAATATCTCCAAATAAAGACATTTTGAAGCAATAAGCCTGACTACCTGCTGCATTTGCTCGCTCTCACACATACAGAAGAGCAAACCTGGACCAGGTTCTGGCAATTAATTCTGAAATGCACAGATCCTTACAAAGCTGAGACTGGTGAGATTTCACACAGTGGACACACAGGAACAGAATTTGAGGCCTCACCACCTTCAGATTTTGTGCCCATGAAAGAAATAAGGAGACTGTACTCTCCTCCCTGAAGGAAAAACACTTTCTTCCCTTACCATGTTGTTTCTGTACTACATGAGCTGCAAACTGCTAGGCACGCTCTGACTACTGTGTCCTTTTCTGACTGCATTTCTTCATGAAAAGTCCTTGTCTCAAAGCAATCACATATATATTTTGAATGTGCACCCTTCTGCTTTTATAGAACTTTTTTTTCTCAGTCAAGGAAAGAGAACAGTTTTTCACCAGGGTAAGCCTGGACAGAAGAAGAAGGAAGATCTAATGTCTTCTAATGCTCTTTAAAATGCCTTCTCTCTCTCTATGCAAAGAAAATCTGTAGCTGACTACTACTTATTTCAAGATGAAATCTAACTCTTAACATATTGTTTGGTTTTTGGTTTTTCTTATATTAAATCTTTGTCTGACTGGAATATGACAGCAGAAAGGTACAGGCATATTGTTAACAATTTAATTGACATATTTATTGATAATAATGAGTATATTCAACAGCATCAATCTCTTTGAAAGAATTTTTTCAATTCTTGCAAAAAGATACAAGAAGAATATATAAATATATATAAAGAATACAAAGATTGCTATTAAATTAAGAAAGTCCATTTGGTTTTTCCTATTGAGGTTTGTTCTGGAAATTCAGAAAGTCTAGATCCTGAAAGTATATAAAGCCACTGAGAAGTGACAGAATAAATGGATGTTATAATAACTACAGCTAAAGGATATTGCTTCTGTAGATCCCCAGGAAGAGCTAGTCTATAAGAATCACCTTTGTTTTGTCTCAAGCACCAGTGATTTTACCACTGCATTTCCTGACTGAATGACTCTGGCTCATGGATTTTTCTGATCGCAAGCACCTGTAAGAACAAATATTTAATTAATACACAGTATCCACAGGGGTGAATGCATATTTATGATTTTTGAATATGATCAACCTATTTTAATTCTTAGTTACATAACAGACTATATGATTATTGTAATAAATTATGCCTTGAGTTATACATAGGTGCAGTGACTGCATGTAATTTATACATGGCTAACACATTGTATTGAGCAAACAAATAAAACTGCTCTACTCTGTGGACTGCTGACCTATTTAGTACAGCTGCACATGTGGTGTTTATTCAGATGAGCCAGTAAATTCCTATATCCTTAATATTCATATCAAGAAAATGTGAGGCATTTGCTGTAGTGAAAGAAACCTTCTGTTTATCTGCAGGCAAGCAACTCTCACGCACTGCTTTGCTCCCGTGCCTCAAAGTGAGCTTGGGAAGAACAGGTTGTAATAGGAGTGCATCCATCCGCTGTAACCTGTTTGGTTTTTCAGAGATCTTTACTTTTTCTGTCATAGACTGCACACTGCCACAGAGACCTGTGAAGTGTGGTCTCTGGTTTTTTTTCAAAGAAAAATTTTTTTCAACTATTTACAGATTTACTGAACATGAAGAAATGATCGATAGTTCTTTACTAATTTTACTTATTCGATTTGTAAATATGCAGTGCAAGATGAACTACTAGCTTTGAACAATCTGCTTAAATTGGAATATTTTTTGTGTTGTTTTCTTCATTTTGTCTCATATGTGGGCAGAATTGTAGGCATGACGGGCTTCTTGTGGTGTTCAAAACTGGTCAAAATAAAGAAAGTAAATGGTCTTTTCCTCCTTCTCCTGCTGCTCCTGGCTGTACATCCATGCAAATTCTTCTTGCTTACCCTGGTTCTCAACTTTCATGCTGTAAGCCAAATGTTCTTACTTGCACAGCAGAAATGATCAGAATACTCTTTGCCAGTTTAGTAAGCTCACAGAAGAGTGATGTGCATGAGAACAGATGTAATACCATGGACAGATTTGTCCTGATGGAAAACTTAGTTTCTAAGCTTTGGCTTTCACCTAGGCTTCAGCTTCAGAGCAATTGAACCCAAACTTACTGCTGACTCTCATGGTCTTGCCTATTCACTGCCCCTGGCTGTGATTTACTGTCCTTACCTTCCACCTGACTCTGGGCTTCCTCTGAGCATTCAGTTGGCTAAGTCTCTGAGAAACTACACATTTTTTGTTGGAAATTTTCCTGCTGGCCTGTTCCTAAATCTCAGTGGGGTAACTAATATATGTGTTGGTAGTGGACAGGAAATTTTGTGAGGCAATAGGCAGAAATTGTGTGCCAGCTTGTTTTTCCCAGGATGCTGGTCCTGCATATGCTCATTAAACTCTATGAAAATTTTAGCTATTACTTTCCTTAATCAAAAATAAAAGGTGCAGTAAAAGCACACAGCCACTTTGTTTTCAGTGGAAAGCACATGAATCCCCTGCAAGTGATACATCTGCCAGCACAGAATTTATTTAGAAGGCTTCTCCCCTTATTTTAATGAAATAAGAAGTTTACCAGGGTTCTGAATACCTACTTCTGAAGTATGAACCAGATGTTTCATACATGTCTATCTACTATCTCTGTGTAACAGGTGAAAAAACAGAGTGTCATTGGAGCCATGGTCTCTTCCACAGCCACCCTGTGCCAAGATAGAGGTCACTAGGGCTACCTGTACCTCTCACCGATGAGAGTCAGCAGGGGCCCTAGTCCTGACCCCAGCATTATCCTTTTGCTTTCATGATGTTCTTGCATTTCCCAGTGAAATAACGAGGCAAATGTATGTGAAGGCCTTACTTTACCTAGAAAATTTTTGCTCACTAGTTTTAGACAATGTAAAATGGTGTTGATTATTTGAATCAAAACTTTCAATGATGAGATGGGAGTCACAGCCAAAGGATATCCAATTGTGGAATAAGCAATGCAAAGTTTATTTTTGGTACAGTTAAAACTGCCACAAAATCCTGTATTGTAAATATATTTTGGAGAATACTTTTCCGCTGTCAGGAAATGAGACTGAAGAGTACTCCTACTTTGGTTGATACTTTAACACTTAAGCATCAGATACAAGTGTAAAAAACCGAAAAACTTATCCAGATTTATTACTTTAGAAATCCCCTAGGTAAGAAAAAATATAGATTTTTTTATTCCAACAATTAATTACTCGTACATTTTCTATGTTACGATTAAAGTGACTAATTTGTTTGCAGGTTCAGTTTTTGGAATGTGCCATGAGATTTTGGGTAGAGCAGGTTTTCCAAGTTTTTGTGTCACCCTTTGCTTTTCAGATCAGAAATGGTAAATTTTCAAGATCTAAAATTTCACCTACAAGAATAGTTTCCTGGTTGTTGCAGCACAACAGTTTCATGAGATGTAAGGAAATGTTTAGAAATCTGAATTCTTCTTAAAAGCAACAACAGCAAAACAAAATTAAAAACAGCCCAACCCTCCCCCCCAATAAACCAAACCAGAGCAAAAAAAAAAAACAAACCCACAAACAAACAAAGAAGAAAAGAAGCACTGACAGTGATTTCTATATCATGGAGAGCATCACCCATCCCTCTCAGGATGTCTCGTTAGTGTTGAAGGCCAAAGAATGTAGGAACATATAAATATTGGAATGAGTCTTCCTCTAGACAAGCCTTCTCATTAGCTCCAGACAAGAAGTTCGTTAAAATTATTTTTCCTAAAGTGCTAAACATCTTTATGTAAGCACTCCTAGACCTGTTTAAGTCTGGTTTATGTTCGACAGTGTAAAGGACTTGCAACTGAGACAGCTGCAACCACACTTTTAAAATATTTTCATTTGAATGACTGCAGACACTGCTTATGCTACATTCAAACTATGTGTCAGTGCAGGAATCCTGGTCCAGACATTGTCTACAAAGGAAACTGCATTTCTGGCCCAGCCATATAATGCCACCACCAGCCTCCATCTCTTAGTTTTAGCCTTTGACTCCTGTCAAGCATTCCTTAGGAAATGTGCTTTAAGCTGCAGTGGAGGAGGTCATTGCCCAACAGCCATGTGGGAGTCATTATTGGGATTGATTAAGGGAAGAACGAAAGGTGGAGGCAGGCGGGGCAATCACAAGTTTGGGGAGGAACAATCTGGGGAAAATAGCTGAATAAGAGAGAAAAAAGGGACTGGTTGTGTGTAAATAGATGTCTGGTCTGTTTTCCTGGCCATGCCTTTCTCCTGGTCAGTGTAGTCAGTCTGTGTGGATGTGTGTGTCTGGAGGTTTAAGTGGCAGGAAATGGACTGGGAACTGTTAAGTCTGAGCTGGATGCTGGAGAGACCAGAGGGTGTGTGAGTTGGCTCCTGGAGTGAGCAGAAGGTGGGGCTGGGGATTGGTTGTTGGCAGGGCCACAGGACTGGACCAGCTGTCAGAGAGAATTGTTTGCATGTGTATGTCCTCATGTGTGAGGCAACTAAAAGACCAGAGGATGAAGGGGACAGCAGCTGGACAGGCTGCATGTTAGGGTGGGCTTCCATCCTAATCAGTCACAGAAAGGAACAGGATGGTGCTCTTTGGGAGTGCTTTGTGTTCTGTCTGTGTTGGTCTGTGTGGCCAGTCAGGGGTACTCAGATACCGGGCATGTTTGTGTGCCTCTGGGGAATGGCTCTGAGGCTGGCTCAGCCTCACCACAGGCAGGACCTGGGCAAATGGCTCTTCCACCTCTCGTGGGCTACTTGATTTGACAACCCCTGACAGATATTCACTGTATTAAACCCCTGGAATGGTCACACTGTGATTTTTTTTCAACCACTTTAAGGGAATAGATAGGATTCTGGGATATAGGACTCAAGTTAGTATTTTCAAGAAAGAAAAATATAAGATAAGGATTGCTTAATGTAAAATGTTTTCCTTTTAGTGTTTCATAAAATCAGGGCTTGATTAAACTATTTTTAGCATAAGGAGAATTAGTGATTCCTAACTGTGTTTTTCTCCAACAGAATTTCACCAAAGTAGACATTGTCCTAAAATATCCTAATATACACATTTTTTTAATACTTTGACACAGTTTCAGCTAGCACTGATGGAGATAGAATTGTGGCAAAGTAGCACAGACTTTTTGGAGTCAAGGTAGTAACAGGGATAGGAGCACAGATAGCTACATCTGCAACACACCCCAGAGACTGAAACCCGCTGACCTTTGATAGAGCTCCTGGTACAGTGAGAGTGAAGGTCCCTAATGAGGCTTTTAGAACAATTAATGCCTATTGATTCACTCAAGGCTTTGACCATCTGCTACGTTTTTGAATCAAAAACTTGAATGCTAAAGAACTTGGCAGTACTGCCTTCTTCTCAATATTCATACTATCAGAAGCTGCATACTCATGTTGTGAGTAAAAATCATTTATCTGAGAGCTTAATACTTTAGACTATTGGAAAAAAATTCTGAGAAAGTGCATTTATATACATTTGTTACTAAATGTAAACCTTGTCCATGTCATTTGGTTTATTTCTACCACTCCATCTCTCTATTTTTCTTTTGTAATTATATGGTTTGTTTTGACTTAATAGATGACTCATTACCACTTTCATCTCCACTATCAGAAATGATAAAAGCAGAATCACTGTTTGTACTTAAATTACCTAAATATTGGATTTACTTTTACATAATGTTACTATTTTCTTGTAGTCCTTTCATGTATTTAGCTTGATTTGTCACTGTTTTGGGTTTTCACTGTCACATGAAAGGAATGAGCAATTTAAGGGCAGACTAACAAAGGGACAATAAATCCCTGAGAAAATGTTACTGAGGAGAGGAAGTTCATCTAACACAGCTGCCAAGAATGAGGCAAATGAACATCTGCATTGGATTATACTGCTTCAGGAAAGCTAAAATGAGTCTGTGCTAAAAGAACCTTCTGTTAATCTTACTTGTTTTTTCCATTTCTCCTTTGTTTATGCTTTCCTGGAGCCAAGGAAACACAAGTTTCTTTATCAGTGCAGGCAAGTGCTTTTAAAATCCCCTTTTAATATATGGTAACATGATGACTAGTAACAACAGAGAAGCAATGCAAAACTTCAGGTGTTTTTTGACAAGTCACCTCTGTAAACACACACTTTACTTGAAAGATCCCTGTGCTCTGCAGCAGCAGCTGCTTTAGCCAGGAATTGCTTTAGTCAGTGCCCTCCCTCCTGCTGTTTGTAGCACTTCTAAAGGAAAAAACAAAAATTCCTCAGCAACAGAGCAGAAGCTCTGTGACCAAAATATAGCTTTGATCTGTGGAACGACTTCATAAACCTACATAGGCTCTCTATCAATTTCATATTGGTCACACCTTACTAGATGCACTCAGTTTTAAATTAAAAATTTAGCTTTTCCTGCAATGTGCATGTTCACCTGTGTGCCAAAAACCCAACCAAGACTTTTTTCTTTACAAGTTTATTACCAGCTATCAAAATTGTCTCAGAGTAAATCCTTAATTACTGTTGTAAATTCCTACTTCTGGTCTGGGCATTTCCCACACTGCTATCATTGCCATTGCAGGTGTAGCTGATTGATAGACACTACTCAATTTTCTTGGGCAATACTAAAGAAAATGTAGAAGCTGGGCATGCAGGACTGCAGTGGTGACCCAGCTCACCTCTGGGCTGTGGCATTCCAACGCTCCTCAAGCCCTTGCCATCCAATGGCCCGACGAGTCCGAGTCGGAGGGCGTGTCGGTGGGTGGCGACGAGGTTTGAGGCCACAGCCTTTCCTTCCAGAAAGTTCTCCCTTTCTCTTTTTCCATTGGTTCCCTTTTCTTTTTCCCGCCTCTAGCTTGTTGCCGTTGGAAGCTGTTGTTGTCATTCACTTGTTATATTGTACCACATTGGTTACTTGTTGATGCTCCTCCCTACGCCCCCTTTCATTTAAAATGGCTCGCAAACCCTGGCCCCTCGGCTCTTCCGTCCCTGACCCGTTCTAGAATAAACCTTTTGGACATCACACGGAAGCCCTCTCCCTTGTCTCCTCTTTGCCTCTGGGTGCTTGGTTGCCATGCCATCAGGCAGCCTCCAGGGAGGCTATCCTAAAGGGAGTGCAGCCAAACCAGCGGCCACTGAGAGAGCCCTGGCAGGGAAGCTGCTCAGGAAGGTCGCTGTGGCTCCCTCAGCCATCGAGCTATCCTGAGGGGTAAGCCGAGCGCACAAGTGGCGCCCAAACAGGGGCTGCAAAGCAACTGCGGTCCCTGACTAACTTCCCTGTCAGTAGTTGAGGCTGACAGGAGCTGAACTTTCGGCGTTTGCATTCTCTCGTCGAGCACGCCTTGTTTTAGAGAGCAGTGCTCCGAGAGAGAGCCAGCAGGCTTCAGATTTTTGTTGTGTTCCTGCCGTTTCCAGGGCCCAGCTCGGACCAGAGGACTCTTCTTGTGGAATTTTGTTCCTGAGGATCATTTTCGTGGACCTTCTTCGGAAGGTAAGTATTTTTGTGTGATCCCTGATTTTGACAAGGAAATTTCTGAGGTCCCTGGGAGTTTTCTTTTCATTTGTTAATTTTGCCACAAGGAGGGGTGAGGACTGTGTGCAGCCCCATTATGGGTAACAATCTGTCGCTGCCACAAAGGGAGATCTATATCCAAGTTGTGGGACTCCTAAAGGGGGGAGGTTTCAAGTTTTCAAAAGGGCTGTTGAAGAAGTTTATCAGATGGATTTTTTTTTTACTTTCTGAAAGTTTCTGTCTCTGACATTAGAAGGCTTGCATTTTGGAATGAGGTGAAAGAAAAAATGTCAGCTTTACAGGATTGTGGAGACACCTCAGCTGTAAAATTCATCCCATTACTTATTATAGTCAGAGACACTGTTAACAAAGAAAAAAAAGTAAAAGAAAAATCCCAAGTTATCCCCGGTTCTCCCTATTCCCCACGTCCCAAACCCCGTGTTCCTAACCCCATTTCCCCAACGCAGGGGAGACAGATGAAAGTAGAAAGCCAAATGGTGCAGGAGTGCCACCAGCCTCCTGACTCTCCTCGGTCTCCTCGGCCTCCCAATCGAACGGGCACTGGCCATGCCACTTCGGACTTGCCCCAAACCAAAAATCCTGTTCCCTCTTCCCCAGTTATATCCTCCTTAGTTAAAAATCCTGGTACCAGCAAGGAGCAAGATGGTGGAGACCGCATGGCACGGTCCACCATCTTGTCTTCTCTTACCCCTGTCCCCCAAAATGGCAGAGACCGCATGGTCAAGCCTGCCAAAATACCTTCTTCATCCCAGAATCCCTTTCATGTCTCCTCCTGGAACCCCTTCCTCCCCTCACTGGAAGCCCCTTCACCTAACCCCACCCCCGCATTCTGCCCCTCCTACTTTACATCATCATGGTGTGGCTGTAAGTCCCCTTCTGCTCCGCCCCAATATGACATCATTCCTCAAAACCCCTCTTCTGGTTCCCACGCCCAGGAAACCGGAAGAGATGCCATCTTTAATTCCCACGATTTTAATTCCCACAACCCTCCTTCCTGTTCCTACGATCCAGAAACAGGAAGGGAGACCAATTTTAATGACAAGTCACATTGACAGCAAACCCTTTCGCTGCCCCAGTTACTTTTAACCGACATGGCCGCAACCCAGAATGGGAACCCTTTGATTTCCAGAATTTAAAAGAACTATGCAAGGCACAAAAGGTACATGGCAGAGTCAGCCCATATTTTAAAAGTTTATTTAGTGCTACATTTTCAACAACTGTTCTCTCGCCATTCGATATTAAAAAGATTTTTGCTTGCTTGCTTTCACTTGCCGAGTATCGGTTGTGGGAAGCAATCTGGAAAAGATATTTAACTGAAATGTTCCCAATTTTAATCCAAGAACCTGATAATGTTAATTTGACAATAAATCACCTAATGGGTGAAGGCCATTTAACAAAACCAGAGGACCAGGCAGAACAAACACCAATGCCTGTACTTATAGCCATCAGGGGAGCAGCTGAAAGGGCATTGCTGAGAATGCCACCCAAGAGTACAACCATTAGACAAGGCACCCAAGAAACCTTCACAGATTTCATAGAGAGGCTGGAGAATGCCATTGGAAAAAAGGCTGACGATCCCATTTTAAGAGAGTCTATGTTAAAAGAACTTGCCCAAGTAAATGCAAATGATATCTGTAAGCGAATTATTAACACTCTTCCATTCAATCCCCCACCTACGGTACAACAAATGATTGAGGCCTGTACTCGCCTGACCAATCAGGAACAAGATACTCAAAGACAAAAAGGGGGAATGCCTGGAAATACAATGGCAGCAGCAGCTGAAAGACCAGCAGCTGCAAGACCACCCAAGCCTGACTTTATTTGCCAGCAATGTGGAAAAAAAGGGCACACTGCAAAACATTGCCATGCACCAGCACTAATCCACGATCCACAAAGGTTTGCGGCAGGCAACAAGAGACGTCACAGCAGCCTGCTGAGGTACCACAGGGAAACTAATTGGACAGCGTGAGAAGGCAGCCTCGCACAAGGATAAAAATGCAAAGACTGCCAGACCTGAAGGTACAAAGATGGTTTCAAGATTGAGTATAAAGTTGTTAGAATCCACTCATATGGACCGAGCACAAACCTATCCAATACCTGTAAATACAGACATTACTTTATCGCAGTGCAACATTCTCATCTTGGGGGACCCTCAGTCCACGCCACTGGAGACGGAGGTGATCCCTACTGTAACCAGGACTGATGATAAAGGACATTGTAATGCAATTGTCAAATGTTATTTTCCACCATTTTTCCTACCCAAAGAGTACCCTATTGCACAAGCGATTATCCTGCCTGATGAAACCTTGGAAAGGCCCACTTTCCCAAGTGTTTACTGGGCAGACAATATATTAATTCCACCGTTTCTCTCGCAGGTATGCTAGACACAGGGGCGGACGTGACGGTCATCTCCTCCACCAAATGGCCGTCTTAATGGGAGCTGCAGAGCTTGGATGGCCTCGTTTCAGGTACAGGGGGTTCTGTGCCAGCTCAACGGAGCAAACACGTTATTCAAATAGAAGGACCGGAGAAGCGGACTGCATCAATCTGCCCTTTTGTAGTTAACTCTGGATTCACCCTATGGGCTAGAGACCTTATGTCTCAATGGGGTACCCAAATGGAGAGGACACCTCGGGATTTTTAATGAAGGCCCTGTGGAGCGCCCTACCCAGCACCTAATTTGGAAAATGGACATACCAGTGTGGGTAGATCAGTGGCCTCTCTTGAAAACGATTGAGTGCACTCAACGCTCTCATGGACAAGCAGTTGAAAAAGGGAAACATCAAACCTTCCAATAGCCCCTGGAACACCCCAGTTTTTGTCATCCAAAAGGCGGAGAAAGAACAGGTGGCGGCTCCTCCACGATTTGCAATGGATTAATGACGTCATTGAAGACATGGAGCCTCTACAACCAGGGATGCCATCCCCCTCTATGCTCCCGAGAGACTGGAAATTGGCAGTAATCGATATTAAGGACTGTTTCTTTCAAATTCCCCTAGACCCGACTGACGCACCACACTTTGCCTTCTCGGTTCCTTCCATCAACCAAGATGCTCCCATGCGGTGCTACCACTGGCGGGTTTTACCCCAGGGCATGAAGAACAGCCCTACTATATGCCAGTGGTATGTCACACGTGTTTTGTCCCCTGTCTGGCCAATCACAGGTGGTGCAATAATTTTGCATTACATGGATGACATTTTGGTTTGTGCGCCGAACCAATCTTATCTGGACTGGACATTAACAAAGGTGCTGCAGGCCAACGGATTTGAGATCCAACAGGAAAAGGTCCAGTGAGTGAGCCCTCGGAAATACCTTGGACTCCTGATCTCAGACAGAACTATCGTGCCCCAGCCGATAGCCATCAACAACAACCCCAAGACGCTCCAAGAGCTCCACCAATTATGTGGCTCCATTAATTGCGTCTGAACCCTCTTGGGATTAATCACCAAGGACTTGGCGCCATTGTTTAATCTACTATGAGGTAATGATGAACTTAACTCACCTCGTTTGTTGACACTGGAGGCGCAAAGTTCCATTGAAAAGGTATGACAGGCACTTTCCTCCAGGCAAGCGCATCGCTACAATCCAGGACTGCCATTCAATTTTGTTATTCTAGAGACAATGCCATACCTCTATGGGCTTGTGTTTCAATGGGATGAGGTGCAAAGAGACCCCTTGCTGATCATCAAGTGGGTTTTTCTTTCGCACCAGCCATCCAAAAGTATCACGACGCCACAGGAACACATGGCAAAGCTCATAATCAGGGCAAGGTCACACCTTTGCACTCTAGCAGGGTGTGACTTCACGTGCATTTACATGCCTCTAACCAACGATGCCCTTAACATTTGTTGCAGAGTAACACACACCTGCAATTTGCTCTTGACTCATACTCAGGACAAATCTCAATACATTATCCCAAGCATAAATTATTCAATTCAGCCTTTAAATTAATCCCAAAATCAGTCCAAAGTGCTAAGCCGCTCGATGCTCTAACCATTTTCACTGACAGCTTAGGAAGGTCTCACAAGTCAGTAATGACTTGGAGAGACCCTTGGACACAGAAGTGGGAATCTGATGTCCAGAAGGTCTCAGGATCGCCATAAGTTGTGGAACTCGCTGCTGTCATTAGAGCATTCGAGAGATTTGCCCAACCCTTCACTTTAGTATCTGACTCAGCATACGTAGCAAGAGTAGTGTCAAGAGCAGACAGGGCTGCGTTAAAGGAAGCAAGCAATGCACAAATTTACACCTTGCTCTCGAAACTTGTACACTTAATTTCCCACCAAGAGCAACCATTTTTTGTAATGCACGTGAGGTCTCACACTGACCTCCCAGGCTTTATAGCGGAAGGCAATAGAAGAGCAGACCAGTTGGCAATGCCACTGCAGAGAGTGACACTCCCTGATTTATTCCAACAGGCAAAAGTGAGCCACACCATGTTTCATCAAAATGTCCCAGCTTTGGTCTGCATGTTCCACCTTACACATGACCAAGCTAGGGCCATTGTGGCAACATGGCCCAACTGCCAAAAATACCAAGTTCCATCTCTAAGCGCAGGGGTAAACCCCTGAGGTCTTGGCAGCTGTAAGGTTTGGCAGATGGATGACACCCATGTCCCTGCTTTCAGGAGGCAAAAATACATTCATGTGTCTGTAGACACCTTTTCAGGAGTGGTTTTTGCATCGGCCCATCCAGGAGAAAAGGTCAAAGATGTGATGAACCACCTGATTCAAACCTTTTCCATCTTGGGCATCCCAAGAGAAATTAAAATGGACAACGGACCCGCGTATGCCTCAGCCGCGATGAACAGGTTTTTCCACCAGTGGGGGATCACCCATATAACAGGGATACCACACTCTCCCACCGGACAATCTATTTTGGAGAGAACCCATCAAACTTTAGAAAGAGTATTAGAATATCAAAAGGGTGGAGATGAAGCTCAGGTCTCAGTCATCCGACTGAGCAAAGCATTATTTGATCATTAAAGACCCTGAAACCCAAAAGACACAAGGACCTTTCAAGTTGCTGACTTGGGGGAGAGGGTAGGGCTGCCTGTCCACCCCCTCTGGCCCAACATGGATCTCAGGGAAGTGGATCAAACCCTTCCTGGGAAAGACTCCACCATCATCAATAAATGAACAGTCATCCTTAGACACAGGAGTGACATGAATCTGTTTATAAAATTGTGTCTGTTTTATATTACAGCTTCTCGGAAAATGGCAACAACTCTCTTTTTCAGTTTCTTACTGAGTGTTGTGCTCTCGACCCAGCATGGATGAATAGCTCCCCAACCAAAGGCAAATGTGTGGACCACCCTAGCTAAAGCACTCAACCAATCAGGACTATGCCTATCTATAGGCAGCGTGGAAGACCCAATGTCGACATGCTTGGTAGGAATTCCACTCCAGACCAGAGAGTACCCTTTCACAGGGGAAAAAACAGACCCGGTCCACTCTTGGAATTTGTGGACGAAAATCTATCCACATGCAACACAAGAACCCCAGGAACTGGCTTTGGTGGGTTCTGCTAAAGCAATGTATTGTGTGAATTTTGATTACAAATTAAGAAGCTGCGAGTGGATACAAGAGCGAAATCCATATATTCTAAACATTAATCCACACAACTTGGTGTGCAATATCCCAAATTGGTGCAACGTTACAGCACCCACACCAGCTTCATCCATGAAACAACCCAGAGTACTCCCTAAAGGAGTGTTCTTCATCTGTGGTGACTGGGCCTGGGCAGGAATTCCTTCTCATCTGAAGGGAGGGCCCTGCACCCTGGGACAATTGGCTTTACTGACCCCAGACAAAAAACACTTAGTTGATTGGACCTCAAAGAACAATGATAAAAGAAATAGCAGATCGATTGGGACCCTAAAAGAAGATTGCGACTCAGAAATAACAGATTGGTCATATTCCAAAAGAGTCGCAATGTCCATCTTTCTCCCTTGGGTGGCAGCAGCCAGGGCCTTAGGGCAGATTTGCTGCCTAGAATGTTGGCTAGGAAAACAAGCAAACTACACGTCCAAGGCCCTGACCAAACTCCTGGAGGATGAGGACACTACCAGGCATGTGACACTTCAAAACCACGCTGCAGTTGACTTCCTCCTGCTTGCAAATGGACACAGATGTGAAGAATTTGAAGAAATGTGCTGCTTCGACTTGAGCTCACACAGCCAAAGCATCCACACGGCCATCAAGAACATCAAAAGCCAAGTCCAGCAGCTCAAGCAGGAGGGAGACGATTGGTTTGAGAATTTATTTCATAACTGGGGACTATCCAGATGGACCTCATCTATTTTAAAAACCTTTTTTTAGATTGTTCTGGTAGTTAGCATTGTTGTTATGTCCCTATCTTGTGCAAAGCACTGTTTTTTCAAATTACTAAACAAAAACGGGGGAGATGCTGTGGTGACCCAGCCCACCTCTGGGCTGTGGCATTCCAACGCTCCCCAAGCCCTTGCCATCCAATGGCCCGACGAGTCCGAGTCGGAGGGCATGTCGGTGGGTGGCGACGAGGTTTGAGGCCACAGCCTTTCCTTCCAGAAAGTTCTCCCTTTCTCTTTTTCCATTGGTTCCCTTTTCTTTTTCCCGCCTCTAACTTGTTGCCGTTGGAAGCTGTTGTTGTCATTCACTTGTTATATTGTACCACATTGGTTACTTGTTGATGCTCCTCCCTACGCCCCCTTTCATTTAAAATGGCTCGCAAACCCTGGCCCCTCGGCTCTTCCGTCCCTGACCAGTTCTAGAATAAACCTTTTGGACATCACACAGAAGCCCTCTCCCTTGTCTCCTCTTTGCCTCTGGGTGCTTGGTTGCCATGCCATCAGGCAGCCTCCAGGGAAGCTATCCTAAAGGGAGTGCAGCCAAACCAGCGGCCGCTGAGAGAGCCCTGGCAGGGAAGCTGCTCAGGAAGGTCACTGTGGCTCCCTCAGCCATCGAGCTATCCTGAGGGGTAAGCCGAGCGCACAGAGGACAGAAGAATGAAAGTCGGGAAAACTAGCAGGTTGTTGCCCTAGTTAGCAAATGTGGTTGTTAAGTAAGTTTTCTGCTGTTGTTGTTTGTCTTGTTTTGTTCTCTTCGAAGAAGCAGAATTACAAATAACTGCCACACTTCATTTTTGGAAAATTCAAAATCTAAGAGCTGCTTCTTCCTGTTTCTCACACAACTATTATTCAGAAAATTATCTTCAGCTCTTTTTTAAAAAAATCTATCCTCCTTGTTTGTTTGATTGTTACATATATCACTTTAAACTGCTGTTTATTTTTAAAAAGGTTGAGATTACCTTTAGTCTTGGAAGTGAAAATGAAATACCTCGTCTTTCATTCTCTATTGCTGGGCAGTGCAGCGTCTCATGCATGATCCTGACTGATGTAAAAGTAATGTGTGCAAAAATATATTTTTCCCTCTTTGACTTCCTCTTTGCAAAGCATGCAATCAGAAAGATTCTCCTTTCCTTTTGTTGGTGTTTTTGTGTAACCAGCACACCAAAGAAGTGGGTTTTACATAATCATTGAGGTATATTGGGTGTTTGTGGCTGCTCCAGCTGGGCAAGGCAGTCAGAAGAAAACCCTGAAACCCCAGAAGAATGTTTATACATGCCCTTCAGGGATGGTAAAAATAGAAGTGTTGTCAGCTGGTTTGACTAGGCAACAATATGAACAGGTTGGCTTATCCTTACAGGCAAGGAATTAATGTTTGATGTCTTGAGGAGTGACTGACACTGCTAATACATTAACACTCAGTTTATACCAGAGTAGGAGGTATCACAGTGTGGCAGAGGGACCACACTGCCAGGTATATCTCAGGCCTGTTTGAGGTGTTCTGTTAATTTAGTCCTATCACATAAACACAAATGCAAACATGAAGCAAGTTCATTTAAAACTGATTAAAAAAAAAACATTGAAAGGGAATTATGATAATTTTTTTCCACTTGAGAATTGACTAGACTTCTAGAAGGCTTGAGGGATGTGCTGTGTGTGTGCTGCAGAGAAGTGCATGTTGGTGCACTCAGCATCCACAATACTGGCTCACATCCTTAAATTATTTATTCAGCTTTGTTTAATTAACTACTACTGTTTCCTACCCAGGTTGTCCTCTCTAGGTTCTGTTATACAGAAGTCTAAAATAATTCAACAAGGTCTGATAAAAAAAGTGGTTGAAAGGAATGAAGTGGGGTAGAAACTGGGCTTACAGCTTATGAGAACATGGAGAGACAGGCAGGGACTGGGAGCTGAAAGAAAAACATAATTAGGTGAGACAGTGATGGAGTGGGAAATGGGAATGAGACTCATGGCTGTGGGAGATTAGTACATGCATCTCTTCACTGCTTAGCTGGTTTCTGAAGCAATGAGGTGCGAACACAGGCTATTCAGAATAGAGTCACTATTCAGGTAATTGGTGTTGAAATACTACAAGACTCTGTTAGTTAGGGATAAAATACAGAGTGAGTGAGTTAG
This sequence comes from Monarcha castaneiventris obscurior, assembly GCA_026261815.1. Lineage (NCBI taxonomy): Eukaryota > Metazoa > Chordata > Aves > Passeriformes > Monarchidae > Monarcha > Monarcha castaneiventris. Next base: position 2,056,580 of record JAMPIT010000059.1, read on the forward strand.
CACATCCTGATTTGTGTGTTAAGCAAGGAAGAAAATAGTGATCAAGTATTTTGTACATAAAAGCCATCATAAATAGAACCAAAAAGCCAGATGGAGAATACTGGCCCAGCATTAACTCTTTTACTATTGCTAAGCATTATTTTTAGAGTATATTTTTTAGGAAGCAAACCATGCATCTGGCAAAAAGAAATTGTATCATCAAAATGCAAACTAAGATTTACAGTTGTTTGTTAACCCATGAACAAAGTGAAGCTCATTGCATCTCAGCAGCCAAGGGGAAGTGTCGTGGGGTGATGTTATGGAGCCGCTTTATTCCTCAACCTTCCGCTCCATGCCCAAGGACGCTGTTTCTTTAGGCTGGGCCCGGGGGCGGGGCCACGGGACGCGAGGGGGGGGCAGTTTAACGGCCGGGGCAGCGGCTCGGGGCTCTGGGGGTCGGCAGGGCTCAGGAGGGAGCACCGGGAGCGCTGTGCGGTTTTTGGGTTTCTTTTGTGTTCCACCTAGACAAGAAAAGTTCTGTTGGTTTTTTCTTGTTCTTTTTCCTTTCAGTCCCCTTGCCTCACTGCCTCCCTGATTTATTAAAATACGGGTATAGATCTAGTATCAATATCCAACTGGAACGGACAAAGACTCTCAAACTCGTTTGGGTTAGAAAGGGTATGTTTATTTCAGCGCCGGGAAGCTGTGAGGATCGCTCCAAAAGCACAGCTCTGAGATTACAAAGCAATCCAAAATCTATTTATCCATGAAAGTTGTAAATATTCAAAATACAAATACATATTTATAACATAGAGACTTCCCATTCCCCGCTTCATATGGAAATTAGCTAAAAAGTCATTAAGCATGCGTAGTTCTCTCTATGAAATGGGCTAGTGGTCCCATAATTATGGGAGGGGTCCCTCATTGGATAAAGTAACTCTTCTTCTTCACTATGACCTTTTTACCTTATTAGTTTTTAACAATACATATGGCCTTGGAGAACTCCCAGTTCCTTTCCCAAAACAGGTTTTGAATGGGGTCATCAATAACTGTCTGGCCCTTCTTTTGCAGATTCTTGTTACAGCCCAGCTGAACAATATCAGATAACCAATAATCAGTTCCCAGACCTGAGGAGTTTATTCCGGCTTCAGTTTCTTTGCTTAATCATCAACGTCTTTGTTTAAATTCTCCTGTGTTTGCTTCCTAAACCCATTCTAATCTTTTAGCTAAATTCTTAATGTTTAAATGTTTAAGAAAAACTCAATCTAAATGCTTAAGAGAAACTTACTTTAAATGTTTCCAAGAGACTCAATGTCTCATCCTTCCCTCCTCGCTGGTCTGGGATGCCTGCGGGTGGCGCTGGTGGGTCCATGGGGTGGCCCCGGCTGGTCCGAGCTCGTGTGTTTGTTCCCTCCCCAGGGATTTGTTGTATTTTTAGGGGTTTTTTTATCCTGTTCTACCCTGTTTTGGTTTGGTGTTAATAAACAGTTCATTTTTTTACACTTTCACTTGCTGTGACCCACTTGTCTTATTGGTGGTGGAAAAGGGGAGGCCCTTGTCCCTTCAGAGGAGACACTCATCCCAGAGAGTTTCCTCCTGAAGTTTTGTCCCCAAAACTGAAACAGGGAGGAAAGAAAATGAACCCCTAAGCTGATTCATTAACACAAACCACAGCAGTCAGCAGTACTGGGAGTCTTGATGCACAGGCAAAACAATTTAGATGTTCTTGGCTAATGTCAGCCAAAATGAACAAAGTAGAGCTGTCAGAGACAGAAATTTCCTATCCCCTATAGTTGTTCTCATGGCTTGTGTGGGAATGAGTCTCCATCGCACCAGGCTAGTGCTCCTGCTGTTAGGAATGCAGAGGAACTGCACTCTGTGTCTCTTCTGAACGTAGGTAGGCCCATCAGTGCACCAGTACTGCTCAGAGAAGGGCTGCAGCACAGCAGAACAAGCACAAGGTGTGCTGGGAAGCAGCATGTGCAGGATGTGAGTTGGTCAGTCAGAGGATATATGATGCAAATCTCCAGGAAATCAGGAAACATACTCTGCATCTCTCTAAAGACAGTAAGGTAAATAGATGTACTCTTATTTATCCAAATATGTATTAGGGACTACGTAATTTACCTGGTTAAAGCACAGAACTACTTTGTCACTGGTAATTTTTTCTTCTTAATCTGTGGTTAAACCTTTGGACAATGAAATTTCATTTCAAGACGTAGTAGATGACAATAACCTTTTAAGTTTGGTTGTGACAGCTTAGAGTCTTCTTTTGACAAAGACCTTTAGGAGCGATGAACGCACCATTATATGAAGCACTGCACATACAGAAGCACATATATGAAGCCAGGCTTCTCTGCTCCCTGGGCTCTTCCTGCTACCCTCCCCAAACCTGTTGTTATCAGTGCATTGCTCATAGTTGTTTAATGAGGATTACGTCTAGTCATAAACCTTGTGTGTGTGAATGCTTCTAGGAGTGTTGAACAATCCATGCTTCTGTGTCAGAAGTCATGTGTTTGTTTAACTTGTGGAAGAGGGTCTCTTTTTCCTTTTGAGTAGTTTTGTGTAAAACATTACTGGGTGTGTTTGTGTGCCAAACACCTCTTCCTAAAATAAAAACAGTGAAAAGAAAGTCAGACTTAAAACACTATGTGAATCATGTTGTTGTTCAAAGCTTATTTTGCCCACATTGTATTTTTAAGATCTAGAAATAACTGCATTTTAAATTTTGGTAAAAGAGTCGAGCACATGTGTGGGTAATGTGTTTATTTCTGTCTCCGAAGTGTGGGTGGTAGCTATCCTGTAACAGTCACACACAGCATAAACACACTTTCTGTCCTGCTGGCATTGTGCATTTCCTTTCTGTGGTACTTACACGCCCAGCTTTCTCTGCCCCACTCCCTTAATGAGCAATTTCACTACCTGTGGCAAGTTTCAGTTTTAACCAGGAGAAGAAAAATCTCAGTTGGTAGTGGCAGGATTGCTAATATGGAAGGCTGAATTTACTGTATTTTGAGAAGAGAGGGAGAACAATTCACAAAATTGCATGAAAATAGTCTGCCATTTGGAATGCGTTTTCCAAAAATACACGGATGAAGGAGAAACACACATACTTGGATATGAGAGAGGAATGCATTTATCAGCCAAAATTTGATGCCAGACTGAAGTGGTCATATGCTGTCCTTTAAGTTCTTTGACAGATGAATATCTCAAATAACGTTGTTCTTGTGTTTTCTTGAAGAAAAACACTTCCATTCTCTAAATTGAAAAGTGACTCTTAAGACATAAAGGTTGGCATTTTTATTTAAAGTGTGCTTTGCTTTGCATTTTTTTTTTAATGGTCCTTTAGTCTTAAGAATGGATAGTATGGACTTCTAAACTTTTTTTTTTTTTTTAATAGTTTACCAAGAGAATGATTTAAAGATTATTTGAAAATGTTTTGATATTTTCTGCTTTTGAGTATAATTAGTTCTCCAAATCATTACAAATTTCTTCCAATTTTAAGATACTTGGAAATCTTAATTTTGTCTAAGTAATATAATGGCAGCTGAGCTATTGGATAAAGGAGATTTGAAGAGGGAAAATTCTTTCAAAGATCTCTATGACACTGCTGTTCTGTACAGCAAATAAAGCTACCTCCCTGTAACCTCTAGCTACTTTATTTTTCATTCATTTTCTGCAGTAATTAGATGAAGACTAATGGCGATCCTTGAATTAGACTGTTGCTTTGGTTACAAACTCTGGAGGTGCCCCTATGTAAGTCTGATTTTCTGCTTTTGTGACATCACCCAATGCCTTTTGCTTATCAGCCCTATCCACCCCACTCTCACAGGACTGCTGGTAATTGTCCCTCCATTGTCATTCCTAGTTTGAATCTTTGAGAGTGCGCTCAATCCCACTGTCCATGTCACTAACAAAGATGTTGAACAGCTCCAGTCCCAATACTGACCACTGAGGAAAGCTTCTTGTCACTGGTCTCCACTTGGACATTGAACCACTGACCGCAGCTCTTCGAGTGTGACCATCCAGCCAATTCCTCATCCACTGATCCATCAAATTCACGTCTCTCCAGTTTAGAGAGAAGGATGTCATGTGAGACAGGATCAGATGCTTTGCACAAGTACGAGTAGATGACATCAGTTGCTCTTTACTTACCCTGTCCATGTTATTATAATGATTTGCAAAGCAGAAATTTGAGAAAATAATCTGACATGTTTAAAGATTTGACATTCACATCACCTTGTGGTTGGCTTAAAAAGTAGAACTTTACTTTTCTGAAAACCCCTTCTTCATATAAACCAGTAGGAAAAGAGGTTTATCCCAGTATAGAAGACTTTTTACAGGTTTATCTCAAGGCAGTGTAAAAAGTAACCACTAAGGTCACTCATTTGGTCAAGCTCTATAAATATTTTTGTGAGGGAAATATTTGAGTCATAGTTAGCTTGAACAGGAGGGGAGAGGGATTCTGGTGAAGGTTTTACTATCTGTGCCCTGTGATAGGCCGTGTGCGCATGTGTGTGGAGAAAATATTTCTTCAGCTCAGCTGCACATAGAAACAGACAGAGAAAGTGCTGCATATAATTCTTTCTGGGTTTATTCATATAAAAGGAATGTGTGACATTTAGTCTGAATGGAGCCTTTCAGTGCAATGCATGTACTGAATATGGTTAAGACATTTTTTAAAATATGCTTTAAAACTATGCACCCTTCTGCTAATGATAAATTAATTTAGTATACTAATAGGATCAGTGTTGCCATGCACATGAGTTTAAATTACAAGCAGAACATCTATTTATGCTTGGTTTTACAGTTGTCCCACATGCTCTATTGTATAATTTCAATTGCTTGTAGAGTTTCTAAACACTGACTTAGTGTTTCATGCCAATACCATAAAATTCACCAGAAACAGTTCAGCCATTTCTGGAAATGTTAATTTTTGTGAGTCTGTCAAATAATTGATTAGTAGTTCTAATGTTTTTTCATGTTAGAACACAAACTCAAAAACTGACAGGGGCATATTTACACTTGCAAGTGCCACCAGAAGTACTGAAATATTCTTATTCACAGCATAAACTGCTTGAAATACTAGACCATTGCACAAGTCATGCTTTGCTTGTAGGTTTCATGGATGCTTGCTTATAACAGAAGTATCAGAGAGTTTTCCCTCTTCTTGTCATGCTGCCTGGCAAAAAACTGAGTCAGAGTCTGCAGAGGAGAAATATACATGCCTAAACATTTATTCTTGGTTTACTTGCCACCTAGTGTCAGGTAATGTATCGACACTTCCCTTTGCTTCTGCTTCCTAACTAGCTTCCAGTCATCTTAGCTTTGTCCTCACCTCTTCCCAGCTTCTTATCCCAGGCTTTTCACTCAGTCTTATTCTCCTTTTTTTCAGTATTATTCATCCAGTTTCCACATCTTACCCACCTGTGTGCCCAACAGACCTTGTCTCTTCCCTTTCAAAAACATCTCCCAATGTAAATATTGATGGGAGGTTCCTTCCTTTCTAGGATTTCCTTTGCAAGCTTGAGGTCCCTGATTCCTCTTTGCCTTCTTTGCCAGTCAGCCCCCGGTGTGTGAAAGATTGCATATTTTTTTCCAGTGCTTTTTATAATACTGTGAGGGAGGGATAGAGTAGGCAGAAAATCAAATTAATTGACATTAAGTAATAAAGAGCCAGAAAATGCCAGAATTCTTTTGCTCTGTGGCCTTAGTTTGTACCCATCTGTAGGGTATAGTACAACCCTGTCTTCAGGTACATAAATGTATACTTTTATTCCTTCATAAGTATATATTAAAAGATGCATTTATAGATTTTTTTCCTAAGGTGCTTTGTTTAAAGGAGAAAAATGCAGAAAAACACATACTGAAGCATTTGTTATGCTTCTGAAAGTATATTATCAAACCACCGTGAAATTAGCTGTTTAGCAGCTGATCATATTCAAAGCCAAAATGTTACTCAGAGTTTCTGGATAAATTGATATACCCTGCAGTAATCTATCATGTAAATAATGTGCTCAGAATGACTGGCTTTTCAGGAAGCCAAGGCACAAGAAATGAGTCTGTGAGTGAACAACTGGTTGAAGGAGAGGCAGAAATATGATGAATACACAGGCAACCCTTGTAGTAAAGATTGGTCACCACTGTTTCTACCGATATTGTACTGCCTGCCTTATCATACAACCGCGGAGTGGTTTGGGTTGGAAGGGACCTTTAAAACCATCTCGTTCCAAGCCCCTGCCATGGGCAGGGACCCCTTCCACTAGACCACATTGCTCAGAGCTTCATCAAATCTGGCCTTGAACACTTCCAGGGATGGGGCATGCACAACTTCTCTGAGCAACCTGTCCCAGTGCCTCACTACCTTCACAAGTAAAGACTTTCTTTCTATTATCTACATCTAATCTCTGTCAGCTTCAAGCCATTCCCCCTTTTCTGTCATTAAATGAAATTGTTGTATCTGCCCATTTTTCTTATGGGCTTCAGTGAGGGCAGGCTGTTCTGTGAGTACTCTGCAGTGAACATTGCTGATGAGGGTTTTTTAATAAGGATGGGACATATTGTAAGGAATTCCAAATGGATCTTCTAAGAGGGAAAATGTAGAGAATAAAATCGAAGAAAACAATTAATTTCTACCATGAGTTATAAATACATTCAGAGAGAGGAGAAACCCTAATTCACATAAAAATACCTCCTAGGTATGAAATACAAAACTTACACCACTTCCATGAACATATCATCTTGGCAGCAGTCAAGAAAGTGCATCAGTTGTGTTCCTCACAAAAAAAAAATAGAGGAAATTGCTATGTACCCTAACCCTAACCCAACCCTAACCATAACCCTAACCCTAATCTAAGCCAATATGAACTCTAACCCAACACTAACCCTAATCCTAACCTAACCAAATAATAACCCTAATCTAACACTAACCCTAGCCCTAACCCTAACCTAACCCAATAATAACCCTAACCTTAACCCTAACCCTAACCCTTGGGATTACCTGCATCATGTGCAGTTATGATTCTTCTGACTCCACCAAAGATTAAAAATTATGTCCTAGAACATGGAAATTGTGAGAAAGACTAAAAAGATAACTAGAGGTGTGGAATGGTTGCAGTACAAGAAATTACCAAGTTCACATTTAGTACAGAAAGAAGACAAGTAGAAAGGATATATAAAAGAGGCTTCTGAAATCACAAAGGGCATGGAGAAAAGAGAATGGGCACCAAATTGGTGAACCCTATCCAGTGTAAGAACTCAAGGACGTTGAAGAACATCAGCAGGATCTAAGCTGAAAACAAAGAAGCAGAGATTTCTTTATCAAATGCGTAACTGAGCTGTGGACCTCCTTGCCAGAGGATATTGTAAATGTCAACTATTTGTACATGCTCAGGAGGTCTAAGCAAAAGATAAATCTTTTATTCTTTTTTAGAGTGGTTCTTAACTCCCTCAGGCCTTGGTCCAGACTGCTTCTCTAACACTAACTTTGCACAAATTATAGAGAATAGAAATGTGCAGCTAAGAAATTTGTGTTGCAGTCAGAAGGAAAGAAAAAAAACTCTCTGATGAGAAATGCAAGAACAGCCAGCCAGACTAACTCAGTGAACAGATAAGAACGGCAACAGCAGAATTGTGGCCTTCCATTTGGAGTCTTAAGGAGCATAATCAGTTGACAGAGCTAGGGAAAGTAAACAAAACTTCTGCCTGGAAAATGGAGATTTTTAACAAGAAGGAAAACTCCAGTTTAGCTGAAGACAGCTGGACACAGTACTGAAGGAAAGCACAGATGTCCTAATTTGGAGGAGTCGTGCTGTGTTTGAAAAAGATGAGACAAACAGCAAGGTTAAAACTGAGTGGATGTGTACAAATGTCACATCACATTGCCCTTGTGGGGAGCAAGATATACATGGATAGATGGATATAGCACATATAGAGAGCCCATAATTCAGTAATTCTTCGGTTTACAAATGAGCACTAGAGACTCAAGAAATCCCAGTGACCTACAGGAGTGGGGGTAATAAACTGTTGTATTTTGGGATTCCTCCACGACTGTCCATTCAAAACTAATGGACTGCAGAGGTCAAGAATATGCTCTTGTTTTCTTTTATCCAGTATTGGATAAAAATGTTGAGCATTGGCCAGATATCCATGTTAAAATGTCCAGCAGAAACTAAAGGCACTGTCAGCAGCATTTCATGAAGATCATCTGCATGAATAGTGTATTACTTCCTTCATTTCTATAGGTTTTCTAAAATCAGAGGGAAAATCTATCCAATAATTAAGTCTTTGCTGCATGTACTGTAAAAATCATCGTAAATTTTATAAATATGGAGGCTGCTTCTACATCTATCTCTTAAATATGTTAGTCTACTGTAAGATACCAAGGCAGACATGTTTTGGTCATATATACTGGTTAAAAACTCTGTTGCAACAGGAATGATTATGCAGGTAAGCTGCTGACATTTTGTGGATAAAGAGACAGAAAGGAAGGAAGGATCCTTCCTATTGAAGGAAGGATCTGAGTTAAAAAATAGTTTGACAGGACAAATAACGGCTCTTGGTAGCTATTGCTAAATATTACCTGAGAAAAACAGAGAAGGTAGCCAGGCTGTATATAAATATGTTTTCCATGAATGCTTAAAAGCTCAGTATTTTCTCTTAGGATAACACATATCTAGCGTGCAACATAAAGGCATAAAATAAACGTGTTTTGTATATGATTTGACCAAATGTTACAAACACTGTTCCTCTAAGCAGTGCAGCTGGTGGTAACAATGGAGAAATTTCGGGGAGAGAGACAGGAAAGAGATGACAGCCTCAAGGAGAAAAGGTAAATGATGAAACCTTTTTTCATAGTGACATAGTACTATGGGACTGAAAAAGGGGGGTCCTTGGTCCTCTGAAGAAGATAAAACAGTGTGTGTGTTTATAATAAGACACTTGATTAAAGGATAATTTGATCTCTTTCTTCCTTGTCTTCGTGGAGAAGGTGTATAGCAAGTAATACTAGTCTGTGGCTTAGTTAAAAATATACCTGGGGAGAGCTGACCTGTTGTGGTTTCTAACCAAAAAGGGGAGTCTTGGGTAGAATCAAGATTCTAGATTTTAAAGCCCTAATTTCCTAATTTAATAAACTAGCAATCAAAAACCCCCAAAAATAGCAACAACAAAAAACCACTAAGATAACCCAGATAACCTCCCCCAAAGAAACCAACTAAACAACTACCCCCCACTCCCCCCCCAAACTCAAGAATTTTATTCAGAGTGAAATAAAATTTTTCCTAATTCTGTTTATTGATTGAGATTGTTCATTCATTACTGCAAAAAAACTTTACTCCTGTCTGTCTTCCACTTCCCATTCTAGGTAAATCTGTTTTTAGTTTTGACTCTCCTAAGGTGGTCTTCAGCACTTCTAAGTCTAGATCTACCAAGAGCCCTTTCCATATGCACTGCTTTCCAGGCTCCCTCCTGTCCCATCAAAAAGTGACAATTGCAGCCTTTGTTAAACATCTCATTACTTTAAAATTGTCTGAATTACTTCAAGCATACTCTTGCAGAATTTCTTCCTTGAGCAAGTACTAGCTTTGTAGAACTACAAGTGGAAAAAATGCTTTTCATTGAGTTGGGAGGGGTGAAATAACACTTTTAATGGAAACTATTAGAAATGCTCAGCTACAGGATCTCTATAGCAGACACGTATATGTACAGCTGCTGAGACAGAGACACACTCTCAAACTGCATCCAGGGTGTAAATCTCTGTAAATATGAGTATTAAACTTAGGGAGCCTGTCAGAGAAAAGGGTGTACTTCAAAATGTTTCTGTAGGTGGCAGAAAATCTGTAAGAGAGTTCAGGTGTGAATCCCAGGCATTTGTTGCTGTTTAACTGCTGCTCTGTCCTGCTCATATCTTAAAAATTGCTTCTGGTGAAGTTTGGCTAAAATGGCCAGAGAAATGTCCTGGCCATTTACAAATGTAAGAATTTGTATCGTTGCCTGTGTAATGCTGGATGGAAGGATGTTGGAGGTCATGTTTTATTGGATAAGTGGAGGTTGTCAGCCGGCGGGAGTGGCGGGAGGGGAACTGGAGGAGCTGTGCTACTGCCTGTCAGGGTACACAGCAGTTAAAGACAGGGCTGCGTAATGACAGCGCCGGGATGGTGTACAGCAGTAAGGGGCGTCCATCCATAAATACAGTAGGAAGTTTTCGGCAGTGGTCTGACAGGAAAGTCTACACGGAGTCAGATTTCAGAGCTGGAGCAGTGAATTGCAGTGAGTCACACAGAGAGCCTGAGTGCTGCCTTTGTTCCACTTGTGTCTGAACGTTGGAGGAGAAACAGCAGGCTCCAGTTTTTATTAACTTCTTATTTTCATAAGCATAAAACTCATGTGCACTGAACTTTTTCCTCACTTAAGTTCTTTCAACTGACTTTCAAAAAATGCTCTCATGGTAAGAACTCTTCCTTCTAAATTTTACTTTTTCTTTTTTCCCCCATGTGTTTCTGTATTACAGTCTTTGGTCTCATTCTTCCCCCACTCCCCTTTTTTTGGCACACCTGCTCCAGGCTTGCCTGGTGGACCTGGGACTTGTCGCTACTGCTCTTTGGCTTGTCAATCCATGCTGGTGCAGCAGCTCAGATCATAGAAGGTAAGGCTTCTCCAAATGATGTTTATAAATCGAGAGTAAGTGTGAATTTTAAGATTTGCTTTCCTAGTATGGAAATCTTAATTTTCTCTGCTGCTTACCATTCATCATTTCATATAGGAAAGCTGCTGGGAGTTAGGAGCTTAAATTCCCATTCATTCTGGTTAAGGGGGAATAAATACACTGGTTCTCCAGCTCTAAGGCAGCCTATCATGCCTGCTTTCTCAATATATCTTCAGAGTGTAATAATTAACAGAAAGTATTTTAAAGAAATTCAGAATACTGAGTGTTTTTACGATTAGGATAGATATATGAGTCACTGTGGACGTATCAGGAATGTGCCAGGCATGGTGTGAGTGCAAAGACATAGATGTGATGCTTGTCTCAGTGCAAAGAGATTTCTCCTGGTAAGAGTCTGAACAAACTGCGATTTTCTAATCTCTTGAGCTAAGTGTTTAGTTTTACCAGTCCAGTCTTTGTGGACTTTCAGTGAAATGTCTTTTTCTAACTTCAGATCATACGTTCTTGTAACAGAGCCAAATTCCTCAGCATCACTGGGAGGCATAAACTCACACTAGTGGGAGAGAACACTTTAAGATTTAAGATGTAAAAGTTTATATGTAATTTTGAGAAAAGTGAAAAAGCTTCACATATTACTTTGCCATCAGGAAATACGATATTTCTATTAAAAAAAAAAATTTACTGTCTTGCAGAAATAGTTGGAATTTGTTATGTAAATAACCTCTAGATAACTGTGTGATAGGAACATTAGAAAGTATTGTTGTGAAATAGATACCACACATCAAGACTTTAATGTTAGTCAGATTGTTTTTTTCCTTTTTATTTGACACTGTCATAGATGACTGACACTTTGGTATCTAAAAGCCAAAGCCCCAGGTAGTTACTTCAGTAGGAGAAAAAGCCACAGATCAGTTATCACTAAAAAATGCTATAGGTACAGTTGAGAAATATGTAATGCTGTGTTACAGATAATTAATTAAGGAAACAAACTGAAACCAGGTCTAAGAAATATATATCTGAATGGTGACTGAAATATAATATATTGTCTGTTGACTGAAGGCAGATCTGTTGCATCAGGTGAAAATGTTTTTCTTGAGCTGATGAATGACAGTGCATGAGAGAGGTCTGGATGGGAGAGAACTGAATTTTGGCACATACAAGTTAATCAACAGGAGATCATTAGAACTACAAGTATGGTGGCAAAAACTGCAAGTGTTTATTTGACACACAACTTTTTTTTGGTGGATCTATGTGTGTTTCTATTACCTGAAGGTCTGGTTTTTTTTGATATCCTACCTTTGAAGGTCAGGTCAGAAGTCAGAAGTAGGAATAGTAATCCCTGTTGTTTCTGGACATTTTCTTCCGGTGCAGAATTTTACTGCTGCTGGAAGGACACCTAACCTTACCATGAATGAAGATCAAGCAGAGTTATGCAAGGTCCTAAGATCACTGGAGACTTGGAGACTGCTCTGGGAATATGATCCTTCATGATTGTTCTAGCCTAATATTTCCTGCTCATTTGTCTAAAAGCTCCTGTTCCCAAATGTTTACTAAATTTTTTTTACATCTGCTTTTTAAGTGCTTGACATAATGGGGGTCTCATGCTTTCCATTCCACAGCATATTTTCCTGATGCTTTGTTTAAATGATTTCATCTTCTGAAATCAGGTGTTGAATGCCAGAGACAGGAATAATACTCCTTTCCTTCTGGTGCTGCAAATACATGACTAATATAAATTGTACCTGTTACTGAAGAAGAGAATACTTTCATACTTTAAATCTTTCAGTCTAACTATTGGAGAAATAACCTCATTTTCCTTTCTCACAGTTCCTTTTAGCAGTAGAGTGTACAGAAATAAACTGTGTATTTAAGACGAAAATGTTTGGAGACACAGAGTGATGAATTGGCCCCCTGGTATTCAGGCCTTTTGCTGCTAAATGTGCGCTTTATCCAGTGTCCTTTTTGTCACTGTGTCCTTCTAGATTACTGCTTTCCAGGATTCTCCAGCCCAGTGAATAATGCTTCACTGCTTTTCTGAGCCTGGCTCTACTCTACCTACCCGTAGCACAGATTTGTATCTGAATTCCTTTGAATGAAAGAGAAACTGTGAATGAGTAAATGTGGTTTTCGAGGAATGGTGCAGGTGCCTTCTGTTGTATCATTGTGCTGGTTACACGCAAAAGGGAAAAAATACCTTGAGATGTTCTTGAATTGGTTAAATAATGGCAAGAAAACTGTTCAGGGATTGAACTATTCACTGAGGGATGGGGAAGGGGTAACTTACTTTTTTACAAACCTGAAAACAGTGGCCCTCGGAGTTTAGAGGAGAAAAGTTTTCCATCTTTGCCTTCACCATCTTTGTCCTCTTGTTTTCCCCAGGGGAGTACTGAATTGTGGAGGAGGGTTGAGGGTGCTGAATAAAACAAAAGCCTCAGCAGACATCCAATACAGGGCTTGAGCTCTTTCATGACTTTGTGAGAGATAGTAGAAAGACTTGTTAGAAAAGTTCAATCTGTTTCCTATCAGGAACAATATTTTGACCAAGTCTTGTTCCTCTTGAGAGAATAGCTTGTCTAGTTATGATTATTTCCTATAGAGAAAAAGTGGGGGGAAAAAAGAATAGTGGGAAGTTGTAGGGAGAAAATTCAGATGACAGTCTTTGAAATTGTTTGAGAACTTCTGGGTTCTAGTTTAACTTTTTATTAAGTCTGTGCAATGTTGGGCCCTTGGTTTTGCTAGAAGTGTTGCTTTCATTTCCAAGTCCTCGAATGTCTGCTTCCATTGTAGGAAAAAACAGGGGGGGAAAAAAGTATATAAAACCTTATATTTAAAGCAATGAACTACTAATTGTAAAATAAAATATTTTAAATTTTGAAATATTTAGTTCAGAACTTTAAAATTCAGTTGCATGGTCTGCAAATTGATGAGATTTGGTCATTATTTCAACAAAACTTTTAAGAAATAGTGTGGTCTTGCTTCAGAGTGAAACTGAACAGGAGTTCTGAAATCTCAGCAGTTTCTGTGAGTTAGAATGATTAATTTTTACTATCTCTGTTGAAAGGTTTTAGTCCATTTTGTACATGTGCAGCTAGCATTGCACATGTACAAAAAGGTAAGGAATAAAATTCTTTCTTCCTCTTCCCCCAGACTTAGTGTCATTTAAACTATGGAGAGCTTTTGCAGTTTTTCTCTTGTGTTCACAAAAATTATGCAAGTATAGTACCCAGTTCTTCCTGGGTTTGTGTGGGAGGACTGAAGATATGTTGGTGTCTTAATAAATTACTTCATCACTTCTCTTTTGTTCAATTGACAAGCATGTATGTCTCTGTTCATAAAAGCTTGGTCTGTCTTATCTGGCACTGCCTTGCAGTGCACGTACTTGGCCCTTAATTATGCCTGATAATGTGTCTTGACTCTACTGGTTACCCTGGCTGCTTTTAACACTTTTTATGTCTTCAGCAACAAATTAAGTTAGTGAACAGAAGGTACTCAGAGCACAGCCCTGAACATGCTGGCACACAAACTGTGGACAGAGCTAAAGTCAGAAAATCTCAAGTTTGAGTGATAGACTCATCCCTGTGACTTGCTCTAGCTTCTTGCAGAAGTGACATTTATTCTTCTAGGCTATCTAGGCAGTTATCAGCATTTCTCAGTTCTCTGTGGTCAAACCAGTGCCTGCATTTAAAAAAATATAAAAAACTAATGTTTAAATGTATGTGGTTCTACAGTTTATATTATGTTTATGGACTCTAAAAGAAGCTTTACAAATTTTTCATTGACATCTGGGTTTTATTATTAGCCAAGCTGAACAGAGCTTTCTTGGCCTAAGTAACATGCTTAGCAATAGTTTACATAAAGTAAATATTTTTCTCTTTCATTGGCCCTCTGTACACAGAAAGGCTGTCATTAGGCTGTTGACATAAACTTTGTACTCCTGACCTGGTGAGTTTAATGGAGGAATCCTGAATTATTGACTTTCATTGGCTGGTGATCAACTGGTGTGATTCTTACAAGCAGCGAACCAGAACTTCTCTTCACAGTGAACTGACATAATGAGTGTAAACAAACATGTCTATACATTTAAAATATTGTTTCTACCAAGTAATTACTGTATGCGCTCTGAGTTTCAAATGTGTGCAATCACACGTGTGATAGGGATGCCTCAGTCCATTCTTTCCAAAGACAGGACACAATTACAGTGATAATAAAGCACAGTCCTTCTTAGAGAGAACTTAGATGGCATTGCAGTCCTCTTGTACCAGACTGAGCATTTGGACATCATCAAACTGCAATCGAGTCTAAATTGAATGAGCCACTGTGATCCTTCAGGCACATATTCAAGCTGCTACCAGCTGTTGTGCATGTTTTCAATGCCGAGCCTGATTTCATAGTTGATAAAAGGCCTTTCCATGTAAAACACAGTAATTTACAATAGAAAATCAGTTGGTTTCAGTAGGGGTCATCTCTTTCAGTAGCTGCAGAGATTGATAACACCAGTAGAACAAACCCGACTTAGAAAATTTGTTCCATTCTGTTACTTTTCTAAATGGATTCTTTTTCTGTGTGACACCCTCTACATGTTAATTCTCTTGGACAATAAGCTACATGTTTCCTAAGTGACTCTACCAGGCAACAGAAGATTTTTTTTTTAGCTTTTTTTTTTTTGAGGCCTCAGAAGAGGAAACCAGCTGGGGTGGATATAGTGTTATAATAACTGTCTTCATTTCCTCTCTGGAGGCATCCTTGGGCACACTGGAAGTCTGGAGTAAATAGTTGTTTCCATGATCTTAAATAGAACTCAAAATCACAATTGTGCTTGCATTTGCCACTTGCATTTGGAGTTTGAAGAACCATTTCAATAAACATCAGGAGGAGAGATTTCACTGTGCTATTTATGTTTGGTATATTCAAAGGGTTCCAAAGAACATATTTCTTATTGTAACATGTTCATTGCAAGATCAAACGCTTGTTTTGGAGGCTGCCTGTGCCTTTGGCTGTGATTTCTTCCCCTTTCCTTTGCATGGATCAGTTTGGTTTTTCTTGTAGTGTAGTATCTCACATTTGACCAAATTCATGCAGTAGCTTTGCCAGTTTATGGAAGTGTACCTTGGCTAGAAAGACAGCAAATTTTACAGTTTAGTGAAATCTGATTGCTTTATTTAAGCTGTCATTAATGGTAACTATTTAAGAGGGTATGTCCATTTATCATCATTAATTTTAAGTCCTTAAACAATCTTTTCCCATTTCGCCAACCCACACAATCACCGCAGGTTCATAAAACAACAAAACCAACCACCAGTTTACACTGTGGTTAATTCTCTTCATGAAGTCTTCCTATCTCTAGGAGCTCCTGCTCCCAAACCTAGAAATCCACAGATGTTGCAGAGAGTAGAATGCAGGTAGAATTCTCCCAAAGAATGAGTAAAATGAGCAAACCTCAGTTTTAATGTATTTGCATATGAGCATGAAATGACAGATGTATCATTCAGCATACTTTTTGGTCAGAAAGCCTTGGGAAAAGCAACTGGCAGAACTGAATGTGTCCTGACAAAGAACTGCAGTATTTTACGTCATTTTTGGCTGTCTTACAGCCCAGTCTGAGAAGAGCCAGGGTCTGTACCAAGTTTTCCTGAAGGGTTCTGAGAAGAACCAGGGTTTTCTGGAGATACTCAAATGTGTTTTATTCCAAACATTCAATCGACAGAAGCCTGAATCTGGTAATAGTGATTCAGCAATGAGATTTGAATGTGAACTGCACCATCACTCATGGTCTTTTGCTTCATCTTCAATATAGAAGACAAAATACTAACAAACAAGGGCTTCAGCCAGTTCATTCTATATTTGGGAACCTCCTGAGTCTTACGACTCTGAGTCTACCTCCTCTGCTGCCCCTGAATCCAATTCTTGCTGTAACTTATAACTGATCAGGTACAATTAACTTCCAGTCCTATTTGTGATATATCTTACTCTGAACTGTGAAATCAGAGTTCCATACATAGTCATGATGTCTGTCCCTGCTTCTTTGGAAAGCTGAATATAGCTTTTGGCTTTCTCTGTACTTTTTTGGTAGTGGCAGCTAAGAGGGCATTATAGTATCTGTCATTACTCATTGCATTTTATAATCACTGCCCTTCTTACAAATGATACACGTAACCTAACTCAAGGAGAACAGAGCCCATGTAGAAATAATTTTAATTTTGTGCTGCCTGCTAAAGAGTAAGTTGATGGAGAAAAGAGTAGTGCTCCAAGACATGCTTCAAAATTTCCTGTAAGCTGTGGATATTTTGGATAGCCTGTAACTGGGGTTTGCTGAAAAACAGTTTCAGAACATAAACCTGTGTGGCATCCAAGCTCTGATTCATCTCTGGTGGTATTTCATATAAGTAAACAGTAAAATGAAGCATATGACAGTTGGAAGCAGGGTCAGGTGGCATGGCAAAAGTATAGACACGCTGTCTGAGGGTATGGGAATGAGCTCAGGAAAGACAAAGCCCTTTTGGAATTAAATTTATTAAGGGAAGAGAAGAGCAACAAGAAAGGCTTTTACAGGTATACCAGCAGCAAAAAGAAGATTAGAGAAAATGTGGATCTGCAGCAAAATGAAATGGGGCAATGAGTCTGATGATGGGGCATGGAAACAGCCCAGGTACTCAATGCCTTCTTTACCTTGTTTTTTGCTGGTAAGATTTCCCTTCAGGAAACTGAGCCCCTGAGCCCAGCTCAGAAAGTCTGATGCCATAAATAGTCCTCCATTGAGGCAGACTGAATGAAGGGATGTTGAAATCAGTTGGGTATCTACAAGTCCACAGGATCTGATGAGACACATCCATGGGGGCTCATCAAACTGGCTGATATCATTGAGATAGAACTTTGGAATACAATCTTTGGAAGATTCTGGTGATCAGAAGAAAATCCTATGGATGGAAAGAAATCCAGTGTCACTCCTATTTTCAAAAAGGGCAAGGAACAGGACCTGGGGATCTTCAGGCTGACCAGCTGACCTCAGTTCCTGGGGAGGCGTGGAACACATAATTGTGGAAGCCATTCTAGTAAGAACGAGGTGATTAGGAGTAGTCAGCACATATGTAGGAAGGAGAAGATCTTGCCAGAGAGTCTGATAGCCTTCAGCAATGAAATAACCAGCTCAGTGTGTGAGGAAGAGAAAGCTGATATTTGTGGTCTTGTGCAAGACTTTCAGCCTTATCTCCTGTAACATCCACATTGATAAACTCATGATGTAAAGACTAGATAAGTGGGCAGTGAGGTGCATTGACAACAGTCTGACCTACACATGCTTGAAGGGGTGTAATCAGGGGTATGCAGTGCAGTTGCTGGGTGCCAGTTACTACTGCATTGGTATACTACCCTGTGGTGCATACTGAGACCAACACTCTTTAACGTCTTCCTTCACAACATGGATGATGTGGTAGACTGAACCCTGAACATCTCAGGTAGAATCCGGTCCCATAATTAAGAGTGATGCCTTCAAAAATTTTACAACTTTATCTGTGAGCCATGCTCATGGGAAAAACAGGCTACTACAAAGAACGGATCTGTTTGGGGTTAGAGAAGAACTATGTAGCCTTTCTAGATGTATTATTTTCTCTTCCTTGAAGGTACCAAAGGACGTGAACCAGGTGACAGTATGTGTCAAGCCCCTTTTTCCCCACCATTATACATATAACACTGTATTGTTGTATGTTCGATGTCTTAATTTGATAACTAACAGCTGTCAAACATATATTGCAGGTACAATATTTCTTGAAAGATAATAATTCAGAGTTGTTGCTGCTTGTCCCTGTGTTTCTTTCTGTCCCATAGAAAACTTCTGGCTCAGCACTGTCGTATTGCATGAGAAGGTATATCTTCAAGTGTGAAAGAGCTGTTGTGGATAATTGAAACAAATGTGCTTGTGGCTTGAGTAATTATTGGGCATCAACATCTACATGGTGGTCTACAAAGCAAACTGAGGAGGAAATTATGCAAAATGGAAGGCTTTTCTAGGAATCGTCTCATATTTGGAATTCCTAACGCCAAAATATCCATTGATCAGGTCAATAATCCTTCTTGCCAGTGCATTGGTTGCCTCACAGAGGGAGGTGTGAGGGAGCAGTGTCTCCCCACAGTAAGGATCTTTATTTCTGCCATCCCACTTTGGTTAGCTACGGACTAACTTAATACACTGCGTCACTTCTGTGAATCTGATGCCTTTTTATTCTCAGAGGGCCAAAGACTTAGCTTTTTTAGCCTTCAACTTTCCAAAAGCTGTTCCAGTTCCATCTGTTTCAACACTCTGCCAAACCAGCACAGCTCTTGACTTGGTAAGGAGGAACTACTCGTCTATAATGAATGCTCCACAGTAGTGCTGCCACTTTGTGGCGCTTGTGGGTGTGTGTATACATGACTCAAACCCTTTCATGCTTTTCACTGTGAAAAACAAGCAAACATTTCATCCTGTTCAGGCAAGCCATGAATGTGGTTTAACACACATGGTTTGATTTTTTTTCTAGTTTCTGTCTTTAGTTTCTTTCACATGCAATTACAGGAAAGGCATAAAACACATACAAGTTTTGGAAGTTTTCTCAGCTGAAGAATTATGGCTCTTGATCAAAATAACTTATTAGTTATTGTAGTGAAATGGTATTAATGTAAAAACACTTATGTGAAAGAGTTTTAGTTTTTAGTGTTCTATAAAGTATGTCATATTAGTGTATAGCTCTATTTTTTTTTACCGAGCAATATTTGACTGAACTCAAAGTACTGCTTAAGGCCTTATATTATAAGGCTTTGATTCTACATTATATTTCTTGTTGGGGTTTTTGTATGTTGGGTTTTCAGGGGGTTATGGGGGGTGTAGGATTTTTTTCCGATGCACTTATAATGAAATTTGTATCTATCATGAGATGCAAATCTGACAAATGAGTACCACATGGCAACACCCTGGGCCAGAGATATGATGAGCTGGGGAGTGGGGATGGTCTTCGGTGCAACTGTAAACATGCATAAAATTTCAAGGATGCTTTCTCAGTGGAAAAATAAACAAACCACTGGTGACCTGAAGTATTGTGGCTCCTTTTTTACACTTCCCTTACAGAATTTCAAAAGACAGAATGGAATTGTGGCAACTCTGTTACTGCTTTGCCCACATGAGCTTTGACTTGTTCAACAAAGAAGTTTTCATTTAAAAAGAAAGTGGGGAAACTACTACTCCAACTAGGAGTTAATGCAGACACCCCTGAGTATTTATAGTATGAGTGTTAAATGAGTACTTGCTTACAAGCCCTCTGATATACTGAAGTTGCTCCTATCTTAAATGTCCTATTCCAAGACATATTGCTTCCAGACACACTGCAGAATTTCCATAAAGAGCATTCAAAAGAAGCTACTGTCTTATTTATCTCCTGTACAGTCAGCAGAACAGATCTTCACTAGTAAATACATTATTTGGTACAAGTGCCTAAAACAACTATGGGGAAAGCTAGACTATCTACATGAATACCCTGTCTTGTCCTCTATTCTGTGTATAATTACAATACCCTAGCCATACATTGAAGTATTTTGGAAATATGTGATATGTTTACCTGATATGAACAAAAGCTGGTTTTCCTGTGTCTGAATACTTAGCTCAGTTGTGTTTTCTTCATGGATAAATCTCTAAATGCAGATTAGTGCAACACAAACAATGCAGACTGAAATCCATGAAGGAATATTCATGTGGAACAGTTTGTTAGAATGACACCATCATCAAAGGGGTTGACAGGAAGTGTTTATTTCCTTACTGAGGAAGATGGGACAACTGTGTGCCTCCAACTTCTTTCAGCCTTTCCATTTTTGATTCACAGTATGTAGAAGGAGCAAGCTTTGCATTTTGAAACCAGAAGAGGCAGGGCAGCATTTATCTTAACTCAGCACTTATCTCCACATCCTCATGTATCTGCGCAAGGATCAGACAGGAACTTGATGATAATGCCTGTATCTGTCCTGAAGTTCAAGTGGATCAGTTTGACAAGGCTTCAGGTGGTTCTCTATCTCTGTAAGGGTCATGACACAAGGAGTTCTCAACTGCCAGTTTACATAAAATACATCTCGTATGTTATAGGGAAAGCCTAAAGATTGAGGGTTGCATTCACATTTTCTGAGGATTTCCCAAACTGAACTTCTCTTGTTCCAGTTTAGAAACTTAAGGCATTCTTCATCTGAAGACGAAACTTTTGTTAAGCCGCTATAATAGCCTGGAGTACACAGCATTTATTTTTTCACGTTCTCTCTCTCTTGTTACTGGTACATCACCATTTTGTCAGCTGTTCCTGTCCAATATTCTATCATTGTTGACTTGCAGGTCCCAGGTGTCTCTGTTAACAACTTCAGCCACCCTTTACCTCAAGAAGTTTCCACTCCTGGGTAAGGCGATGACGTGGTCCTCATCATCACTATTTGAATGGTGGTAGAGACAATAGAGGCAGACTCTTCTTAGAGGACAAAATAGAGCAAAAGAATAAATAACAGTCAAAAGGTGCAACAAAGGAAATTCTGATTGAATAAGTGGGGAAAAAATTCTTCACCATGGCAGCAGTTAAGTTCTGGAAGAAGTTGGTGAGAGAGTTTGTGGGATCTCCATTCCTGCAAGCATTCTAAACTTGACTAAATAGTGGTCTTGGCAACATGATTCTTCAGGATAGCCCTGTATTGAGCAGCACTTGTTCTCAACGGCATGATCACAGGAAAGGGCAGTCAAAGACCAGGAAAGTGAGTATAGTTAATACTAAAAGACCTGGATTGTGCTTGGCTGTCTTAATCCCTTGCTGTTGTGAGCCTTGTTAGAATAATCAGAGAGCTGATGGGCTGTCAACACTAATACCCAGTATCTGTATAGAATTAAGTGGTCCTTTTCCACTATTTGTATTTGTCTAAAGATAGGTCAAAGAATATACCCTTTTCATTTTCCACTTTTTCTCTTTTCCCTCTTCTCTTTCCCTTTCTCTGTTTTAGTCCTCCATTTCCCTCTTTCTCCTCCCTTTCAATTTCCACTTCTGTTTCTCATTTTGTTCTGTTTTGAAGTTCTGCAGAATGCTTTTGGGAAAATAATCTTGGAGCAGAACACAGGAATATGTTACTGTAACCTTATGACTTCTCATCTTTCCTCATGGTCCTGCTGATCATGAGGCTCTTTAAACAATGCTCTTGTCCTCCCTTCTGAGAGAGCAAAGATGAAAGGTTTTTGAAATTTAAGTGCCTTCTTGCTGTCTGACCTTTCAGGGGCTCGTGGTCAGGCAGGCTATATTGACCACAAACACTGTGGTCCATCCTTCTCTGCAGCTGTTGCACCCAGTCTCAGAAGGACCCTGTCACAGTGACTATAGTCACAACCTTTGGCTGTTTGGGGCAGAGGCAGACTGTACCTCTGCATTAATGCAAGCAAACCTGTTATTGTGGTGACTGTGATGGCATTTGCTCCTGATTTTTATTGTTCTTCTACTAATGCACAAGATAAACTCTCAACATAAAATGGGAAGTCTCTGATTTCAAGAAGTACTTCTCAAAACAAAAGAGACCTAAGCATGGATACCTATCTAAGGACAGAAAATGAGAAGTTGTCATATTAACTATATGACTAACAAGATCAAGATAGTACATAGAACCAATTGCATTTTTTTTATGTCCTGTTTACATACATTTTAATTTTTGCAATACAGAAGAGTATAGAGGAGAATTTCCCCTCTGTCCGATTCCAAGATAGAATTTGTTACCTGGAGTTAATTATTTTAAACCATTATCCTATTTTATCTGATAGGCTTGCCTCACATTTAAAAAAGAAATATTCCAGACCCAGAAGACTGTCCTAAATGGGCTAGACTTCTAAAATATCAGTGACTCTGTGAGCTAAGCTGTG
The DNA here is from genome assembly GCA_026261815.1 of Monarcha castaneiventris obscurior. Lineage (NCBI taxonomy): Eukaryota > Metazoa > Chordata > Aves > Passeriformes > Monarchidae > Monarcha > Monarcha castaneiventris. The sequence continues at coordinate 2,079,112 of JAMPIT010000059.1, forward strand.
ATTTATTGTTCTGTTTCTGTGTTATTCCTGCTGTATGCGTATGTCACAGGAAATAGACAGCATTCTAATTTAGGGTAATCACTGAACATTATGAAAGGTTTCCACCTGCAATATTAATGGATATATTAAACATAAAGCCAACAGTAAGTCCTTACTAAAACTGGTGCTTTATTCAGCTCCTGAAAGCTGGTCTCAGCCCTGTAGGATCAAGGCTTGAATAAACAAAAATGAGTATGTTGCAAGATTAAGAAAACAAGCACATCTTTCTTTCCTTAGAGGCCACAAATTCATAAAATGCAATAAAACCTAGCACAATTGTACAGCCATTGTCTATACTAATTTTAACTCAAAACAAATACATGTGTTCTTCCCAAACTGGAAATCATTCTGCTGGAAAATACTCGTGCCTGTCTTAGTTGTGATATAAATCTCTAATAAATTCTTATGTGTATTTCTCATTATATAAAGTTTTACAGCCATGTGACCTTGCAAAGAATTAGCTGGCAGAATTCTATCTTTGAAGACTAAACATTACTGCACTTAAAAAAATTCTTTGTGGCTTTTTATTAATCTGATTACACATTTCATGTTTTTCTAGATACAAGAAAGTTTTGACACTCTATTACATGAATATTTTTTTTCATTAATACTTTCTCTTCATTTAGAAGCAATGTCATGGATATATACTTGGGAAGATGTTACTGTAGTTTTTATTTTCTTGATAGCAGGTGTAGACTGTCAGAGAGCATCAAAGGCAGGCTGCTCTGCAGTGGTCAGGGAGCAGAAAGCCAAACATCTGAACAAGTGACCCCACCAGCAAGGACACAGTTCCACAGAAAGAAAGCAAAATGATCAGAGTATGTTTGTTGATGGTAGCCAAGAGGCCGTATCATTGCACAAGTCCACAGTGATGAGGAAGCCAGAAAGTCAAGCCAGGAATACAAGTGTTTGGGTAAAGCTCTGGGTCTGAGTCAGCAGGACTCATGGCTGGACGTGGACTAGCCAGCTGCAACATAACACAGTCACGGGCCAAAGGCAAGATCCTCAGTTAAAGACAACTGCCGAAAGAAGGAGTGAAGGAAAACACTGCTGTGGCTTCCTAGAACTGTTTTTACAGGGAATGTTGAATGCATGAGACCTACACTGTCACAGAAATGAAGTTTCTGTCCCTGCTCTGGAAATGAACCTCTTTGTTACTGAGGTGTCGTCAGATTTTAACATATAGTGGAGAGCCCTGTCTTGGTTACCTTTCTGGACACAGAATAAAAAAAGCTCCACCTGGCTTTTACTACAGCTGAAGTGATTACATACTGGATGGTGTCTCAAATTGTCTCAGAGAGAATAGTAGTTACACTGCATGATCTTCTGATCCAGGCTCACACTTCAGGATGTTGCCTTACTATTAATCTGTGCCTATTGTGTGTCTTTGTTGCAGAGAAGCAATGGTGCCAGCAGCAATTCTTGTCAGGTAGAAATGGCAGAACAGTGGGAATCTAAGCCCTAACAGATGGTGTGATGTCCCTGGAGGAATTGTGCTGTTTGAACTTTGTCTCACCGGGGGTATGGAGGAAGGTTTGAGAGGGTTTGTGGTGCAGGGCAGAGTCCCACAGTAGCACAGGCATTGTATGATTTGGAGATTGAAAAACTTAGAGATGTCACTATGCCGAACACCCTCTTTTTCACAGCCAGAAGTTACTCTGTCACTGATGATGATGATGATGATGATGATGATGATATAAAATCTTTCTGGGTCATGGGATTCCCTGCGCCATCATACTTTTACTGGTCTATTTACACTTACACACTGAGAAAAAATATGCCTATTTGCCAAAGCAGAGAAACAGATACTCTCTGAATTTTCCATGCCATTTTAACTGTTAAAATTAATAATTAATATGGTAAACAATATAATAACTTCCAACAAGAAAACCTTGTGAGACCTGTGTGCAGCTCATAATGATTTTGGGGTAGCATAATTTGCCCTTAGATTCATGATATTTTGTCCATGTTGCCTTCTTATTAGGAATAATTTGGTTTTAGCTTTTCTGCCTTGTGTCTGTTATTTTAATATGGCCAACAGAAGAAATCTGAGAGGTGCAATGTCATGTGCTCCTTGAGAACCTCCTTCCTTGGCAGACATGAAAAAAAAAGATGGCTTGAAGTTTCCTTTACTCTGTCTGACAAAACCCAGCAGCCTTGTAACTGCAAAACCTGATGTATTTCAGAGATCAGTTTTGTCTGTGTTCATGGAGTCATTTTTTCATGCCAAGGGTACTGACCAAGTTCGTTGTAACTGTCGTTTATTAAACCACACATTAGGAATTGCATATGGGAATGGCCACATTGTTCAGCGAAAAATAGCTATTTATAACTGCTTCCAGCCTGCACTTCCTCTACATTAAAACATATTGTGCTACAGCCAACTGTTCAAACATATAGTTCTGTGTATGTAGAACTTTGACACTTTGAAGTCTGAATAATTTCAAAAGAAACTGTCCTCTGCTTTCTAAACTCAGTATTGTTACTGGCTTCTTTCCCCCAATTATTTGAATTTCAACCAAGTGAAGGCAGTTTTGCAGTAGTTGAATGTAGCTTCTCTTCAGAAAAGTTAATTGCAATGCATGTGTAGAGAAAGTAATTTTATTTTCTTAAGCCTTTGTGTAACACCTCTGACCCCTGGCCATAAACCAGCACATTTGTGAGGGGAGGTGCTCCATGTACCCAGGGTGAAGATATACAAGTCTGACACAGAGGGCAGGAGTTGATCTACAGAGATTAATGAAGGAAAACTGCCTTTGGACATCTGTCAACTTCTAATAATTTTTGGTTGCAGCAGATGGTCTCCAGTTACTACTAAAAGAAATGAACATTCATTTGGATGAACTAGATGCTAAAATTCATGTAAGAGCTAGAAAGGACTTTTTTCTAAAACATGGAAGGAATACAGCTCTTGTTCCTCCAGGAACAAGTTGACCAGTAAAAAGATGCAAGGGTTTTACAAGATTTGAAGGATTCATTTTCCCTGTGGGAAGTCTGTTCCATAATTACTTATTTTCTTGCACTCTGTCTTGGGTACCAGCCACCACTGAAGACTGAAGCAAACAGATGTCTTGTGAGGTAGCAAGAGGGTGCCTTCTTTGTTGCTGACAGAGTATGGCTCACAGTGTGCAGAAAAACAGCTGGCACCTGCTGAGGCTGTGCTAAGGATTTAATTTACCTCTTTTACTTCCACTGCAGACCAAATTTGGTCTAATTTCTGCTGGATATATCCTTGCATTCAAAACTGTGCCAAGGCCAAGGCAAACCTGCTATGATTAAAATTAAGTTTTTTTAGCTTGTACCTTTGCCTTCCTTAAAAAGGTTTATGCTTTCCTCACTTAAAAGTTTCATTATGGAAAGACTGCAGAAGTGAGAATGAGCTGCAGCTTCTGCTTTCTATAAATTTAGCTCTAGATAAAGTCAACATTTGCTTTTCTTAGGCAGTTCTGACACTCTTAAAAATGACAATAGCAATAATAATTTGTGTTTCTTTTTAATGTAAAGTGAAACTATGACATTTTCTCCACAATTTTCCTCCACTTCACTCTGTAAGTTATGAAATGTTACTGAACCTTGGAAACTTGTTCCGACATCTCCCAGTTCATTTGTGGTTCCTGAGATTCCAACTCCTAACACTGTGTCAGTCACAAAATGGGGATTTCTGTATTATGGAACTGTCCTGAAGCCTTGAACCTGAGGTGTCCGTGTGAATTGAAAAAATCAGTTACAGTTTTATGTTTAGTATCTGATTTTACATAGTATACCAGACCCATTAAAAGAAGCATGATTGCATTTTGGCAGAAGTTCATTGGCATTAACATGTTTTTTAAAAATCTTTAATCAGTAAGCTTTTTAAAAAACTCAATTCATTATAAAAATCCTCCTCAGATTGATTATGAATAAGAAATCAGAGCTATGGACCTGAATAACAGAAGAAGTCTATGTGGTATTTGCTGCTAGAAATGAAAATTCAGGCAGGCTGGATGCTGAAATTAATACAAAAGCAATGGAAAACTGGAGCCAGAGGGGATGAAATCTTTGCTCCTGGAGCCAGAGGGGTTGATCTTTCGATCCTAAACCAGCACACAGTGTGGTAAGGCCAAAGTAGCATCATGAAGACCCAGAACTGCCTTGACAACAGAAACTGCACAGAGGAAAGAGTAAAGGTGGATGGAGTTTACTGAATGCTGGCAATTTTCTATCCAACATTAGTGACTGGGATATGACCAAACTGTTGCAATATATGACTAATGAGTGGTTCAGTCATTCTGTGCTTGAGCTGGAAATGTTCAGTAGGCACTGGAATGGTGTTGACACATTTGTGTCAAGACACTTCAGAAGATGGCTTCATTGCACAGCAATTAGAGGTTGTCCAGCATAATTCTGAGTGCTTTGTAAAAATTTCTCTTAATTCCATAGATGAATATGGATTTCCTGCTGTATTGAACACATATGAATTTTTGAACACAGGCACCATTTTTTAAAATTATTGGGAACCTTACGAAAACTGTTAAGATCAAAAGGGCTATCATAAAAGAACTAAATCAGAGAAAGCATTTTCAACCATGTATATGGAGAGACTGTGAATTTTTTGCAAATTCTTTTTTTCTGAAGTTTTAATAAAAGTTTGAGCCCTGAGGAAGAAAGAAGAAAAAATTGTCTTAAACAAAACATTTTATAAATATCAAAGAGAAATTTTATTTGACCAGTCTTGAAATTTTCTATTTCTATTATCTGCAATGAAAACCTATGTCATGAAATTCACCAAGTACCTGATTCCTTGTGTTTTAGTAATAATAAGCATAAAGATAACCAAAAGTCTGTAAGATGTTATTAGCCGTCTCCCTTAGCTGACTTTTATGGGAAGTGTGAAATAGCTGGAAGAATTGAGAGCTGATTTGTCTTTCTACCTTTTGTAAGAAGTTGTACAAACAATTTTAATTGCATTCAAAGGAGATAAATGTGCCATGTACTGCAAATTACATATCTTTTTTTCTTTAACACTAGAATTGCCATGGAGCTTGATTCAGAAAGCCAGACCAGGCAGGAAGTTTGGATATTGTTATTGCTGTCTTTGTTAAAAGAAGTTATATAAAAATCAGGTAATCAAAGTGAAAACATTCCTGTGATGACTAAAAAGTAGACAAAAAATACACAGACCAAAGGTATGCCACTGTCAGTGTTTCAATCATTTAATCACAGTCTACAATCAATCAGAATACTCAAAACTTGTTGCAGCCCTCCACAAAAAGTAGAAAATTAAGCATGAGAAAGACATAGACCTTCTTCAGCGTGTCCTAAAGAGGGCCATAAAGATGATCAGAGGAATGGAGCGCGTCTCCTGTGAAGACTGACTGAGAGAATTGGGGCTGTTCAGCCTGGAGAAGAAAGATTTTATGGCACCTTTCAGTACCTTGAGGTGATTTATAAGAGAGCTGGAGAGTGACTTTTTACAAATAGTTTTAGGACATGGGGGAATGGCTTTAAGCTAAAATAGGGTAGGTTTAGATTACATATCAGGAAGAAATTCATTACTGTGAGGGTGCTGAAGCACTGGCACAGGTTGCCCAGAGAAGCTGGCAATGCCCCATCCCTGGAAGTGTTCAAGATCAGGTTGAATGGGGCTTCGAGCAACCTGGTCTAGGTGTCCCTGCAGGAGGTTTGGAACTAGATGATCTTCAAGGTTCCTTCCAAACCAAACCATTCTATGATTCTATGATATTCTGCATCTGAGCTGTATAAAAAGAAATTTTTAAAAAATCATGCCACAGTCAGACATCAAGACATCTCACAGAGCCACTCTCTCTTCCTTGCAATATGCTAAGGTCCACAGTAAAGCCTAGTAGCTGAGGCATGGATGCTGACATGCACATGGTTTATCTCAAGAAGGCAAATTCTTGCAAAGTAGTTTTGCTATATGTTTCCTAGGCTGACTGCTGGCTTTTTTAAAACAACCATATATGCTTAAAATGCAAAAGTAGTCAGAATATTGTAATATCAAGACTTGCTTGGAATAATACTTTGCAATGTTTTCAGTTAAATTCTGCTGGACTTCTGGGAGTTGCTAGTTTAAGGGCATGTATTTATTTCTGTAACTTTTGCCTCGTTTGTCTCATTTTCTTCCTCCACATTTTCCACATGTTTTCTTTAATTCTGCTTCAAGGATTAAAGCATTTCTAGTTCTTTTAAAATGTATTTGCTTGCTCATCTGCTCATTTTTATTTTATCTGTTACAGGTGACAAAGGGCTATCTATTCTGAGGCTTTTGAGATCATAGTTCTCCAAGATTATTTCTTGTATACCAGCAAAAATCCCATATCATTTAATAAATTTAACACAGACAAGTTGCTTGATAGAAACATTACTGTTAACAAGATAACAGAAAAATTTTACTCCACAGTCCTTCTAGAATAATACTATTTGTGAAAGGAAAGCTAACATAAATGCTATTAAAGTCTGTCATGATTTGCTTCTGCAGAGTGTTCTGGACTGTATCACTTCGAGTGCTGTTAGTATATGCAGCCATATCAAGCACATTAGTTATAAAAAAAACCCTCCCTGCTGCATGGAAAATATTTTCCATTACATGATCCATTCCACAGTGTGTATGATCAGTGATGAAATAAAAGTCTGATTTCCTAGTGGTTGCAGTCAGATCAAAGAATTATACAAGGATAAATCAGTTCTGTAAGAAGCACAGTAACAACTAGATCCACTATTACCCACTATTACAGAGCTGGACAGCCTTTCTGTGTCTCAGAAACATCTGTTTTAGTAACTCTTCACACAAAGGTGCTTTTTCTTTCCATTTTAGACAAATGATCCTTTAGCCATTAGCTTTATTTTTGAGGGAGTTACTACTACCTATCAGTAGGATGTCTGTTAACTTTTCACAGTAATGATATTGGATAGGATTCTTTTGCTATAGGTATGAGAAGCTTCAGTGAGATGTGATTTTAACATAAATTTAACCAGAAAAGAACAAACTCTGTTGTCAGGAACAATGAGGATATCACCAGATAACAGAGGAAAATTTTATCATCTTCTTAAAGTAGCAAGATGCTCAGCCTTTTAAATACACCATTAGTTTTGATTGTCAGAGATTTGTTTTGAAAATTTCACACTACTTTTCTAATAATGAGATGATAATGAATAAGAAGACAGCTGTGCCACAGCTCAGGAGAGTATTTCAGTATGTCCCTGTGTTTAGAAACATGAGTACTCACATCTGTGGGGTGATGTCCCAAAAGACACATCTCTAAGTGCCATTCTGAACCAGTCTAAAAAACACCATCCTGCAGCCTACTGATACGTCGAGAAGAGGCTTGAAAATGCCCAGTATATTCTGAAACTGATAGCAGAACTGGGAAGCTGCTCTTCTACACTTTTCCAGGATTGTGTTCATATAAATTACTAGCATGGAAAATACCTGGCAAGCAGAGCTGCATGAATGTTTAGGTGTTAGTAGCCTTGGCATATACCACGCAAATAATGTCATGCAGCTCCGTCCATAAAGTCCATGCACTCTGGGAGACTGAGACATCTTCCATGTTTCCTTTTTACTGCAATCCCCGTTCACGCCCTTTTCCTAGCATTTGTTGCTTACAGCTCCCTCTCACCACCATGTACTTCTTTGCAAACCTTTGTATAAAGGTTTTTTCAAAAGAAATGCTGTCTACCATTCTTTCACTCCTCCAAGATTTTTATAAAGTCATGTTACTTCCTTAGCAAATCCGTGGACCAGGTTCTTGACTTCAAGTGCATGCATTAAAGTTTCTGTAATATGGTCTCAGCATTTGGAGTGGACTTGTTGCTTCCTAGTCCTCTTTAAAATTCCAACAATATTCACAGTGACCTATCAGTGAGTAATGACAGCTACAAAAGATGATTTTCTACCTGTAAATCAAAATAATGGAAATACAGGTTGAAAGGAAAGGCCCTCCGAAGATCATCTATTCCAACTTTCCATTCCAATTATGACCATTATTAGATCAAACCAGCTTTGGCTTAGCCTGGTTAGCCTTGAACTTCCTAGATTTGAGGGACCTCCTCGGAGATAAATATTTTAACCCCTCTAATGGGGTGATATACATGACATTCTCTATGGTCTGGCAAGTGAAAGAAAAACTTCATGTTTCTTGGGAAGATGATCCTGCAAAGCAGGACTGGCAATGTCATCCTCTCCTGTGTATACTGAGATAACACTGGATTCCAGTCACTCCAGCCTGTGTTAGAAGGGTTTGTACTCTATGGCCACGGAAGAAATATCTGGTTTTATTAGATTCAGCTGTTTTGGTGTGGGAGCATTGAAGAGATGGGATTGAAAAATAAATTTACCTTTTAGATACATAAATGATGGGATTATTTTAAGAGGTTACTTTTATTCTTTAATCAAATATTTCTACATTATCTACTCATTTCACTGGCATTAGAAAACAATTTGTTGCGAAATGTGTGCGTGGAGAGTATATTAAATAAGCATAGAATTCTGAGTACTTCTAAATATGATTTGCAAAATGTATGCTTAAAAATGCGAGTTAATAAATGTAATAACTAAAATAAATAGTTTTGCTCCTCAAAGCATCTTATAATCCTTAGCATGCTGGGGACAAATGAAGTGGAGCTTCACAAAAAAATATTTAAAACACAGCAGTGGCTCATTTTTCTAACAGATCTGCACCTAGAAAAACCTCTTTCACAAACTGTGAATTGGGACTGCTGTAAATCAAACAGTAACTCCATTGATCAATGTATGGAATGAAAGAAATTCCTATGGAATGTCGGAAACTCTAGAAAGAGAAAAGTAGCTACTAGAGCACTTTTTATAAAGAAAACAGTCAAACAGTGTGTGCTTTGAAGAAAATCCTATTATTTTGCAATCATGTTATAGATCTGATGTTGATAGAGGCATTTAACATTTAGATGATATATTTAGCAGATGATACTTTACTGGGCTTAATTTTTTGAGCTAAAACACATTTTGTCATAAATCAATCTGATTCACAAGCTAAACAATAAATTTCCATTCATTTTTACCACCAAAATGAAAACTGAGAAATTAATTGCAAAACTGGTTGTCAGGAGCATGGCTGTCATAGATATGTGTGATGAAATTACAAAGATATGAAGAAAAAAGTGAAGCAGGATTATGTTTAGGTATCCGGTCAATCTGCTTCTTCTTCCATCTTCGGATCCTCTTATTAAGTAGAAAAATATGACAAGTATTCAAAAGTAATTTTAATTTACCTTTCCCTGGCTCTAAATTGTTAAAAGTTGAAATGACGTGTTCTGTAAAGCACTGTTTCTTTTCTGTAGTGGAGAATGTTTGGTTCACTGAAGAGAATGAACTCTGGGAAGTATAAATAGTGGAGCAATATATGCAATGTAAAAATCTTCTGTGGACTTGGTTATATTTCACAATTTCCAACAGAAAAGAAATTGAAAGAAAGGACTGAAAATCTGTCAACCAGCTAGAATAATTTCAATAGTCAAGACCCAATCCTCTGAATGAGCTGACGGATTTATAATTTCACATAGAAGGAGGCTAGAGAATTGGGCAATCCAGGAATCTACAAATTTCATCATTAAGTTGAAACACATTTGAACATTAAGGTCATTGAATGAGCTTAATCCCATCATATTAGCTTTATAGTACCAGCAAGGAGACAAACAATTCCTGGCAAACTGTAAAGGCAGACTCTACAAAGCTAAACTGGAAATTTCTGCCTTAACTTTAGGTGGCAATGATACTTTTATACAATTGCAGAAACCTTGGAATCTAAATTTATTGTATTTTTGAACTACACCAGAATTATACTCCAAAGGCTTTTGGCATGGCTTCATGTTTTATTTTACAAAGAGATAATGTATATCAATGTATCTCCTTAAATAATTATTTTTATATCATAAAAATTGTGTTGTACTGCTTTCATCAATTAAAAAAGGCTAATCAAAAAAAGTTGTAAAACAAACACAAAATGGATGCACGAAAATAATCACAGTTCACAAGGTATTTCCAATCCCTCTTGAGGGGTTTTCTTTACCCTGAACAAAGTCTCCTTTTCACTCAAAAATGGCACAGTCAGTTAATTTCATTGGTGACTAGGGTAAGCAAATGCTGCAGTCCTGTTAGCTGTTAATGACCCAACTGTAAAATAAATTTTCATTTCCAAAGGGAAATATGGTTTTTTTCCAGTTGTCCATGGAGGGCATTTGCTTTGTTTTTCACTTTTCAGCATGTTATTTCTCTGCCTTGTGTCCACTATTTGTTGTTGGGTTGGGGTTTTTTTCAGGAGAGTAAACCACAACCATTCCTACTTGAAGTGCTCCACATCTCCTTCATGCTTGTTGCATTTGGGTGCAGGAAGCATGCCAGAGAATTAGGCTTCTGTTTTTATTCTCTTCCACTACTGGACTAAGTAAAAATACAAGGGCTCATTTCAGACTTGCCGCAGTGGAAATGAATGAGCAATAAATATCCCGTTTTTAGTCTGGAATATCTATAGCTGCCACATAGGCAAAACTGGATCAAGCATAAGGCCTTGCTGTTAGCAAACACTTCACCAACTGCTTCAAAACTAGACTGAGTAGCTCTTGTTCAAAAAAAAAATCTGCTACCACATACTGTTTTAATGTTTATGGGAATTCCAGAGTGGTTGCACAATTTGAATTAGTTTGTCACACTTCTGTGTTTTGGTTCATGTAATCTCAGAAATTTTTTATCATTATATAGTGACAACTGGATAAGTTAATTTTTTTTTTAAAGTATGTTTATATGTACAAACATATCTATACACAAATGTAGCTCAGCAGCTTTGATCAAGAGCTGAGTTTAGGCTTGTAGGCTTTTGGTGCATCACCTGCTATCATTGTTAACTACCTAGTCAGTCTGGCAGTTTGCACAGCAAGATTTATTCAGTCTTTGGTTTTTAGACAATCTCTCCTTAGTGGCACATTATGTTGAAAATAAAGTGGGACTTCCAAGTGGAAAGTCAATCAGTGGTTCTTTTCACTATGAAAAGCATTGAAATTAAAGGACAAAAAAAAATATGAGGAAAATAAATACTTTGGAATCTATTCATTTGTAGGTCGAAGGGGACCTCTGGAAGTCATCTGGTCCAGTGCCCCTGCTCACCTGTTGCCCAGATCATGTCCAGACCATCTTTTAATATCTTCAAGGAAGGTGATTCCACAAAATCCCTGTGTAACCTGTGTCAGTTCTTAGTCATCCTCACAGTGAGAAAGTGTTCCCTCATGCTCAGAGGGTTTCCTGTGTTTCAGTTTGTGCCCATCACCTCTTTTCCAGTCCACAGGCACCACTGAAAAGAGTTTGTCTCCATCCTTTTTCCACCCTCTTTTCACATTTTTACATGAGTTAGTAAGAGCAAAATAATAAGGTCCTGTGTGTCAGATCCTTGGCACTTCTTTGAGAGAATTGCCTCTAATAAGTACAAATATAAGAGACATCAGAGGATCCAAGCTCTCTTTTCTCCAGCCACATTTCCTGTGGAAAACACAGGAGTGAGTGTGTGTAAAAATATGTATATACATAAAGAAGCTCTGTCAGGTTTTTTGTACCTCATTCTTCTTTGCTTACAAGGAATTCTTTGCTGCAACATGAAGTCTCTGACACTGTGATCAAACCAATGGACGAGGGTACCACTTTCACCAAAAGTGTTTATGAAGACAAGAAAAGAGTCATAAAAGGAATGACAATGGTGAAAACATCCATTCCTTTATATCTACATATATTATGTTGCCATTCAAATACAGCACTGCTTCATGAGCTTGTTACTTGCAGATGTTGCCATTAACTGTGTTTCTAAGCAGATATTACTTCTTGTAATTAATAGCAGTTACTATTAACCACCAAAAATTGCCAAGTAAAATGGATGTTATAAAGATACTGGCAATATTGCTGGTATTTCTTTTGAACACTGTTTTTCCTGCCAATCAGATTGTCTGTCTTTCTGTTCATTCCCTTTCAATCTGGCACAGAACCTCTACTGGGACACAGTTCTAGGTATCTACTAAGTGTTTTTTAAAAACCCGTCTTTATGTTCTGGCCAACCAGAATTCACTAGGTTACTTCAGGACACTGCAGATGTTCAGATTCCAGATATGAGGGTGTAGCCAAATACGTTAATATCTGTGTGACTTTGGCTACGTGGTCATGTAACAGAACCACGAAATTTCGGCTGCAGAAAGAGACGTCCTGTCAGATGCAAGATAAACCTCTTGCCCCATGGAGTCTGAAGTTCTGTAGTTGCATTCTATAGGCTGAAATAATTTTGTGATCCTTTTCCTTTCTTTAAAATAACAGAAAAGCCCCTACATATGCCCTCACAGGCTGTATCAGCTAGTTCCTTGGTGTTACTCCAAAGCAAACAATGCAGCTGCCAGACAGAGCCCTGGGAACTGACCTGGCTCGCAAAGAAGCTAATCCATATGGAAAAGTTCTTAGGGAGGGTGTCTGGAAATGGATACTTTCGATCTCTGCATTGAACATTTCAATGTTTTGCTTATACCTTCTGCATTCAGCTGCAATGATCATGTCAAATTGTAATTTATGTTTCTATGGAACATACTTAGCATTTAAACAAGAGGGTGATGATTAAATAAGGAAGCGATGAAATAACTGATGAATACAAGTTTGGGTTTGCCATCAACCATATGTTTCCACACTTGCAGAGTCTCAGTTTGGGTATTGAGAGTAGCTGCTGTATTATATAAAATTGTCACAGCTGTATTAAAAGCAACAGAACTACCATGATTCACCCCATGTGAGAATTAATTACACTTCTTTGGTTTTTTTGACTGTATGTACAGAGCTCCTGAATCAAAAAAAAACCAATTTAAAAGCAATCTCTTCTCCTCAGTTTTGGTAACTGTTTCAGGTTTAGCCTATTGCAATATGTTCTGCTGTTCCTTGAATGCTTTTTATTACTGCTGCATTTGTGCGTGTACAAAGGTCAAAGTTCACTGAATGTAAACTGAAGTCTTAATGTTCAGCTTCCAGGGAATGAACCTGAACATATTGAGGTTTTTGTTGGCAGGATTTGTTACCTATGGATGCCAGAATAGGTTGTCTCTATGATTCCAGAGTAGTGATATTAATTGCCGCATGCCCAGAAAAGTGTACATGGGTAGTACTATTCAATTACTAGAATAGTTTGTAAAACATAACAAAACAAAACCATATAAGCTTAATATACTTTTCAAAGACTGATAAGACAGGGGGAATAATTAGATCCTGCTCACCTTATGTTTTCTTGATAGGTCTGCAAATGTAAGTAGGGAATGGGAGACAGAGAGGGGAGGTTTGGAGGATTACTGTGACATTTTTGTTGGCGAGAATGTTACACTCGGAAGAGACTGAAGACTTTGGTGCCTGCTGGCCTTATAGAAGCTCATTGCTGTTCACTGTCTGGCAGGATGTGCAGCATATGCCAGAGAACAAGATTAAGCTGCCGTACATTCTCAGGGAATAGGGCTACAGCACTGCCTACAGCATTTGTCATAAAGCCTACGGTTTGAAAAACACCTCCTGAAGCCGCAGCTCAGCACATTGGATGGCATGCCTTTGTCCAGTAGTTTTGGCAAGAAGCTGATAAACAAAGTCAGAACAAAGATGAGGTAGTATTTGACTATATATGGCATGGTGGAGGAAAGTGATTCCAGCTGATAGTGGAGAAAAAGGAGGTGAGAGCAGACAGCTGAAAGATCTGGAGAACCCACTGCTCAGAACATGGAAAACACAGCCTTTAGGCTGCATGAGGCTATAATTTCCACTACCTGGAGACTTCTGTTGGAGTCCGGCACATCAAAGGACGTGCTTTAATTCAGACCTAATTAAAATTTTATGCAGCATGGTTGTGCTATTACTAACACACAGCTGTGCTTATCATGAGTGAAATTGGTGAAACCAGTGTCTTAAAATAAAAATGAGGGCTCAGACAGTGAAAATAAAGAGCAAAGCATACAATCGAGGCCAAAAAATGCCCATAACATTGTGGTTTGTTGCTTGTTATGTGAGTTTCTTTTTTTGACTTTCTGAATCTTCAGTTCAAACGAGCATTAAGAAAAACACAATAAATTCTAAGGATAATGCTCTTTCTTACTCTTGTCACAATGCTAATGACCTTGAAAAAGTAACCTTTGAAATTTAAGCCAAAAGAACAACATTTTGTGTCAACCAACTTTTTAAAAGCAGAAGGCCAATATGCCAACACATTTTCAATGGATTTATAAATATTGGATACAGATGTAAATCAGCTAAATTCTCCAAGTTAGGGACAGCATGCAGTTGAGGCTTCTCTGGGAAAAACTTTCAACTGTATAGCAAGATGGAAGAATTACTGCTGTATTTTATCTTTTTGTCTATTTTCAGCTCTTGTCTCAAATAACTTTTGAGTGAACTAAAAATATAATATTTACCAAAAAGAAGACTTTGTCTGTTCTCTACATACTCTGGAGGAAATGAAATTATTTTTGGCAATGCACATGTAAAACATAATATATTCTGTGTGTGATTTAAAAAAAGTTCATTTTTTCCCCTTTGGTCATACAGCTTTAAATCCTGAATAAAATATAACAGATGTTTTAGTTATTCTAGGCAGAAGCTATTGATTAATTCACATTGTATGCAAGCAGTGGAGAACTGCTCAGGAGGGCAATAAGATGCACATACATCAGTATTAGTTCAGTAATTCTGCATGATAGTAGAGCTATTAAAATTCATGTTACCAAGCTGGAAAATATACTATCTTCTACTTCACTTTGAGTCAGTGATCTTACAGTTAATTATGATCTATCTGGAAATCTGATCTCTCTGATTTAGTTGTCAGGCAGCTAGATAACTCAAGCTTTGCTACATGCAGAAAATCTTATTTACAGGCTGGAGACTGATTAAAACAGTGAAATGCATTGATGAAAGATCTGATCCATGGGGCTGTTCCAATGTTGCCACACTGCTCCTGTCATATTTCCTTGCAAATGGCACAAGAGAAATGAAGGGTGAATTGAATCAGGGTGAAAGCTTGTTTCAACTCTGTCAAGTTTCTCAAGTGCCTGCTTGAGACTGCATTTTGGGTCGTCTGATGAGGAGTAGATAAGGATGGAGTAAAAAGGGGGAATACATGCCTGAAAATGCATCTACACTGTGAGGAAAAACTTCTGGTCATCATCTACATAGAATAACGTATTTCATACCATGGTCACTTTCTGCATGATGTCTTTTTGGAAAGAAAAAAAATTTAAAAGTCCAGTTTATTGGTGTTCCATGGTAGTATGTCAGTTAAATAAATAATACGATAAATCTTGTTTGTAGACCTGATTAAAGCTTTTGGAGCTATCTGACAGAGACAGCAATGAGTACGTCTGTATCTGAGGATTTTTTCTGAACTTTTAGCATTTCAGATTGTGAAGAAGGTCCCAAAAACATGGATAATGTAATGTATAAAGCGGTGTGCATTTGAAGCCAGGTGAAAGTAAAGTCACTGCACTGCATTACTCCATCTATATGAATGGGGTGAAGATGCTATATCCAGCATCTCATTTTTATTTCATTCATCGTCGAAAGAAAACTTCTGTATTCTTCTTAATGAAGATAGCAATTCCTCTGATAGATGCTTTGCAAAATATTTGTGTATGAAGTCATGTAGCTGAAATCAGATTTGCTTAGTGTACTGTTGCATGGGACCATGTGTGAGGTCCCCAGTGGGAAATGTGTGGCTTGTGAGTAGTAAAAGCAGTTACTCCACTGAGCTGAAAAAAAGAACCCTTTGTATTTGTGTTCAGGAGGATATCTGTCAGCAGGTATGACAGTGATGGCGTTGAGTTTAACTTGGTTTCACTAGGAAACAATGCAAATATTATTGCAGCACGTGTCTGTGCAATGATTTCTGAGTCTGCTTTGAACTTCCGTGCACCAAATTTGACAAAGACACAGAGGCCTGATGGCCATTAAATCCTTACAAACCTCATGGATCAGGAACAGGGTAAGGGTGGGAAACGTACTTGTGTCTCCACTTAGAGGGGGAATGTTTGGAGAGTCAACATATTTGCATAAGTTGTCTTAAAGGCTGGAAAAGTTTTAGCGAGTGCTTACCCTTTCCTGGCAACAGAATCCAATCATAACACAAAATTCTAGGAATTTATATCAAGAAACCATTTTAAAACCAGAAGGTCTTTCACTTAGGCCTTTAACCAGGATTTCAACCTAGAGCTTTTTGACTAGAAATGACATTTTTATGATATCTTGTTTAAAATCAATCGCTTTTAAAAAAATTCAGTGTATTCGCTGGGGAAATGCAAAAAAAACCAGGAGCATAATAAAAACATATGTGATTTATACTAAGATATAAAAGTTCTGTAACAGCTCTTGGGAAATGAAATTCTTGAGAAAAAAGAAGATGAAAAAAGAAGGATTATGTTGGCTGGATTTTATTTCTACGTTTTTACTGATGCGTTCATGCTATAAAAGCATTTAGCTGTCAGAAATGTTGATGTCCAATACAAGACATACTTTTAGTATTTACTGTTCCCATATCATCTACCTCACAATCTTTTTTCAACTTCTCTTAATCCTATCCATTTACAAAAAAAATATATTAGCAAATAAATCCAATAGTGTAAAGAATACGTGAGAATACACCCAGAAGGATAAAAAGTAATGATAAATACCAGGTGCATAAATTTAAGAACTTTTATGAAAGGGATGTTCCTGGAAAAATGTAGAAATCCTCCTAAGGACTTGAAAATAAAACATTAGTTTTGTATTTCAACTTTCGTTGCTTAACATAAAAGGATGGATAGCTTAGTCATCTGAGAGAGGGACACTGTCCACCCAGTCTCAAAGTGCTGTGGATGAGTCAAAGATGTATAAAAAAATCCTCTAGTTTTTGTTACCTTAGTGGGTTTACAGTCCTTAATTTTTAAAAATAAAGAGCACCACCAGCAACAAAACCTCAAAATAACAAAGACCAAAACAAAACATCCAAAACATAACCTCAGTTATTGCAATATTTATAATTTTCTGTTCTCATCTAGTCTGAACTGGAATGAAGTGATTTTCTACTCTCAGCTTAGCTGTATGAGGAAGGTCTCATAATGCTTTGCCTAAAGCTCTGATGATGTGTTATAGATGTGTCATCCTCCATCACAGAGAGACCATGACAGACTGTAGAAGCTACAAAAATACCTGTCAGCATTTTGTTTCTCTCATATTCCACTCAAAAAACTCCCTGCTGGCAGCCTTTCCAGCCAAATCAGAGATAGTGCTAGTCCTTGGGTGTTCTTGGGTAGGCAAGATTAAACTGCACACAGCATACAAAGTTGGCCTGAAGGCTCACTGAGCATACAGGTTTCTACTGCTGTGATGGAACAGATGTCCTGAAAGTGGGATGAGCAGGGAGCATGACCTCTGTCTTTTTACACAGGCACTGACTATGCACGTGGTTGTCTGGAGCAGGATTTCCTGACAGGAGAGAGTTTTCTGGGTCATTTACAGTGTCAGAGGAAAAGCAGGAAGGCATGATACTCATGGGAAATACAGGGAGAAGGTAGTGTTCAGGTCATTCTGGTGGGAGGAGTGAAGGAGCATTTCTGGTTGAAGGTTTCTAATTTTCATCGAGCAAATTGTAACTCACAAATCCCACCTGCCCATATCCTTCTTACTCCCCTGTTCTGTGACAGAACCTTGCAGTGGAGACAGGGTCTAGCAAAGACAGGAGGGGCAACTGCGGGAGCTGCTGATTAAGTGTTCTCTATCCTTGCTTCCCATTCAATCTCTTTATATGGGATGAGAATTTATATTCAGGTCAGTGTGCCAGACTATGTCAGTGTCTGTTTTTCCACATTTGGGCAGAGACTCTCTGCTGGCATGTACAACTGGTAAATCTAGGAAAGTGTCAGCTGCCTCTGCCAGTATTTTAAAAGTGAATTGTCTCCCTCATCTTAGAAATTTTTTTTTTTTTTTTTTGCAAGAAGGGTGTTGCACATGACTTTGCAAGAATTTTCTCCCTTAAAATTCAAGATAAAAAAGAAAGAAGGAAAGAGAAAACAAGAACAGCAATATATTTTCCCCCCAAGAAAATACACAGAAGACAGTGTACTTTGATTTTCAAGGTCATTGTGAAAGAAGGGCAGCATGATAATTCACATCTGCTTTGTTATGGATGTAATGGAAATTAAAACGTTCTAGCTTAGAAGTTGTAAAAGAGCTTGCACAGCAGACACTGACACTGGTGATTCATAACGTTCACTCCTCAGCCAAAGCTCCCATCTGATTTATGAAGTGCTGTGTTTCTTCCTAGTGGTGAAATGCAAAAGCTCCTGCTCTCCTGCAGTCATTAAAGGCACTTGTCTCTCTAGCTCGCAATCAGACTGCCCATATCACAGTTACACACGTGCACCACGTACAGATTTCAGTTCATAAAGTCAGTGTCCAACCTGGTCACAGGTGCCTACTATTGGACAGGTGCAATATTCAATGCAGACTCTGTAATTCTTCTACAGGTTAATTTTGTTATCTTTAGGAGGCTGGATGTTCTAGCAAGTCTGGAAATCTTTTTTTATGAAGGGCATGTGTGCCTTTGCTTTTTGCACTAATGCATATGGAATATACAGAATATATGCAATTGTAAAGAAAAAAGTCCTGAACTTAATGGACCTGGTATATCCTCAAAGGATTAGCGTGAGAAAGAGGACACCTTTCACAGGTAATGAAATGGCTCAAAAGACCTCATAAGCAGAGTGTGAACCTGGAATGGTAGGAGTAGAAAAAGTATAGAGACATGTCAGGGGGCTGCAAACTCAGAAAGAGAAACAAGACTCTGAGTTTCCAGATAGTGGTTTCAGTCTCTTGACTCAGTTAGCTTTGCCTCACTATTGAGTTGAATTGCTAAATATTTTCCACTTTTTCCTCTCATCTGTTTCTGAGGAAAGAAAAACAACGAATATTAAGTGTCTATGCTGTATTTTGTATTCTCTCCTGCTGCGGCTCAAAGAAAGCAGTGTGTTTGAGACATAGGTTTTTGTCATTATAGGAGAACAATTCATCGAGTACACATTAAAAAGCCTTGGGTTTATGTACAAAAAAAAGTGCTGAAAAATATATGGAAGATCTTCTAGTCGAATAACTGACAAAACAATAGGAAAATAGTGCAGTATTAGATCAGAAAAAAAAAAAGAAAAACAGAAAAACGAATTGTATGGAAGAGAGCATTTTGGGTGGTGGTGGTTAGTTTGAAAGCATCGTAATGAAATAAATTTTCTCAAACAAGATAAAATTGAGGGGCGGGGGGGGGGGGGGGAGGGAGCCCCCAAACAGTATTTTGTGCAAAGTAGATGCCTATTTGATTAACTACATTTAGGCACTTTCGCCCAGTAGAGGGCAGAATGACAATAACGTAGAAGCAGGAGATGGCGGAAAGTGTTGGAAAGCGGTTTTTACAAAGGAATGCCGGCCCTCTTCTGGCGTATCAGTGAGTACCTCAGCTCCTGCTGGCTGCAGCCTGACTTCTGGGTGTGCAACACCACTAGAAAGCGCTTCTGAGGTTTCCTGAGGCATCTGTAAGGAAATGCTGCAGCCTTTAATACTAATATTCCATCTATGTTTTCCAACAGCGTATTAATGGCAGCTAAAAATCTGTTTAAGCTGGAAAAGCAGAGCCAATGCTGTTTTTCCTGGTAGCAGCAAAGATGCTGGCCTTTTCCATTTCATGCAGCCCATCTGGGACTGTGTTACAATATTCCCATTCTTTTCCTCTTTGCAGTACTTGATTAAATTTTATTTGTTAGATGTGGAAATCCTTCTCTGCTTAATGGAATTGCTATAAATATTTCTCATTAATTGCGAAATAAAAGCACTTTGGCAGCAGGGAAGAAGCAATTTTCTTACTGCACCTCTTAACTGCACTCAGTATAAAATAGCATTCTATTACAGTTACAGCATCTCTTTGAATGCAGGGTAGAGACAGCAGAGGCACTGCACCGTTGAGACAGAGATGGTTTATTTATGCTGTTGGAAAGGGAGGTTACAACCTGGACTTATGATTATTTGGACTGGAAGAGGACAGGGAAGGAGGGTCAGCTTGGCTCAAGTTTGCAGACAGAGAAGTGCCTGATCTTGGCTGTTCTGAGCCTGGTTTGGTTATGAAAACCTTCATAGAATATTGCTTTTATCCCATTTCCTTAAAAGAACATGAAAAGGAGCTGCCAGAAAAGTTCATGCAGCAGTGGGCAGCAGTGAAATGAGGTGTTCTTGCACAGGATGAAAGTCAACGACCATGGAGGGAATGGACTTTTACAGGCATGGGCCAAGAGCAGCTCCAATAAAAGTATCTGAAGAGGAATGGGGGGAAACACTAGGTGAACTTAAGCTAAAAATAAAGGGAAAATAATTATTTCATTTAAAAGCCAGCATCCATCCCACTCCCATCTGCATGGAGCTATCCAAGCACACCCTTGAGTGAGTTAAAAACAGCTGTCATAGTCTTAGCAACAGGGTGGTTGACTTCTTACGTTTAGCAAATAGCAACCACTTGAGCATGTTATTCTGCCCCTCACGTACCCATCACAGTTCATTAACCTGGAGCAGAATTGGGCTAAATGTGGCAGCTGATTTACCTGAATAATTGTGTTAACAGGAATTTCTAGCTCAAAACAATAGGAAACACACATGGGACAATCCTTAATGTCAGTTGAATTAATGTTACTGCTAAAATTTAAGTGGTTGGGGCCAAATATCACAAACAATTGTAACTTCAGTCTTTGCATTCGTGTAGTTGAGATAGCCCAGCTCAAGCATCCTCTCACAGCAAGGAAGACAACAGCAGTGTGTTTATTTTGCTGTAGTGTGACTTGGCTTGGTCTCACCATACCAGTGCCTATCATGCTCTTTTGCTCGAAGGACTTGTCAATTTTTTTTTTTTTTTTTTTTTTTTTTTTTTTAGGACTTGGGACATTGGAACTGTATATTTTAAAATGAGGCTGAGATGGGTAGTTCTGTCTATGTCAGAGGTGAGGGCCTTGCCTTTGAACTCGGCTTCTATTTTCTAGTGGTGAAACCATGGATAAAAGTAGACTGACAAACAGTGTCCTTATCTGTAACCCTGTAGCCTTTGACTCTGCTGTAGTAGTTTCCCAAAGCCTCTGTGTTAACATGCTTTATACCACCTTTGAAGTTAGGTTGTGTCGAAGTGTGGTGTATCAGCTAGAAACAGGGACTGTGGGTATTCCAAGTTTTATATGAGCTCCTGTAGAGAACTGGAAATACAAATGCCCTACTCCAAGTGAATAACCTTGTGTTTTAAATTACTATTTGTAAGACAATTCTGGATTCTAGTCACATTCCTAAAGTACCTTTTAATATAGCATCCTGATAGCATCTTCTCCAGAGAAAAGAAAGTTTTGGGAAGACTTTATAGCAAGTTCCAGTACCTAAAGGGGCCTACAAGAGAGCTGGAGAGGGACTTTTCCCAAGGGCATGTAGTGGTCAGACACATAAACTGAAGGGTTGGTTTGGATTAGATATCAGGAAGATGTTCCTTCCTTACGGGGGTGGTGAGGCCCTGGCATAGGTTGCCCAGAGAAGCTATGGATGCCCCATCCCTGAAAGTGTTCAAGGACAGATTGGATTGGGCTCTGAACAACCTGGTCCAGTGCAAGGTGTCCCTATCCATGGCAGAGGGGCTGAAGCTACAAGGCTTTTAAGGTCCCTTCCAACCCACAGAATTCTATCATTCCATGATGCAGCTTGATCATCCAAGGTCTTTGAATCAGGCCTAGCACTAGGACCACCCTGTTCCATGGGAGAAAACATGAGGAGGAGACAACCAGGATGAGGTCACACGTGCACAGTCCCAAGAGCAGTGCTGTGGGTGCCAGAAACTGCATCTGAAAAGGAGTCTCCTTACCAAAAAGTCACAGATGGGTGTAATAAGTTAAATTATATGAATGTGGACCTCCACCTCCATTCCCATTTATAACATATAAATACTATGCTTGTGCTTAACATCTAAAACAAACGTAGTAGGCCTCCAAGCAGGTAGGTTTTTTCTTTCCTCTATACATCATCCCTTGTGAGCAGTGAAAAAGTATTTTGGATCCCACGGGTTTGAAATTCCACCCAGCCTAAATAATTACATCAAAAAATTGCAATAAAAGGAAAAAACCCAACAACCTAACCCCTACTATTGTCATCTGCAGTCTTGAAACACTCCATATACTGACTTACAGGATGATTTTTACAACACACTGGTGCTTCTCAAATGGTCCCTGAAGCTACTCAGTGGGAATGGCCAGCTATCAGCAAATTCTGTAACAATTCCAACTATAACATGCAGTAACAAACAGCAACAAATGCAAAGTACAACACAACTCATAGCTCTAAATTATAAAAATTTAGGGGGTTATGCTTGTTGAGATAAAATATAGCTAATATTAAAGCACCTTCCAGTGCCCCAGGTCTAGGAAATATGGATATAAATGGGATGAATTCTGGATGCTCCCCAATATCCAGTGCCTTAGTAGTGTTTGAAACAAAACTATTCTGGTGCAACATAGTGCTCTGCTGGCTTGAAGGTACTTAAAATAGCGTGGCATTTACCTATTTATGTAAGACAGTAGGAGAGTATTTTTATTCTAACATAACCGCATTAGGGAGACATTAATTTTGTCAGAGGTAATTGAAAACCTGTGGCTGTAGGCCTGTATTCTGCTTCTAACTTTGTCTCTAGGTCCTCATAAATCCATTAAGAGCTGGGTATGAGCTGTAAGTACAGAATTTGGCTAGACGACTCATGTTTTGTTTTGATTTTCTGCAGCGGATAGGTGCAAGCTTCTACCCCAGCCTCGCTGAAGTTCAGACTTTTTCTGGGCCTTCTGATTTATTTTACTCGAATGAAAATCTTGATTCTTTGCTGTCTTTTGCTGCCACCTTTTGCAAATACGTTTTGTTTGTGTCAGAGGCTGTGCTAAAAGAGCTCATGTTTGGGGCTCTGTGTGTTACTGTTGGGTGACTGGCAGCTCCACCCAGTGTGTGGAGAGAATGAACAGGCTCTTTTCCAATCACCAAATCTTCCCTTGAGAATGGAAATTGGGAAATTACAGTTGTATTTATTAGTTTCGCTCCTAGGATGCATCCTGCTGCCCAAGCCCGATTGCTGGACACCTTAGATATTGTCCATCTCCTTTCTTGGTCACTTTACCATGACTCTTTGGATGTAGGTTTGGTATCTGTGTAGGGTTCCTATATTATCCTTCAAGATTACTACTTTCCTTGCCTTCTTACCCTTGTGTGATGGCTTATATATTTTGTTTGTTGTGGAGGTTCCTTTATGTGTGTGCATGTGTGAATAGAAAACATGACCCAGTATTAGACTCATAATCAAAATAGTGTTAGCTGTGTTTGGCCAGAAAACAAGTATATCCACTTTTCAAGCTATTTGGAAAGGGAAAAAAATCTGTCTGGCAGAGCATTTAAAAGTGTCAAAGGGATTTGGTTTCTGGATGGGGAGCTAGTTTTTTTGTTTCCAAATAAAATATCTATACTTTCAAAAATGTTTCGGGGCAACTGTTTCTGTATGAAGAACACCAGCCTATTTTTCAGTTAATGAGTTCTCCCTGGAAGTGTTCAAAAGGTGTGTGGATGTGGCAACTGGGGACATGGTTTAGTGGTGAACATGGTGGGGCTGGGTTAACATTTGGACTCAAAGATCTTTGACGCTTTCTCCAACCTTTATGATTCTATGATTATAAAGTACAGAGAAGAGGATAGATTAGGATTTATTTCAACTGTACTATAACATCTTTGGCACTGGGAGGACACTTTACAATATCTTTGCTAAACCACTAGTACAATGGAAAACACTTTGCCGTGCATAGTCCGGGCTAGTACTGCATATGAGCAACAAATAACAGAAGTACATTGCAGCTAAAGAAACTCTCTAAGCTCTTCATCAGAACCAGTTTGCCAGTTTACAGGGCAAAGAGTAAGATTCCTTTATTTTGCCTGATTTTAATCAGGTATTTTAAGCAAAGTTTTTGTGTTCATTTTGCTTGCAGTGTTCAGATGGACTGTCATGTCTTTTCCATTACTATTCCATTTGGATTTATTTAGCCTACATAGCTGTTAGAGTCACAGGTAACTGAATGAGTTCAAAAATTGAAAGTGGATTTCTGTATAGATTCAGACCTGAATCGCTCATTATGATTAAAAACATTATCTTTTTTTGCTTGCTTTCACTTCTTAGAAGAAGAAAATTGGTAGTTCTGTTTCTGGTATGCTGCTAGAGTGTGCCTTCCTAAGGTTCTAGTTAAAATTGGGTGAAGATATTTAGCTGTTGTCATTGCTCCTTCATTGCATGGTAGGTGCTGTTTCTCTGGGCATGTTTGGCAGAGATACATAATTCTGCCTGTTTGCCAGAGTGTAACAACTCTCATTTCAAAACTGAGTTTTGGTTGCTGAGTAGTGTTTGTTATGCAGTGCAGTTAAGGAGATAAATGTGAAAATAGGGCATAAATAAAATCTAACCTCTGTTCTAGACACAGGTAACTGTAATTTGCAAGCAAATCAACTGTAAATTTTATCCTGTTTTGTGAAACTGTGCCATGCTGTTTGTAGAGAACTATTGCTGTCTTTGTGACGATAAAGGATCACAGTTTATTTAAGAAAAAAAGTGTTGCTCGTTTTCCACTGAATCCACTATGCAGGCACATTCAGCATTTTCTGCAGTTTATGGACAGCTGAAGTAAATACAAGTTGCAGGAAATCCTTGTTGCCATTCAATTTCACCAAATGTTTACATGTGCCTTCCTTTAGCATACGAGTAACCTCCGTTAGTCAAAGGACAAAGAATGACGTGCATACATAGCTACATGTATTTAAGCACTGCCTTCAGACTGTGGCCTGAAGTATTAGAAGTATGCTCCTGGTATTACAACACTGCATTTCAGTTTTTCAGGCCTTTCTTAAGTCATGTAAATTAAATGGGTTCTGTGTACCTCAAGGATAAATAACACATTTTTTCTCATGCACAGAACGAGGCTCAAAAGGACACCTTGACCTCACGGAGTTAATAGGAGTCCCTCTTCCTCCTTCTGTCTACTTTGTAACGGGCTATGGAGGGTTCCCAGCTTACAGCTTTGGTCCAGATTCCAACATCGGCCGACTGACCAGTGCTATAATACCATCGCCTTTCTACAGAGATTTTGCTATTGTTGTTACTGTGAAACCAAACAGTGATCATGGAGGAGTGCTGTTTGCAATAACAGATGCCTTCCAGAAAACAATCTACCTGGGACTGAGGATTTCACCAGTTGATGATAGCACCCAGAGAATAATCATGTACTACACAGAGCCTGGATCCCATATCTCCCGAGAGGCTGCTTCCTTTAAAGTGCCAGTGATGACTAACAGGTGGAATAGGTTTACAGTGACTGTTGAGGGAAATGATGTTGCTTTGTTCATGGATTGTGAAGAATATCAGAGGCTTCAGTTTCAAAGGTCTGCTCGGACCTTGGCATTTGAATCTGGCTCTGGGATATTTGTCGGTAATGCGGGAGCCACGGGACTGGAAAAGTTCACAGTAAGTGCTGTCTGACAAATTCACATTCCTCAGTGTTTAATGCATGTACCCACTACCCAAGAAAGCCTGCTTGCAGTGGTAATATCCCAAATGAGGGTCAAATCACATAGCTTTTAGTTCCTATACCTAGCTAGGGTTTGGGCAGTGCAGTTCTATAACCTCTGGTTTAAAA
Source organism: Monarcha castaneiventris obscurior (assembly GCA_026261815.1). Taxonomy (NCBI): domain Eukaryota; kingdom Metazoa; phylum Chordata; class Aves; order Passeriformes; family Monarchidae; genus Monarcha; species Monarcha castaneiventris. Next base: position 2,104,912 of record JAMPIT010000059.1, read on the forward strand.
TACAAATGTTTTGAGATTCTTGGAAGTTTATTGATAGTCCAGATGTTAAGCTCAATCTTCCATTTGAATATTAGAAATTTCAAAGTAAATATGTCACATAAATTTTTATGGCCTTTCTAAGAAGGGCGGATTTCAGAGAACCAATTTCCTTAATTTCTGAAAAATACCTTATTATAAAGTGAATGTTTTAAATTCTTATTAGTTAGGTATTCATATTCAACATCAGAAGGAGAATGAGCTCATCAAAGATAAAGATAGTTGGAAAATAAATGTGTGTTTTTACAGTTTATATATTATTTGAAGCTTATCAGGTGCTTTAGGAAATAGAATGCACCAAAACCACTACTACGAGGCTCCCGAGCCTTCTTAGCTTGAGTGCAAGCATCCTTCCTGCTGCATCTTGACTGAAATCCTCACTCACTGAGACCAGCCACTATGTGTAAGACCAACTTATTGTCAAATGGAAAAGGGAACCTCACACTTTGTCTTATTTTTGTATTTCCTGTACTTCAGAACTTGTACTGTGTTTTGTGAGATTAATGTCTCTTCTAAATTAGTAAAGCAGTAGCACAAAACAGAGTGGATCCTTTTCTTTAGGAAATAAAGATGTTCTTTCCAAAGTTCAGGGGTACTGGCAGGTTGCGAGCTCCATCTAGTAAGCAACAAAGTTGATGTACTTTCATAATTTGTCTGACCGGTCTGAGCACCTAGAATCACAGAACTATATTGATAAGCAGCAAATAAGGGGTGGAAAGTGATATGTAGGAAAACTGCCTGTTGGTGCTACCTTTCCTAGGCAAATAGGAGGACTGGAGTATTGTGAATGCCTGATCACTAACTAGGACTGAGAAACATTCAAGAAAAGGAAACCACTTTGATCTCCCACCAGGAAAATGCACATGATGATCTCTCGCTGAGATTATCACCAATAAATCATAAAACATGATGGCAGAAATGCATGGTGGATGACACTGTAATGCATTTCCACTGAAACAGGCTGTTCTGTATGCTATATTGAGTACATCAATTTCAGCCAATACTCTGATTGCTTCATTAGCACTAATTGTGACTTGTACTCTAGGTTCCTGTGCCTTTATTTCTTCATGCATCATCTGTCGCAATTGCTCTTGGGTAGAAAAACTAAATGCTTGAACCTCGCTCAAACTCTGTTTCTGTGCCAAGAAGTGTTTACATTAATTGCCCGAAACAGAAACAAATCACATCAGATTGTGCAAATGAATAGATGTCAGATGTTGGTTTGCTCTGGCTAATGAGAATTCATGTGTCTAAGGCTCTGGCTGTCAGGCACAAAAGGACATAACTATCATCAGATTTATTGAAACCAAAGGAAAATCTAGCCCTGATGCTTGTAAAGAAAAGCGGAAACCAGACAACAACCAAGTATAGCAGAATCAGTGATGATGCCAGATGCTGCAAACCAGTTTTAACAGGGAAGGCAGCAGCAGCCACAAGGCCCAGAGAGGGGGTAAAGTATCTCATACTTACCATCCCTATCATGCAGACTTTCCTAGTTGGAGGAATTGGCTAGCAGTAACACTCGGGAAACATTACAGCTCTCCATTTTCTTTACCATCCAGGGACACAGATTAGAGCAAGAGGAGAAAAATGTGTTCTCCAAATGTGATTCACTTGTACTGTGAAAAAAATTATCACTTCCAGGAGACTGCTTTCCAGGTTGTGCCTCCTTTCATGTGCAATTTTTCAGTGAACTGTTCAGTCAGTCTGACATCGTTCAATATCTGAGTTGCCCATTAAGTTTTGAAAGAAATAGGATGTTTGAGATTACTGAGGTGCTGCCTCAGAAGGCCAGCAAACTCACAAACTGCATGAGTTTTATGCAGTTTTAAAGGTACAGAAATTATAGGATTGTTTAAGATAGAATGATAAATTTTACTCCTTTCTAAACAATTCTTGGTGGTGTTATATGTAAGCTGGCTCTTGACTTGAATATCCATCTTTGTGCCCTACGTATTCATCACGCCTAACTCTGTGAGATCTTGCAATAAGGAAACATCTCCCACAGGTTTCTTAAAACACTTTGAGTCTTTGCAGAAACAATAGTTAAATGTTTAAAATGAAATTATTACTGCTCCTTCAGCATGTCAGACTGAGAAGTACAGTTTGTGACTCTGAAAAAAGAAACATTTGTTATCAGAAAATCCATCTCCTTTATTTCCTCTCTGGAAAGTTTTAAAATGGTTTCTTCCTGACCCATTTCATCACTTATTGGTATTCCCTTCTCATCCTTTGTCTCCATTTTTAGGGGTTTTCACATGCTGCTTCTGGAGCTGCAATGCACTTCTTAACTAAAAAAAGCAGTGTTTTACAGAGTGTAGGACACAATCCAGGACTAGATCCTTCGGCTGGGGCACTAACAATGCAGTGTGGTGACTGTAGTGTCATTGGGACGTGGCAGTCATTACATTCTGGCAGCTTCAACTTGTTCTGTGTTTTGCAAAAGGACAATGTACAAACATATTTACATCTTTAAATTTGGATTACTATCATAAAATTTCATACTTCAGACCATTTTCCAAGTAAATCAGAACACAATTTGGGATATTTTGTTTCTTTGTTTAATTCCCACCCCTCCACCCCCACTCCCCTTCACACATGCCACTTAAAATATTACTTCCTTGAAATGTTTTTGATGTTCCATGTAGGGCTCGATTCAACATCTGACAATCAAATCTGACCCAAGGGCTACTGAAGATCATTGTGAAGATGATGACCCTTATGTAAGTATTCTTATAAACACTTCCTCAATGCCTCAGGGATTTCAAAGTAAATTTCCATTTGACATTATATCATAACACTAAATGTAGTATTTCTTTTTTCTTGGACACATTATATCATATTTTAAACTATCGGGGGAGGGAGGGATTTTTTTTTCCTGTACAACCCCCAAACTTGTTTCTTCAAAAAGTATAATTTTATTTTAATTTCCTGAAAGGTCTGAGACATGTTTCAGGAAATGAACACTGGCTTTTATTTTTCTGAAGGGTCATGTTCACAGAATACTGTAAGTACTGAAATAAGTTAACATAATGACACTGAGGCTTCACCAACCAAAAAAAAAGGGGTTTTTTTACTGCATTTAAATAGCCAGTTCCTTAGAGATCATGATTTTCTCCCTGACTTTTATGAACTTCCTTCCGTAACTGGATTTTGCACAGGCTTCAGGAGACAGCAGTGGCAATGGCAACATTCAAGAACATGATGTTTCTGAGGCACAAGAAGCCCTTGGATCTTCCCATCTTCCCATGGGGGTAAATTTATTTGATTTATTTACTTTACATTTCTGGTTTAATATTACTCTTTTAAAGGGTCGGTCCAGGTTTGATGAGTAGGTTTCACATTTGTCAATTTCCAAAGGCTCCCCTGAGAACAACATGCACCCATCCATGAGAATGATGGCACTGTGCCAGATAAAAAATCTCATATATTTGACAACAGTCGGTAACCAGAGCTTGAGAAGAGTATGGTACAAGATTGGGAAAATATACATGACACTTACTGGGAACACTCTTTTACTCTGCGTCAATTTTTATCTCAGGAAATGCCTGAGCCAAGAGCGTATGCGGCTAGTGGAACTCAGCTGACTCATTAATCCTTGAATTTTTTGCTTGGTTGATTGAGATTTTTTAACACGAGAATTTTACCATCCTCAGATTCCTGCTGCAGAATTCCTTAGCTAATTAGATGACATGTTTTGTGAAAGACATGCACCTTTCTCTTGCCCTTCTGAACGTGCGGCTCTCATTTGGTGGTTAATCAACTGGATGACAGAGTAAACAGCTGTTTCTCACCATATTTAGAGATTCCTATCACATAGTGTCCCCCTCCCTTTTTGTGCCAGGCTTAAATATTCCAGTCCATTCCTCACAATGAAGCTTTCCATGCTGTTTGTACCAAACAGTCTTTTTTAAAATACAAGTTCTCACTGGTTCCTTTAGAGAAAATCAGTAGGTTTCTGAGAAATGACTTCACAGAAGCCATGCTCATGTTTGCCTGATATAGCACATACTTCAGCTATTTCACTGTTGAATCTTACAGAACCTGTGGGCAAACACTTTTTGGTTGTGATGCCCTGTCATGCACTTACTGTGTTTCCTACCTTTTCATACAAAGACTTTGGTTTTAGACATATCCTCTGCTCCATTTCCCAAGAATATTTTTCTGCAGGAATTTTAACTCTTCCTGGGTCAACATGAATGGAAGAAAATCTTATTTTTTTCTATTATAGACTTGAAATTCTCTGATCACTCTTTTTATAACTTTAATAAGTATTGACCCTGCTCCTGATGTGTTTGAATTAATTTTTATTAATTTTTTTGCCTTTTACATATTTCTCAATAAACTCATTTTGGCCTGCCTTGTGCTTTGCATAATCACAGACTAGTTGAGTTTGAAAGGGACCTCTGAAAAGTGCCCTGCCCAATTCCCTTTTCAAAGCAGAGCCAAATATAGCAGGTTGCTTGGTGAGCAGGTTGTTCAGTGCTAGTAGGTTTTGGCTTTCCTCAAGAGTGGAGACTCCACATCCTCTCTGTTTCAATGCAAGTTTTTTTCTGACATAGAGCCTGAATTTCTTGTATTTTAATGTGTGTCCATTGTCTCTTTTCTCTTCACTGGTTACAACCAGTGAGAAGGATCTGGTTCTATCTTCTTTACTCCCTCTTGTCAGGATCTTCTACACATTGATAAGATTGTTCTGAGCCTTCTTGAGGCAGTCCTTGCTCTCTTATCTTTCTCTAAGGGATCAAAAGACAGGCAGCTGGCCCCAGCCAGTACTGCTACATTGGGTAATATCTCACTGGATGCAGGATGTGCACTTTATTTTTCCTGAATTTCTGCAGCCAGGTAGGGTTTTTTCGAATGGCAGCAAAATCACCTAGTGCTTGATGATTTTACATCACACCACGAAATTTAATCCATGATACCTTACTGTGCCTTGACTTTTTCTTGTTTGGATACAACTGTGGCTAATTCAGGAAAGACGTCTAACTTCTCCATCCAGAAAAATATCAATTATTTTAGCTATTGTTGTCAGCTTCTGTTTAATAATCTTCATAATTACTGTGCTGTTCAAAATCACACACAGAAATAGTAGAACTTTTGGCTTTTATTCCTCCTTCTGAAAGATGTGATTTAATCCCAGCTGGCCACTAAGCATCAGACAGCCACTCACCCATTGCCCCACCAGTGGGATGGGGAGAGAATTGGAAGAGAAGTCAGAAAACTCATGGGTTGAGATAAGGAGACTTTAATAGGTAAAGCAATGCTGAGCCGGCATGAAACAAGCCAAAAGCTGTACTTAAAAATGCAGTCTCTGACAAGTGTACATTGCTTCTGTTTTTCTCCCTCCCTATGGATTTGTCAAGTGTACATCCCTTGCTTTGGAGGAATGGAGTCCAAAGGTATTGCACTAGTTTCTCTCAAAATTCTGGTTTGCTTCATAGATGTGGTAGTTCTGATTACTGTGTTTTGAGGAAGGTAATCTAGCGATTCTTCCCTTAAAATATGTGATAGGCCTTTACTCTAAACCTTTCTTTGGGATTTTTTTTTTTTAGCCTGAAGATACGTTGGCTGAGCCAGTGGAAGCCCCCCCAACCATATTGTCTTATTTGGAAGAAAATGATTTCTCTGGAAATCACAGATTAGAAGACATCTCAGAAGCAGCTAAATTTAAAGAACAAGGCACTGCCTCGGGTTTTGGGGTTTTTTTGGGGGGTGGGGTAATTTACATTCTCTGATTTTGAGTCTGTCATCTCCCTGTGTATGGAAATCTGCTGTCATATTTTGGGTACTGCCAGGAAAGGAAAATCCTATGGTTTTGGACATCCTTTGTGCTAGAAAAGAATTGGCACATCAAACATTAGGTCTTTGAAAGTGCAGTCTGTTAAACTGCAATTTATCAATAGCAGCAAAGGTAAATGATAGCAACTACAGCCACTGTTCAACCCATCTCTCACTTCTCCCTCCGTATAGGGGCTTAGCTCAGACTCAAGGTTGTTGAACATGCAGAGAATGGATTTACCCTTCTGTAGTGTGGAAGTTGCAGTTACAGAATTGAAGTTCATATTTTAAAATTAAAAAAAAAAAAAAAAAAGAAAACCTTGGATAAAACTAAGAAACTGACCTGAGGAGCTGCAGCTGTGACACTGTACAACATTACAGTAAAGTGCAAGTGTTTGGTGAAGGGAATGAAAGGAAAAAAATCCTCTTCATTCTACTCAGGTCAGTGAGAAGCATGGCACCCCTTGAGTCATACCTCTGCAAATAGTCCTGTTGGCTCTAAAGCCATGTGGCACCTTTAAAAAGGATTTAAGATGGGTATTTATGTGATGACCTGATACAGTAAAGCACAACCTTTCATGTAAAACCAAATACAACCACTGAATAAACACCTGTATCCTACTTCTGTTCCCTCCAAAGGATGTGAATGTGCCTAGTGCACCAGTGGGGTGTTTTGGGTGCAAGTGTAGGCAGCAAAACAATGAGAGCAAGGCATAATGCAGTGAGGAATCCAGTCCTCCATGGCTAGGACAACTTCAGGGCACTCCTAGAAAACATAAAAGAAGTTAGTCATATTGATAAGGCCAAAGATAATGTTATAATTTAAATTCCATCCATACTTCAGATAGTACTTGTTGTAATTAACTCTTATTTTTTTTATTACATGGATGACAAATAGGCAATCATTAGACTAGAACTAGAGGAAAAAATGACAATGCAATACAGTCCTTGACCTTAAAATAGACATTTGTTTAGTAATTTTACTCTCACCTTTCTCTTCTTTCTTTTCTTTTAAAATTTTCAGAGTTGTAAAATGACTAATATTAATCTATTTTAGTCATAATCTGAATAATTTCTTTTTTCATACAACTTGCAGCATCAGTCTCTGATAAATACCTCTGGGCAGGTTTTATTTTCCTCTCTCATTAATAAATGACTATTTTATTTAGATTCAGCTGTCATGGAAACTGGACAAGGCAACAGCGAATCTACCACTGTCACACAGAAAATGTTACAAGAAGAAGATGGCTCTGGTGCTGATGTTTTGCCAGGAGTAAGCAGAGAGGAGGTCTGTATAATGGGTTTATCACATGCCTAATCTTTTTGTCCCAAGAATAGGAAAATCCATGAATTCCAGGTGTTTCTCTGAGTTGGTACCTTGATCTATTCCATCTTTACAGCATGGAGAAATAGAAAATACTTTTTAAGTTCTTGAATGTCATGTAAAGACATGACATCAGATTGAAAAGCACTTGCACTATGCAGAAGTTTGGATCTATAACCATTGAAATGGGCTTGAGATTTTTGACAAAAAAAATGAGTTTGTTCTTTCAGTTTTGCATTTTTCCAGTTTGAATTTAAGAAAGTGAGAAACAAAGAAAATAGCTGACTAAATCCTCATTTTGCCAGGACCAGGAATAACTTTAAATTACATTCAAAGCATCAAAGCTAGTCACATTTTTAAAAGAACCCGTCATCAAATCCCTTATAAAATTAGATTCTCCTTTTGGGTAGACTCCTGTGGGTGTGGCTCCTGGACAAGGAAACTAAGACCCAAATGCAGGCTGTAGCCTGTCTCTAGTTTGATGTTTGCACAGTGCTAAGGAAAATGGCAGCTTTTTTAACTCCTGCACAGAGCATGCACCAGCCTGTCCAAGTGGAGTGTCTGCCCCATGTAGCAAAGTCACCCTCTCTGGTGAGACGCTGGACTTTGAAAAATGTTGCATTTGTAAGGTAGTGTGTAACCTGAATTGCATGAGATTCTACAAATTAAAATTACATAGGTCACGCATTTGGAATCCTCTGAGCTACCCAAATATTTGCCTTACTTGTTGGTATATTTCAAAGTAATCAGCTGGCAGTACATTTTTTATTAATTAACATCCCTAATCCAACAGCCATCACAGAGTTTTCTAAGTAGAAAATAAATAATGAGCTTTCCTTCCTCTTGCCTTTGAGACTCCTCCACCGTAAGTCCATTCTTTGTATTGCTTGAAACTACAGTCAGTTATGACAGCTTCTTTTTGCCTAAAAACACACTGTGTCATGAATGACAGAAATTTAGAATAAAATTTCCACATTGTGTGTGTTTAGTTCAAGTGCTTAAGGTTGCTCCTTGCAGGGTCTTCTTATGTTCCTGTATTTACTGTGGTAAAAGATAGCAAGTGGTGAAACATTAAGTTAAGGATCATCCATAGGAGCTGACATACAAGAAATTTCAGTATTTGTTGGAGAACTTCCCAATATAATTCCTCTAACATTTTCATGCCTGCATTCACATTTTTTTAAAGCAGCACTTCTAATCTTAGTTTATATAAATAAATTGATAAACTAAATACCAGATAAACAATTACTATTACCCTCTTCTTTTTTCAGTTTTAGATAACCAAGATGATTATATATTATGATAATGACCAATCTTTTAGAAAATAATAATAAGAAAACGTTATTACTGCAACTTCTCTCTCAGTTTTTATTGTACCCAGTGTTACTCCTTCCTAGGTGCAGAATCTGGCATTTGTTCTTGTTTAGTTTGATGCTATTAATCACTGCCCCAATGCTCCAATCTATCCAGATCCCTCTGCAAGGCCTCCTGTCCTTCAAGACAGTCAGCAGCACCTCCCAGTTTGGAATGATCAGCGAACTTGCTCATGGTGCATTCAAGCCTGCATCCAGATCACTGAGAAATATATTGAACAGAACTGGCCCTAGAATGGAGCCCCAAGGAACACCACTGGTGACCAGTCACCAGCCAGATGTGGCCCTGTTCACCGCAACCCTTGAGCTCTGTCCTTCAGCCAGTTCTTCACCCAGCACACCATGAACACACTCATCCCACAGTTGGAAAATGTGCCCCAAAGGATGCTGTGATGGACAGCATCAAAAACCTTACAAAACCCCAGGGAAATTACATCCACCTCTGTCTCTTCATCCTTCATGTGGGTGACTTTACCACAGAAAGATAGCAAATTAGTTAAACCCGACTTTCACTTTGTGAACCTGGGTTGAGTGTTCCTGATAAGTGCAGTGTTCTTTAAATGCCTTTCAATGGTACTCGGAATGATCTTCTCCTTAATTTTTGAGGAACTGAGATTAGTCTAACCGATCTGCAGCTCTTCATCTTCCCTTACACCCTTTTTGTAGGCTGGAATAACACTGAGTATCTTCCAGTCAACAGGAACCTCCCCAGACTCCCAAGACCTTTGGTAGATGATTGAGAGGTGTCCTGCCATACCATCTGCTCCCTCCTTCAGTACTCTAACACTGTATCAACAATCCCGTTATCTCATTCAGGCTATGCTCTCTACCCACAGTTTAACTAAATAGATTCTCTTCTAATGCTTTTCCAGATGGGAAAAAATTCTGTGACGAGTCCAGATTAGAAAAAATTTGCTGGTCTTTGGGACCTCTCCTTTTGGCAAAATCCAGAAAGGTCTTTAAAGAAACTAAGTTTACAGTTCCTTTGCTGAAAGCTGTCATCCCATTAATTCTAAAATGCTTTGAGAGTTACTATATTTCATCCCTCCTAGTTTCATTAGCTGCCAGTGGAACTCAAAATATTTCATTGGTGATAAAATATGCGTAAATCCTAGTGCTTATTTCAAAATACAATGCTGATTTATGTATTTTTCTGTATTTTGATTTAAATATGTATTAATGTACAAGCTTCATTCCTGGAAGGTCTTATTTTGTTTCTGGAATATTTAAATTATTCCTTTTGTTATTCTTACTTTCTCTTAACCAAATACTAATGTTTAGAAATCTTTTAGTCTTGCTGTTGTCCATTTTTACTCTTTGTTATCACTGTTTCATCTTCTGCCACTTTTTAACCAGTATGTAACCTTCTTTTGTTAGAGTCATAAATCTTGGGGGAGTTGGCTAAAACACTTCTAAACATGTCAATCTTAACTCTCACAATTTTCTCCCTGGCAGGTTGAGTATGTGAAAATGATATTTTTCAGACCTGCACTATTGACTAAGACTGTGCAGATTTATGTGGCTATGAAATTAGACCACAGTCATTTGCATTTAGGTAACCAGCTCAGAGAGCAACTTATTTGATGGTGCATCTTTTATATGGATTGCCTTTGCTGAATGGAATATACTGTTTGTGTGGTGCCTGCCACATTCTGACTGCATTGAACAAAGCAAGGGCTCTAGGAGAGAGGGAAGGGAGGGGGGGAAGAGAGAAAAATGGTAAAAGTAATGCAACATATTTTTCATATTTCACATTTTAATTACTCAGGGCCAGAAAGGTCAAGAAGTAAAGGATGGGTCCACAGAATCTCTAGGAGGATCAGGAATAGGAGATGTGGAAAATGAAGATCAAGGACCTCCTGGATCTCCAGGGAAACTTGGAAAATTTGGTCAGCCTGTGAGTATTTTCTCTCTGTTGAAAGAAAAAACATATTTTGGAAAGGTTGATAGCGATCCATCACACATGCATGAAGAGCTGGAACTGCACAGCCTTGGACACTGTCGCCAGTTACACTTCTACGAGAGGGGTTTTAGCCCAGCAGCCCAGGAGCCTCCTACCTGCACTGCAAACGTGTCAGTGGCCACACAGGGGCCTGGTGAGTGACAGCCATCAGAAGGCAAAGGCAAACAGCTGCCATGCCAACATACAAATGTCCTCAGAGCAGCAATTCCACCAGCTCCTTGGGCAGTACTGCAGCACCCTCCCAGCTGTCAGGTTTGAACATGTACAAAAGTGCAAAACTCACAGGCCTCCTTCAGTGACTTCTCTATATCCAGGATGTTTCACACTTCAAATCCTTGTGAACCATCAGCACAAGAGGCATGAGATTAAAGTGAGGTGCAAAACATCCCACTGTGCCATAGTGTTTGATATTGTTCTGGTTTGTTATTTTGTCACTGCATGGCACATCACAATTTAACTACTTGCTTTACTCTTTTGTTATTTCTATGTTACAGTGTTTTATCTTTCTAACAAAGATGTTTTATTTTAGGGCATTCCTGGTAAAAATGGGTTACCGGTAAGTACTCATTTATACATATTTTGGTTAACTGCGTTAAGAAAAACATGACATTTTTTGTGAGGCTCTGATACATTGAGGCTTAAGCAGCGAAGTGCTTTCTTCGTCTCCTCTCTCTAGAAGACAGTTCTGGTGCTGTAGTTGACATCCTCAGATTGTCAAGAGAGCAAAATCCAGGTTTCTAAGAGAAATTTATGGTTTCACAGTTGCAAAGAAAGTAAGAGGCATGGCATGGCGCAAGCAGCTGTACCAGGAATTCAGCTCTGGTGAGGTTGGCTTTTTTTTGCAGAGGGGAATTTCAAGAAGCGGACATACTCAGACTCCTTCTAGGGGGGTGCTTCATTGGCCCTCCATAGACACATGCTTCCATGTTGCCTGCTCCTAACCTCAGCTGCAATTAACTTTGTAGTTAATTGAGAGTACTTTTGAGTTGAGATTTACTTCTCACCCCTTTACTCTTGTGCAGTAATTTGACTGCATCTTCTGCTTCATCATTCCTGCTTTCCTTTTTCTGTGTTCCTCTGCTTTACCCTTCTCTGTCACATTCACTGTCTTCTTCCTGGGATGTTCCTTCCCAGCTTCTCCAGATAACTCCCATCGCTGGGTCAGTTCACCTCAAGCTGCTGACAGCCTGCACATGCATCCTCTGTGATGAGGTGTTGCCCAGCAATGCACACAATAACAAGGACGAAGCTGTCGTATTCTATGCATGTCTCAGCTGCTGTTGTGTGTCTGTCTTCTGCTGATGCTCTACTGCCTGGCTTGTTTGCTTCCTTTCTCATTTGTTTGTTGCTACCACATTGTGCATCTTTACCCTCTCTAAGACCTTACCACCCAGAGGCTGTCACCATTCCCATGCCTGCTCCTCTTTTTCTATACTAATACATGCCACTGCTGGGAGCTTCCTGACCCTTCCTTGCCTCCTGCAACTGAACCTCAAATGAAACTGGTGTGTTTTAAGATATTAGAAAAATAATTCAGTAGTCATTTGTTGCATGCATTATTGAGCTCCTTCCTGAATGCTTCCTTCAGACACTGGTACATTCAAAGAAATGTAGCTAAGTTTGCAAATATTTGGCCAAAACTCAGGCTATGTGTCTTTAGGGTGATTTTGGACTAGAAGTTTGTATTTTACATATTAACAGAAGCCTGACTACTTTCATGCAGCGTATCTTCAAAGAAAATTCTATTATACCAATCTGTCTTAGAGAAAATTCTTCAAATGTAATTCAAATGCTTCAAAGCCAAGTGTCTTGTCCTTGTGAAAACAATTCTATTTTCTATCATAGACATCTCATGACATTGCCTTGTATTTTTTGTCCATGAGCATCTGGGTTCCAATCTTACATATACTCATGCAACTTTACTATTGGTTTGATGGGGCTTCACTCAGCAATGAAATTTATATGTTCTACATTTATGTTGGTCATGTGTTTGCTACTTTTCTATGAACCTGCTGCTAGTTACTCTACAGGAAAAATCATCATAGGAAAAAAACACACCCTTCAGTCTTAGAGACACATTTTTCTCCCTAATGACTTTATATAACCCTTCTTTAAAATTAGGGCACTCCTGAAATTTGTCCAGTAGAGTCCATAACCACAGCTGTCCAGATTCCCAAAATGCCAATGGGAAAATACTATTTATTTGCCTTCTGAATATTTTCTTGAGTGTCCTAACTGAATTCATAAGCAGCCCCATTTTATAATAGCACTGACTTTAAGGCTGGTGGAAGTTCTTTCTAGCCAATGAACAAGCCTCTATAGGAAGAGCATATGCATGCTGTATGTAGGTAATATGAAGATATAAAGAAGGGTAATTTGAGATGCTGACATTTGGTGAAGTTTAGAATGGAAAATGGTGTGAAATGCTATCTAGCATCCCCCATTACCTGTCAGAGGCATGTCCTCAGGAAGGATCCTGGTTGGTAGAAACTTAATAGATTCAGGTTGGTTAAGACAAAAAAATGTTTTAGTAGATGGTGGGAGCAGGCTTAGGTTAATGGTATGATTTGGTGCACTCAGAGCAGCAGCTGGAAGTAATGTGTTCAATATATTACAGTTTTAAAAATGCTTTCCATCAGGGCTGTGGTGGTCCTGTTGGCACTCTGTCAAATCCAAATGCAGCCTGCGAGTGTTTCCACCTGTACCCCCAAACAGGCTTCTCTGCCACTTGGTTGTAGGAAGAGTAGATGTGGTGAGAGGCACATTTTGGGCACTACCAGGGGCATTCTATGCCAGGTCCCCCACCTCCTCCCACTGCACAAACCGAGAGTTAGAATCTAGCACCCTTACATCCAGCCTCTACTGCTAAGTGTACAGCCTGTTCAACCAACATGGAAGAGAATGTCTAATTACAAAATTTTTTCCTTTTAGGGTAAAAATGGACTTCAGGGGTTGCCAGGACTGAAAGGAAAAGCAGGTCCAAAAGGTGAAAAGGTATGTGTCCTGTTAATACCCAACAATCAATCAGATACTATCTATTCTTGGACATGTATTAATTCAGTACACTCAGAGAGAAACAAAAATACAGAATCACAGGAAGAATTTAAACAGCCTACTATTCATCCGTGAATGGATGGATGTCACCATAAGAGAATCATACGTATTTTTCAAGGATGTGAATAAACTTCAGCAGTAGAAAAAGTTGAGCATTCACAGGAGAGCTAAGGAAGATGTATTGAACACTTAATAAAGAAAAGTCAATTGTTGTATATAACTGCTCTGGGCAACTTACTCTACCCCCTAAGTGATTTAACAGAGGCAATATAATCATATTACCCTTAGGAAATGAACATAATTGAAATAAGAGTTAAACCATCTGAAGTAACAGCTTGTATCTCTTCTGAGATGAAGTGAGATACAATGGATTAATCTATTATTAAAGTACATGTTGTACATGAAGTTTACATACAGATAGTAACTCCAAGTGTCAAATTAATAATCCCTTTCATCTGTTTAACAAAACAATACAGACTTCATAAACTCACAAACTTGACCCATATAAATCTCATCTATTCAGATTCAGTTGGAAATGATCCAGAATCATTTCAAAGGTAAAATTAGTCTCCAGTACAGGAATCAGGTCACGAGATTGCATAGCAACCCCCCATCTCTATGTCCATCTGTAATAGAAAGATATGTTGGGCAGAGGGTTCTCATAAGGTGAAGAGAAGTGAAGGCATGTGGGGAGCATCTTAGGTACAGCGTGATGGGGACACTCCTGCTCTTCTCTGGGACCTGTCTCAGGTACATGTTCACAAAACCAGGAATACAACCAGGAGGACCTTCAAATCCATGCACAGTCATAGGGCTACCATGTTACAGAGACACGGTGGGATCGCTCACAACTGGAGTGCTACAGTGTACGGATACACGCTCTTCAGGAAAGATAGGCTGGGAAGGCAGATTATCAGTAAGACATTATATCAGTTGTCAACAGGTATTACAGCCACCTAAATGTCATTTGACACTTATCTTCTTAGGTTTCCTGCAAATCTGCTTTGGTCCTTCTTGTGACCAGAGTTATTTCTAGGGTGCTTGGTACTGATATAAATAATTCATGTGTAGGAAACCATAAAATCAGGCAGGACGCTTTCAATGAAAATAAAGCCAATGGAAAAGATGTCCAGATTATGGCTGTTTACATTTCTTCTATTTATAAGATAAGTGCAAATTAGCAAATGCATTTTACTTTGCAGCTGCTACCGCTGCAGCTCCTGTTAGGTGACCATTCCAATCTTCAGCAACAAGTGCTACACCTACACTGCCAAATGGAACAGGCCCAGGAACTGACTGATTTGCTGATGGTTCAGACTTGCAGGCATGGTCCCTGACAGTGTTTTGGCCTGTATCAAATAGACCTTTCTCAGACAATGCCTCAGGGGTAGCATCAGTTGTTAACTGCTCCCAGTATGCTGCAAGATGAGACTGTGCATAGGTTGGCTCTGTACTCCTCCAATGCCATCCCAGTAAGCTTTTTACTTTCAAATACTCACGCTGATGGATTTCAGTATATTTCTAGCTTTATTTCATGCAAAATGCACAAAAAAACGTACTCAAAATACTAGCTTTGAACATGCAGGGCTAAAAGGAGTCCCAGAGCCAAGTACCTAAGCATTGTGAGCCCAGCCAGGCTGTTCTAGATGACTTCACAGCCAAAGGCCATCCAGCCTTGGTTTATTGATTAGAATAGCCATCAGAAGGAGAACGTTTCAGCAGCAGGAGAAGCAGCTTAGCTGTAGAGAGCAAAAGTTATATTGGAAAGGAAAATACTCCAGTAGTCTATTCCTGATTATTTTTATGGCTACTTCAGTAAAGACTTCTTAAGATTAGTTTTTTATTTAAAAATTGGACTAATATTTTCAAGGGACACTTCAAAGAGACATTGTGAAGTTAGCAAACAAGTGCTAAAAATCCTAACAATAGGTTCAAAGGCACTAAGGAAAGCTGACGGCTTCATATGCAGAGCTTTGTCTTGGCAATACTTTAAACAGACACAATTCCTGCAGTAAAAACAGGACAAACAAGAAGATACTGCTCTGATCCTCTTTTACACGTGAATTGTTTTTAAGTTATCAGTTGTTCAGAAAATTGTTTCAATATCCAAATCAGTGTGATTTCCTAGGCCTAACTGTGTTGGTAGGGTGAGCAAAGCTTAAAGAATTGATCTGTGCACACACAAAAATTCAAAACAGTTATGCTGTTTAAAGACAGTCAACACTTTTTCCATTATTATTATTAAATACCTAAATTTCAGGAACAGTAGTAGGATCCACCTTCTTCTTTCTGCTTCTTCTCATTGAAAATGGAAAGCCAAGAATGAATGGGGCACTACATATCAGTGGAGAGTGGGCAGTTGGCTGTCACTTTTCCACCGTGATCCATGTTCTGTGTAAAGATGCAGCCATGAGATGCTCCTTGGGAATGGATAGAGTTAGGCTTCCTAAAAATCACTGTGACCCAAATATGAGATCTGGGATTTTTGTCTTACTTGCAATGCACACAAAGTGGAAGTAATTGCATGAAAGCAAGCACCAAACACTGCCAGAAACTAGAATAATACTCATTGGAAAAAAGTGAAGGATGTGTTAAAATGAATGAAGAGCATCTGTAAATGAACATGCTGGCAGACAGGGAAATAGCCCCAAATTAATTAAACACATTCTCTGTGGATGTGACTGAAGTATCACTATAGAAACCATTTGACAAAGCCACAGGGAACAAAGAATTAAATGAATACATTTATCTAATGAACTCTGAAGCATAAAGAGCAAGTGACCAAGAAGCAGTTAAAAGTCAGTGTTTCCTGCTATGTAACTGAATATGTGAATTTAGAGAACACAATTAAAATGCTCCTAAGCCCAGATATCAAGCTGGCAGTTTAGAGGGTAAAGCATAGATCAGTAGAGGCAAAACCTCATCTCTTGACTCAAGTGAAAAATACTGGACTTGAGCAGAAAAGTTATTAAAAGTCACAAACATCTTAAGCTGAAGCAGTTCAAACTAACCTCAGCAAAATGTCAGAGGAGATGTAAGAAAGACCAAGTGTAAGAAATTGTAGTAATTATGAGAGGAAATGGCGTATATTTGAACAGGGTCTTTCATTGTGTTGGCAATAGGTAAAGGTCAACACAGAAGAAAAATCATGTCGTGGCATTGGAAAAAGCATTACAGAGGATAGCAATAAAATCAATAAATTTACAGATTGAGTACCATGGTGTGACCATGCTGACTGTTTGTTTGTTGGTTTGTTTGTTTGTGTGCCGGCAGAGCAGTCTCTATCTCTGTGTCCTTGGGAACTTGCTTTGAAAAGTTCATTTGTTTTTTCCTCCCCTCTCAAGCTCAGTTTAAAGGCACAAAACTAATTTTTTGGCATAGAGCCGTGATAGGGGATACACATCATAAAGTCACCCCAAGACAGTTTGTTTGTTTGTTTGTTCGTTTGTTTATCTTTGGCTGGGGGTGGGGCATGGAAAATGTACCCTAAAAGTGCAAGATCCACAGTTAAACCTTACTCTGGAAAGACATATGTGCTGCCTAACGCTGTCAGTGCTGCTTGTACATTTGCAAATTCATTGCAGAAGTTAGAAAAGGAAGAGTCCTTTCTTCCATTGCCAATGCAAAGATCATGTTTCTTGGGAGCGCGTCTTAGAAATGAGCAAAGTCCAACCCTGCTCATAGCATCTAAGCAGTCTCTCTTGTGACTGGAAATCCACACAGATTGCGGCTGGTGCTTATAGTCTTTATATGGTTAAATCCTCGCTGATTTATCTTAATGCCCATTTCAGGGTGATCCCGGTGAGGGATTGCCAGGACCCCCTGGACTTCCAGGACCCGCAGGACCATCTGCTCCTTCCAGAGGATTAGTGAGTATTTGGGGTTCTCTGTCAATGAGCTCAGCTTGCCACAGAGGAATCCAGAACTAAATAGGAGGTTTTCTCTGGGAAAGCAGCCTGACTGTCACAGAGATAATCGTGTTTTATAAAACATTCATGCAGAAATGCAAATAAATGTCTGACTGAAGTGTGTGAATACTGTAAGCTACATAAACACCCAGTATTCACACTTTAAAATGTCAGTGGATGTGTGTGCTCTCCTGTGCAAAAGCAAAAATACATGGGAGAACATGAAACAAAAATTTCCATGAAAAGGCATTATAAACCTGAATTATTAATTTCTTCCTGCTACTGAACAGAGAAATGGTTTGACAGTCAGTTATGTTTGCTGTCATTAAATACTAGAACACATACCAGCATGATGACAGTGTTTGTATTTTGAATGCTCAGTACTCAGGCAATGTTAAAGAATAAGCTTCAGATCTACCTTTCTGCAGTACTTGGACTTTTCCCACTCTATCTATGAGGATACATGTGCATGCAGCTAAAGAAGGAATCTGGCCTGAATTCTCAGTTCATGGTGTGAAAGCTGATTTTACACGTAGACATAATTCACCACTGACACCAGTGGAAATCTTGTGGTGGACTTGTAAAGAAAAACCATCTCTCACATTGGGTATTGTGAGTATTTAACAAGATAGTTTGAAACATATTCCATTGACCAAAATGGATTATATGCTCCCCTGATCCTGGGCCTGCTGAATTATGCCAATATATTGCTGCAGCATAAAAACAGAGTAACAGTGTTCTGCTGCAGTATTGAGCCTGCACTGATGCTGACTTCAAGAGACCAGCAAGGCATCTCCGGATCCCTAGGACAAGGTGCTCCAGTCCAACAGTTTTACCTAGTCAAAGGCCACTTCTATAAATGTAGCAGTGAACACCAAGTCCTACACTGCCTTTACTTTCTTGTTTTCTGTAACAGCAAGTTTCAAGGCCTTTTATTCTGTAGTGATGTGGAAGAAGTCTCAGTGCAGCCAAGGAATGCTTTACTCTCAGGCGTTTGAAACATTAGCTTTGGTACTATGATAGGTGGTACTTCTCTCTGTGCTTTTCTTTGTAGTTTGCAAAATGCACACAACTATGAAACTCACCAAGGACTAAACACTAAGATGTTTTCTCAACAGAAGGTTTTAGAAATGGCTTCAGTATATTGATTTCTCTTTATAAAAGTCATCTTTTTGATTCCAGTTGTAAGAATCTCAGAATCTGGCTTTTTAAATGAGGGCCATGTTGTAGGAAATGGGGGTTATTTGTAAGGTCTTCATTTTAGGATATTCTTAATGTTGGCCAGTGTCTTTCTGAAGTTAAAATTTGTATGAGATATTATTTCAGTTCACTTAAACAGTCATATAGCAGGTGTATCCTAATTATCGCTGTTCTCATAGAGCCCCTGCAGGAAAATACAGTGCTCAGTGACAACAAAAGAAGATGGTATGAAACACCAGAAACATAAGTGAAATGTTTTTCTTGTGTTATAATTTATTTTACTGGTGACAGACTGCTGTATGTATTGATGGTAGCTGTATTTCCAGTCAATGTCAAGTGATACTTGCATTAGTCATCTTTAGAAACAATAATTCAAAATTGAATTCTCCTAATTTCAGAATAGACTCGAACCTGAAGAATCGGGTTCTGGAGATGCTGACAGAGAGACGGAGATTTTAAGGGCAAGTATATATTAATATTTCTCATAATAAAGAGCTTTATTTTACTCATGCAAGTTGTAGAACATCAATTTCATAATGCAAGTTTTATACATGCTTAATTTACAGCATCCAGAAAGGATATGTAGGGTTTCATTTCAAGATGAGTAAAGGCCAAAGTGCTTGTGAGTGGGGAAGAAGTATGAGACAGAAGGAGGCCAACAATGAAATAATGGCAAGAGGACTTTTTAAAATGAGAAAATGCTTTTAATCTGACTATGAGAAGACAGTAAAGAGGAGAGAGAGATGAATCATAGATTCATAGAATCATAGAAAGACCTTAAATGTCATCTTGTTCCAGCCCCCCTGCCATGGGCAGGGCACCTTCCACTAGATCAGGTTGCTCAGAGCCCCATCCAATCTGGCCTTGAATACTTCCAGGGCTGGAAGTATCCACAGCTTCACTGGGCAACCTGTTCCAGTGCCTCACCACTCTCACAGTAAATAATTTCTTCCTAATATCTAATCTAAACCTACTCTCTGTCAGATTGAAGCCATTGCCCCTTATCCTGTTACTACATATCCTTGTAAACCATCCCTCTCCTGCTCTCTTGTAAGCCACTTTTAGTCAATGCAAGATGCTATATGACCCTAGTCTTTGCTGTTTTGAATTTGGAGTACCTGTTCTAAAAAATTAAGTGTGTTTTTATGACATGCTTTACAGTTCAGTTTTCTGGTGAACTGAACATCAGTAACCCTGCAGATCTCTGAGTTCCTTATGGTTCCTATGAAGTCCAGAATGCTATAGCATGGAAGCCTCTGGTTTGCAACACAACTAGCAATATTTTTCATTATCTCAGACTGGTTTCTGCCTCAGGATTTCTTTTCTGTTTCTTTTTTTTCCTCAAAAGTGCTTAATACCTTATTCTCAAGGCCCTTCAGGAGGTAATTGCCACATGCTGAAAGTTAGCTATCTTGCCTAATTTAGGAGCCTCTTTAGATGCCCTTTGTAGGTGTCAAGACAGGTGAGTGCCCTGCAGAAACCTCTGTTTACTGTAAACTGAAAACCCAAGATGACCCTCTTCCTGACAGAATCCTGTACACGGTCCTAAGTCAGAATTAAAGATTTCCTGACTTACAGTGCCATGGCCCAAAATTTCAAGCTCTCTGTGTTTTCCTGCTAATGCAATCAGTAACATGGATGGGCTTGCACATGAGAGGGAATATTTGCAAATGTACTGTTTCTCCTAAAGTAACATTTCATTAATTTCATTAAATTTAAATACCTCTGCTCATGTCCATGAGATCTTTAGAGTGGAGGCCAGTTTTATAGCATTAACAGGTCTTGACCATGAGTAGATATTCTCAGTGCTCTAGCAATAACATGGAGAAATCCTACTAAATGGTACAGGAGAAAAAACCGACCACTTCCCTCAGTACAATGATCCCTTGGTTTCATTATGGTTAGGTCTCTTATCACCAGGTCGATCCTTAGGATATATCTGAGATCTTCACTGGGATATATCTGAGATCTTCACTGGGTTACAGAGAGCTGACACAAAATTTTTTTTGTTTTCAATTTCTTGCTTTGATGCCTTCTCCAGCCACCTAGAAACAGAGACTAGACAAGAGTAAGGGAATAAAGATAGGTATTTATTTGAAGGGCCTTCAAGGTACACCCTGGGGGAGCCAGAGGCTGCTTCCACAAAAATGGACCCCAAGATGGACGACAGGTCACGACCTTTATAGGTTTCACACCTTTATAGGTTTAGTTCATTTGCATACCACGGTTAATTCTCCAATTAAAGCCCCAGTTCAATGATGTAACTCCCCTCAGCTTGCTCCCCCCTTAGAGGCTTTGGTTTACACATTTTGGGCCTAGAAGAGCCTGGCTGTCCTTGAAGGCAAAGCCTGGAGAGGCTTTGTTATGTCTATCTTGCACGAGAGAGCAGAAATTACAGGCTACAAGGAGCCTGTAAGCAGCACTCTAAGCAGCACAGAATTTGAAAATACAAAAGTTAAAACCTAAGGCATCAGCTTGCTGATGCATCCTATGAGGTGGCACAGGTCAGAGAGCACAGGTGAGGGAGGTCAGTGTGACCCTATGTAAGGGTGTATCCGTGAAACTAAAATTGGTTCTCAGTGAAGCAGAAGTGGGGTGGAAACCCAGGCTGAGTTTTATGAGCCTGAACAGCCTTATGTGAGCTTTTTCCTGTTCTGCGTATATAGGAATGAACCTGGCTAGGGTAATTTCTAACAGTCCTGCTGATTTATCCAGGGTCTTCCTGGGCCACCAGGCCCTCCAGGACTGCCTGGTATTCCAGGAAAGCCAGCACCTGATTCAGGTGTAGGACCTCCTGGGTCGCCAGGAGAAGATGGAGCTTCTGGGGAACCAGGCCCTGAAGTGAGTACACTTTTGTTCACAAACATTAAATGTTGTTTCTGTCCTGCAACACTAAGTTCTAAGACTTACAGTTTGTATAATTCTTAATAAAATTGGAGAATATTTTTAATTTAAGAGCTTGGATCTTATCCAAATTTTGTACCAAAAAAAAAAAAAGTCTTGTTAATGAAATCACATTACTGCACAGCAGTAATGTACATTTGACAGACAGATACTGGTGAATCTGGACCAGAATAAATAAAAAGTAAGAATGCTTTTGCCAACACTGAATAAGACTCAGTATTAGTTTTCCTGTGGTGCTTTCAGGAAAATGAAGTTTGCTAAATCACCTACATAAGCCATAGGGAATTTCTAGAATAAACTGAATTTTCCTCCTTCCTGTTCCTTCCTTTTCTTCAGCTAGGTAGAAACATTTATTCCTGTGGAGATGTGAAATATAGTTCTACTGCAAAAAAATGTTGCTCAAGTTCGACTTGCAAATAATTCCTCAGTAAAATGTTTCTTTCAGTAAAGGAAACCAATTTTCTTTTAGCATTGAACAGCTCTGAGAACCCTTTCTGGAACTATGAGATTAGCTCAGTTGGTTGGAGCATGGTCCTATTAAAGCCATGGTTGTGAGTCTGATCTCTGTGCAGGCCATTCATCTAAGAGCTGCACTCAGTGATCCTTGTGGGTCCTTTCCAATTCAGAATAATCTCTGATTCCATGTATTTACCAATATGGTTCCCTTATTCCCTATCAGCCATCTGCCAGTAGCAGTTGTTCTCAGGACTAGATTTGGCCTGTAAATTCATGCCACCCTCAGGGTGAGTCACCATTTCTGTACCTGACAAGGTGTAATTAGCATATTATCAAGGAAGTGTATGGGTGACAGGTGTTAAAAATGAAATCTCACTATATCTCAGTTGCCTTGGAGGACGGTTTTTTGAGGATAACCAAGTTGGGAGTTGATACAAAATCTGAAAAGTTTGGCCATCCAGATGGAAAGCAGCATCTTTCGTGCAGAAAGAAATTAAGCACCCAAAAGTCTTTAATATGGGATTCAAGAAGCACGTCCATGGGAAACTGATGAAATCCATTGTTCTCTATATCTACTGATTGTAATATGGATGGCAGTATAAATTAAAAAATATGAAATACTGACCAGATTTCATCTAATTGCTAAGCTCCCAACAGTACCCTTTTTCTTTTCTGAATCCAAGACAGATGAAATTCTACTGAGGATTACAACTGTAGTTTTAAGAAAATCCATTGGCAAGTCTTATAAAAGAGACTGTTACCCTGATGTTTTATTTACTGCATTTGATAAAGTGCAGTGTTAGATTAAAAGGTCCTCTATAACACATTCTCTGCAATTCAAAATGTACTTTCGACTTTCCTGACTGTGGCTGTTTCTGTATCTTTAGCTTATAAATGAATTCAAATGGCCTAGGATATAGTACTAAAATTTGCCATAAAAGAATAATGTAAAAGCATGCGGAGGATAGGCCCGGACTCATTGTTCCCATGTGAGGGTATCACTGGAGTTGTGTGAATCAAGAACTCTGTCAACCTACTGGCTTTTCTGTTTGCAGTGACAACACAGAAGTCTCCTGTTTGACACCATTCCCTCCAAATCACAACTGCTTTTAATGATTCTGCCACACAGAAAACCTGGCCACTTCTGATTTTGTCAATACCAAGGTTTCCTCAGCTGTTGTCTAGCACTGACATGCCAAAAGTCTGGATAACTGAGGTTCTTGGGGATTTCAACCCCATCGTGTCTTTTACAGCACTGTGAAAACCTGCTTGGATAGCACCATTATTTTTCATGCTGTTATATTTACATTATGCTGAGTTTTATTTTTGTTTATTATTTTATGATTGTTATATGTAGATTTCTATTAAAATGTATTTAAATATTGGTTTGATACAAAGCCAAGCTCTCAGAAGACAAGAAATAAAAGTGTTACAACTTAGTGGTGTGAGGTGCTGCACATTAGTCTTTCATAATTCTGTATCATCAGTTAGTCCAAAACACTTACACACATGTTCTAGAAATTGGGCTCTCAAGTGGCACCTGCTTTAGATTTACTGTCATTACAGGGTCCTCAAGGTCCTCCTGGCCGTGATGGAGTGGTTGGCCCACCAGGATGGAAGGGAGAAAAGGTGAGTTAAATGTCTGTCTTGCTCCTACCTCAGTGGAAAATCTTTGTCAATTCTAGGCTGTAAAAATCATAAATAGTTGTCCCTGCAACAAAATAGCATCTGACTTCAGTATTTTTTAATGGAATCCAGATACTAATGGATTATTAGAGCACATCTCAAAAGGCATATTCAGAAATCCAGAACTTCCTAATGGATAGTGTCTCATTTTCTGCAGCATGCAGTATTAGACATGCAGTATGAACTAATCTGTTGTGATTTGCCACTCAAAAGCCAGTCATGACTGGGTTCAGACAGGTGAGTCCGTAGTGGGGAAAAAAGAACTCCAGTCTTTCCAGCCTGGCACAGAGTGACAGCACATTATATGACAGGGGAGAAGAGTCTGAAGGAGCACAAACCATTTAATCTGGCAACCAGGAGACAAAGTCATGGCCTACCCAGGCTGGATACCAGGTGCCCACCAATGAAAGACTGATGGGTCAAGGAAAGGACAGAGAGATCACTCAGCAATTACTGGCACAGGCAGAACAGACTTGACTTGGGGAAATTAACCTATTGCTAATCAAAATGCCATTTTAAGCACCATTTTTTTACACCCCACTTCAAGAAGGATGTGGAGAAAACCAAGACAAAGACTACAAGACAATTTCATCCTCCAGTGAGCTTCAACAACACACATTACGCACAAGAACTTGAAAGTAAATTCCCAAGTGTACATTGTAAGTTCACACACTGTAAGGGAAATGAAAAGGCAAGTCTTAAATGACCAGAATATTGATTTCTTTTTATCTCTGGAGGCTGAAGTTTCTGAGTTGTCATATCAAAAGCCTGAGGTCAGTAAAAGTGCAGCACACATGGGAACCAGCAGCTATTCAGAAAGTGCAGCATGTGTGTTACAAAGCAGGCACCTGAAACCTGTGTCCACTGTAATCAGTGGTGTGTGTTTTACATGAGGGAGCCTAAGAACAGAAAGAAGTCTAGCTGAAGTAAACTGAACATGAACCGCGTATTATAGGAAGAGATTGAAGTGGAAAGAGAAGCAACTGGAAGAGAAATTAATTTTTTAAAAAAATCATAATCCTCATAAAAAAGGACTAAAATATTTTGCCTCACTGAGTCTGTTTGCTGCATTGTGTATATTTGATAAAAGTTCAATTAGAATTGAAGCACTATGTATATGCACCTGTTCAGTCCAAGTGTATTTTTCATTTTTACTCTTCTCTTATTGTGAAAACCTTGATTTAATTTATATTGCAATGTCTGTTTTGATCATAATTTCAAATTAATCCAGAGAAGATTACAAGAACAACAGGATACACTGAAAGGAAATTCAGTTTGTTCATTGGAGTGACGTTTGACATGGAGTTTTGCCATTGCTTTTAGAAAAAACATTATCATTTTACTCCTGGTGTTTATTCATTTTTTTCAGACTTTACTCACTAAATATTTCTGTTGAGTGAGTAAGGACAGGAGCTTGCCAAAATAAAAATTAATTCCACTAGATTCAGAGCAATTTGGAAAATAATTTTTTGCATGCATTATTATTGTCTGTCTATTCCATGAACTAGAAATGGAAAAAAAACAGTATGCAAGTGAAGTGTATAAAAGCAAATCTTGATAAAATCTTGACTGCTTCAGAGGAACCTTAAAATCTTCCTAGTTGTGACATCCTGTGTTTGGAAGGGTGCCCTAGACAACTTGAGTGGGTCCAGTTTCCTGTTCTCTTATATCCCACAAGAATTTTGACATTTATGTTCAGTAGCATGAGGATGTGACCTGCAGTGCTTAATTCTGTGTGCTCCAAACCCTTAAAATCTGCAGCAATAATTGAAATACAAGATTGCTTCCAGCCAGCATACCAGACCAGAGCTATGAATGTGTTGTTGTAATTCCTGAATTACAGATTTTTTAACCGAGAGGTCTGATGTTTCAGATTAAGGGCTTCATGTAAAGGACATCAAATCAAACAACACAGAAATCTGTGGGCATTTTTCTTAAGGAAGAATACCACAAATGTGTTTTTGTTGCCTAACAGTCTTTTTCTAAGTATTTAGAGCTGATTTTCTTTTACAGGGTGATCAAGGTCTACCTGGTTCTGCTGGTCCAAAGGTAACAAAAAGAACAGTGTCTTTATAGAATGACAGTATCACTGTGATAGAAAACATTGCTGAAAAGGGCTGAGAAATCTTTAAGATTATTGTTGTGTAACCTAATGAAGTGGGCAAACCTGGTTTCTCAGTTGGCCAACATGCTTCTCTATGAAGCGTGGTATAGTTGGCTAACCTTGGCTGGACACCGCTCTATCACCCCTTCCAAGCGGGATTGGGGAGAGACAATAAGATGGAAAACAACTTGTAGAGATAAGGCAGTTTACTAAAGCAAAAAGAAAGTGAAAGTTCGCATGCATATAAACAAAGAGAAAAAATGTTTAATTTCTACTTCCTATCAGTGAGTAATGTTCAGCCACTTCCTGGGAAACAGCTGATCTAGAAGGCAAATACTGTAAAATAACAAATACCCCCCAGTCCTCCTCCCTTAGCTTTTATATGTGAGCTGGCATCATATGGTCGGGAATATCCCTTTGGGTAATTTGGGTCAGCTATTTAACCTAGTTGTGTTCCCTCCCAGTATACTGCCCACTCACAGTCCACTTGATGGGAGGAGGGGAGGAGAGAATGTTAGAGACAGCGCTGATGCTGTGCCAGTGCTGTTCAGCAGTAGACAGAACACCGGTGTGTTATCAACACCTTTCCAGCTACAAATGCACAGCACAGCACTGTGAGGGCTGCTAAGGGAAAATGAACTCCAGCTCAGCATTCTAATACATGAACATTGAGAGAGGTGATAGTCCCTCTCTACTCTGCCCTCATGAGAGCCCACCTGGAGAGCTGTGCCCAGGTCTGGGACCCCCAGCACAGGAAAGGCCTGCACCTGCTGGAGCAAGTCTAGGGGAGGGCCATGAATATAGTCAGTGGATGACCTCTTCCTGGAAGGCCAGGTTGTATGTGGTTTTGAGCAACCTGATCTAGTGGAAGGTGTCCCTGCCCATGGCAGAGGGATTGAAACTTGAAGGGCTTTCCAACCCAGACCGGTCTGTGATCCTATAAATCTACTCACTTGCATCTAGTTAGGCATATTCAGTATACCAATAGACTGAATCTTTATTTTAGGGGGATACTGGAGTCACTGGATCAATAGGCCCCAAAGGAGAAGCTGGCCCTATTGGGTCTCCTGGAAAACCTGGACCACCAGGACCTCCTGGGCCTCCTGGGCCCCCTGGACCTCCTGGACCACCAGGACTAAGTTACAGCTTGGGATTTGAGGTATTTTGCTATTCTGAAGTTTGTTGTAACTATGAATATATTTCCTCCAGAATAAAGACAGTGTGACCAGCTGTATATTTCACAGGTTTTTAAGGCTGAATTGATGACAGAGTAACTTGTTCTAGATTGAAATTTGCCAAGGAGTGTAAATACAGAGACACATGTTGGTCATTTTCTGACCTGATTTGTTCTACGTAGAACAAAAATGTTCTATTGAAAATATAAAATTGCAGATGTTACTTTTTCTACTTCTGAGAATAATACCCTCATCACTTAAAAATATGAGATTGGGCAAGCTCAAGATGAGTTTTACGTATCATTTGGGAACTGCTCATTTGGATAATGTTGGAGCAGAAAGTGGCTTTGCAGTAAAGAAAGGCAAGGGAAGAACACCCAGGTTCAAGAATTAGAGCTGCTGCATTAACATCTTTATGAAGAGAGGTCAAGAAATTGTCAATATCATTATTCATATTTGTGTCTTCCCTTTTCTTTTTCCTTTTTTTCCATGCATTTTTCAATTCTAAGTTAGCTGTTTTGCTCAGGAAAGTATTTCCGGAGTTTTTTATGTCATGGGATGTAATAAAGTTTGCACAGTAACACAGGGCAGTCTCATCAGAGAAGTAAGAATGTTTGACCAAAACTACTGGCCATCTGTAGAACTGCTGCAGTAAAGTGGTGTTTAAAAGATACCAGTTAACTTTCATGTTTCTCTTAGTATCTACCCCAACTCTTCTGTATTTTTCTTTTCTTAACTCTACAGACACTTTGAGGTGTCACAGACGTGACCACTAATGCATTTTAGAAACCCAATTTGCTTTCTGATGTCTGACTAAAGAATATTGTTCTATATACACCCCTGGTTAATAATGTCACTGATGTCAGTGGATTTCAATGGACAAAAAATATCTCCAGCAGTTCACAAGTTCTTAATTGCCAGCACTGAACTTGTTAGCAAGGAACAGTATGAAGTCTAAGCACGCAAACAGTCCTCTGCCTTACCTTAGGCATGCTACAAAGGCTGGTACAGAGTCTCCCCTGAATAAATACCTCCTTATCTCAGAATGAGTTAAGGACCACTGGCAAGTTACATCTTCATCCCAGGCCTGGTCTGAGTTTTCACCCAGAATGATGGTTCTCTGAGCTCCGGTCATCTTCTGTGACCTGTGAGGACCCATTCTTAAGAGATTCTCCACTTTTCCCCATTCACACTATTTGAGCAGAAGGCCACATGCCCTTAATATGTCAACAAAGAGTTCTCCTGAAATTAGGTGCTTAGGATCAAACTCTGCCACTTTTGATACCTAAGTCTCAGAGGAGCAAACTTAGCAGATGAGCAGGAGAGAGTGAAAACTGGGAGTCCCCACTTTTACGGATGCAAATGCAGAAAGATCTGAGCTCCAACTGCAGTAACAGTATCTTGACTGGCTTCATCTTGAACTTTATCTAGTCCAAACAAAATTGGCATGATTGTCATTTCCCTGAGAGAAATACTACTGTAAACAGGCTTGCTAGCTGTAGCTGATCTTTTGGATGCCCACCCCTGCCATCTGTTGAGGCAGCACCATGGTCTGCCAGTTTGTTAGGGTGACACTACCTTTTGGGTGGCAGTCTGTTTATTGCTGTAAGGCTGTTTCTGCAAAACACTCCTGTTAGCACTTGTTAGCATCTGTGATCAGCTATGTGCAGAAACCAAATGGCATGGTGTTTGCTGGCACTTATGCTTGCCAAAAGAACAGTTTGAGCTGCAGAAGGTACCTGGTAAACCCATTAAAAACATGCAGATGTCAAAAGAGATGATGTGTTATATAAAGCAGGCATCAAGCACTCTCTTAAAAGGAAAAACAGACTGGCACAGTGCAGTCAAGGGAAAGGACCCAGAAGCACAGTTTGTGGTTTACCCTAAGCAGTGAGTGTCTGGTTAAACAGGCCACAGAGAATACAAGGAGATTTTCTGCTGGTATTTGATACACTGATTGCTGATGGAGGAGCAGAATGAAAGTCTGAATAACATTCAGTCAATCTCAGGTGATGCGGCACAAAAGGTCTCTTGCCTTGGTCCCCCAAAAATAAGGAACTGATTCCAGCTGTGCATTCCTTCTGTTTCTCTTACTCTTGTGGTGTTGGCAGAAGTGGTCAGAAGAACAGGATCTATCTTTTGATCTATGACAGTGGAGTCAGGTCAGATGGTGTTTTCCATACCTTTGGTGTAAAGCTGTCATTCAATAGTAGCTGAAGGTCATCTAATTGGTGTCTCACCCTTTCCCTTACACCATCTCCTCAGTGCATCACAACTGTGCTAAGCTGGGCCATTTCAAGTCACCAACTGGCAGGAAGCTAAGTAGGCCAGGAGTATGGGTCCTCTAAACATGGTAAGCTGACACAAGGGCTTGTCATCACTAGGAGGTGGAGATTCTCCTTTGCTCCTGTTCCTTATCCCATCTGCAGACATTGCTGGCACATCTGCCCTTCACATGCACTAAAATTCAGTATTCCATCAATTCTTCCACAACCCAATATAATTTACTAAAATTTTAGAGAACATTTGCACCGCAAAACTAATATATTTTCTGCCATTTTAGTCATCTAAAGGAAAGTGAGGGGATTAAAGACATGATGTTGATGTTGCTAATGAAGGCTGTATGGCTGTGAGTAGCAAAGTGAAACAAAGAAAGATTAAGATTTTCCCTTTCCAGAAAAAAGAAACAATTAAGCCAGCACAGCTGCAACTAAAACTGCAGCTTAAAGCAAATGGACAGTTCTCTGCTGACACGGTTCATCCAGGTGTTTTGAAGCGTAATCTGACAAGTTTAGACTAGGCATAAACCAAGGGATAAGAACATGGTAGGTGCTGGGCCTGAAACAAATAATTACGGCAGCCTGCAATTTTATTTCTTTGCTGCTTTGGGATTGGTAGCTCCTGCTTCTGCCATGGATCTAGAATGTCATAGAACAGTGAAAGCTGGAGGGAGGTTGCTGCTTTCTGTGTAGTTTCCTTTAAAACTACTTAAAAATCTCCATGGGAAATATGGAGGCTGCTCTCAAGGATTCCCACTACACAGAGTCTTCTTTCTGAAGTCAGCAGAAGGCAATGGAAATGAACAGTGGGCTGGAGCAGATGACCTGTAATGAAAGTCTCAGGGAACTGAGCTTGCTTAGTCTGGAGAACACTTAACCTTCATCTCTGGAATGTTCCGAGGCCTGAGGTTCCAAAGCCCTAAACAGCCTGATTGGAATTCAGTGTTGATACTGCTTTCGACAAGAAGTTGGGGCAGGCAGCCTCTGAGAGCCCTTTCAACATAATTAATTCTAAAATTTGATGGTGGAACTTTTTTTTCTCCTCAATTTCATTAAGCAGTATTTTAGGCAGGAGTTCAACATTCAACTGTGAAAATTAGGAAGAACTTTTATTGGCGAAAAGCGATTGCTGCTCTTTACAAACTGCAAGTTCTCCCTGCCATAAATCAGTTCGGTAACCCTTACTAGTCATTACTGTTTCCAAAGCTGGGTGGCAGGTAAATGCTACACAAAAAAATACGCTTAAAAGCGTGCTTAAACACAGTACAGGCTGTTTCACTTCTGCCTGATGCTCTTCAGCCTGAAGTCCTGGAGCAATGGTGTCAAGTTGGCAAGACAGAAAAGATCAGAGTTTCTGTATGGAAGTTTTTATCACATTGGGGCAGAGTCTATCTCCAGGATATCATCCATTTGCCTCAGAAAAAAAGTTAATGGGAAAAGATAAAAATATTTGTGTTCAGTATGTTTTTACAGAACTTCAGAAAACAGAGCAGTTGAAAAAAAAAAACAGGAAAAAAAAAGATAAATTCTTAAATTCTGTAGCATTTTGTCTTTTCCATTAGGATATGGAAGGATCAGGTAGCATTGACCTGTTAAGTGAATCAAGAATTTCCGGATCAAGGGGGCCAAAGGTAAGTGGGTGTTTTGGGGGAGGGGAGTATAGTTTATTGTTGGGTTGTTTGGTTTGTTTTGGGGTTTTTTTCAAAAAAAAAGTTTCCTCCTTTCTGCATTTTGGAAACATAGCCCCAGTCAGCCATAGGTTGAGTCACTATGCTGAAATGGATTCACTTGCCCTAGAGTGTCATTACAATAACTGTGTCCTCCAAAGAATTGGAGTGGTATTTCCCTGGTACCTCATTAGCTAATGATTTTTAGATCCTGCTCTGATACATTTTTGATATATTCAAGGGCGAAATAATGGTTTTCATGTTATCTAGCTCTCTATTTCTTCTTTCACCCTAATAGATTCCCTTCTCACATATAAAGGTGAATCACACTTAGGAAGATGAAACTGAAATGTTATAGTTTGACAATCAAATGTGCATAATCTCATGCCACTTTTAAACTAAAAAATTGTTCCCAGTAGTGTGGCAGCAGTGTCACAGACAAAGGGATGCTTTTTTCTTCATCAGTGTGTCTCAGGAGATTTTTTGCTAGTGTGGGCTGCTTAAATCAAGTAGAGAATATAGGAATATAATGTACCAGTACCTACTGGATCATTTGGATTTATTTTCATTCTTAACAATAAAAGGAGCTCTAGTGGTTTAGTCTGGCAACAAAAGGAGAAAAAGGCATGATCGAGTAGCTGCTTATGAGTCTCTGAGGGGCAACTGTAAATATGATGAAGCCAAACTGTTCCTTGCAGTGCCAGATGGTGCAGCAAGGGACAGTGGTCACAATTTACCGCTTGCGTTGTTCAGGCTAAGCCTTAGGAGAAGGCTGTTCACTAGGAGGCTGATGCAGGACTGGGGCAATTTGCCCAGGGAGGTTGCAGAAGATCTGATCTTGAAGTTATCAAGACTTTGCTGGACAGAGACATGACTGACCTGATCTGAAGCTGGTGGCAGTTCTGCTGTAGGGGGGTGATTGGATTTGATGGTGTCCACAGGCCTGTAGAAGCCTGTGTCTGTGATTCCATGAATCATCAGAAACCAACTGAACCCTGGAGACAGGAGTGACTCTGAGCAGCTCTTTACTGTGTTGGCTTAAAGTACAAGTAATTGTGAGTCACTGAAGTTACAGCTGATAGCTTAGGGAACTTTGCTTCCTCTTACGTCTTTTCCTAGATACTAAAAATAGCACAAAAATACAGCTACAAAAATAAATATTGAATCTGTTAGCTGAAACAAGGAAGTGTCCAAAACCAAGGCCAGAATTGCGCATTCTGACCTGTCTTAGTCACGACCTTACTCTCAAATTTGGTTTCATAACAGGCATTGTTTCCAAGTCACTCAGCTATAAATATTTTCAAAATGTCTTGTTGCAGCTGAAAAAAATTTTCCTGTTACTGCTTAATTATTCTGCAAAGTCTGTGTCAGTAAGAAGGTAGATGAGAAAAAGGAGATAAGGAAAGTAAGAATTTTGCTGTAATCATGAAAATGCTTTTGCATAGTTACTGGTACTGCGTTATGGGCCATTTGCACCTTACCACAATCCCAGAGTACCCAATGGTGTTTAGGTGAAAACAGAATATCTGCTTCTAAGGGGGCTGCAACTCAGAACAGCTGCTAGGAAATAAACTACATTTATTGGCAGTCTTTTTTAAGATTTTTGTTAATCTTTAATTAGAAAGTAATAATTGTGTTTTGAAGTAGAAATATCAGATTTGTTTTTTCTGACAACTTCAGCTCTCATTTCTAGGGTTTCTATTATTTTTCTTCCACAGGTCAGTGCAAAGTTTCATAGGTGTTTTCTCGTTATTTAGCATTACCATTTATTAGTGTCTTCATATTCCAGATAAAGACAACTCAATCACTTCATTGAATTCCTTTCTCTTCCATTCAACTTTCTAAAATGACCAATAATGAACTGCTGTCAACTTCACCATTAAAGAGTCATAATTGTACTTTACATATAGAGATGAGAGGAATTTGAATTTCCAAACGTTTTTTGAAATATACGTTTTAGGACACTGCTTTTAAACCTAGCAAGACTGTGTTGCCTCTAAACTGGTAGCATATCCTAATTTTGGCCAAGAAAGCAAATTCAAAAAATTATAAGCAGTTGAAAAGAATCCCTTGCAACAAACTCATTTGGATAAATTTATTTCTAATATTTTCTAAACGTATATATAGTACAATATATGCAGTGACAGCATTAAAGTTGTCTTTGTAGGAAAAATGAATCTTTAGATCTTTCCATGATAACATAGAGCAAGGCAGTATTTAACAGAATAACAACCCTAAAACAATGCTTACATTTTATTGCTCTGTTATATTACAGGTCTCCAGCATTGTTTTTGTAACAGCTGGGGTTGTAAATTAATTTTTTTTCTGAAAAAAACATTTATTTTGAAATGCCGTGTGGATTTACCAGTAAATTCAGTGTATTTTATAGGGTTCTGCAGGAAGACATGGACAGCGTGGACCATTAGGACCAAAGGTAAAAACACTTGAGAGCTAACCTATATTGCCTTTGCATATATTTTTTATATTTTTTTTTATTTCTATATTCCCAGAATTTGCGTGAACATAACAGTTTTAATTTAAGATTCATGTACTCATTAAGTGTGGGACAAATTTTGTTTCCATTCACACTGGGTATCTATCCAGAATGTGTATTATTGGAATTATTTCACACCCAACAAGAACAGTGAGTAAATACTAACTGGGCTGTTACATTCCATGGTATCTTTGCTAATTTTTTTAGGACATTTGGCAATTTCTTTGTTGCTCATTTATACGTCATTCTGCTTTCCACGAGGTTACATATATGCTGTTGAAAGAGAAATCTGCACTAGGAGGCCTTCTAATCCCAGAAAGTGATAAGAAAACATTCTGGAAAGTGCTGGGGGGAAGAAGGGAGGAGCAATGACTATTTTGTCTTGGTTTTGATTTGAGCTCAGAAGTGACTAAATTTTTCCACTTTGATGCTGCTACTGGTTGTGTAGCCCATGAAAAAAATACGTAGAGATGAAAAGTCCCAGAAGAAAAGGGCAGATTTGCTGATTGGGTCCTTAGGAAAAGACTTTTCCTATTCCTACATAAAGTACCACTCGGGTTAATAGTACAGCATGACAGCGCCTTTAATGTGAAGTTAAAGAAATTCAAAGCCTTCATTGCCCTGGGAAATAACAGTAGCATTGAAAGAGAAGGAAATGGAAGATGAGAAGTGGCAGTCCCCATCGTCTCCCCATGAAATTTTCACCTGAAGTTACACCCAGGATTTATCACTGACTGCCCATTGCCAGCAATAACTGCATGCACCTGATTCATAGGACAACCGCCACCAAAGATCTGGCCAGCCGCCTCTGTCTAGAGTCTGTAGGGCTCAACTTCTAGGGCTGAAAAAAGTCCCTCCACCGGGTACTACTCCTGTTAATGCTGGACCACATTTCTTATGAGTGAAAAAAATCACAATTTGCACGACACGTGTTGGTGAGTGATACTGCGGTGGACTGGCAAGAATAGATGTGCTCTCACATGATGCTACTGTGTGCACAGGAGTAGGTGCCAAGTCTCCACACTCAAAACACCTTTTTTTTAAGAACTTATTCTCTGCCCTTATCCAGAAATTTTGTTTCAAAGTAATGTTGCTTCGCAAAGATTTAAGAAATGGAGGTAGCATGATTCCTAGGATTTAGGAACTAGGCTGGAGTGGAAAAGATAGTCATAAATTTTGGCCAAGAGACTTCACCATCACCTTGGTTTGATCACGAGTCATTCATCCCCAAGATACAGGAGAAACAGAAAGAAACATTCAACTGCCTGACATCTTACAAAACCAAGTACACTACAGCAAAACTAATATAAAGTGGTTATAATACACTACCATTCTCATGGGGATGAATTTTACACCCACTTTTCATGATTATAAATGACTTCACTAGGCAACAGTGGCAAAATACAACAACCACCCACTTCCCAAAACCAAGAGCTAATGCATCACGAGGAGTTGAAGGTACAGTCCTGTTTCATGCATCCTTCATCCTTCAAATACCCCAGACAAGTACAGCTGTCAGAGAAGACCAGCTATGATAAATTTTCTCTTTCCTTACAAGTAAGCATGGATCCAAATTCTGCTTTCACTTTTATTATTATGAAAAGCTGTTTTCATTAAAAAACAGTCTGCAATCTTCACACACTCTTGAGTATAGAACTCCAAAAAGCACTAAGCATAAACGTAACATTTGAGGCAATGGCTGATTTATTCCAGTTTATATTCTCTATCTCCAGTGAAATAAACTAAATTGGATGTTCTCTGTCTGTTACAAAATCAAAGAACTGTGTCTACTTAGTGCTAAAATGCTGCAGAATCAGTCCCGAAGGTGGAAGAGTGCAGTGTTCGTTATTTCACTCGTGGTTTGACGCAGCGCCTGGGTAGGTGGAGAGAGCAGCAGTGTGGGGGGACAGCACTAGCTCTTTTGGAGGAAGATGGTGAGTTCTTCATGGAGGCACGAGGCCATAGCTGCATTGGTAGATCTGGGGAATGCTACCATGTGCTGATTTCAGACATCAAAATGAGGGTTCAGGCGTGTGGCTTGGTCGATGCTCAGCAAAAATAATTAGTCATGACCACAAACTCTTTAGATGTGGGTGGAAACCGGGTGGTTAAAATTCCAAAACCAAATCACAAATGTATGCCAAGCATCACTCTACCAAAAATGTGCCTTGTTTTAACTAATCATTTTACTCCACTTGGTTCCTTTGTTTTTAAGGAAAGTAATATACATGTTTAAAATCCTTGCAATTACTGCTCACCTTAATACTTGAGCCCTACTGCGTCTCTGTTTCAGGGAGAAAGAGGCAACATAGGTGCACCAGGTTCAGAGGTGGGAAGTTTACTTAACCTGATCTAAAATCTCAGTTGTTTCTTTCCTCAGTTTCCTTTCATCTCTTAATGCACTTAGGGGATAATGAGCATTTCTTGCTCTGTCAGCATAGGTTGGCTTCTCTGGGAAAACAAACCCGTTTCTCTGGTGAATTGTGATTACCAGGAGCCAGTGTAACCTGGTGCTGAAGACTTCTGCTTAAAATATGGTTAAAATTGCATCTAAAATTGCATCTAAAAGGTGTGTGACTTGGAAGGTGTCTTGTGAGGCCCTTCACATTTTCACGAGAACAAAAATGACAATCAGCAAAGCTTCAGCAGAAAACTACGTTCCACATGCCCCCTACTCCTTCATATGGTGGTGTGAAGCTATCACCCCACAGCAGTGTGCCCCACCCATGACACAGGTCTGTGCTATAGTAGTAGGCTCATGTCTATCATTTTCCCTGTCTGTTCTGCTCTGAACTCCTCCTGGAGACCACCCCAAAACTCCTGTTTGGGGCTGTGCTGCTCCTTGCTGGTCCCTGTCTGACCTGGGTGTCTTTTGCAGGCATAAGCCAGCAGAGAGCGCTGATGTGACTCATAGAAAATTTAAAAAAAAAAAAATAAATAAAATAAAATAAAATAAAATAAAATAAAATAAAATAAAATAAAATAAAATAAAATAAAATAAAATAAAATAAAATAAAATATCCTTCTCCTGCTTTTGGGACAGAACTGAAATCAAAACTTGGTCTAAGAAACAAGATAAATGCAGTTATGCTTGCTGAGTATTTACAAGAATATTATCACAGTCTTCTAGCAGCATCTGCTTGTTTATTTTTAAAAAATACCAACAATGTAGCAGGACTTTACTTGCCATAAATTCCATCTGCTGTACATATTTTGAGTGTTGTCATTTCACATAGATATTTGTCAGCATGATAATTAAAGCTGATGCATTGACACACAGGACGGTAGTTTAACTCTTCTTAATCAGTTTGATACTATAGAATATTTTCTTTATTATTATGACTACATGCCCTTTCTTCTGAGGTCCTTTTTCCAGTAATTATTGTTGTTTTATGTGATAGATGCATTTGAAATATGTGTATATTTTAAGTGGAGTGACTGCAGGGATATTTAAAAAACAGGAAAAACAAGCAATTTATCTCTTTAACCCTCAGACTAAAAAAGATGTTTGTCTTCTTGTATTTGAGCAATGAGCTACATTCTTAAAATATGAAGGGACTTAGAAATAAGGGTGTCTCTGAATACATTAGTTGCAATAAAACATCTTACCTATCCTGGATCTTTTCTTCCCATTTAAATTTTGTTAGGAAAATTAATGGGAAAAATTATTCAGTATTTGTAACGGTAGGAAGCTGTCCTGCAAGTACCAACATGCCTGAAATTACAACCTTCTGTTGCAGAAATGCTGTTGGTCCGAGGTTATTTCCTCTGCCCATTTACCTTTGCTGCAGATAGATACTTAAGATTTTCCCCAAGCACTTGAGAGACTTATGTCCCAAGTACCATTTTTACTTGTCATGCAGATACCAAAATCCCAGTAATTGCTTTGATGCCTAAATTCCATTAACATTCAGACACCTTTTATCCTGCTTATAGAATTGTTTATGAAATGAAGAATAGAGTACTTCAGAAATTGTACTTTATTCCTGACCTACACGCTTCACTCGTCACTGACAAAACACAGAAACAGCAGTGAGAATATCCTTTCTTAATGGAGTAGATACATTGAATCTTGTGTGGTGGTGCTATCTACTGCTAAAACCCAAAAATTTTCTTGAAGCAGAGCAAAAAGTTAGAAACAAAACAGTATTTTCCAAAAAACAAAACAAAACAAAAAACCACAAGCAAATTTAAAAAAAAGCTCGAAGCCAAACAAAAAAAACCCACACAAATCAAAACACCCAACAACCCCACCAAAAAAACAAGCTAACAAACAAATTAAAAGCCCCACTCTTAAAACAAAACAGGAGTAATTGGTCCTTTGGATGAATCATTAGGCTGCTCTGTGTCATTTCCTTTGCTCTTTCATATGACACAGATGCAAAAAGAGTATCTCACTGTTTATCTGGTCCTTTAAGAATTTAGGGCCTTCTTTTATCCATTTTTCTCAGGGCAAACTGCATTATCATTACTGCTTCTGTTTTTCACATAGAACAGAGTAGCTGTCAGATTCCAGCAGTCATATACAGTCCTTTATTAAACTACAGCAGGGGGTGTTTTCTGCCCCACATAACTGACCCCGGTCTGCATCCAATGCCAATGTCTACATCCCCTCTCTTCCTCCAGCTCGAGAGTCACTTAACTAAAGGGTGGAAATAACTCATCAAATGTATTTTGGGGGAAAGCAACGAAATTCACCATTTTGCTAAGCAGGGGTGGAAGAAGTGAAGAACGATTGAAGCTGCATTTAAAAAAAAAAAGTCATAAGCCTGCTCTGGAGAGGGGGAAAGAGCAGGAGGAATGGAGAGAGCAGATGACTAATGAGATAATGAGCCTCCCCCAAACCTGCCCACCAGCCCGCTCAGAACTGTCATGTCCCTTCCCAATGGCAGCCTCCTGTTTGTATGAAACTGAATGCAGTTTAGAGAGAATAACTGTATGTTTGTTGTATATTATTGTTGTATTTGTTGTTGCAGGGGATGCCAGGCACAGACGGGAAACCAGGCTTTCCAGGCATTGCTGGGCACCCTGGAGAAGTGGTGAGTAGGGTTACCATAATCTGTGATCACCTAACACACACTGGCTCCCAAACCTACCTCTTAAAGACCAGCAGGAGCTCTACCAGTACTTGCTAGCAGAGTGTGAAGAGCTGGGGCTGTGTTTGTCCTGCTTAACCTGGAGTAGTTACCTCAGATGCTGAACACAGGAGCAGGGTGTCCCTTGTCCATGCCTCCCTCATCAGTCAGAAGAAATACAGGCATCTCCAGAGGCGGGTTCTGTTCCCTCAATGCTCCCCCTGCTTTTAGTTATTCAGAAATCAGCTCTGCCTTTAATTAGAGGAAAGCCAGCAGTCTCATAGGTAATTTTAATGTATTTCTCATGCTTAAGACCCTCGAGGATTACAGTGTGCTTTCCCTGGGAAGTCCCGCGGCTTGTCCCCTGGCGCCTTCCTCTCCCTTGTGCCAGACAAACTGTCTGCATTTCCAGCACAGGGAGTTCTACAGAGGGGCTGATTAAGCTTAGAAATAAGCTGCCTGAAAGATGACAGCTTAGATCCCCTGTCTTCTCCTATCTGGTCCCCTGGGAAATCCCAGGCGCAGCTGATGTGGTTGATGCTGGAAGAGGACAGCACAGACAGGGATGGCTGATTTCAGTGCAGTGAAACAAAGGTTCACTGAATTAATTCCCAGCTAATGAAATGTTTTCTGTCCATTTGCTTCTAGTCATCTGTGAACTCTGTCAAAAGTTCTAGGAAATACTTTTAAACATCAAATCCTCAGAAGATCTGAGCTGAAACCAGTTGGCCCCATGTGTGTTTTCAGAGAGCTGGGAATTGATCATTCTGTACATGCAATTCACTGCTGTGCTTTTTGTGAAGCAAGGGAGAGCAAATTTCACAATTTCCCCTTTTAAATCACTTATGCTCATTTCTTTTTATCACCTGCAGGGTCCAAAAGGGGAGAAGGGTGACCCAGGACCTCGGGTGAGATTGTGTGGATTTCATTCTTTTCGAAAAACCTATGTGAAATGTAGCACTTAGTATATGGGTTCTCAACATGCAATGCTTTTGAAACAGGGTGAACCAGGACAGGATGGGAGCAGTATTGTGGGGCCGCCTGGACCACCAGGACCACCAGGACCAGTCATAGCAATACCTGAGGTGAGTGTGTACATCAAGCAGTGAGGTCTGTAACTCCCATAACAGAGAAGAGGGCACAAGTGGTTAACACACTGGTAAGTCTCCTGCTCATATTCAGGTCATAAGTCTACTCCTCAAAACAAGAATCTCAGTATGTCTCTGTATCAAATGGATTAGTTTTGAAAATATTACATTGGAAGAAAGAGGATAAAGAGCTGACCTACAAGAGTTATGAAGTCATATTGAGCACCTCGCACAAGCTCTTCAGGTGATTCTGCAGGAGTTGTGAACATCAAATAAAAAATCAACAGAGAAATACAAAACTGGCAAAGCACCCAAGGCACAGCAGCAGTATGTGGGGGAGAGATATGTTTCCTGACAGTTACCCACAATACAAACCAGAGCACTGACTCCTTTGTGGAAGCAGCAGAGGGTAAAATACTAGAAGCTCATAAAAACTCTCCAGTATCCTTTAGATGCAGGTATATTTTCAGTTAGTTTTGCTGTGTGTACATCAGCCTTTGCAAAAGCAGTACTATTTGCAGTAATGAAGGCTGGAGATTAGGGTGAGTCCCACTTGCAGCTGACAACAAAAATCCTAGTAGCTGGCTTGGTATGACATTCAGATCTGGATGAACTGTGAGTGGCTGCAGGAAACTTCACCTCTGAGAGGTGGAGGTGCCTAAAACAGCCAGACTCGTCCAAAGGAGTTCATATAAGGGCAATAAGGAGTGTTTTGTAATTGCAAGAAGAGAAAATGCCCAGCTGAGAAATCTGTGTTAGGGGGAGCTGGGCACCATCATTATCACAAAGCTCAACTACACATAACCTTTTTTGACTGAAATAACTAGGCTTTCACTTAGGTTTCTGCTACTGATAGCAAATATAGCATTAATTGGCATCCCATAGGCAACATCACCCATCCCAACAGAAGTGGTTTTTTCTTTACTGAATTTACTGGGAACCCATGTAGAATACTAGGATCTTGGACCCTGGGTCTTGGATGAGAAGAATTATAGATTCACAGAAATGTTGGCTGTGTGAAGATCTTATTCAAAGTCCTGCTCATAGAGGGACTGTCAGCAGCTCTACACTTTAATACAATTGTGTTGGAGTTCTGCGGTACTGCTCAATAGCTGTGATAGAAATGCTGATGTAAAACTCATGTCCTTTCTCACAACCCTGCCATGGTGCCACTGTGGTGCCTTAACTCATATCAGTGACTGAACAGCTCTGCCTGCAGTAAAAATGAACCTTAATGTGTTGCTCCATAGCTCATTAATACTTGAAAAAAATACCATGACAGCCTCAGAGGGAAGACAATACGTATAAGGAACGTAAAAAGATCATTGAAGCTGACATAAACTAACTTTTTGCTGGAAACTTGTTTGCTGAAGACTGCATGGCTCCCTACATGCACTAGTCATAGTCCACCATCTGTCTAGCACACAGCTATGTCAGAAGAAACCTAAAGTGCATCTTCTGAATCCTCCAGATCCCTGTATGAACCACCTTTACCATGTATTACAGAAATGTATAGAGCCTGGTAGAAGCTGTATTGCATCAGGTGTATTACAAATCCATACAGAAACCCATTTCCTTCTCAAAGTATTTTCGGGTTTTAGAAGTAAGCTCTCTTAAAAAATTGAGAGCATAATATGTGTGGCTTTATACACATTTGTAGTATATGTGTTCTGGGAAGGTACAGCAAGAAGTGTCAAATCCTCTGTATTGTTAATCAAAAGGTTTCTCTGAGGACTTGGTGTACTGGATTTTGATACAGTTAATTAAACCTGTGTGGAAGTATACGTCACTGAATTCTTCCTATCTCACAAATGTTTGTGTAACAGGACATTTGCTTGCAATACATTTGCTGAGATAGACATTAAATTATCCAAGTGCGTTTTGTTGACTCAGTCTCTCATCTTTCGTAGTAAGCTTCAAATATGGAAAAGAACTATTGCAAGCAGACCTATCAATTGCAGTTGGAATTGCAGAACTAAAATAAATAACACTGCCAGCTGTTGTAATGTGGATATTGGCTTGATGTGGGCAGAGCAGCAGAGATCAGTGATCCAAATGAACCACAGGGCACTTAGAGAGATCACTCCCCAGGTCAGGGTCATTTAGTTCGTTCATTTAACCGTTCTGTAGCCAAGGACTTCTTGGGCTACAGAAGTCCAGTGGACTGATACGTCAGAGCTAGAAGGAAGTTTTCTTAGGAAGGGCTGTGTGGCTACAACTAAACAGACTTCAAAATAATTTTTTTACGAAAATAAAAGCAAATAAAGAGTTAGTGCAGTTTCAGCACTGCTGAAATACTTAGGCCTGACATGGACAGCTGTGGCTCAGGGCCAGGCCTCACCAGTATCCGGCCAATAGCACATTGATTGAGCTGCACTGAAAAGTGGACCTTGGTTTCCTTCTCATTTAACCTGGTCCCTATGTGAATGGAGGGGATTTGGTTCCTTCAAGAACCATTTCTCATACCATGAAAATACATGTTAGGTGAGGTCTGCCATGGAACCTATCCATTTCCAGACTTCTGCAGTTCCCACCAGCACTGTGGGTCTCAGAGGCTTTCTGTCCTTGCTGCCTCCTCTGCTGCCTCCTGTGATTGATCAGGAAGTCTGCTCTGACCTGTCCTGTTTGAAAAAAACAGTGTCCCTCTGTTTGCTGCTGTTTGATATTCCAAAACACTAAAATCAATATTTCTCATCCTATATTGGCTATTTCACTCTTTTGGAGCATAGTTGCTGATACTCGGTTCATTTTCATGAATGGAATCACAATAACCAAAAAACCAGAATTTTTGTTGCTATGATTTTATCGCACAAATTTAGTTGGGTATAGTGGAGAAGTAATTTTGAATAGACAAATGTTATTGGGATTTAAATTTAAAGCTTTTAAACCTTTATCTTTGGCTGCCACTATTCACCCATAGTTTGGGTACAAGAAACAGAAGTCACAAAGAAAGGTCAATGTGTAATTTAAGGTGTAAAGCAAATGTCAAAAGATTTTGTTTGCTCTATTCTTTCTATAGTTCTAACAAGGACATATTAATGCTTTTTTGGATGCAGAGCTGAAGGTTTACTTGGAAACAAACCCAGACAATTATCCTAAAATATAACAGTGAAGAAAATACGTAAAATAATGTTGTCCTTACTATTGTAGTCAGCACTTCCTGAACTAATTCAATGTGTTGAAGAATTATATTGCTGGATTGTTGTTATTAAAGCTCTTTGTACACCCAAACTCAAAGATAATTATACACCTGGAGGAGGTTGTGAAGAGTGCAATCTTTTCCTCTAATCATCATTCTTCTACCTTTTGTTTTCAAATCTTCTTCAGCCTTATGTACAGTTTTCTGACTTCGAACCACAATTTCCATTTGCAGATCAACTGTATGTATAAAATATACATGCCTGATCCCAGACTCAGCAAAGCCTTTGGGATTCTTTTCACTGACTTCAGTATTGTTTGGATTGAGCCCAAAAGCAATGAATACTGAGTGATTCCACAATAAAAAGACCGTGTAAACCCAGGACTCCTGGATTTCTGCCACCAGATAAAGCAGAACAATTGCAACAGCAGGACTCTTTTATTACTGTCATTAAAGTAGCAGCCCATATCCTGTTCCTTTCCTGGGCTGTGTAGAACTGGAAATAGAGTGGGACCAAGGGCATCATACTACCCCTGAGGTGTAGCAGAGTTCATGCAGCTTGGGAGATGGAATGCTGCCTGTAGGATCTAAACTCTATTTTTACTTGACAATTTTTCCAGTGGTTTTTGTAGAACATGAGGACAAGGGGCAGAAAGAAGCACCCAGTAGAAGCAGCAAGCTTTTGCTGTATGAATTATGCAACATGACCTCAAAGTACAGAAAGCTGACCACATACTGCCATTCTCAGATGACTAGGATAGGATAGGCTAGGCTAGGCTAGGCTAGGATAGGATAGGATAGGATAGGATAGGATAGGATAGGATAGGATAGGATAGGATAGGATAGGATAGGATAGGATAGGATAGGATAGGATAGGATAGGATAGGATAGGATGTGTGATCTGGATTAGAAAAATAGTATTCAGAGACTCATAAGAATATTGGAAGTGATCTCTGGAGGCCATAGGGTCAAACCTCCTATTCAAAGCAGGCTAGTTTCAAACTCAGTTCCTGGACACGTTATTCATAACAAATGTTGGAAAAGATTGTGATCTGGCAGTGTTGATCTGCACATGGTTGCAGGAAGAAAAAGAGGCATTCAGATCTCACAAAACCTCAGTGAAAACACGTTTATTCATGTGCTAAGTAAATCCCTAGCACCTGAAAGCATGCCCTGTCCTGGCCTTTTGAAATTCAGATTTTCATTACATTGAATGGGAATATGCTGCTTCACACAGAGCCTTATATTGAAATGGATGGCATGGCTTGCCTTCTAAACAAATTGACCAATTCAAGCTTCCAAGGACATTCAGGACATACTTCTGAATCCAAAACAAGGCTAAAGTGTCAAATGGGATCATTGGACTGAAAGAAATTAAACAAATGGCAAAAACAAAGGATGTCTTTTTACCTAAAACATTTATGTGGAGCAAGCACCTGTGTATTGTCTGTCTTGAATTGTTCTGTAAGACCACGTGATACAATATTGGGAACACCTATTTAAACCAGAAAGTTAGCTATCTGAAACCAAAATGAAAGCCTAATTGTAACATCAGGACAAGAATCTACTGGGGAGCAGCCAACATGGATTTACTAATGGCAGTTCGTTCCTGATCAAAATCATTGCTTCTCTGTGGACAAGGGATGGGCACTGAATGTGTAGACCCTGACTTTGGCAGGGCTTCAGAGGCAGTCTCCCATAGCCTTGCTATCATCAATCTGATGGCCTATGAAGTGGATAAAAGAATGATAAAATAGGTGGAAAATTAGCTCAACTGATAGAGAGTTGTGACTGGCATTCACAAGACAGACGCTGGGGAATTGTGTCCAGCTGTGAGATCCCCTTGACAAGAAAGACATTGGCATAATGGAGGAAGCCCTATCCAGGGCTGCCAAGATGTTCAGGGGACCAGAGCACAGAGAACTGAGTCTGATTAGCCCGGC
The DNA here is from genome assembly GCA_026261815.1 of Monarcha castaneiventris obscurior. Classification (NCBI taxonomy): domain Eukaryota; kingdom Metazoa; phylum Chordata; class Aves; order Passeriformes; family Monarchidae; genus Monarcha; species Monarcha castaneiventris. Next base: position 2,149,561 of record JAMPIT010000059.1, read on the forward strand.
AAAAAGCGGGCTAAAGAGAGGGTCTGTTTCTGTCAACAATTGCATGATCAGAGGGAACAGAGAAGATGGAAGCAGCCTCTTCTTGCAGGTGTATGGAAATATTATAAGATGCAACAGACCCAAGTTGGAGAAAGGGAAATTCCAATTAAATATAAATAAAACCTTTTTTACCCTGACAATGATCAAACACCTTAAATGAATGCCCAATACAATTGTGGCATGTTCATCGTTAGAGGTGTTCAAGAATTAACTGGACCAAGTACCTGAGCTACCTGAACCATTGAGACCTGCATTGAGGGGTGTTGGACTAGAGCTCCAAAGATCTGTAATGGAATTATGCAGAAATGCCTGGGCTAGTGGGGAGTTCACCAACTCCAGGTTAGGAAGCAGTGTAACAGCAGTGCAATTACACTGCACTGTTCAGGCATCTTGAGACTCAGAGCTGGGTAGCGTAGAGCTGGTCCACATCCAAGCTTGGGGCTCCAAGCTAGTTTCAAACACAGCAGCATGATCAGTGCTGACTTAGGAATCACGCAGCATGGCACTGCATGGTGTGATGCAGACATGTCCAGAATATAATTAAAACTTCAACTCTGCAACAGAGGATGAATGTGCTCAGACTGATGCACCATTTTAGAATGCCAATGACATACTGGAGCATAAAACCTTTATTTCATCTTTATCTTGCTGAGGAGAAATTACTTCAGGCTGCAAAATTTGGTGCCATAGCTTTCAAATTAAAAATGTGAGTCATTTAATTAAATTTCTGAAAGCATTCTGAGATCTTTACAGAATAAATGTAAAAGAAATTCTAGGTTTTGTTAATCCAGATATATAACAAAAAAATAGAAGTAGAGAGCCTTTTCTGTGGCCTTATTTATGTTTGGGGGTTTTTCATAGTTATAAAGAGATAAGTTTACATTTCTAAAAACATGTATGTGCCTTAGATAAACAATTTGAAATAACCTGTGTCTTAACCCCTTTTTTAGTTACTTCTCAATGATACAGATGGAATTTTTAATTTTACTGAAATTAAAGGACTGCTTGGGCCTCCAGTGAGTATATGCTGCTTTATTAAATCTTCAGATTTGCTCTATATTCCATGTCTCCTTTTGAGTATCAACTAGAGATGAGTTTCCTACACTTTATGATCGTGCTCCTGCTAACTCCAGCACTAAACTTTGCAGCGGTACTTTCAGGCAGAACTGAGTTCTGTGTGAACAAACTGCTTTTACACATTTGTATGAAATAAAGAAATTGGCTTATCTCTGATTCTGAACTATATGCTCAGAATTATAGAAATGTAGAACTGTTGCAAAAATAGAGACCAAGATTCACATTTCTTCCATTTTTTTTCCTTCTGGTTTTTCAAGTAACAAAGCATTGGGATAAAAAGTATTTTTCTCAGTTCTGCTTGGGACTGCAACTAGAAATACTAGGCTCCTATGTATGAATTTAGTCTCACACAAATTTTATCTGTGGATTAAAAACTAGGAATTTCATGACAGAACAACAGGTGTGAAATTTAAGTTCCATTCTAGCTGCAAAATAGTTCAGTCAAATACTTGGTAATGATTTCAAGTTTCAATGCTTCTTGGTAATGATTTCAAGTTCCTAGGACTAGATTGAAAGAGTAATCTACCTTTTCCAAGCTGTGGAGTCTATTCAAATTTGCCCGAAAGTGTACAACATGCTGCACTTCGCAAAAGCTTAACCCCCACAAATTAAGCAACTTACTTCACAGCTAGTTTAATTTGTGGACTGTTGTTTGCGTATTTCATCTGTTTTCTTGTTGGTGAGCACAGTGATCTCCCCCACATTTAATCCCTGATGAAGCAAGGAAATTCAGAATGTTCATAGCCAATAGCAGAATTTCACTCTACATAGCTGAAGTTTGCAAAAACCTCGTGTCTTATTATTACAGCTGTCCCAAAACAAATATTTACTAAATCTGTCATTGAACTGGGAAGAAGGGCATTAGCTCTAGCAACAACTTGTAATCTTTTTCTGCGAGTCTAGCACGGCTCTTTCCCACTTGTTGCATGATAGGACAACTTCATGTTATTGTGGCTGCATCCAGCTGTGCTTACGGGATAAAACAGTTTTCATGGAACACTATTTTCATGTATTTCCCAAAGACCTGATTCTCCTAATCCCTGGACATAATAGGATGCCAGGAGAGTATGAGCCCCCTTGTGTGAGCTCTGCCACAGGTACTTGCCATTCAAACCTCAGTTTTGTGATAGATGTTAGAGTCACATTCCCACAAAAAAGAAGCAGGTCCTGTAGCTTGAAGCACGGTTGCAGTGAGAAGGATTTGAACCTCAGTCTCTAAGCTCTAACCGTGGTCAGGAAAGTGGTGCAGTCTCATAGTGGGTGGGGTAATAGACATCCTGCTTATCTGAACCTAAATTTAAGTGTCTCTCTGCAGGTATCACACCAGGGCAATCTTAAATGTGCCCAATACAAATCCCAATCTGTGATTGTATTCACAGCCTATTACACACTCTCTATCCAAAGACATCCACCACCAAAATGGGAAAGGTGATCTCTGTGCCAGCATCTGGAAAAGATTGAAAGGAGGCTGAATAATGGTTGCATGCCTTTCATATGTAGAAAATATAATCCATTTTCAGTCTTTCCTGCATCTCTGTCTCTTCAGTCTTTGAAAGTAAATGCTAAATTAGAAGCATAGGGCATTGTGGAGGTTCACACCTTTGCCATCGACTGAATGGAGTTCTTAATTCAGCTGCAGATGAGTTGATATTCACAAATCACACAATATATGAAAAATGCATACTCTGTTTTGCAAGTCTGTAATATGTTTGTAAGGGTATGAGTTTTTTGATTTTGCAGGGGCCAGATGGCAAGCCAGGTCTACCAGGATTTCCTGTAAGTATTAATTTCCTAGGATTTATGTTTTTTTCAATGTAGTTTAATTTTTTTTTTAAATTATATTGTACACAATTTGCATGAAGTCTAATAAATTTTTATATAGGATGCTGCAGGTCTTAGGAAGTTACCAGCTATGGTAGAAATTTATTCTGTGGGAAATGAAACATACTCTGATATGCTTATCTCAGTGTCAGTTCTGTAGTTTAAATAGAGATGTAATTAATGGAAAATTACTACCTAAGGGAAGACCTATGCCATACAGAAGAAACAAATGGAACAAATGGACTTCTAAAAGTTATCTGTATGTGTATATGTAACCGTGTTGTTTCTCTGCCTTTTTTATCACCACTACAGAATACAGTAAAGCCCTACGAGATGTACCCTTTTTATTTTATCCTGTAGGAAATATTTATGATTTCTTATAATAACATACCAGGGCTACCATGTAAGCATTGCACAACCATAGTATCAAAAGGTGCCTTACCTACCTATTGCACTCAGACTGCCATATAAACATATATAAACATCTTCATTAACCACTTGGATGCAGGACTTGGAGGGATACCAAGTTTGCAGATGATACAAAATTGGGAGGAGCTGTTAACTCCCTCCAGGGCAGAAGGGCCCTGCAGAGATACCTACATAAATTAGAGGGCTGGAGGATCACCAGCTCTATTAAGTTCAACAAGGGAAAGTGCTGGATTCTGCACCTGGGATGGAGTCCTGATGCACCCTGGTTGTGCATGTAGATCAGGGAATGAGATGCTGGAGAGTAGCGCCAGAGAAAGAGACCTGGGGATCCTGGTCGATGCAAAGTTGAACATGAGTCAGCAGTGCCCTGGCAGCCAGGAGGGCCAACCACATCCTGGGGTGCATCAGGCACAGCATTACCAGCCGGGCAAGGGAGGGGATTGTCCTGCTCTGCTCTGCACTGGGGCGGCCTCACCTCGAGTGCTGGGGGCAGTTCTGGGTGCCACAATATAGGACATTAAACTGTTAAGAGAGCGACCAAAGCAGGGCTGTAAAGGTGGTGAAGAACATTGAGGGCGATCCATGCGAGGAGCAGCTGAGGTCACTTGGTCTGTTCAGCCTGGAGGAGACTGAGGGGAGACCTCACTGTAGTCTGCAACTTCCTTGTGAGGGGAAGAGGAGGGGCAGGCACTGATCTCTTCTCTGTGGTGCCCAGTGACAGGACCCAAGGGAATGGCCTGAAGCTGTGTCAGGGGAGGTTTAGGTTGGATATTAGGAAAAGATTCTTCACCCAGAAGATGGTTGGGCACTGGAACAGGCTCCCCTGGGAAGTGGTCACAGAACCAAGCCTGACAGCTTGCAAGGAGTGTTTAGACAATGCGCTCAGGCACATGGTATGACTCCTGGGGTGTCCTCTGCAGAGGCAATAGTTGGACTTTGATGATCTTTGTAGGTCCCTTCCAACTCAGAATATTCTGTGATTCTGTGATTATTTGGCTTACAACTTCAGATAGTATTGTTCTAAATATTGTATTCATATTCTATGTAATGTGATGGAATTATTTTTGCTTGTTATGATTGTTTTACAGTTCAGAGCATGCATGTGGTCTCAGGATCCTTTGTCTATCGCTTGAGAACAACTAAGTAGAAAACTGGGAAAACTGACCAAAGATGTTAACAAAAAGCTAGCAAATTGCCCAAAATTCTACAGAAGGTTGCTTACTAAGTCCTGGGTATTGTGAACTGCATAGAAAACCAAAGGAAAGGAAAAAATCTCATTAAAAATACATTTCATTTGAAAAAGAGCTGATAATATTTAGAAAGTGATATAATGAATTCTTGGTCTCTGTCATTTATAGAATTTCTACAGACATGAAAATACCATTCTTGTTCTCACCTCATGTCTATTATTTCTCTCTTGACTAATGCAGAAATTATGTAGACCTGAGTTTAGTTCTTGGTGGGTAAAAAAAATGCTTCTGAATGCTCTTGGAAGATTGTAAAGCACAATTTGATCTGAGGGGAATGCTTTCCCCACAAAACAGATAAATAAATCATTTTGTTTTCAAATAGATAATCTCTATTTCAGATTTTTTTTTTTTCACATACAGTTAAAAATGTAACTTCAGAAATTCTGTTGAAAATCAGTCTGGTTGAATGATCATGGGGAGAGAGAGGATCAAGTACAGAGGAAATAGAGAATTTTAGGTTGAATTGCCACTCTTATTAATGTTTGCATATTTCCCTTTGTGAATGTGTGTATCATCCACACTGTGATAAGCATCAGGGATTTTTCATTTTGTTTTTTCTAACAGATTCTCCTTATGTGATATTTGGTTTAGGGAGTAACTTGATTCAGAGAGCAATTTAGTCTTGTAAGAATTCTTAGATTGCAACCAGAGTGATTTAAGTTCAAGTTTGCCAGTAATTTAAAATTACATTTAGTAAAATGGCTTAGCTCCATATTCTTCACAAATATCACTGTGGATTTATGTACTTGTTTTTGCTTAGGGCCCTCGGGGTCCAAAGGGTGACACTGGCTTGCCTGGATCACAAGGACCTAAAGGACAACAGGTATGAAAAAATGCATAGGGGAAAGTATATGCTGAGAAATGTGTTAGATGACAAGTATTTAGTGACATTAAAAGTTTAATTATTCTAATTTTGCTAGGGATTGCGATGTTAATAAGTTCATGTGAAAAATGTACTAGGTGGAATGTGAAAGTGCTAAGCAACATCCTTTGATATAATTCCACCAAGGGCTAATCTTCCTGCCCCCATGTTGAAATTCATCAGTGCAGTATGCACTTACGAGGTTAAGTCTCTTTAAACATTAAACATGAAGTGACCTCTTCTTGCCAGCTGATTGCTGTGCTGACACCCTGGGATCCTATCCAAAAGACCAAAGAAAAAAAGATCGATGTTTTCCTCCTCCTATGCCAGAGAGGGCTTTGCCTTCAGGATGAAGACTGCAATTTTCAATTCCCAAAGAAAGTATAAGACTTGAGAAGCTCTCTTCTTAGGATCCTTTCTTTTGTTTCTTCACAGAAAGTGTGTATTTTATAGCAGTGCCGAGAGGTTACTAAAGACTGACTCTGCTCTTTTGTAAATACTGTGGCTGTTTCAGTTTTCTTCCCCTTCTTATCCATCTGCTAGGAAGCAGGGGAGAGGAGCATCTAATATCATGGGGGTAACAAAAAGAAAAAGAAAAACGCTTTCTGCTTATTCTTTCTGAGTAGCTGAACTCACTTTCTCACAAGTAATAGGAAGACTTGGAAATGGTTAATTATGGTTTAAATGGGATAGCAGATGTCATCACTTCTCAGAAGGAAATCTCTCAGGCCACAAATAACAGTCCCCATTTATCATAAGGTTTCCTGTTCTTTTACAGAGTGCATGAAATGATCAAGATCAACCTTAAAACAATTTGGGTGCTTTTTGGTTTGGGTTGTGGAGGTTTTTACTTTCATTTTTTGGTTGTTTTGGGTTTTTTTTTTTTTTCCGGTGTCCACACTGGTAAACACTCAAAGCTTTAAAGGCATTTAATTTTGGACCCACCAAAAACATAGTGGTGCATCTGACAGTGTTTCTGAGCTGTGAACACCAGGCTATGCTCAAGAGTGATGAAGTTTGGGAACCACAGTGAAGCTGCATGGACACCTAGGAGCATTTTACTTAAAGGATCATGAAATTCAACCTCAGGTCCATAAAATATCACAGAAGATAAAGTCAGTGAAGCCAACCAAGCCTTAGGGAGACTCCAAAGTATCCAAAGTATCTTCAGGGAGTCTTCAAAGACTCACAATGATTTAAGAACTTTTGAGAAGAACCGAGTTACAGCACTTAAAGCTCAGTGAAAGATCTATAACCTGGACTGTCATTTTAATCAGCAATGCAATTTCTAGTTTCGAGCCAGATTTCTTCCATGAGATCTTGGGAAAGATGTTGTAGCAAGCTGCCTGAGGTAGGAAGAGGAAAGTTACAGCTGAAAGATCCAGAGTGGGAACCATGCACTTAGCACTGAAAAGTGATAACTTGTGGTAGTGGAAGAGAAATGCACAGGGTCACAGTTTGAATGCTGGGAATCAGCCTTCCCTAAAGTTAATGAGGTTGCATCATGCCAGGCACATAGAGAGAATGACTCATGCTTTCCTGATAGTAAAATCTGAACATTTACTGTTCTACCAAGATTTTGCATTTCCAGCAGGATTTGCTGACCATTAAGCTGGTGGTACACAAGATGACACCAATAACCTGTCTGTGTTTGGTGGAGACCTTTTGTGAATGCAGCATGTTTCACATAGTTACTCTATGGAGAGCAATTTAAGTCTTTTTAAAAAAATAAGTACTTATTCATCTCAGGGAGATATTTTTAGTGTACTTTATTATGTTTTAAGAAAGATCAGCTTTTTTCTTCCCCAGAATCAAGCTTCACCCTACTCATACCGATATCACTTTATGTTTGATATCACAGCATGACTAATCTGTCATGCTTCAAATGAAAGTAATGCTGCTTTGACTTCTTCTGATTCACTGGGAACTGCTTTGTAAACAGTAATTACTCTGATAATTGCAGGGTGAAAAGGGAGAACCAGGAGCTATCATTTCTGCTGATGGATCTTTAACGGAACTATTAGGAAGAAAAGGGGAGAAGGTGAGCTAATATATGTGCACAACATGTGTTGTGTTCTATTTGGTGGCCTTGTTAGCAGCCACCTCTGCTAGTCATTGCAGGAATTCTCCTTGTCATTGTTCTCTCTGTGTTGGTACTCAACAGGGTGAAGCCGGAGTGGTGGGACCAGCAGGACCAATGGTAAGATGATTCCAAAGATGAATGGCTTTTTTAATTTTTATTTTTGCTTTGGCTTTACAGGTATTAGTAGATATGAAGGTAGTGTGGTTTAGCTTTTCATTAATTCTGAGTAGGGATGATAAGGAGTGTTTACGCTTCAGGGTGATCACTGTCCTTTAGAAAATAATGCGGTTGTTACATTTGTGGTGCTGTGAACTACTGACTTGATGCATAGTTTAAATCCTGGTAGAACAAATGTATCTGTTACTATCTAAGCCAACAGTGAAATATCATCAGAGCTAGAAACTTACATGACTTATGACTCTGAGTGAGCTGGGTTTGTTTAGCCCTGAAGATAAAAGACTGAGAGAAGTTCTAATTTCTCCCTGCTGCGGCCTGAAAGGGAAGTATAAAACGAAGTCAGGTCCTTCTCAGAGGTGCACAGGAAAAAGAAAAGTAACAAAGATCACAAGTTCCAGCAATTTCACTTAGATATAAAGAAAAAAATTCACATTGAAAGTGGTTAAACACAGAAATAGGTGCCCAGAGAGATGGTGCATTCTGGAACAAGGTGTTGAGTGGCATGACTTAACCTACAAGCCTAACTTACAAGATTGTCTTGTAAGCAAGGGGTTGTGCAAGAGAATCTCTCTCTTTGCACCTAAAATATTCTCTGTTTATATGATTTACATTAAAATAACTAACTGCATGAGCTCAATTTCTGTCAATGCCATTAATTTGCCACTGCGTTGGGTTCTGAGAAAGCTGAACACCAGGCAGTGGAGTAAGACTATGTACCAAAATCAGAATTTAGAGGCCTTCTTTTAAGTATTTGGTCTGATACTTTTGACTGGACACAGAATGTTGCAAGAAAGCACAAAAAATTAGTTATAAAATAAGAACAGTTGCCCAGACTCAGCAGTATTAGAGTACCAATTTCTTCTCGTCTAGTATTCCAAAGAAACCTTTGCTTCTGCTTTTGATGTAGCCTGGTCACTGTTGTGCCTAAGTGAATGTTAGCAGGTGTTGACATTTCTGCACACCAAGGTGCGTAGGAGGTTTTTACATCAGTTTCTGTAGTCTTCAAAAGGGGCTAACTGCGTGTGCTGAGTAACTGCTTTCTTAATTACTGTGTATCAAAATACCCTGAGGAGGCTATCCTAACTTACCAGAAAGGATGTTCCTCTGCTCCTCCTTGTATGACTGCAAAATGATCTACCTCTTCAACCTGACACAGAATAACTTTGAATGAAAGTGAACTTCAGAGATGATCTCATCTACATCACTGCCCAGAGCAGGCCTCTTAAACTCAGGAACTTGTCAAGTGAAGTTTTCAACATCCCTTAGGATAGAAATTCCACAACCTCTCTGGGCAGCACATTCCAGACATTTGACAAATTTTGGAGTAAAAAAAATTTTCCTTATATTAATTTGGAATTTCTCATTTTCTGGTTTGTGTTCACTGCCTCTTGTCCTATCGCTGTGCATCTTGTGGACCTCCTTTTCCTGTCAGCCCCAAACTCTGTGTTTTACATCTCCTTTAGTGCTGCCATGAGATTCTTCATACAATTCAGCATGCAGACCAGCAAGTTCTTGCCAGCACTGGTGGGAATAATTACATTTCAGGAAAGTTTGGTACACAGAGCCTGTATCAAGGCTTCGCTCAGCCAGTTCTCTTCTTAGTGCAGAGCTCTTGTTTGATCATTGCTGATAATGGGGTGATACAATTTGGTGTTGTCCCATAGAAAAAAAGTCGCTTTGTAGTTAGTGTGAGTCCTGTGCAGCAAAAATATACAGACTTTGAGTACTGGGCCAGAGACCGTGATGCATAACTTACCAAAGGTTTTAGTAGGATGGTTCTGTTCCACTTTGCTCTAAGTAAGTCTCTGGCCCAAGAACACCTTTGAGGTAGCTGGAGACCCTGATTGTTCCTCTCTGCTCTTAAAATCACACACAAATTTCCAGAATTTAAAAACAAATCCCTAGCCATTGCTCCGCTCCTTTTTGAGACTTCAGCTAGATAGAAGATAGGATCACAAGAGCTTGGAGCACAAGGAGTTACAGAGAAGTAGTAGCTTGGCGGATGAGAACTGGGGATAGTCAGGAGGCCAGTAAAATTATTATCAAAAGCAGACAGACTGAATCCAAGCTCCTGCCACAGGAGAAATGAGAACCATTTTCGTGTGGGATTATGCTGTTTCCTGTCGGGGAAGCAAATGGCTGCATATCGCTGAAGAAGAGCACTTAGTAAGAACCTCAGTGACAGTCCCCCCAAATCTACTGTGCTGTTGTAAATGAAGTTTCCTTTTGTGGTAAGAAGACTCCTGTGGCTTCCTTGCTTCCTTCTTTCACTTCTAGATGTGACTGCTGCCTTGTGTCTCAGGGAGTCGCTAACACCTGTCAGACTGGGCCAGCACCTAGAAAAAATAGTAAAGGTGGCCTCAGCTTAGTCAACTCTCACACTGTTAATGTTTATTTGAAATCCCAGTTGAAGCATGAGATCAGACACTGCTCTTTATTTAAACTAAAAAAGAAGTCTGTTTCTAATCGTCTTCACAGATGATTAAAGTTCAGATTTGCATATTCTTTAAAGGCTCAGGTACCAGAGAGTGACATAGGAAAATGCTTAATAACATTTTTGATTTCTTTTTTTTGAGTGAACTAGGAAAATGCTTCATAACATTTTGGATTTCTTTTTTTTTTCAAACCTCATTATTGGATGTGGTATCATGGAAAGGTGGGTTGAATTTTGAAATCTTGGGGGCACAATATTGAAATTCACA